>CM056497.1:38465892-39665892 GCA_029783415.1 Anisodus acutangulus | reverse complement strand
TCTACGTTTTTTATCTTTACAAAGATTTACCCGTAAAACAAGTGTCCATAGTACTTGTGCCAACAAACATAACCTATTCATAGTGCAAGTTAAATAGACAATACAAACTACATTCCTTCTTGCAATGATGATAATTTAAAGCCTGCACCAGCCAGATTATCAATTAATTAAAGTTCAAAATTAGGACTTGATAAACAGTGTATACCCGTTATATACACTTACTATGCAAAGTGTATATCACTGGTCTTATGGTCTTTGAAACTGTTTTGGACCGTCACTTACCATATATAAGTGTATATCACGGTTTTAAGGTAGTAATTTAGTGTAAATTAGTGTATTTAATTAGTAGTGTACACTTACCATAATTGTAGGGTTCTTGTACAATTTTCTGAAGATCTACCAGATATATCCAGTAGGTCATCAAAAATAACATTGACTGACTCATGTACAGTCTTTGTCCGAAGATTGTATATTCGGTAAGCATGGCTATTCTGAGAGTAGCCAACGAATATTTCCTTGTCACTCTTAGAGTCAAATTTAGCCAGTTGATCCATGTCATTAAGAATATAGCGCACACACCCAAAGACATGAAAGTACCGCAATGTAGGTTTCTTTCCATTTAACAGTTCATAGGGTGTCATCTTGGTCCCTGGCCTTAAATAGATTCTATTAGTTATGTGACATGCCGTGTTCAAGGCTTCTGCCCAAAACCTCTTTGACAATTGCTTAGAACTTAACATAACTCTAGCCATTTCTTGTAAAGTTCTGTTCTTTCTCACGGCAATCCCATTTTGTTGTGGTGTTTTCGTGCCGAAAATTCATGGAATATGCCTTTCTTTTCACAAAAAATTGCAAAGGTTTGATTTTCAAACTGCTTTCCATGATCAGATCTAATTCTGAAAATCGAAGAACAAAACAGATTCTTAATCCTAGAGTAAAGTGTTCTAAACATCTCAAAGGTTTGTGATTTTTCCTTTAAAAAATAGATCCAAGTGAATCTGGAAAAATCATCTACTATCACATAAGAATATCTCATCCCTCCTAGGCTATCTACCTCGATTGGACCCATAAGATTCATATGCAATAATTGGAAACAATGAGACGTACCTGAATGTTATCCGTCATGTTGGACAACATTATGAGAGACTCGGGTCTGCTTTCCTTTCAAACAATCTTTGCACAGTGTTTTATCTTTTGGATCCAGTCTGGGAATGCCTCTGACAACTTCAAATGAGATCACCTTCTCCAAGGTGACGTAGTTGACATGTCCCAACTTTTGATGCCAAAGTGTCAAGTCACCTACCTTTGCGGAGTTGCAAAACTCTTGTCTACCGACTAGGTAGCAATTATCTCCAGATCGAGTTTCTGACATGACACATTTATCTGCAGAATATGTAACCTTGCATCCAAGCTTGTTGAATTTCACCTCGAGATCATCATCACATAGTTGGCTTATGCTAAGAAGCAACCAAACCTTCTACATGAAGAACATTTTTCAAGGCTGGTACATCCGGAACATTAAGAGTTCCTTTACCAATTATCTTACTCTTACTTCCTCCTCCAAAGGTCACATATCCTCCATTGAATGCTCCATACTCATTCAATAGACTTTTGGTACCTGTCATATGATGTGAGCAGCCACTATCGAAGTACCAAGAACCTGTAATGTTAGTACGCAAAGCAGTTATGCACACATTACATTTCAGATTCAGTTTGGGTACCCATTCTTTTTTCTTCCTTCTGCTTTCAGGCTGGTTGCTTTGAATGTTGTCAGTGATGTTGGGCAACATTGTTGACGACATTTTAGGCAATATTCTGAGTGCAGAGTTTTGAAGTTTGTAGCAGTAGGGCATAAAATGTCCTGACTTTTTACAGAATCTACATACAAACTTCGATCCAATCTTAGTGATCTGAGAATTACTCGGATTTTCTTTGACAAATTTTATCCTCTCAGTTTGACTATGGATTCTGAAAGTATTTATTTTGCTAGGAGATTGGTACCCAAGCCCAGCCCTTGTAGGTTTATTGAAGTTCAATATTTCATCCAGTTTGGAGGTTCCCATGTTGAGCCTTTGAAAGGTGGTCTCAGCTACGTTCAATCGTGCACGAATCTTATCAAGCTCTAGGTCCTTCTTGGTAGGTGTCACCTCTAATCGGTTGATTGTGTCTTTCAGATTATTATTCCCAAGAGCCAATAATTTTGTTTTTGAGTCTAGTTGCTCAGATTCAGTGATTAAGGCTTTACAAAGATTTTGTAATTCCTTTATCACGCCATCTTTGGAGTCAACTAGATCGAAATTTACAGCCTCAGATGAAGAAATAAAACCACTAAAACAATTTACATCATAATAGTCAAAGTATACATACCTCTCTGATGTTGAAGACATTCCAGATGTTGAGTCTGATGTTGTTCCTGATGTTGTCGCAACATTGTCAACAACATCTTCATCGTCAGACAGTGAGTGTTCGAACATGGCTGTCAGCATTGGCTGTGGTTCTTCTTCTTGATCTCATTCCTCCTCTTCGTTCTCATTATCACTGAGAGTTACCTACATAACTTTACCAATTTTTCTAAGGGTGTTTGCACACTCATTAGCGTAGTGTCCCCAACCCGAGCATGCATGACAATGCACTCCCTCGAGTTGTTTGGGATTGAAATTGGTACTGTCGGAGTTAGATTTCCTCAGTGGATTGTGATTTCTTTGCTCAGAAGGTGACCTATTCGGCTGTTTATTGAAGAGTGGGTTTTGATGTTGTTTGTATTTGGCTTTATTGCGATCATTGTTGATCTTTCTCACCATCGAATTGAATCGACGAGTAAGTAAGGCAACAGTTGCACCATTTTCCAGTTCCTCCAAGTTTTCTTCCTCGTTTTCCAATTCAGTTTCCGAGGTTTGTCCTTGGAGTGCCAAAGTCTTGTCTGTATATAGATCTCTTTGGCTCTTCATGTTCATCTCATATGTTTGAACGATGCTCATCAAGGCATGTAGATCCATAGTAGCAAGATTATGGGCATCTTCAATAGCACAAATCTTAGTATTAAATCTTTCAGGAAGAGATCTGAGAGCTTTATCCACAAGTTGTGTGTTGGTTAAAGGAGAACCAAGCACTTGACACTGATTAGCAATGTCAATTAACTTTTCAAAATAGGATTTTATGTCTTTAGATTCTTCCATCCTTAAGCGTTCGTATTGGCTCAAAATCATGCGAAGCTTTGTACATCGTACACTCGAGGTACCTTCACAATGAGTTTGTAAGGTCTCCCAAGCATCCTTGGCCGTAGTACAATTCTGGATGAGTTTAAACATATAGAGATCTACCCATCCAAATATCGCATTTAGGGTCTTTTCATTGAAGCTCGCATTATTGATCTCTTCTGCGGTCCATTCAGATTCGAAAACTGATCTCCAAGCTCGAACATCAATGGATTTGATGTGCGAACGTAGTCGAATGTTCCAATAGGCATAGTTAGTTCCGTCACGAATTGAAAGTCTACCAACGTTTTGTATAGCTGAGTCCATAGCCGTAATATTCAGAATCAAACACTTATTGTATCAAGTGTTGGCTCTGATACCACTTGTTGGGTCCGGGGCTACGGATAAGCAAGAATATGTAAGAATAAAACCGTAACAGCTAGAACAATTAAAACAGTTTCTGAATGTTGCCTATGTTGTGTCAACATCTGAGGCAACATTGTGATAAAACAGTTATAAACCTTTATAGAGTAAATGCAGTGAAAAAGTAAAGAGACACAAGATTTATATTTTCAATGGTATATATTAATATATCCCTTGATGGTCAATGACCAAAGAATTGTATAAATTATATACAATTACAAATGAATTTCTTTTTACAAGATTGAACAATAAATGCGAAAAAGAAATTACAAACAAAAGTGAAGTCGCAAATGATTTCAGCCTAAAGTTAAAAGATCTAAAAAGACAAATACAACATCTTCATTACAATTGCTTGAAATATAAGCTTGATCTAGAATCTGGGCAGCAATAGTAATGTGGGACTAGATGTTGTTATACTACTTTAGGCTAAGTGTGTTGATCCAGTTTCTAAGGTGAATATCCGAGAGCTCTCTTGGTAATTCTTCTCATTCAATTCTGAATCTCGATACTCTGAAGCTCCCCTCTATTTATAGTGTGGAACTTCCCTTGAAATCCTCATTGATTGGTTGCGGAGGTTGAGTAAAAGAAGGCTTCAGCTTCGACCGGTTCTTGCTCCTTAAAAAGCTCAGCGTTCTGGACTTGGTCTTCACGTTGCTTCCTCTTCAAGCTTTGACTGTTTCTTTTACCACGTTTTAAACACAGCATCATTGTAAGCTTGCCTAGGTCATTTTTTACTCACAGTAACACAACCTGTTTTGGCCGGAAGAATAGGCAAAATCGTTACAGAGATATTGTCAGGAATGTTGTCACAACATCGCAGGCAACATTCTTATTTTCATAAGATGTTGTCCTGAGCATTTACAGATGTTGTCACAACATACATCCAACATCAACAATAATTTCACAAAGTTATCTCCATTTTCTGACCCTGGAAAAAGCAACACAGGCCATAGCACAAAAAATATAGGATATGTCGATTCTCGAGTAGTTTATTCCATCTCTAAATTAAACTGAGAAGGAATGCTCTATAAATTGTGATAGGGCTCTGCAGGGAAGAACCAGAAACAGAAAAATGAGAAAAAAAAGAGAGTTGGGTGAATGATTGATAATCTATCACTACTCTCTATTGACATGCAGTTATATATTTTGACAGACACGCCAAATGAGAGCTGCCCTGTTACTGTCTCTGCTTAATCCTAATGCGAACATCCGCTCTTAATACAATACTGAAGCAGAAGGTATTGTTATACAGCTTGTCTTAAATGTCTATATTGGTTATAATTAATTTATCCTTACTTTTGTGGCAAGAATTGATGTGAAAAC
The DNA here is from genome assembly GCA_029783415.1 of Anisodus acutangulus. Taxonomy (NCBI): domain Eukaryota; kingdom Viridiplantae; phylum Streptophyta; class Magnoliopsida; order Solanales; family Solanaceae; genus Anisodus; species Anisodus acutangulus. The sequence goes on along the minus strand of CM056497.1, from coordinate 39,660,952 downwards.
CAATTAATTATCACATGAGCTCGATCTTATAACCTTGGTTTTCTTTATCCTTATTCCCATAATAAATCTTAACGTTATCACATGTTGCAGGTGTAATTGTCATTTGGAGCAAAAATATGTGAAGACCAGTCAATTTTTTAACAAACTCATGAACAAGGAATCAATACAATATTATTGAGAACTTTGTCAAAATTAAAAGGGAAAATACAAAACAACAACCGTACGTAAATCACAAAAGGCCTTTCAAATCGTAAAATAATTGTATTTTTAAAGGAGACGTTTGGGTTTCCTAAACGTTAATTGATTTAAAAGAAAAGTTGAAGGGGAAAATGTCAGGAGTGTTAGGAAAAAAATAATTTAAAAGGGAAGAAAATTAAAAAATAAGACAAAAAGGACAAATACAAATAATGGTCTAAGCAATATGTATGTCAATAAACCTACAAAAACTTTGAAATCAATAAGTCAAACTTTTCCCAAGATGAATTTGACTTGGCAATGCCAAAATAAACTTATGGGTTAAACGCAGCAGGCTAATTTCTTGCACTTGAGATTTTACTAGCCTGGATAAGTAAATTGATAGTGTGGACTATGGAGTTCAACTTACTCAGAAAGAAACATATTTATGAAAAATCACTATTGATATAAAATAACTTAATACACCAAACTCTGCGCAAAAGGTAAAAGGGATTGCTGAAATAAGTAATCAATAGATAAAAAACCTATGGAAAAACTAAAAAAAAGTATAGATACCTTTTCAGATTGCCGCCCTTATCAGGATGTGTTTTTCCTGATTTTTTAGATCGCCAAAAAATTGAGAGAAAAGATAAACAAGATTTCTGGTTTTTTAGAGCGCCACGTAGGCGGGGCTATGTCCCTGCTTTATACAGATATATAGATAGATTTATATAGATATATAGATTCTCAAATATTATTTAAGATAAGAGGAGAAAGGAAAACAAGAATAACTATATGATGTTGCATTATCAAAGAAAGATATTATAAGCTCTGTGAGGTTTCCCTCCCCTCTTCTCTTCAGGCTCAGCCATAATCACATTAAAATCCCCTACTGTACACCATGGTTCATCAATACGGAAAGAAATAATCTCTTAATTATTTTTATTTATTGAAAGAGTATATATATAATTTACGTATTTTTATAATAGGAGAATCATATTCCTATTATATTCCTAAAATCTTATTCTACTTGGATACTAATTATACAATTATAGTAATATAATTATGGTAAGTATACAATACTAATTACACCCAAATATTACCTAAACTAAATATACACTATGTACCGTATACACTATGTACCGTATGATATACATATGATATATGGTATATCATATGTATATCTAACACACCCCCGCAGTCAAAGCGGGCGGTCTTCAAACGCTGAGATTGTCCCTAAAATCTTCAAAAAGGACCAAGAGAAGACCCTTTGTAAAGATGTCGGCTATTTGATACCGGGACGGGACATGACAAACGCGTACTTGACCACGAGCAACTTTTTCGCGAACAAAGTGAATGTCCATCTCGATATGTTTAGTGCGCTGATGCTGAACCGGATTACCCGACAGATAGATGGCACTAATATTATCACAATAAACCAAGGTCGCTTTCTGGATAGGACAATGAAGCTCTAACAACAAATTACGTAACCAACATGATTCAGAGACCACATTAGCTACCCCTCGATACTCAGTCTCGGCACTGGAGTGGGACAAAGTCGACTGACGTTTCGCAGACCAGGAGACCAAGTTATTACCAAGAAACATGCAATAGCCAAACGTAGACCGTATGGTGTCCGGACAGCCACCCCAATCAGCATCTGTATACGAGACAAGTGAGGACGTCGAGGAAGGATATAAATGCAAGTCATAGTCAAGTGTACCCTGAATATACTGAATGATGCGTTTGAGCGCATTCATGTGCTCAACCCTGGGATCATGCATAAACAAACACACCTGTTGTACGGCATACGTAATATCTGGTCTCGTGAATGTGAGATACTGAAGGGCCCCTGCAAGGCTGCGATAGCAGGTCGGGTCCTCGTATGGTGCGCCGGCCGCAGCACCCAATTTGGGTTTAGTATCAACCGGAGTGGAAGTGGACTTACAGGATGACATCCTAGCGCTCTCAATAATCTCGGCTGCATACTTCCTCTGTGACAAGAACAAGCCACCGGCATGACGAGTGACTGCAATCCCCAAAAAATAACTCAAGGGCCCTAAGTCTTTCATAGAAAATTCAGAACTGAGCAGTGTCATGATAGATTGTCGTAAGGCATCGGAAGAGGCAGTCAAGATAATATCGTCCACATATAATTGTATATAAGCCAAGGAAGAACCACGACGATAGACGAACAAGGAATTATCCGACCTGCTGTGAGTGAACCCAATAGTCGAAACATAATCGGCAAACCTCGTATACCATGCCCGTGGAGATTGCTTAAGCCCATATAAGAACTTTTTCAATAAACAGACATGATGAGGATATTTAGGATCCCTAAATCCCAAGGGCTGATGCATATAGACTGTTTCCTTGATATCACCATGTAAGAAAGCATTCTTCATATCCAACTGATGAATGGGACATGCTTTCGAAAGAGCCAGGTTGAGCACAGTGCGAATGGTGGCCGACTTGACCACCGGACTAAATGTCTCCCCACAATCCACACCAATCTGCTGAGTCTTACCATCACCCACAAGCCCTAGCTTTATGCTTTGCAAATGATCCGTCTGAATTGTCCTTATGAGCGAAAATCCACATAGACCTACTAATATTAATACCAGATGGACGGGACACCAACTCCCACGTCTTATTATCAATAAGAGCATTATATTCATCGATCATAACAATTTTCCAATTCGGGTCATTTAATGCCGACATAGGATTACGGGGTAAGGGTGATTTAAGAATATTATAATGTAAATTAAAATGTCTTTTTGGTTTAAAAATACCCCATTGACTATGAGTGGCCGGTCTATGACTTGGGGAAGAATTGGGCGAATTTTGGGAATTGTTTGGACTCGGGACGGGTGGCGAGCTTGATGGGCTTGGCGGCTAACACGGTAAACAGCTTGATGGACAATCTTTGCCGAACCGGACCGGTGACTAAAGTCGGGCACAGAGGCATGTGGCGGACCGATGGGACCCGGTGGCGATGGGCCATTGGAGGATTTGGGGTGCGGGATATGTCCGAAAAATGATGAATAATATACGGGGATATACCATCATCCAAAAAATTATACGAACTCGGCACGGGATTACTAACCTTAGCAAATGGAAATTGGAGTTCATAAAAAATTACATGGCGACTAATGATGATTTTATTAGAGGATAAATCAAAATATTTGTAACCATGATGATTAGACAGAAAACCCAAAAACACACACGGAGTTGACCGGGCCTGAAATTTATTTATTGTGGTGGACGGAAATAACGGATAACATAAGCACCCAAAGACCCTAAGATGTGAATACAAATGGATCTTATTATATAAAATTTGAAGGGGGGATGGATATGTTAAACCTTTGGACGGAAGAATATTTAGGAGATATGTAGCCATTTGTAGAGCATGATGTCAAAACGATGGGGGTACGGAAGCATGAATCAATAAAGTGCGGACAATGTTATTAATGATACGAATTTTTAGTTCGGCTTTCCCATTTTGTGAAGACGTATGAGGACAAGAAAACGAAAATGGATCCCATTATTGGCACAAAATTCCCGAAACACCCAATTGTCATATTCTTTGCCATTAATTGAATATTTTTTATGTCCCGTTCGAATTGAGTTCTAATGAATGCTCTAAATTTTAAGAAGATGGAAAACACTTGAGATTTTTTCGCTGTCGGAGAAGTCCATAAAAACTTAGAGTAATCATCCAAAAAGAGAACATAATACCGATGACTCAAAGAACTAAGAACAGGAGACGTCCATAAGTCGTTATGAATAATCTCAAATGACATTAAAGTATGAGAATTTGAGTCTATAAATGGCAACCTAACAATTTTTCCTAAAGAACAAGACTGACAATTTAGAGTACTACGCGTACCCTTACATGAAATAAAATTATTTTTATCTAATGACAATAAAATAGATGACCCCGGATGACCAAGACGAGCATGCCACAAGGAAGGAGCAAGGGCTGCAATCACTGACGGCAAGGCTTGACTCGATGGACTGAAACTGGGTGTGATAGGATAAAGATCTCCCCTACTATCACACCTCATGAGAGGACTCCCCATCTTGAAATCCTTCACAGAGAAACCAAATAGATCAAATTCAATAGAAACATAATTGTCAGTAGTGAATTTACGGATAAATACTAAGTTTTTAATCAATTTGGGGGCATGTAGGGTATTTTTCAAGATAAGGGGTGGATGAGGGGGAGACAAAGTTTTATGACTATAACCACGAATTGGAATAGAATTACCATTAGCAATAATTATGCCACGAGGGTTGCTCAAATTGGAATAAGACGAGAGCGTACCTGAATCAGATGTCATGTGGGTAGTGGCCCCGGTGTTCATATACCAATTTGGGTCCGGAGGATTTAAACCAAGCGTGTGCATTGCGGCTTCGATGTCGGTAGAAGTGGGTGCCGCTGCGTGATGGGCCTGCGGGGGCCAAGGCCCAAGTACCCTTATTTGCTGCCTCGGCCTAGAGAACTGACTGTAAGTGGTCCAGGTCGTGTTGGGCCAGGCCGTTGGGCGACCATCGCCCGATGGGGTGAAAAGCTGCTTGGCCTAAATCGTGATTGTGGGGCCCATCACATCGCATAGGAGCCCACTGCGGGGCCTAAAACTACTGCTGCTGCTGACCGCTGCGAGGGCCACCACTGCCACCACCACTGTGCCTGCTGCCGCCATTGTTGCCGCCGCGATTTTTGCCATTATTTTTCTTATTTCCACCCTTTTTGCCGCCATCGTTGTTGCGGTTTTGGCCCGAGTTGTTGGAACCGATAGGATGAACCGTGGACTCGGTCATCATGACCACGAGACTAGCACTGGTAGCCACTTTTTTTGCCATGCCCGCTTCTTCGAGTATAAGCATAGAACGAGCCTGATAAAATTGCAGAAGCAGATTGATTTGCCGAAGAAGCATGCCAACACCACTATAGGCCTCGGAGAGGCCTGAAACCATTTGGAGGACTAAACGATCATTCGAAACTGGCACGCCAACGTTGCAGAGTTGATCCGTCAATTCCTTTAATCTTTTGCAATAAGCCGAAATGTTAAGGAAATCTTCCATATTGACATGGGAGAAATCTTGCTCAAGTGTAACAGCTCTAGAATTTTGATTATCTTGGAATATATCACGTAGTCTATCCCAAGTTTCCTATGCCGTAGCGTCAGATTCAATAATCGTTTGCAAAAGGTCGGTAGAATTGTGGAATATATCCACTGAAGGATTGTGGCATCAAAAGTCGTCCACAACTTAGGATCAACCTCGCGTCTTGGCACCTCCGTATCCTTAGGAGCCGCAAGGATTATGTGATGAATGACTTGATGCGACCGTGCGTGAATTTTGAACAGTTCGGCCCACGTCGCATAATGGACATTTTATATTTCAAGAACAAGAGGGATGTTATTCTTGATGTTAGAAACTATAAGGGCAGGATGAAATGTGTTCCGGGATGTAGACATATTGATAGAACAATATGTGATTGAGGGATTTGAAAGAAAAAATTGGGAAGAGAGGATAGACCATCGGCACGAATTCCGAGGAGGAGGGGCTCGGAAATCGATGAATTTGGACGAAAATTGAGAGAATTTTAAGACATAGGCTTTGATACCATGAAAGAAATAATCCCTTGATTATTTTCATTTATTGAAAGAGTATATATACAATTTACATATTTTCATAATAGGAGAATCATATTCATATTCTACTCCTAAAACCTTATTCTACTTGGATACTAACTATACAATTATGGTAATACAATTATGGTAAGTATACAATACTAATTACATCAAAATATTACCTAAACTAAATATACACTATGTACCGTATACACTGTATTGTGTGATATACATATGATATATGGTATATCATATGTATATCTAACAAATACTATTGCTCATATTTTCTAAATTATCCCACATGTCTTTCCATTTTTTGGAAGTGGACTTTGTATAGACAACAGTCAAGTAAACCTTGCTATGGACAGTGCACTGATCGAAACATATAGTAATATGTTGTTCATATATGTTAAAATGACAGCTTGTAGATTGTACTCCAAAAGGACCAAATTTTTTCATTACTAAAGCAATAGAGTTGTTCATGCAAGGTTTTGTTGGGTTCAAAACACGTAAATAAGGCACATCGGAAGTTTAAAATTTTGTTCTTACTTACCCCAACAATTTCTTCTGGTATGGTTATATGACAATAAAAAATATGTAACATAAAACATGAACACTTACATGTTAATAAATCTGGAGTCTTTACTTAGGGATTACACGCGACTGTCCCTTCGGCTGCAAGCACTATGCTATGGTGTATTCCTCTGTCAAGAAAGCCAGAAAATCTTGGTAGAGGTTTGAGAGAGTTTCGTCCTAGATCTAGAATTAGTTTATAGAATTGGTGTGTTTTAATTAACAATGGGAGTGTTGTATTTATAGTTAAAATTAGGTCACAAATCAGATTAGGGTTGGGCTCTAAGCCTGGCCCAAAAATTGAGGTGAAGTGGGCCGATCATTTGGGCCCATTTGTCAGTCGGCCTTGTGTGACTAGCAGGCGCCTTACATAAAAATTTGTTTCCCATTTTCATTTAATATATATATTCAGCACATTAAATCCAAAATCTTATTTTGATTTAATTAAATAATTTCCATCTAATAGAAATTATCTCATAGTTATTATCAATTTAAATATCTCGATCCCAAATTAAATATTTAATACTTTCTCAATACACCCTTAGATCGAAGAGACAATCGACATAGTGTGACCCTATATGCCTTCATATATCGACACTAATTCAATTAAGATCCATACAGAACTCCTAGACTGCGTCGTACGACGAACTCAATATATAAAATACGTTTACATGAATCCAGCAAACATAACCTTTATGTGAGATGATAAATTTCTTTCATTCGCGACACACTCGATCAAGCTTAGGATTTGCCATGTGTCTATCCAAATGGCTTGATCACTTTATCTCATCTATATTAGTCGACAACTAGACCATATTCTAAATATGTCTCTTGCATTGGCCAATGACTTGGTCGACCTAACAGCACTAAGAAGTTAAGTACTCTCTCGAATATCCAATTGAGGAATGAATCCTATTCTTGGCTCAATTACCACCCTAGTTTACATCATAATGTACCCAACACAAGCCGTGTCTTATCCTATAAGGAGTTTAAGCTTAGGACAGGGTCAAAGTACATTACTCTGTAAACAAGGTGCGTATTGACCTCAAGTCAAAGGACCTTTATATCCCACACACTGATAACACTCTAGACATGTCTAACAAATAGTTTATTAGCAGGGTATACCAATACTTTTCAAAAGTATCCATGTGTCCATCACTAGTAACCATTACTAGTAGCAGGTGAGACATACTACATTCTCTAAGAATGTGATGCAGACCACATGTCGACTTATAACATATCATTGATATCCCATTCTCGATGATCATTAGTCGAGGCTATTATAGAGTTACGCTCTATCATCAATACTCACTCTATTAATGACAACGTAAGCTCAAGGGATGCACATTAATGAATAATTACAAACAATCAAATAATAATTCAATAATCGCAAATGCCATAAATATTAATCTTATTAATAATACGAATGTGTTCAAGTACATTTGTTCCTAATAATGATTGTCTCTAGGACATACATATTTTCCGTTCAAACCAGTAATCAATCTTTTATAGCCTTCAATCTTGTTCCTATTGACAAAGGGCTCCATGATTGTTGTTGTGCACAAATTCATTCTGCATAATACTCCCATTGTTTCATGCTGGGAAATTTGGAAGCCTAGGCGTGGAAAGAAGTATGGGAAAAAATGCACTTCCTTTACCAGGATATGCCAGCAAACTGTTATCCGCATCAAGGATGTCATTAGCAAGAATTCAATCACATGGAAGGGGCATGGAACTGGAACAAGGTCTGTCAAATTGCTGAAAATTACAAACCAGTGCTTACCAGCAAAATGGTCAAATGGGGTAAACCAGGAGTGAATAACTTAAAAGGTCTACCAAAGTCATTTATATTTGTTTTATATTAATAAAATCAATCAAGTTAGAGTAATATATCAACAAAGTCATTAAATCTCTCCCAAGTTTAATTTTGTTTAACATACCTTCTTTGTGGCTATGCTTACTCCTCTTATTTTATTTTTTTCGTAATAATTTCTTAACCTAATTATTATTAATATAGAAAATTTTAATTTAACTAATTTTTCCTTTATGATATATTCTTTTGTTTAATTAAGTCTGTAAATAATATTTTTTTTAAAATTTATTTCCAACTTCTATTCATGTGATATACATATTGTTTATGCTTTCTCTTGAGCCGAAGATCTTTCAGAAACAATTTCTCTACCATAGTAAAGGTAAGGTCTGCGTATACTCTACCTTCCCAGATCCCACGTTGTGGGATTACACTGGATATGTTGTTGTTGATATATCTGGATTAAAAAAATATTTAACAATAAAGATTTTTTTAATTTCTAAATTTGGAATCTAACCTATATAATAATTATTAGCTTGCTTAACTTTTCTATCCAATGTACTTATCTTTTCTAAAATATATTAATTTTAATGTTGCCACGATGTGTGATATCTTTATTAGATTCCTATCTATTATGTTTCAACTCTCTTGTGAATATTTATTGTTTCAAAATTTAGAAATTAAAATCTTAACGTGTATGCCCTATAAAATTGTTTTAACAGGTTATTTCTCCATCAGAAATCTGAATACACTACATTTATTTTTAACATTTAATGTATTAAACTCTCCTGTCCAAATTAATTTTTTTTTAAAAGTCTCAATATTAAATAACTTTTTAAATCTAAGATATATCAAGACAATTTTTTTTTTAACATTCAACTCTCCTGTCCAAATTTAGAATTTTTTTAAAAGTCTCAATATTAAATAACTTTTTAAATCTAAGATATATCAAGACAGTTTTAAAAAAAAATGTGTATACACGTGAATAATGATGGACTTGAAAATATTTTTTCTTAAAAAAATGTTTACAAAATTAATTAAACAAAAGAATATATCATAAAAGATAAATTAATTAGATTATATTTTATTATATTAATAATAATTAGATTAAAAATACGGAAAAGGCTCAAATATGCCATCAGACTACCGAAAATGGCTCATTTATGCCACTCGTCAATAGTTTGACTCATTTATGTCATCACTGATACCAAAATAGCTCATCCATGCCATTTTTTATTAACGTCGATTTTATAATATCAGATATGACATGTAGCCTCCAACTAGATTATGGTTGTGGGGGGTCGGGTGTATGGGTCATATTTTTTATTAATTTGGGATTTGAAATTGGGTTGGTTTAATTAAACGGCGTGGACCTCTAATTGGAGGCAACGCGTCATATCTGATATTGTAAAATCAGCGTTAGTGAAAAATGGCATGGATGAGCCATTTTGGTAACGGCGATGGCATAAATGAACCAAACTATTGACGAGTGGCATAAATGAGTCATTTCCGATAGTTCGATGGCATATTTGAGCCTTTTCCGTAAAAATATTACAAAATAAAAATAAAAAAGAGAGGTAAGTTAAACAAAATCAATCTTGAGGGAGGTTTATGTAATTATTCCTTTAGCTTTTGGGTTATTATGAATTTGTTAAAATACTACTGTATTCAAACTTGAGTGACTTTATTGATATCAAACAAACATAAGTGACTTTTATAGTGAATTTGCTATAGTTGAATGACCTTTAAGTTATTTACTCGGTAAACTTTGAGTTGTTGGCATAAGTCTCCCACCTTCAACGCTTTAATGTACCATTATATTCATTTCATGTTGAAATTAAGTTTTCATTGTTATAATAGATGCGTATCAAAAATTTTGAGCCGTAGCAACTTGAATCATCGAATTTCGATATCGTATGAGAGAGTTATGTTCATTTTAGTGCGGACAATTGTTGATGTTCTTATGTGGTCGCCGAAGCAGATTTCAATGTAGCCATAATCTAAACAGTATTCTTACCGTTCACAATCCCATGGACCCACAACATAATCATACCACTCAAATATCAATGTCATAAGAACCATGAATATATGAATGCAAATGACATATATAAGGCAAGAATCATGATATAATGAGATGCAACAAGTATAGAGATGAATATCACATGCTTTTAGAAATACATCAACATATAATCCACGTATAATCAGAATATCATATTAAAGCATGTGTGATGAATAAGCACAACAATAACAAGTACGGCGACAAGCCTACATAATGGCGACAAGCTCAATCACTCAGCAGTCAGAATCAACTTATGGGTGATTCTCCAAATCACCCATCATCACAGTTCAATACCGGTACCCACTCAAACTTTCATCACAATCGCTTGAGTGGGACCCCCCAAATACGCCCAATACCCCTCAATATTTATAATTAATTACGTATTTCTATCAAAGTCTCGAAAACTAAACCGTAGTCTACTTCAATAGCCGAACAAGAATGCCAACAATCAAGGCTCGATAATAGTCTTGTCCTTTCGGAGCGCTTCAGAAATTGGATTCTAACATATATACACTCTAGGGTGATAATATCTTCTACTTCTCCTCCTTTTGAGTCTCCAATAATACACGCCTTCTTTGCTCTCAGCATGTCTTCTATTCTTGTTTTCAAGGTTAATAATCCGAATGTTCTTTTTACACTGAGCCATTCTTGGAATTTCTCTAAAGTGCATGGTATTTTCTTATTCAGGTTTTCGTCATCTCCACTGATGGTACTGTTTTTCCCTATTTTAAATATTTGACATATCACAATTGGCTTTCCAGTTAGATCTGTTGATGCGTCAAATATATGTATTCCATATATTCCTTTCCCGAACGATTCCATCATTAGTCTTGTGGACTCCATAATGATGCTTGGTAATCTGGCAATGTTATTCATATTTTCATCCACTATTAGTTTGTCAATAAAACCATAAGTGAATAGTTTTGATACTATTTCCGGGTTTGCTTGCTCGCTGCACAAGAATCTGGGATACTTGCTCAGTTTAGCACTGCGTAGAATGTGAGGTTTAGTCTTATAATCATAAAATTTATTAATTTTTTCATAAGCGTTGATGTATTCAGGTGTGTATCTCAGCTTGTCGGCCATTGATACTGTTGATGAAGAGGATGATATTGAAGATGGTATGATTGCTAGTTTTGATACAGAGAAAAATGTTATTATATTTTTTCTCTTTTCTTTTGTCATCACATCCTAATACTAATCTTCTTTCCATGAATCCACATATTTCTCTTAATCCTAGTTTCTTATCTTTTTTATTTTTTTGTTGCATTCTAAATTCTTCGCATTTTCGCATTAAGTATGCCCTTAGTACTCTTATTCTTTCTCGTAATGTGTTTTCTTTTGGTTCTAGTTGAGTGTATTCTTTTGATATCTCAGTATTATAAGGTGTTGGTAAGTGATCATAATAAAGTTGTTGATATATCGGACCTTCTTCTGGTAAAAATCTTGCTTCATAAAAGAACTTGCTAAAACTAATTGTATATTCAGGTAATTTATTAATCTTACAACATTTCATATTGTTTAAACTCATTATTATTTCAATTTTTCTTTCTGCAAGTACATTTTCTCTAGCTGCTAGCCATCTTTCTCCTAAGACTTCTCTTTTTAGTACAATATCAAATATTATTAGCATAGATTTCCAATCTGTTGCATGACTAAGTATTTCTCCTCTTAGTTGGTATGCTATAGATTCTATCCAGTATGCTACTTTTCCAATTAATGTTCTAGTTATTAATTCATACATATATTCTAAGTTTTCTGTTTGTGTAGAGTTCATTAAAGCTATATACATTCCAAGGTTTCAATCAGTTATTCTTCTTCCTATTTCTTGTTCATCATAAACGTTATCTTGGTCGAGAAAATATCTGTTGTAATTTACTCCTTGTGCCATTGATCCTACAAACTCTTTAAATTCTGTTTGTTGTCCTACTGGTATGTGGTTTGGTAATCTAGTTCGTTTTCTTGCTATTACTTCTAACTTAGGGTCTACTAGTTTCTCTTCAGGATAATCATTTGCATCTTCATTTATTACATCTTCTATTTCTATTTCCGTTTCCGCAGGTCTATTATATTCTTCTTTCTACATCACTTTCAGGTTCTTCTTCTATGATGACATTTACTCTTTTCATTTTTTGTAGAGCTTCTATTATCTGGTTGTTTTCTTTTATTATTTCTGAGTTTTCTTCATTTTCTACTTCCTCTATGAATTCTACTACTTGTATTTCCTAGTTAGTTGGTTTATCGTTACTATCTGAATCGCTATCAGTTTTTTCATTACTGCTAGTACTTTCATCACTTGTATTTTTTCTTACCTTCTTTTTTCCTTTTAACCTTCTCATTTGTTCTCTAAGGATTTGCATTTCTTCTTTTAATTCTTCTAGTTCTTGTTTTAGTTCTTCTTTAGTTTCATTTAATTCTTCTTTTGTTTGTTTTAGTTCTACCTTTGTTTCTTTTAATATTTTTTCGTGCCTCTAAACTTGTGTTTATATTTTTTGTACTTATCATACCATTCTTCGTTACTATGTAATTTCAACCTTGTATTTTCTGTTTTTAACTCAGATATTTCTAGTTCTTGTTTGTCTAGTTTTAGGTTTAGGTATTCGTAGGTTGTTTTTTCTGCATTCTTCAGGTAAATGTTTTCTTCTCTTGAATCTTTCTCTTCTTTTGGTGTTCTTGTCCTTATAGGTTCGTATTTGTATCTTTCTTTTTCTATTATCTTTTCCCATTATTTCTTAAAAACGTAAGTACACCAGGTATATTAGGTTCTTGTTTTTCCATTAAAATTGTCCTTTTTTATTTAATATTGCTAGGCCGTCCAATATTTTTTCTACTTGAGATGATAATTTTGGTTTTATCTTACTGATATCCATCATTATGAGTTTTTTACTTCTTGTCCACGCATCGATTGACACTATTTCAGGTTGTTGTGTGGTAGTATTAATTATTGTATTTTCTTTACTCGTACTGGGTTCATTATCTCCTGCTACATGTTTACCTTTGTTTTTTGTCCTCTATTATCATGTTAAGCTTTTCTAATATTATTTTAAACGTTGGTATTTCAGATACATTCCATAGGTTAGTTAGTTCTTCTCTTATCATCTGTTGTATTTGTGTTTGATTTTCTTTTATTTCATCCATTATTGTTAATGTGCTTTTCAGCTTTTCTTTTACTATTATTTCTTCCCATAGTGCATTGATCTTTTTGTTATTATTAGTCAGGATTATTTATTCTCTTTTTCCATCCATTTTCCATGTTATCCATATTTTATCAAATTTATCACATTGTTGTTCTAATTGTTTTATTTTTTCTTCTAATTTTATTTCTTTTGCTTCGTATTTTAAGTATTTTAGTTGGGAAAATATCTCTTCTGATAAGACTGTCCTTATTTCCTTTAATTTTTGTTTTTTCGTTATTATTTCCCTTTGTATATTCATATTTTATTTACGAATCTCATTTTTCCTTGATCGTTTATTTCTATTCCGTTATTGTTTATTTTATAATTTATCATTGTTAAAAATCACTTCCTAAAAGTAGTTCATTGAAACTAGCATATTCTATTACTCCTATATTTATTTTATACTCTAAGTCTTGGATTTTGAATCTTAAATTAATACATTTAGTAATTATTATTTCTCTTTCATTTTCAGGATAATTATAAGTTTGTGGGTCTATTAAATCACAATCATTTTCATTAATCTTACTTATAAATATTAGAACAAATAGAACACCAGGAAAACTCCAAGATAACTATATCAGAAGAAATATATATGGATTTTAATACCAGAACCCTTACACCATCAAAAAGATTAATACCAAAAATAGAAGGATCCAGATTAAGTATTACAAGAGAACAAATAAAGTCACAACAGACTAGCGTTACACAACCTAGAATATTAGATTTAATAAATATAAATACAAGTATATTAAAGGTTAAGGTAATAATATTTAAAGGCATGATAACAACAGATTGCGTAGCTGAAATAAATACTGGAGCGTGGACAAGAAGTAAATAGTGTCAATCGATGCGTGGACGAGAAGTAAAAAACCCATAATGATGGATATCAGTAAGATAAAACCAAAATTATCATCTCAAGTAGAAAAAATATTGGACGGCCTAGCAATATTAAATAAAAAGGACAATTTTAATGGAAAAACAAGAACCTAATATACCCGGTGTACTTACGTTTTTAAGAAATAATGGGAAAAAGATAATAGAAAAAGAAAGATACAAATACGAACCTATAAGGACAAGAACACCAAAAGAAGAGAAAGATTCAAGAGAAGAAAACATTTACCTGAAGAATGCAGAAAAAACAACCTACGAATACCTAAACCTAAAACTAGACAAACAAGAACTAGAAATATCTGAGTTAAAAACAGAAAATACAAGGTTGAAATTACATAGTAACGAAGAATTGTATGATAAGTACAAAAAATATAAACACAAGTTTAGAGGCACGAAAAAATATTAAAAGAAACAAAGGTAGAACTAAGAAGAATTAAATGAAACTAAAGAAGAACTAAAACAAGAACTAGAAGAATTAAAAGAAGAAATGCAAATCCTTAGAGAACAAATGAGAAGGTTAAAAGGAAAAAAGAAGGTAAGAAAAAATTCAAGTGATGAAAGTACTAGCAGTAATGAAAAAACTGATAGCGATTCAGATAGTAACGATAAACCAACTAACTAGGAAATACAAGTAGTAGAATTCATAGAGGAAGTAGAAAATGAAGAAAACTGGAAATAATAAAAGAAAACAACCAGATAATAGAAGCTCTACAAAAAATGAAAAGAGTAAATGTCATCATAGAAGAAGAACCTGAAAGTGATGTAGAAAGAAGAATATAATAGACCTGCGGAAACGGAAATAGAAATAGAAGATGTAATAAATGAAGATGCAAATGATTATCCTGAAGAGAAACTAGTAGACCCTAAGTTAGAAATAATAGCAAGAAAACGAACTAGATTACCAAACCACATACCAGTAGGACAACAAGCAGAATTTAAAGAGTTTGTAGGATCAATGGCACAAGGAGTAAATTACAACAGATATTTTCTCGACCAAGATAACGTTTATGATGAACAAGAAATAGGAAGAAGAATAACTGATTGAAACCTTGGAATGTATATAGCTTTAATGAACTCTACACAAACAGAAAACTTAGAATATATGTATGAATTAATAACTAGAACATTAATTGGAAAAGTAGCATACTGGATAGAATCTATAGCATACCAACTAAGAGGAGAAATACTTAGTCATGCAACAGATTGGAAATCTATGCTAATAATATTTGATATTGTACTAAAAAGAGAAGTCTTAGGAGAAAGATGGCTAGCAGCTAGAGAAAATGTACTTGCAGAAAGAAAAATTGAAATAATAATGAGTTTAAACAATATGAAATGTTGTAAGATTAATAAATTACCAGAATATACAATTAGTTTTAGCAAGTTCTTTTATGAAGCAAGATTTTTACCAGAAGAAGGTCTGATATATCAACAACTTTATTATGATCACTTACCAACACCTTATAATACTGAGATATCAAAAGAATACACTCAACTAGAACCAAAAGAAAACACATTAGGAGAAAGAATAAGAGTACTAAGGGCATACTTAATGCGGAAATGTGAAGAATTTAGAATGCAACAAAAAATTTACAAAGTTAAGAAACTAGGATTAAGAGAAATATGTGGATTCACGGAAAGAAGATTAGTATTAGGATGTGATGACAAAAGAAAAGAGAAAAAAATATAAAAAGAGTAATAAAAGATATCAAACAAAGAAATACAGGAGAAATAGCAATTACAAAAATTATGATAACAGACAAAATTATAAAAATAAGCCTTATTATAAACCTTACAGAAAAAAGAGATTTAAAAGATATGAAAATATCCCTGAAACCATAAGAAAATTTAGATATAAAAGAAAATTTAGAAAAAGAAAATATGTAAAATCCATAGAAACAGAAAAAGCTAAAGAATGTAAATGCTGGAACTGTAATGAAAAAGGACATTATGCTAATAAATTCCCAAAACTAAAGAAAAAAGGAGTAAAATACATAAATACAACGCAATTCATAATGACTTTACAACAGATTAGAGAAGACAATGATAAATGGTATGAATATGAAGACTTCTACGTCAGCCAAACTGATGAAGAAAGTGAATCAGACTTAGAAAATATTAACTTCATTAACCAATAATCAGAAAGTGAAAATACTTCCGAGTAAAATGAACATACTAGAAAAGGAAAAAACAAAACTACTACAAGAAAGAAATTACTGGATACAACGTGAACAATATGTTCGCTATAAACTTGTTACAACTTCAACTACAAGTGAAACATGATATAAATAATACAGGGATAGACATAACAAGGTTACAAAAAACCTTAAAAGAATAATAGAAAGAATAAGCGAAATAAATTGGCAGCTTATTAAAATAAGAAGAAATATACAAATATTAATGGATAATGAAAACATTCGCCAAGAGGTAAGAGAATTAGAACAAGATGAAAACCTCCAACAAAGGTTAAGAGAAATGAGTATTGAATAAAATCCTAATACCTGATGGTAGCAATCTATATAGAAGCCCATATAGAATACAAGAATAACAAAATAAAAAAACAAAAAATCTTTATTGATAGCAGAGCAAATTTATGCTTAGCAAGAAAAGACGTATTGGAATCACATAGGTGGAAGAGAACCAGATCACATAGAGCAAGAATATAAGGATTTAACGAGCAATCAAAAGAACTGGATGTTGTAGCATAAAACATGAGAATTGTATTAGGAAAAACTATATTTAGATTACCAATAATATATCAATTAGACAACATGAAACAAGTAGTGTTATTAGGAAACAACTTCCTAGATTACTTTAAAACCCAAGTTATAGATAGTAATACTTTTAGCTTACAAACACCCTGTAATAAATGGATAGTATTTAAAAAAATACTACCAATACACACATTAAGATTATGTACTATAAAAACTGATAGGAATAATAACCTATAATTATTAAAAGAAAAATATCTTAATATACTAAAAATAAACTTTGGAGAAAATCCAATCCAGCTATGGAAAAAAGAAAAAATATATGCAGAAATCAAACTGATAAACAAAAATGACATAATTAGATCCAAACCTATTAGATATAGCCCAACAGATCAAAAAGAATTTGAAATCCAATTAAAAGAATTACTAGAATTAAAAATGATACAAGAAAGTAAAAGCCCACATAGCAGCCCAGCCTTTTTAGTAAGGAAACATAGTGAACAAAAGAGATGAAAAGCCAGAATGGTAATCGATTATAGAGAACTAAATAAAAAGACAATATTTGATGGATATTTTTTACCATATAAAAGAAACCTTATTAACCGACTAGGAAATAAAAAATGGTTTAGTAAATTTAATTGTAAAAGTGGATTTTGGCAAATAAAACTGACAAAGGAATCAAAATCTCTAACAACCTTTAGTGTCCCCCAAGGACACTATGAATGAAATGTATTACCCTTTGTATTAAAAATACACCACAAATATTCCAAAGAAGAATGGACCAAGTATTTAGAAATTTAACAAAATTTTGTATAGTATATGTCGACGACATATTAATATTTAGCAATAATCTAGACGATCATATAAAACATCTAGAAATTTTTTTAGTAACTATAAAACAACACGGAATACTACTATCTGAGAAGAAATCTGAAATATTTAAAAACAGTATTGAATATTTAGGATATATTATAGATAACGAAGGATTACAACTACAAGAACATATAGTAACGAAGATAAAAAAAATTTAAGGAAAAACTAGAGAACAAAAAAGAAGTGCAACAATTCTTAGGAGTAATAAATTATGCTTCAGACCATATAAAGGATTTATCGCTCTTAAGAAAATCATTACAAGAATTGATAAAGAAAAACATAACCTTTGAATGGAAACAAGAACATACTAAAGCCATAAAAGATATCAAGGAAAAGATAAAGACATTGTCAAAACACAGAATACCAACAGAAAAAGATCAACTGAAACTCTTTACTGACGCCAGTGATATAGGATGGGGAGCTGTCCTCATAGCCTATGATAAAGAAGATATAGATAAAGAAAAATCACTTATTTGTGGACACGGAGGAGGAACGTGGAAACCAAAAGAGAAATATTATCATATAAATGAAAAAGAATTATTAGCAGTAAAATTTGGAATACAAAGATTTCATTACCATTTACTACCAGTAAAATTTATTGTTAGAACTGACAACACGCAGGTAAAAACTTTTATTACAAACAAAATAGATCCTTTACCAGAATTAAATAAAAGGAGAAAATGGCAATCATTCTTTTGTTGTTATGACTTTATTGTTAAGAACATATCTGGAACTAAGAATGTTTTAGCTGATTTTCTTAGCAGATATAACGATGTCGATTAACAGTGATAAAATTGAAGAATACATTACCAACGCCATGAGTTCCCTTATACAAACCAATGAAATCCTAATATCCAGATTACAAGAAAACACCAATACTATAAACCAACTCAGAGAAGCCATACAAGACTTGATAACACTGAAAACCTTACAAGATGAATCCCAATCCAGATCACCTATCACTACACCTAAAAGATCAGAAAACCCTACTACCAAAACCATGGGACCATTTGTATCAAAACTAGCAACCTTACCATCTTCAATACCATCCTCTTCATCAGCAGTATCAATGGCCGACAAGCTGAGATACACACCTGAATACATCAACGCTTATGAAAAAATTAATAAATTTTATGATTATAAGACTAATCCTCACATTCTACGCAGTGCTAAACTGAGCAAGTATCCAAGATTCTTGTGCAGCGAGCAAGTAAACCCGGAAATAGTATCAAAATTATTCACTTATGGTTTTATTGACAAACTAATAGTGGATGAATAACATTGCCAGATTACCAAGCATCATTGTGGAGTCCACAAGACTAATGATGGAATCGTTTGGGAAAGGAATATATGGAATACATATATTTGACGCATCAACAGATCTAACTGGAAAGCCAATTGTGATATGTCAAATATTTAAAATATGGAAAAATAGTACCATCAGTGGAGATGACGAAAACCTGAATAAGAAAATATCATGCACTTTAGAGAAATTCCAAGAATGGCTCAGTGCAAAAAGAACATTCGGGTTATTAACCTTGAAAACAAGAATAGAAGACATGCTGAGAGCAAAGAAGGCGTGTATTATTGGAGACTCAAAAGGAGGAGAAGTAGAAGATATTATCACCCTATATTATGACAATGACATCATAACACAGGACACCATGAGATTAACAGAAATGCATGACAAAATCATAAACATGAGATACAAACATGCAAATGAGACAGTAGAACAATATCAAAGGACAATTGGACAAAATAAAAGACATGTAATAAATACCAGACCCACTATTACCACCAATGTAATAAAAAAAGAAGGAAGTTCTGATCCTTTTGCATAAGGATCTGAAAAAATTTACTACTTGAATAGGGATCATGTAGCTTTGCTACTTGAAACCCAAATGAATACTTTGAACAGGGAGCCTGTACTTTTCACTACTTGCAGCCCAACAAGATACTCTGAACAGGGAGCTTGTAGTATTTACTACTTGCAGTCCAAATGAATACTTTGAACAGAGAGCCTGTAGTTTTCACTACTTGCAGCCCAACAAGATACTGTGAACATGGAGCATGTAGTATTTACTACTTGCAACCCAATTTACTATCATGTATTACTACGTACTATCATGTATTACAAAATCATGACAAGACAAAAAAGAATCTGATAAAAGATCAACTCAGTCATAAAGGAGATATTATCAAAGACACCTGGAAAGCATAAGACATTATCAAGGAAGACACCTGGAAAGCAGTATTATCAAGGGGGACAAGACAAACAACTTTTTGAAAAATCAACACACACTGTAGCACTTTAGACTTTTTGAAAAGTGATTACTATTTACTTTACGACTTTTGGAAAAGTAATTACTGTTTACTATAAGACTTTTGAAAAGCAATTATCAGTCGAGGTCATCTATATAAGGAGCCTCTTGTAACCTGATTATTCATTCGAAAACTTTCTATACAAATCCTTACTTGAAAATCTCTATGTCTAGCTAAACCCCCTCCTTAGTCTATAATCCAGATCAATTGTAATATCATAATACCAGAGATAAGAACACTTTGAAAGATTATAATTAGAACCATATCAGTCTATAAACCTGCACCTTAGCAAGAATTTTAGAAGATAGTCTGTTGAGAACTCTCAGGCACCTAAGCCAATCATCCCGCAAATTCGTGGAAGAAGAAGGGAAATAGAGCCAAGGGTGGGTTGAGATCTCCGGTGATCTAAAATTCTAACTAAGAGGTATGATTTCTATACTATGTATTTTTAATTATGATCTTGATAAATGTTAAACTCTGTAGTTATGATGTTTATATTGGTTAAAGATTATAGACTTTTATTTAAAAATGAATTTTGAGTTGATACTCCCTGTTTATGACAATGAATTGACCCTGTAACACCGTGGGACACGGAGTCATTACTCATTAGTGTAGAGATCTACCTATTTAATTAGCTTGATAGCTTCTTCCAATTTTATTGGATGTCCCCCAAGGGACATGGGCTTTTTATTTATGAATCAAATAAAACAAAGGTCCAACAAAAACCAGGCCCAAACAGACCTGGCCCATCGAAAAACAATATAAAATGATTACTATACCATACATAAAATGAATTCATTTGTGCATTAATATATTGTTTAATCAATGGGAGTAAATTGATAATCTTTGAATCACGTGGCTATGCCACTAGTCACAACTCACACATATGCTTGCTATTAGGAGTAAATAAAAAAAGTAGGCAATATATTTCCCGTCCAATTATATAAATTAATCAAATTCAACTTGCTAGTATTAAAAGGTGATGTTTATTTTGGATTATGAACACCTCTTTTTATGTTTTTTATTTTTGTTTTTATTTTTATTCGAGATATTTCCTTCTTAGTTCTTACGTTTTTTCACAAAGTATGTTAACTTGACCTTATATTTTTTTAGGTATCTTCTTCTTTCAATTTTAGGTACTTTGCATATATTTATTTTGGTGTTGTTTATTGATTGAAGTTGTTAATCTAGAAATTCAAAAGAAAAATAGATGAGCTTTTTATTTATGAATTTAATACAAAATGTGCTGATATTTTATATTTTTGTTTACTTTCATAGCAAGTGTAATGAGTATGTGATGTACCCTTATCTAGGTGATTTATTTTAGATTTAGTTACCATTAAAAGTTATCTTACTTGGAGTAACTTTCCTCTTCTATTTCATTTTTAATATTGTTATAATTGTAGAAGTTATTAATGATGTATTTAATTATTATATAATTATTTTTTATTGTATAAGTAAATTTATCTCTTTGTACAGGTGAAACTAATTACTGAATATGCTAAAAGTTTACAGAGAGAGTGAGAGGTTGATAATGTTAAGAGCTAACTAGACATACTAAATAAAATTATCGCTAAATGATCATATCTTGATATTAAAGAAGAATGGTTCTAATTTTCAAGTCGAGGAAGAAGTAAAAAATTTAAAACAGGCGATTCAATCCGACATTTCATTTCCCCGTTCATCATTTGATTTTTCCCTGAATCTATTTATACTCAATTCAATTCCCCTCCTCACCTCACTTAATGAGCTCCATATATTTGACAATTAAGGTGAAAGGTATCCTATCAATAAGGTTATAACGAAAAACTTTATAATTTATCTCACACAACCGACATTAATTGTGTGAACTTTTTTTTTCTTTTTTACTTTTTGGTAATTAAGTAACTTTCATTAATCACAAAAGCGGCATAATTACAAAGCATAGTAAATCAACTCAATCTGCTTATTATCCTACCATCCATATCTTTAAGATTATTGACAATTATCAAACAACTCAAACTAATCCTTAATTCCTTACTCAGACAAATAAAGGTAACACAAGAACTAAAATTTATATTTACTAAGCAGCACCTTCATGTAATCTTCTGAGCTGATATTACTGAAACATGCTACTTGCCTTGTCAAAACCTCTACAAATGACTTCTTCTTTTCAAAGACTTTTGCATTTCTCTCAATTCTATGTGAGTCTTATTTCTATATCACAAGTTGGTAAATCCAATCTCACACTTTTAAGTATGAGTGGTAAATGGGCGGGTTGAGTCAAATTTGGAAAGATTAAAATGGGTCACATTAATTATTGGATCAAGACCTAATCCGCCCAAAATTTATTTGGGTAAAATGGGTTGTGTCAAGATGAGTCAAACAATGAATCATTGCTCAAACCGCCCAACATAACCCAACATCTTCCCTCTTTAAACATTTAATAATATTTGCTTGGGTCAGAATGGGTTGGACTAATTTAATATTTTAATAATATTAATATCAATATTTTTCTATTGGATTTCAAACATTTAATTTTTAAATTTTTTTGCTTGTTTAGATTGAGTACATTTTGATCTGGCAGGTTACAATGTTTTGACCCCGATTGATTGATGGATCATTTTGGGTTCAACCCGTTGGATCAACTAAATAAACGGGTCATGACTCAACCCGTAAAAATACTGAACGGGTTGGATGGATTGGGTTTGATTTAATCACCAAACTTTTAAGTTCACTAACTTATGTGATAAATATAAGTCTCATACAATTAATGTTAGTGGTGTAAAATATGGATAATTTTTTTTGATAATATTCCCTCCTATGATGTAAAATAAAGAATCTAGTCTAGAAAAATAAGAGAAGAAAAATATTTATAAATTTAAAATAGAGGTGGAATATGATGTTCCACATTAAGTTGAAGGAGTAAACTAGAATACGATAAAAGTAAACAAAGGCCAAATTCTATGATGAAACCCTAATTTTTAGCACCCACAATATAAACGAAGAACAATCACATCCAATTGATTTAAAGTCCTTCAATTGATAGATTGTACAGTTTTGTCCAGCCATGGATGCTCAGAGAGCTTTATTGGATGAGCTAATGGGCTCAGGTATGACTTAACATGCGAATTTAAGCTTAGTTATGTTTGATTTGCTTTACATAGTATAATTTCTTGCTATGTTTATACAAAAGAGTACCAATTTTGAGTATGTAGCTCGGAATTTAACTGAAGACGAGAGGAGAGGGTACAAGGAAGTTAAATGGGACGACAAGGAAGTTTGCGCATACTACATGGTTCGATTTTGCCCTCACGATTTGTTCGTGAATACCAAAAGTGATATAGGTCAGTTCCGAAACCCTACTCCTTGTATTTGGTTGACAAATAAACTGTTTTGGGGTCTTTGGAAAAAAAATTGTTTATAGGAGTGTGACCTAGTGGTCAATGAAGGTGAGTGAACACCACGAGGTCTCAAGTTCAATTTCCAACTGAGACGATTTCTTCCCATCTGTTCTAGCCTTGGTGAATAGAGTTACCTGGTACCTGTTGCTCTTGCTGGTGGTGTGAGGTGGGAGGTATCCCCTGGAATTAATCGATGTGTGCGCAAGCTAGCTTGGAAACCACGGTTATGAAGAAAAAAAGAATCATGGATATGATATCTATGGTTCCAAAGAAATTGAATATCTGTTTGGGATAATTTTACTACCTATATTTTAGCTTGGAATGGCATCTTAAAAGCTACTCCTGATTGTTTTTGACTTGTTGTTTTCTATAGGACCCTGCACTAAAATTCATGAAGCAAAGTTGAAGGAAAGGTAAGATTGAATCTTCCCTCTCTGGGACTTGCAGTGTTTGTTTAATTTTTGGGCTCAAACTGATATATATTTCAGGCCTTCATGCAGAAAATTAGTTACTTTTCCTTGTAACACTTCCTTCCTCAACCAAATTAAAAACAACAACATTGATATACTGTTATATGTTATCTGCCAACGCAACTTGTGAGGTTTCAACCTCTACTTTTTCTATGTCAAGCACTTGATGAAATGGTTATTGAGATTTATATCTTAAAATAACTTAATTGGGTCAAACACGTTCATCAAGACACTATGAATGACAAAAAGTTACTCCGTGTATCCCTCTTTTATATGGTACTATCATTATTTTGAGAGTCAAATAGTCTTTTGCTTGACTACTACTTATTTTCCGACATGTTCAAAATATTTTGTGATTTATATTTCTTTTTATGTAGCTTCTAAATATGTAAGTTTTGTTTCAAATAGAATTAGCGTAATTTATGGACTCACCACAAAAAAGAAGATTGTTGGACCCTATTACTCCAAATCTTCTCGTTGTTTTTAGGATGAAAAGAGTAGTTTTTATAACTAAGTGTCTAAACAGGATGGAGGATGAAAGAAAAGTTGAAAGCTTGAACTTCCAAGTGTACACTCCTAGCGCCTTCAAACTTTTTAAGAAGAGTAGTTGAGGATATGTAAGGATAGTGGGTGGCTGAGTGCTACTTATCCCAAGTTTCGTAGAATACTTGACTGTGATTTTAGTTCTTTTCAGTTGACTGCCTTGTCTTGAAGTTTTCTTCAAGTTGGAACTTTTTTATTTATGTAAGGTATTTCTTGCCTTCTTTGGCTAAGCTTCTGGGAAGCCAAAAGTGCTCTTTTTTTAATTATAAAAAATGCTTATTTTAGAGAGTTGAGGTGCTTGGCCAAACTTTTAGGGAAAAAAAAATAAGCGTTGGAGTAATAGCTGAAGTTGTTTTTCAGTAGTTGAAAAACTCGAGAAGCACTTTTAGAAAGCTTGGTCAAGCACATATTGCTGCTCTAATGTTGGTGAAAATGTTATTTAAATTGATTAGCCAAACACAAACTGCTACTTTCCAAAATTACTTTTTTGAAATGTACTTGTGAAGTACTTTTCAAAATAAGCAGATTTTGGAAGCTTGATCAAACAAGTTATTCATTAGAAAGACATCAAGGAGATGCAAATTACAAAAAAAAAACAAAAGTACAAAATTGTTAGCCCCTTTACAATATCAATACCAGGGAATTAACAAAGTCCAAAAAGTGGTCAATGATAATTACAAGGGTATCTTAGTCCAACTAATAAAGTTACACAAACATCTAGAATGGTTTGGATTTGAGATTCCATCAAAACATATCCGATTCCTTTTAGTCCACAAACACCAAGAAATGACTGCAGGGATCATCACCCAGACTTTCTTGATGGTCTTGTCAACTTTCCGTTGGTTCCAGCTTGTATATGCCTCTCCAAGTTGAAACTTTTGAACTACAGTTCAGCCAGATGGTTGTAAGATGCTTGGAGCGATATTCTTCATTTTTCTCAGTATGTTTCATATGACTGGTGAATCCACTGTCAACTAGCTGTCTGCCTGAAATTCGTAGAAACTATGTTCATTTCTTAGATGATTGGTTGCTAATTTGTGATCCAACGTTTAATGGATATGGCCGTTATATAATATCTTGATTCAGAATAAATAAAGAGAAGTTATACTGTTACTATATTTAAAACGATTGCAAGTTCTCAGAGCTTAACTTAATGAAGCTGCAAATTATGTAAAGCAAACAAGACATTATTTTTCACCCCGGGGCTACTGGGAAATTGATTAAAAAAAATCTTGTGGTAATTAACATAAGCAAAGTTTAGCTTCTTTTACACCTAGTTTCAGCTTAGTTCTTTTGCATGGTAAGATGATCATACCATAAATTTTAAATTAGCATTTCAACTACCATAGTCTGTCAGTTATGTTGGAATTGTGATAGTTGCATGACAGTAGACATACTTGAGCTGGAGAGAGTGACAAGGAAGCCTTAAAACTAGTTTCTTTAGTAGGAAACTGAGAGCAGCAGTTGGAATTCTGTAGGTGTTGAAATCTTCCTCATAGAGCTTGAACCCGTCCACGCTCATCAGTCAGCACACCTGAAGAGGTGTTTTAAATCTGTAAAATCATGCGTGATAGTATCATGAAAAGGTCAAAAACCAGTGCAAACTGCTATAGGATTTTTTTTGAGATTCAAACTGCTATAGGATTATATGAATTCTGTAAGACTATAAATGAGCAGCATCCTTTAGGTTCCAATGGTCTTTTTGTTTGGAAAGGTAATAATTTCCTTTAGGTTCCAATGTAGTGTCAAGCTTAATGGCTTCCATGTTTTTTTCTCTGTATCATGGACAATCAGCAGATCAATATTTTGTTATTTTATGCTACAGCTTTGAAGCTGCATGATTTGACTGCCGAGTCATAGTGAAGTATAACCTTGACGTTTTTCTTTGCCACAAGGGAAGTTAGTAGATTTTGATCACTGGTTTCCTTTATGATGGAAGTACCACCTTATACCAACTATGGTAGTTGGTACTTCTTAAAATTTTATCTGTTAAATCATTTACTGGTGTATTAGTCATCCCTGTTTGTACGAAGATCTTCTAGTGCTGTAGCTTGAGTGAGTTTACCTGCCTCTCCAAAAGTCGCTTATCTCACTCTTTTGTGCATGCAAGATTATTGTGCATTAAGCATTCTTATTTATGCGCCACTATATTTCATTGTTCTGAAAGTTTTTTTGTTTTCTTCTTCAGTTTTGAGAATTCTCCAAGACACGATTCTTATGTTCACAAGTTTGAAGCAGAACTAGCCCATTACTGTGAGAAGTTGGTAGGTCATTGACTGACCAGTTTCAGAACTCTGTTTCAACGTGTTCTCTGAATAAATATCCCATATACTTAATTTGTTATCATAGGTGATGGACTTGGATAAGAAAGTTAGGCGTGGTCGAGAACGCCTTGCTCAGGAGGTTGAAATTCCCGCACCTCCTCCAATATCAGCAGAAAAATCTGAGCAATTATCTGTCTTGGAGGAGAAGATTAGAAACTTGCTAGAACAAGTGGAGTCTCTTGGTGAAGCTGGGAAAGTTGATGAAGCTGAAGCTCTCATGAGAAAGGTTTGACTGATATCCCTGCCTTCTAATTCATTTTTGTCTTGAATTTTGCAATATCATGGAGAGTCTTATGACAGTATCCGGACTTCTTGATATTCATGTAGGTGGAAATGCTAAACGTTGAAAAGACAGCCTTGACTCAGCAATCCCAGCAGAATAGTGCACTAATGATTGGTCAAGAGAAAAAGATGGCCTTGTGCGAGACATGTGGTTCCTTTCTTGTCGCAAATGATGCTGCAGAGAGGACTCAGTCTCACGTCACTGGTAAGCAGCATGTTGGCTATGGGATGGTTCGAGATTTCTTATCCGAGTACAAGGTATTTCTCACCAGATTTTCCTTCTCTCTTTTAAGCAGCATGTTGGCTATGGCTATCCAAACCTTATTTTTCTGCCTTTAGTTACAAATGATATTCTACACAATGGACTGTAATGTTGCTTCCAGGCTGCTAAAGAGAAGGCAAGGGAAGAGGAAAGGTTAGCCAGGGAGAAAGAAGCAGAAGAAAGGAAAAATCTGAGGGAGAAAGAATATGAAAGCAGACGACGAAGAAGTGTCTCATCTGACAGGGACAAGCACAAAGATCGAGATTATGACAGGGAACGGGATCGCCACCGAGGAAGAGATCGTGCCCTTGACAAGAATGGCAGAGGAAGCCGTGATTTCGAAAGGGGGTCAGATTGGAAACATGGGACTTCCAGAAATGGGAGAAACAGAAGCAGGGAGAGACGTGATAGAAGCAGGTCACACTCTCCTATTAGACATGGTTCCAAGAGGTCCAGGAGTCCAGTTCGGAAGTATTAGAGGATTATAAAATGTAGATGTCTGAACTTTGAAAATTGAAAAGGTAGACTTTTATAACTCACCAATTTCATGAATGTATGCTTTTGAGTCCCAAGTGTCATTGTCATCATGTGTGAAACTGTTTTTTGTTCTCACAGCTCTTTTGAGACTATGTCATCTCCCTATCATCAATATAATTAGAGAAGAAAGGGTTGAGGTAGGTATAACTTCATTGTCGTAATTCTTTAATGATATATTTTGGTTTAACGTTCTCAGAGGTTCTGATCCCCGCTCATCTGGGGTCACCTATTCTCGTGAAGTTAAAAAACAGATTCATTAGTTATTCATGGATAATGCTGCTAGAGGAAGATCCTTGCATGGTTTTTCCTCAAGTGAGGTAACAAATTTTATTAATTGCGGATTGAGGAATGACTTGCTGGCCATCGTTGGTTTAGTTCCTTTATCTTTTGGTCATTCAGATGATAAACACAGAATCTTTTTCATTTGGTTATTCAGATGGCTCAGAGCAATTTAGTGCTAATTGTTATTGCATATTTGGAAGTGAGCTCATCAAAATGAAAGATTCCATGTAATTTGTCTATCATCCGAGCTCAGATAGGTAACCTCTGTTCTGACTTACTTACCATCCCTCTACCTTCTTGTGTGGAGCTAAATTCATGCAGGCAGCATTGTGGGCATAAGGCAGCTAATGATTCTAATGTGCAATCGACAACTGATCATTGAATAGGTAATAATTGCGAACATTAAACAAGCCCTTATATGTCCACTTGGGTTAGTTCGTGCATGCTTCATATATAGGTATCTATTACTTCCTCAGACATTTCCTCTTAATGGATACATAATAAGTTCCCTCTTCCTGCAATTTATTTCACTGCAAGGGGATGGGAATCTTCAGCTCAGACTAAGTTTTAGAAATGTCTGCGGGTGAAATTATGGAAACATTGTCTAGACTTAGATTTGCTAAGGCTCGTGCTGAGCAAAGACACAGTGTGGTGATTATAACTGTGGCCAGCCATTGAAGAACATTTTGCAAACTCTCTTTTGGGGAGTAAAAAGTTAAAAAATTCTACTTCCACTATAATGAAGAACAGATGATATAGATAATGGCTTTTCAGCATCTCCTAGGGAGTCCTTCAAAAAGAATAACTGAGATCAAGCATGAAGTTGAGCATCATGTTCCTCCATTCCGCAGAGAACATGTATTTGCAAAATTGTTGGTGTTCTGAGGAGTTTTGGGCTGGAAAGCATTTTATGGGAGGATTTTAGAGAACACAAAGTTCACTTAAATCTTCCAGTGCAATCCCCAAGGTTTATTTTATCATTATTTTTGTTCATTTTTTTTTTGATTGACAGAGTTAATGACCAACAACTATTTTATCACTAACATCTGGTCATTACGGCTAGTAATAGAATTAATAAAGTTCCAAGGACACTGAGTTTGTCAAACATAATCCTGTGGAAGGTTTTGGAGCTTGATTTTACATGATCTAAAACCCTACGACAGACATAAGATGTATCCCCCAAAAGTTCCAACAGCGTGGGCAAAGGCATCATTCTGACACAGTGGGATCGAAGTATGCACACAAATTTTTGCACGGTGAACGTCGAAAGATTACATCATTCTCTCCTTGATTTCTCGTCCAATACTATCATATATTAGCTCAGAATTTTTAGGCAAACTCATACTTACATTTAGGTTTTACCCAGTTTTTATAGAGCAAATCATGGTGTTTCCTCTTCCCTTAACTTTGACCTCGCTAGAACATCTAATAAACCTGTTGAAAAGAATACGCGTTATGCAGGTTTCCAACATTTGTCAAGTGTCGCTTAACATACATTTGGGTTTTATACCTCTTTTCTGAAATCCTCTATTGGGTTGTTTTAATTTTTGAGTTCAATTGTAAAACGTTAATCAACAAGTGGTTTCATGCCGCGATTGTAGCTTATTCATCAACAGTACTCTGAGAGCCCGTTTGGCTTAACTAAATTTAAGTATTAACCAAAAATCATGAGTAGGTTACTTCTAACTTACGACTCTTTAGCTTAGAGACATTTTTAGTTTGATAAAATATTTTATTATTTTATCTATAATGTCTTTTATAAATTTTAAGATATCTTTCACAAAAAAAAAAAAAAATTCTAACTCCGTCTTCACACTATATCTGCCATTTTTCGTTTATTTATAATGATACTTTAAATTCATAATAGTCATGATATATATATATATATATATATATATATATATATATATATATATATATATATATATAATATCCTTCCTGAACTATGTACTTGATTTTTATTAAATTTTATATGTATTACTTTTAAGGAATCTCTACTTTTAATCTGATTCTCTACTATTGTGACCAACTCTTGAAAAATGATGTTTGAATGGATCAAATGAATGTTAGTTTCTGTGAAACATTGATTATACTAATATTTCTTAACAATGGTGGTTAACAATATTTAATAGAATGAGATTTTTGTAAGGAACTTGATTTTATTAAATGTCATATTTATAGGGATGACACATATTTGCTGGGTATTTTAATCAATCCAATATTCATCTAACCTGGTTTAAATGTATACAATGGAATTGTGTATAGTGTAGAAAGAATATGATATTCATTGGAATATTTTATGATTACATAAGTAGGAGTATGATTTTTTTTTTCTCTTAAGAAAATTGTTTTGTGAGATGGAGCTCCATAATCAATGGAAAGGGGTAATTTTTATTTTAGAAAAAAGGCCACATGAAAAGAAAATTAAAAAATTTCAGTATCTTTTGATTGTTTGTTGACATAGCTTGAACTTGAACTAAACACTGTGTTGTATTATATTGTATCATGTTGTGTTGTATTACACTGTATTATTTTAATGAATATGTTTAGATAGATTTTATTGTTTTCTGTCGTTACATAATGTCACACATAATTATTTAGAGGACAAACATACGAGAAAAGTAGAAAATGGGATATAGTTGCTATAAAAAAGTATGATAAAGGATAAAATGAGATTATTTAGCTAATAAGCAAAGAAGAAATGAGAAAAAATAATAAGGTAACAATGTGATCATACTAAATTGATCGTTACATAAAATGAAACTTTTTGTCATTATATAATAATGAATTTAACGATACAATACAATAAAATTTAAATAACAGTCAAAACAAACATCATATTTAAACTAACACTATAATATATAGGTAACAACCATCCAAACAAGCTGTAAAGCCTTTCAACCAAAATAAAAATAAAAATTGAGCAGTTAATACTTCGTGGGTTGTTGGGTTCAGCTCAGAAAGTAATAGAGAGAATCATCAAGCAATCCTCATCACCCTCTGAAGCTATCTCAGTTCTTGAATTTTCCATTTCACATAAAATTGAGCCTGACCCAATCTATGCTTTTCTCATTCGCCAACTCACAAGACCGAGGATATCTATGTAGATTACATTTTGAACAGAGGTATTGATCCTAACCATTCTTTATTGAATTCCATGATCATTTGTTATTGTAGTTTGGGTAAACTAGAGGAAGCTAAGTTGCTTTTTGATAGACTTGTGGATATGAAGTTGACGCCTTGTCGTAGCGCGTGTAATGAGCTTATTAAGGGATTTTGTAGCCAAGATAGAATCTTGGATGGGTTTGATGTTTTTGTGGATGCTACCAATGTTGAGGTATTACTTGGTTTTGGTTGTTATAATAAGTTAGTGGATGGTTTGTGCTATCGCGGGTATTTAGACGATGCTATTTTATGTGTTGTGTGATAGAGGGGTAATGTCGACTGTTCATTTGTTTAAAACGTTGATTTTTTCGTTATGTAAGAGGGGTATAGTGGAGGAAGCGCAATTGTTGAGCATGTAAATGGAGTCTTATGGTTTTGTTCTGGATAAAGTCATGTACACGAGTCTCATTAACGGGCATTCCAAGAACCAGAAAATGAAACGGCTATGATGGTATTTCGCGGAATGCTCAAGTTGGGTTGTGAACCGGATAAGTATACTTACGACACGCTGATAAATGGGGTTTTTAAACTTGGGCATGTTCGACTAGGGTTGGGTGCTTCAGCAGCAGATGGTTGAATTTGGATTGGAACCTGATGCGGTAAGTTACCAAATCATGATTGGCAAGTATTGTAAGCACCATAAAGTTGATTCTGCATTGGTGCTGTTTAATAACATGATTCAGTGCAATATTGCTCCCAGCATTCACTCTTATACTGCCTTAATCTCTGCACTTTATAAAGAGAATCGACTAGCAGAAGTAGATGACTTATACAATAAGATGTTGGGCAATGGATTGGTTCCTGACCATGTTGTATTTTTTACCTTGATCAGCAATCATCCAAGAGGGTCAGATATTAGTCTAGCATGCATATTTTTGTGGGCAATCGCCAAATCTCACCTGTACCATGTTGAAGTAATAAACAGAAAGCTCTAGTCTTTATCTTTTAGTTTCATATAATTCTTAAAATTGTTTGCTGAAATCCCCAACATCTTGTAATATATCCTTTTTGGCTTGGGCAACTCTCCTTTGGCATGTCAGCTCAAATATTTGATCAAGTGAATTGGAGTCGCTATACATATATTACTTCATGCCAATAGAGAGTAGCCCTATTACTATTTAGCTTATTATCATTCACCAACTCTCTTGTTTGCTCGTTTTTCTGCTTCTGGTTCTTCACTATAGAGCCCTTCCACGCTTTTATAGAGCATTCCTTCTCAGTATAAGAGATGGAATAATCAACTGGAGAATCGGCATATCCTGTGATTTTTTTGTGCTGTGGCCTGTGGATATCTTCTTGCATTAGGGTATTGCTTTTTCTAGGGTCACAAAATGAGGTAACTTTCTTTATCCTTTAGAAACATTTTCATCAGATTCTTTCAGAAAAAAAGTTACTGAAAGGAGATGCTGCATGATTTTATGCCTTTGAATTGTGTCATTTGACTCTTGAGACTAAGGAGTCAAGGACCTTCAAACAGCATATCCTTTCATCATATTCCTTATTTTCCTCTTCCTTTTTTTTTTTCAATTTACATTTCTATGTTACGTTTCTCGGATTTGATTTTTTGCTTTTCATGTGGCTTTTCGGTTTTCCGAATTCCAGTAAATCAAAAGTACTACTGCTTCCTTTGTCTGAATTGGACATAAAAAAGTTCGAAGGTTCTTGTTGAGTTCTCTCATATTACTCAACTGTGTCTGTCATTTATGCCTGTTTACTCTTATTGAAGATGAACAATCGCTGCAGCATATATCAACACAAAGTCCAGTTCTGGATGTTATATAAGAAAACATGCACTAATTGATAACATTTCTTTCGAGAGACAAACAATTACTAATTGACCGATTTAGTTTCTTCCACACCAAATGTCTCTCAGAGGAGATTTTGTATCATCAATTTGCGTACATGCATGTTTTCTTATATAACATCCAGCCTTGGACCGAAATCGTTCAGCTTCATTAAACTTGAATGTCTTAAGAGGCAAAGACTATTTTTGCATTGTGGGGCACTCAAAATTGCTAAATTAATACAGTAGCATATGTGTTGAAAGGTGCAAAAAGATTTTAAGCTGCACATAGATAGCTAAGTAGTTCAGGTTAGCGTGATATGCAAACGGGAATAAATGACGACACTTTTGAGTAATATGAGAGAATGGAAGCTGAAAAAATTTACGAGCATGATTAAGTGAGACTGGCACTTGGAAAATCGAAAAGCCACATGAAAGGGAAACATGAACCCTACATAGAAATGTATATATGGAGAAAAGGAGGAAAATAAGGAATATGAGGAAGGATATGCTGTAAAAGAGTCAAGTGACACTTCATACGCATAATCTCCATCTTTCATCAACTTTTAGTGCATCTCACCTACAATTAAAATTCATGGACAAGGCCAATATGAGGAATCTGACGAAACTATTTTTTTTAAGGGAGCTTTCACAAAATGAAATGGGAAAGGGATAAGAAAATTTCTCATTTTCTGACCCTAGAAAAAGCAAGAAGATATATCCATAGGCCACACAGCATAGAAATGGAAGGATATGCCGATTCTCTAGGGGTTTATATTCTCTATTAAATTGAGAAGGAATGCTAAGCTTGGAAGGGCTATTTTGTGATGAAGTAGAAGCAGAAAAATGAGAAAGAATAGTTGGTGAGTGATAGTAACAATCTTGAATTTATAAGCTAAATAGTGATAGGGCTACTTTCTATTGGCATGCGGTGATATATTCATCATATATTTCAACTGACATGCCAAAGGAGTGTTGGAAATTTGACTTTGGCGGGAGTTGCGACCGACCAACTTTAACGGCTTAAACACTAGTGTTACGTATGTTGGAGAATCCGGTTCTTCACACATGCATGATCTACTAAGTACGTAGATAACCGTAGGGCCAATAATCGTCAAATTTCATTGAGAAATGAAAGAAATATTGGTCCACGAAGTAAGGTGTTTGAAGCATGGAAAGTGTGGTATTGTGTTCAATTCTCCCTCATCGGTAGAGGAAGAAAGAATTGTTGTGTATATAAGACTCGAAATTGGTTTGGGGTTTGGGACCCCAAGGGGTATCCCATGTGTTTAAAGGAGGGAGGACCTAGATGTGCTTCGGTTCAAGGAAAGACCACACGCGCGCCGCCGCCCGCCCGTCCGGTTCCGGGTTCACGGGCCCACGGGCTGTGGGCCTTCTGATATTATCTTTTTGGGCCAGATAACTTTTCCAGAAGTACAATTTGATCCCAGAAGTTCCAGATGTACAGTTTGGTCCCTGAAGTTTCAAGATGTACAGTTTGGTCCTTGAAGTTTCGTAACGTCGAATTTGGACGATCAAAGTAAACGCCAAGCTCTCAATTCAGCCATTTATTTTGACTGAATTACTCCTCCTATAATGGCCAAATCCGTTGGTCTTTCACCATTTATGTTGGTGACTTTACTACCTCCATAATGGCCATTATTTGGCTATTATGGAGGCAGTTTTTCAGCCCCTCCATCACCTATATAAACACCCCCTTACACCATTGTTGAGCACTAAGACACATATAATATACACGAAATTCAGAAGCTTACACAAGCAGAAAGTTTTCTTCTTCCTACAACTTCCAAGGCATCATTTCGTTACTCAATATTCTTCACGGTAGCTCTTGAGTTTTCTTTGCTCAAGTGTTCCATTGCTGTTTTATCTTGGGAGACAAATTGTCCAGGACGTATAAAGGATACATACGGGGCAATATTGTCTTAAGGACAGAGTGCCACACTCGACTCAGCAAAACCAGTTTCCATTTTTCCGTCTTCAACAAAATTGTAATTTCAGTTTTGTGGATCTATTGTAATTTTCAAATTACTAGTTGAATTATTGAATCTCTGTTTAGCCTTTCGAATACATGTAATAGTTATATACTTCCCGTACTGCTTTATAAAGTACCATAGAGCAAAAATACCCAACAACTTAAGACAATATTTGTATAGTATTACTATTAGTGTTCGAAAGATGTCGGTCAAAAGTTGTGTGACCAAATCGGGATATGGAAATGGTTTTCTGGTAGAAGAGAGTGATGATGATGAACGTATTCATAGTGTCACCGCTACCAAGACTGGTGGGAACAAGCGCTCTCGAGAGCTTGAGGATGTCAACTGGGACAAGAGGAGAAGACTGAAGATGTACTTCTATCTTGCAGCAGAAGGCCTGTATCTATCCTGGACAAAAGATCCGAATAATGGTAAGAAGGAACTGGACACTCGATCGATGAAGTGACCAAGTGAGCCGTAATCCAAATTGGGATAAGTATTTTTCTTACTTGTCAAGAATAAAGATTAGATGATGAGTATTTTTCTTACTTGTCAAGAATAAAGATTAAATGATGTCTGATTAAAAATGGATTAAAGTAAGGAGGAATATGAAAATAATTTATATTCCTTACGCTTTAACAAATCAGAAGTTTAATCTCATCTTCTTTTCCGTTTAAAGATTGGAGTTTGTAAACGACTTAAAAAGATCCGTTCTTTTAAGTGTAAATTATTAAAAGCGTGTAAAGTATGTTCGCACATACGATGGAGAAAGATCCACTAACTGTGCGAAAACTGTTACCACTCTTAAGTAAGCGCCAAGAATTATCTGGGCACCAATCTTAACGGAAGGAGTCTAAAAGTTAAAGGCGTAGAACCTGTCATACTATTTGTGTAAGATCCTTCATAGGATGATATTGGACACTCAGTCATACAAAGCCTCAGAGGCGTGGAGTGGGCCAAAATTCCTTTGATATGATTATATTGGACACTCAGTCATACAAAGCCTCCGGGTGACTGGAGTGGGGCCAGAATTCATTTCATAGGACAAGTAATGGACACCTAGTGTGGTGGGCCAGAGTTTCCAGGTCTTAATGATCTGAAGGCCTAAAGAAAGACAAGAAAGAAAATGGACACTCGATGCCGCCAAAGCAACCTGAAGTGGGCTAGAGTATCGAGATCACATATGATCCGGTGCTACGCCTAACCACGGGCAAGAGGTTGTTCATGTGAAGCAACGCCACCTCTAAAATCAAAGGGCTGGAGAGGTTGTCCTCAATAGGACTTGAGGAATGAGATCACTCTAAAAGAGGTGATACATGTTCCTAACTTGGTTTAAGGGACGTTGTTGGTCAAGTTGGTTTGAGACTAGTCCAACAGTGCAGTAATAACTAAGAATGGTACAATATGTCTATAGCCCAATGAATGATATATTTGTAATCCGTGCATCTATGCCATCATAGATTAAGACACGTTAAATAGTAAGTCATTCAAAAGCTAACGATGTTGAGATTGTTGCCTCCTTTCGACATAAACCCTCAAAATGAATGTGAGGTAGGCGAAGATGCAAAATCACCTTTCCAAATTCCGTCAAGGGAATAGCGAAAGAAGCACCGCTCCTCTAGAACTTAGTCACACCTACTTGGGTGATTTGAAGTTTATACAAAATAGAGGGAGGAGACAAGTACGTTGTGATCTTCATTGATGATGGTACAACGTATGGAATCCTTTGTTTGATAAAAAGCAAAGATGAAGTTGTTGAAGCGGATAAGCGCTACAAAGCAGAAGTTGAAAATCAACTAAGCCTATGGATTGCGAAATTCATAGCGATAGAGGGAGAATGTGAAGCGGCGTTCATTAAACGACTGCTCATTACTCACCTCGCCTAACGGTGTTAGCCAAGCGCAAACCCGCACGCCTAAATTATGTGGGCAAGGCGATCCTTCCCGCTACTGCGATCCTCAACGGAACTCCGCATAAGGATAAGGATAACTCTCCGTGTGAGACATGAAAATGATCTCACATACAAAAGTTGTGATGTGGGGTGGCTTGGTAGAAGTTGGACTACCAAAACAGGTCAAGTTCGACCTAAGACTGTAGATTGCATATCCTTGGATGCAGTAAATAATGAGTACTTATCGCCTCTTGGCGTCAAAGAATGTTGAATTCTTATAAGATAACTTTCCTTGAAAAGGAAAAAGGAGTAATTGCTCAAGGTTAACAAGAACCCGCGAGGGTTTGTTGTCCTGAACTAGATGTTCCGTATCTACAGACTCGAAAGTTCTCGCTATCCTGAACTTAATATTCAGATCTGCAGAACTCGGGGATTCTAGATGTTGAACCAAGGCAGAGCAAAGAGGGGACAAGGACTTGTTCGATCCTTCTAGCTTGTATGGTTAAGAACGAACCATGGACAATTAACAAATAATTGTTATCTCCAAAAGCGCCGCTTTGGAAAGAAGCTAAAGAGTGAAATATATTCCATCATATAGAACCATACTTGCGTAATGGTTGATCTTCCTCAGGAAAAGAACCTTTGGGTTGTGAAAAATGATACTCAAAGTGAGTACAAAGTAGATGAATCTCATCGACGAGTTCAAAGCCTCGGCTACTTGTACATGTGCTCCACGGGAGTAGCTTAACATCATGGGCCATTGCGGTCTTGCGTGGCATGAATGTTAAAGCGACCTTCCCAACCGGAGAGTTGGAAGAAGAGAATCGAGTTGGTTTTCTGAATTTGTTGGGCTTCTTCCCGAACTTTCATCTTGGTCCTGAAATGTTTATATTTTGGTCTGAAAGTTTCAGATAAAGCGAAACAATGAATCGAGCACGTAAACATTGACTGGTTAGAAAGCCAGCGGTTGGAGAATCAGCGATCTGAAAGTAAAAGTCATATTGAAACAAAGTCTCGATATGAAAGATATGGATATCACATATGACATCTTAGGAATTGGATTTATAAAGACATCTAACGGACTGGTCGATAGTTGACAGTCTCGTTGAAGCCATCAATGGATATGAATCATAGAACTGATTGGAAT
The DNA here is from genome assembly GCA_029783415.1 of Anisodus acutangulus. Taxonomy (NCBI): domain Eukaryota; kingdom Viridiplantae; phylum Streptophyta; class Magnoliopsida; order Solanales; family Solanaceae; genus Anisodus; species Anisodus acutangulus. The sequence continues at coordinate 39,622,661 of CM056497.1, read as the reverse complement.
CATGATACACCCATAGACAAGGAGCGATACGCACAGATCACGTGTAGTTCAATGTATTGTACACACTACAACCGACCTGGTATCGTCCTACAAACAGATCAGTTGAACTAAGTTTCACTGATGATCTTAATACATGATCAATAGAAAGTGTTAAGTCGGATATGACGATATCTGAATTATTCGCTTATCTTCGGATTATAGTATTCTGGATGTCCAGCGGTTCTGAGAGAACACAGTGATGCAAACTGGACATCAGATCTGAAGAACACCAAAGCCACAAGTAAATGTGTATGGTGGTTCTTGGAAAATTCTCTAAGCAAACTTGCATCGGCTGATTCATGATGGAATCGGAGTTTATCACTTTATACAAAGCATGAAAGAAGTTGAGTAACTTCACGACTCCTTAGAGGACGTCCCTTATTGGGAGAAACCCGTGCCTTGGCCAGTTATACACCGTGGGCTAGCCTGGTCGACTTTAGGAAGGACACGGATGGCGGCGTCTGGACATATCTGTCAGGATTTGTCGTGAGACATAAGATCAGTATGGCGATTGATCATCACGGGTGTCACTTCCTTGTTTACTAACTAAGGTACTACCCGAGATCAAGTGTTCGCTGTCTAGGGGAATGGGCTTAAAACCCAAAATATACGGACCAATACAGTGGTAACCCAACCTTACTAACTGGAGATCCCAGTAATTTGGTTCAATGGGAAAACTAAGCTGTAAAGGTTCAGTTGATCGCTTCAGTGGAAGCATGAGCACTTCGGATAGTGATTTCTGAAAAGAAATACCAAATCCAAAGCCGTTCCCGCGATAGACTTTAAGTGCTATCTGCAGTGTGGGTAAAGGTTAAGTTTTCAAAACCTGTAATGCTCCTCAACAGTTGAGGTTAGGTTTTTGGGAAACTTTTAATGGTTCCTAACACTTGTGAAGTGGGGTATAGCAGGATACCTTGTAGGAGACCACCTATTTAAGTGCGAGGACGGGCCGCCTCAAAATGAACGCACTTAAGAATCCAAGACGTTGTCCATGGCCAAAACGGACAAAACATTACGAAGAAGAGAGTAAGGGAATTTGTTGTGTTGGTATCATTGTCTTGGCTTACACTAAACACTGACGGTTCAAGACATCACGTTCACCGCGCTGTAAGTAAGTCCGATGGTATTCAACTATGGAAGGTTCAAAGCTGAGGCTACCTCTCCTTATGCAACATCGGTCCGCTGAAATATTGCTGGAAATGAAAAAGACACCATGTGAGTGCGCCAAAATCTCTTTCAAGAGGGGATTGTTAGAAATTTGCCTTTGGCGGGAGTTGCGACCGACCAACTTTAACGGCTTAAACACTAGTGTTACGTATGTTGGAGAATCCGGTTCTTCACACATGCATGATCTACTAAGTACGTAGATAACCGTAGGGCCAAGAATCGTCAAATTTCATTGAGAAATGAAAGAGATATTGGTCCACGAAGTAAGGTGTTTGAAGCATGGAAAGTGTGGTATTGTGTTCAATTCTCCCTCATCGGTAGAGGAAGAAAAAATTATTGTGTATATAAGACTCGAAATTGGTTTGGGGTTTGGGACCCCAAGGGGTATCCCATGTGTTTAAAGGAGGGAGGACCTAGATGTGCTTCGGTTCAAGGAAAGACCACACGCTGCCGCCGCCTTGCCCGTCCTGCTCAGGGTTCACGGGCCCACTGGTGTGGGCCTTCGATAGTATCTTTGGGCGAGAGAACTTTTCCGTATACGCTTTGATCCCGAAGTTCCAGATGTCTGATTCGGACGTAATTCTTTCAGATGTCTGATTTGGTCCCTGAAGTTTCAAGATGTACGATTTGGTCCTGAAGTTTCGTAACGTCGAATTTGGGCGATCAAAGTCAAACGCCAAGCTCTCAATTCACCATTTATTTTGGCTGAATTACTCCTCCTATAATGGCCAAATCCGTTGGTCTTTCACCATTTATGTTGGTGACTTTACTACCTCCATAATCACCATTATTTGGCTATTATGGAGGCAGTTTTTCAGCCCCTCCATCACCTACATAAACACCCCTTACACCATTGTTGAGCACTAAGACACATATAATATACACGAAATTCAGAAGCTTACACAAGCAGAAAGTTTTCTTCTTCCTACAACTTCCAAGGCATCATTTCGTTACTCAATATTCTTCACGGTAGCTCTTGAGTTTCCTTTGCTCAAGTGTTCCATTGCTGTTTTATCTTGGGAGACAAATTGTCCAGGACGTATAAAGGATACATACGGGGCAATATTGTCTTAAGGACAGAGTGCCACACTCGACTCAGCAAAACTAGTTTCCATTTTTCCGTCTTCAATAAAATTGTAATTTCAGTTTTGTGGATCTATTGTAATTTTCAGATTACTAGTTGAATTATTGAATCTTTGTTTAGCCTTTCGAATACATGTAATAGTTATATACTTCCCGTACTGCTTTATAAAGTACCATAGAGCAAAAATACCCAACAAGGAGATCTGCGCTGCTACTGTCTCTGCTTAATGTCCTAACACAGGTCTGTAGTGATGAACCAAGAAGCAGAACAAAGAGTTGGTGAATGACAATAAGCTAAATATTGATAGGGTTACTCTCTATTGGCATGCAATTATATATGTATCATGAGTACTTCACTTTATCATATATTCAATTGGCATGCCAAAGGAGAGTTGCCCTGGTTCTGTTTCTGCTTAATGTAACTCTGATGCAAAAGCTATTGAATCATCTGTTTACATACTCTGTCCGCCACTGGTGAGTCACAATGTTTAGTGCGTTGATGTTGAATCGGATTTTCGGAGAGATATATCGCACTAACATTATCACAATAAATCAATGTCGCATTCAGAACAAGACAATGGAGCTCCGGAAGAAGGTTTCGTAGCCAACAAGACTCAGAAATCACATTGGCAACTCTCCGGTACTCGGCTTCGGCATTGGACTTAGACAACATAGATTGTCGTTTGGAGGACCAAGAGATCAAATTGTAACCAAGAAAGACACAATAACCAGACGTGGATCTCTGGTATCTGGACATCCACCCCAATCTCCATCTGTGTAAGAAATGAAAGTGGTTGTCGAAGACGGATATAGATGCAAGCCATGATCGAGAGTGCCCTGAATATATCTCACAATGCGCTTGAGAGCATGCATGTGATCCTCCATCGGGTTATGCATGAATAGACAAATCTGTTGCACAACATAAGATATGTCGGGCCTCGTAAAAATAAGATATTGCAGGGCTCCTGCAAGGCTGCGGTAATGTGATGGATCAACATATGACGTGCTGTAAGTAGCACTCAACTTCCGTTTAGTATCAACCGGAGTGGAAGACGGCTTACAAGAGGACATGCCAGCCCGTTCAATGATCTCTTCTGCATACTTTTTCTGAGACAAAAATAAATCACTTGCATGACGTGTTACAACTATTCCCAAGAAATAACTCAATGGCCCCAGATCTTTCATAGAAAATTCTGAGCTAAGAAGAGACATGATAGACTTGCGAAGAGCATTAGAGGAATCAGTTACGATAATATTATCCACATACAGAAGGATGCAAGCCATATCATTACCGTCACGGTATATGAAAGAGAATGATCAGACTTGCTATTAGAAAATCCAATAGTAGAAACATAATCTGCAAACCTCTTGTACCAGGCCCAATGAGCTTGTTTGAGCCCATACACGAATTTCTTCAGTAAGCATACATGATTAGGATAAGTGGAGTCCCTGTAACCCATGGACTGATACATGTACACCGTTTCTTTGAGTTCTCCATGCAAGAATGCATTATTCACATCAAGCTGATGTAGAGACCATGTCTTAGAGAGAGATAGACTTAGTACCGTGCGGATAGTTGCTGGTTTGACCACTAGACTGAAAGTCTCATCGCAGTCCACACCAACCTGTTGAGTCTTTCCATCACCTACAAGACGAGCTTTATGCCTTTCAAACGTACCGTCAGATTTTTCTTTATGACTAAAAATCCATATCGACCGAATCACATTAACATCAAGAGGACGAGGCACCAAATCCCAAGTCTTATTATTAATAAGAGCATTATATTTATCATCCATAACCATTTTCTAATTTGGGCCATTAATGGCATACATAAGAGTACGAGGTAGATGTGATTTGGTTACATGGGTGTGAAAATCATATTTTTTGTTTGGTTTGAAAATTCCATGTTGACTACGAGTGACTGGCCTTTGGTCCGGAATTGGAGTTGGTTGGACATGAGAGGTGGTATTGGGCCGACTCATGATGGGTCCTGAGGCCGAGTGAGAGGGGAGTGGACTGCCCGGGAGTGGGCTTCCAGCCAATGGGTTGCCACTGCCCGGGAGTGGGCCTCTAGCCAGTGGGCTGCCAGGCGTTGGGCCTCTCAACAGTGGACTGCCAGGGAGAGGTGCCACGGGGCTGGCAGATACTAGGCTCGGGTAAGTAGGCCGTGTTGGTTGGGCCGAGCTAGTGGGATTAATCGGACTGGCCGAAAGGGTAGGCAAGCCGGGGTGAGATGTTGGGCCGATTTGTGAGGCCAACTGGTGGATCAAATACGGGGACACACTATTATCAAGAAATTCGTAAGTACGTGGCAAGGAGGAATGCATTTTAGCAAATGGAAAATTTGATTCATCAAATACTACATGGCGACTCACGATGATTTTATTAGAGGATAAATCATAATATTTGTACCCACGATGGTTTGATGGATATCCCAAAATAATACACGGAGTAGAACGAGGTTGAAGCTTATTGATGGTAGTAGAAGGAAAAAGATGATAATATAAGCACCCGAATATCCGGAGATGAGAGTAAGATGGGTCCCTTTGGTATATAATTTTGAGAGGGGATTGAAAGGCTAATTGTTTGCTTGGAAGTATGTTGAGGAGATAGGTTGCCATGTATAATGCATGATGCCAAAATGATGGTGGTAGAAAGGCATGGACAAGTAAGGTTCTAACAATGTTATTAATGGTTCAGATTTTTCTTTTCGCTTTTTCATTTTGAGATGAGGTATGTGGATAAGAGAGACGAAAAGATAAACCATTAGTTTTGTAAAAATCTTAAAATGGCCCATTATCAAATTCTTTACCATGATCACATTGAATATTTTTAATGTCCTGTTCAAATTGAGTGCGGACGAATGCTCTAAAGGAGAGAAATATGGAAAAAAATTGTGACTTTTTAGACAAAGGAAATGTCCACAAAAAAATAGAGTAATTATCCAACAAAAGAAGATAATGTCGCTGGCCCAAAGAGCTCAAAACGGGAGATGTCCAAATATCACTATGAATAATATCAAAAGGCATAACAGTGCATGAATTAGAAGCAACGAAAGAAAAATTAACATATTTTCCAAGAGGACATGAGCGACAAACATGAGAATTACGAGTTCTAGTGCACTCAATAAATTTATTTAGTTTAAGAGAGGCAAAAACAAGTGCTTCTGGATGACCCAAACGTTCATGCCATAAAAAAGGTGCTAAAGCTGCAAAAGTTGATGGTAATTTGGCTCGATGTGTGATGGTAGTGGTGATTGGATATAGCTCGCCCTGACTATCACATCTCATTAGGCGCATCCCCGTCTAAAAATCCTTCATGAAAAAGCCAAAAAGATCAAATTCAACAGAAACTGAATTGTCAGTGGTAAATTTTCTAACTGAAATCAAGTTTTTAATCAATTGATGAGCATGAAGGACATTCTTTAAAGATAAAGGTGGGTTCGGGGTGGACAAGCTTGTATTATCATAACCACGAATTGAAATTGAATGACCATTTTCGATGATTATACCACAATTATTGCTCAAATTAAAATAGGACGAGAGATTTACCACTATTGTTGCTATTTCGTCCTCTTTGACCACGATTTGTCGAAGTATTTTCAAATTGTGAAGAGTTGTCATTGGACTCCTTATACGGAGCGGCGACCATGGCAGAAATCGACACAATGACTGTCTTTTTGGAAAAACCCGCTTCTTCTAGTATGAGCATAAAATGGACTTGGTAAAAGTGTCATGACCCAAATCGGAGGGACATGACGGGCACCCGTGCCTTACTTGCCGAGCACCACTAGACATACATTCACCACATAATCATAAATAAGCATGGTCCACGAGGGCTGTCATGAGGTAACCTGATGACTCATAGAAATAATAAGCTGAAAAGGTGCAGGACCGACAAGGAATATATGTACATACATAGATGATGGACATGACCGTACGAGCCGACAATGATACTGTAGATGACTATACAACAAAACATAGGCCGAGGAGGCCACATAACATCTGACTACTTCATAACTGTCTACAAGTCTCTACTGGAGCAAGCCTCTATTGGAGTATGTGACATCATAAGGTTGGGACAGGACCCGCCATACCCATATGCATATCAAAAATATCGTACCAAGACAAGACTACAACTATGGAACAAGTAGAGTGGTCCAATATGAGCTGAATATGCAACCTACTAGTGCGGTCCGTCGCCCTGTCTACCTAAATCTGCGGGCATGAAACGCAGCGTCCTCCAGACAAAAAGGACGTCAGTACGAATAATGTACCGAGTATGTAAGGCATGAAGAATAGCATAATAGAGAAATGAAAGTAACATGAGACAAAAGAGATTCCACATGTACAGAATGCCTATGAGGGACATAATATGCGTACATGTCGTACATGTGCGTATATAATGCATGGTCATACATATATATGCGTATATAACGCCATCAAGCTTCTGTGCGCATCTCATCATATCATGTTGGCCTCTGTGGGTATAATCATCATCATATACCAGCTGATCAGGCCTTCCCTTTCCCATACCCCATATACATATAGTAGCGTATATAACGCTTTTGAGGTCATGGTATATACATGTATATAATGCATGAATGGTACTAAGACATTTTGAGTCTATCGGAGTGACGTAAAGTCGTTGCACCTCCTATTAACATTATGGAACTAACATATAAACATACATTTCATTATGAGTCAATAAGACAAGATATACAGGAATCAACAAACTTCTTCAATAGAGTGAAGGACATATACATTTCTAGCTTTCAAGAGTAGAGTTACTTTGGACGGACATTCGTTTACATACGGGTCATGCCAAAAGAAGGAAGAGTAGCCTTGACATACCTCTTGTCATCTATTCGAGTATAACATCAAATTCAATCGTACTCCACGATCTCAATAAGTGAAAAAATCAGTTCCTTTACTTGGTTATACCAAGAGAGAACTTCACTCCTTAATCAAAAAGGAATATCTAAAAGAATGATGCCTTCCTCGTTGCTGCCATTAATGCATATATCTTCTTAAGAAAATTTGCTAACTAAATAGAATGCTTACTTTACAAAGGATTTCCCTCTCTTTGCTGTACGTTTTTTTTTTTTTGTCTTAATTGAAGTTGAAGTCAAAAGTACATGTAAATCTAACTTTCTACCTAACTTAAAGATCCCTTGAAATAAATGAGTCACGGGTAGTAATGCTAATATATGTGCATGTGTTTTTGGCCAAGTATCTTATCCTTATCTTATCATACTATTGTTAAGAATGGTCATTTATACCGTGGGACCTACATAAAGAAAAAAAAATCATATTGCTGAAGCATATATATAATTTTTATATAAGAAGCATGTTAAATAATATTGTTGCAGCATATCAACGAGGACTATTATTAAAAAGCGAAAGGATACTAAGATATAATCTTTCCCGTGGGGTCCATCTCCCTTTTTCATTTACTCCTAATTGTTATTCTTTTTCTTAGGTGTCAATTGCATATTCTCCCACCTATATATATCTACTTAGTCACCTACTTAATCTAATGCCATTGAACACCCTAAATGTGGACACTTGTCCACATAACCAATTGTCATCCTTATTCTCTTAATTAATTCTCCAATATCCCACTACAATCAATTAACCACGTAATTAATTTCTTGATCTCAATTCACTCAAATAATAATTATTTTCAACACACTTTCTATACTCAATTTCATAATCATGTGTGTTTACCTCGATGTATCCTAAAGTTAAAGTACGGGGTGTTACAAAAAGGGTGGAAGAGGGTTGCTTTGGCGGATGAGTGTACCAACGCCACTATACGCGTCAGTGATATCAACAACCATTTGTAAAACGAGCCGGTTGTTAGTCATTGGCGCCCTGACGTTCTTTAGTTGGTCCGACAAAACCTTGAGCCGTTGACAATATGCGGATGCATTGGAAAAATTCGCCATGTTGGTGGTAGAGAATTCTTGCTCAAGTGTGACGGCGCGAGAATTTTTATTATCCTTGAATATATCACGTAATCGATCTCAAGCCTCCATTGCCGTGGATTCGGGTTCAAGAATTGTATGCAACAAATTACTCGAAATTATGACATAAATCCACTAGAGAACCGTTGCATCGAGGGTCAACCATAATTTCTTTTCATCATCGGTTGTCGGCACCTTCTCCTTGCTTTTTTCCGGTGGAATTATGTGATGGATAGCCCGGTGTGACCTACAATGAATTTTGAAGAGCTTTGCCCATGTCGCGTAATGAACGTTCTCCATCTCAAGAGTGATGGAGATATGGGACTTGATGTTTGAAACAACTAGGGTTGGATGAAAATTTGATTTCGAGTCAGACATGGTTGATGGGATAGAGGAGAGGAAGGGAGAGGAGAGGACAGTGGACAGCGGAGCAACACCTAGGGCACGGCGGAAGGTGTGGAGGAGAGAAAAGTTTCCCTAGAATCTGATACCATGAAATAATTTGATTTCGTGTCTATTCCCTTCCAAAGAGGTTAGTAATATACTCATCTTACAAGCATGATCCTAGGCTAGAATTAAGGTAGTAAATAACTAATTATATACCTACCATATACACAGATAATTAAAGATTATGCAATATTCACAAATATTCTATCAGTATGAATATTGGCATATTGTTCCTATCATTTCTCCTTCTCTACATTTTCCCAAGTTTCTTTTGGACGTGTTGCTTCTCCCACTTAGATGTCAGAACTCCACTAAACAAGTTCTTTGAATCGTTGTTAGAAAGATAGATAATATCTCTCAAGCTTTGGTTAAAAAAAAACATGAACTCCAAATACTTCTACATTAAAACTAGTTTCGGGAAAATGTAATGCCATGCAAAAGAGAGAGTAATTTACGGACAAGGGTTTACATAAGGTATTTAAGATACTTCTATTTTTCTTGTGCTTGAATATGTTCCTCTATTCTCCTCTATGTAGATGATATAATCCTGTTAGTAGTTCTACACTAAATGAATTTGTAAGCAACTTGAATTCCAACAAAAATATGCTCTTGAAATCCTGGAATGAACCATCATGTCATGCGCTCGAGCCATTCAGACTTCACTTGCTCAGAAACATGATTTGCATGCTTCCACAGGTCCTGCAGTCGATCCTTCAGAATATTGTAGCATCCTCGGAGCTCTTATATACTTAACTCTCACACGAACATACATTTTGTGTCGTCAATCTTCTCTGTCAATTTATGCAAAATCCAGTAGCAAGCCATTGAATTGGTGTCAAAAAAGCGCTCGTTATTTGGAAGGTACCTCCCATTATGGACTTCAAATCACTGCACTATCCTTTCTCAACCTCATAAGCTTTTCGATGCCGATTGGCTGGGGGTGGCTTCCCCTTTACTAGTCGTTCCAGGTTTGGATTGTGCGGATTCCTTGGTGCGAACAGTCTTTCCTGGTCATCCTAGAAGTATTCTAATACGGGGTGAGATCAAGCGCCAACGCAGAGTACGGGTCTTTGGCGTCCTTAGCGCAGAGTACCGTTCTTTGGCGTCCTTGGTGCAGAGTTAACATGGATACTCGATATTCTTTTAGTAAAAAATTATCAAGGTCATCTTTTATATAGCCAACCCATTGAGTGGGTCCGGTCAGGGATAGAGTCGAGTTTAGGGTGGGTTGGGTCCTTAATAAATTCAAGTACTGATTTTAATTTTTTAAATACTTTTTTTTAAAAACTTACAACTGCCATGTCACTAAATAGCAACCAGAAGTTGTATTTTTGGCTAAAATGACATTGGAGGCTAACTAGGCAAAGTTAGATGACTTTTCAAAAACAAAACAACGATAAGTGACTCTATGGCCAATATATAGGTTGAGTGACTATTCAAGCCATTAACTCTAGCAGAGTTAACATGGATGCTCTACATTCTTCGAGATATAGGTTGTTTCTCTGCCTACTCCTATAGTTTTATTCACAGACAATGTCTCAGACCTTCATCTTGCAGCGAATCCTGTGGTCCATGCTCATGTAGAGCTTGACTATCACTTTGTAAGGAGAGGTGGCTCAACGAGCTATGATCACCAAATTTGTTCCTTCTCAACATCAAGTGGCAGATGTCTTCACCAAACCCTTGCAAGAATCTCAATTCACTTCTTCAGGGCGAAGCTTGGAGTTGTGGAACATCCTACCTCCATCTTGATGAGGAATGTTAGAGAATATGATCATGGTCCAGCATGATCCAAGAGTGCTGTGATTGAGTGCAACGACAATGCCTTGCCGCCTATGTGGATAGCCATCCTTAGCATGATAAGAGTAGCAGTACCAAATGTTGTTTAGATGAAACTCCTATATATATGTGATAGCTTTAGCCTGTTGAGATAAGGGATATCAGTGTAGAGATATAGTTGATACACTTAATAGAACTCACTACATAAACTGTACATACGAACCTCACTGTACCATGTTGAAACAATAAACAGAAAGCTCAATTCTTTATCCCTCACTTCTATATAATTCTTAAAATTGTTTGCTCAAACCCCCAACAGCTTGTAATCTCTTTTTTGGTTTTGATATACATAGCATGGGTCCATGTGTCAGGACCAAAACCGGAGGGCCATGACGGGCACCCGAGCCTTACTTGCCGAGCACCACTAATCATATATTTACCACCTAACCGTAATTAAGCATGGGCCACGAGGTAACCTGCTGACACATAGAAAAAATAAACTGAAAAGGAGCTACGTAAAATCCTGCAAACAGAAGAATCCAACCGAGGTATATATACATACAAAGGCCGACAAAGCCATACTCGACTACTATATACAAGACAACTGTCTACAAGCCTCTAAAGAGTACGTGACATCATAAGGTCGGGACATGGCCCCGCCATACCCCTACGCATATCAAAAATATCATACCACGACTAGACTGCAACCCTGGAACAAGTAGAGTGCTCTAATAACAGCTGAACCAGCAACCTACTAGTGTGAACCGTCACCCTGTCTACCTGAGCCTGCGGGCATGAAACGCAGCGTCCCTCGAAAAAAGGGACGTCAGTACGACTGATGTATCGAATATGTCAGTCATGAAGAATAACATACTAGAGACCTGAAAGTAACATGAGAGAAGAAACAACCAACCAGTAGAAAATACCTTTGAGGGCCATAATATGCCTAAATATCATGCACAATGCGGTCATACATATATATATGCCTATATAACGCCATCAAGCCTCTGTGGGCATAATCATCATCATATACCAGCTGCAGGTGGTGGTGCGTATATAACGCCTTCCCTTTTCCCATCCACATACATAGATAATGCATACATATAGTAGCGTATATAACGCCTTTGAGGTCAAGGTATATACATGAATATAATGCATGAATGATACTAAGACACTCTGAGTTTATCGGAGTGATGTAATGTCGCTTCACCTCCGATTAACATTATGAATATTAACATCTTTTCCATATACCTCAATAAGGATTTAGGAACGTATTTAGACATGCTTTGAAAATAGAAATGAATAACATGAACATCCTTAACTACTAATAGTAGAATCATTTATGGGACAATATTACGTTTGCGTTTCGTACTTAGAACATGCTAAAAGAAAAAAGGATTTGCCTTAACATACCTTAATTGGTCTTATTAACAACTCAATCAATGTAACTCATCTAGCACCTCAACTTAATTTGCCAAGAACCCCTCTTCTTCCACCTTACTTACTTTGAAGAAAGTTCGGATTCAACAACGTGATAAAAACGAAACAACGAGATCAAAGTAGTAAGCAAAACCCGAATATTGTTCTTGAGAGAAATTATACTTTTCTTCTGTAAAATACCAAATCACATTGCTGCAATTCCTTTGTAATATAATTCTCCAAGTAAGGTGAGAAATTTCCATACACGTTCGCTTGAGCAAATTTCAAAATATGAAATTGCTACTTTTTGCATATATATCTCACGAAAAATAGTTGCTGCACATCTATCATTATTGTTTTTTCCACTAAAGTGGACTCCATATAAATCCTTATCTATTGGGTAGTGGGGTCCACTTATTCACATATTATTCATGATCGATTTCCACCTAAAGTTGCCACAAATCACGTAATTCACTTAGTCATAAGCTAGTCATTTCCATGTTTGCCACGTGGAAAGGATAATTGTTACTGAACTTTATCCAATAAGTGATTATTTTATTCGGTAGCCCCACTCTAATCCGTCATTTAAACTACACACATAATTAATTTCTTGATATCAGTTCACTTAAATAGTAATCATTTTTGGCACACCTCATATATTCCTTATCATGATCATGCAATATGATACTAGTATGTAACCTCTTTTGGCACACACCAAATATTATTTCTAATCACCGTCATCGCACTTTTAAGTCTGAATCATTTCGGAACTTCATCTTCTTATACGACGAGCCCTTTATTTACATGCTTGAATATGACCAAAATTCTTCGGGGCTCGGGTCTACTTTCATACGTCTAGCTACTCATACCATCGCCGGAAAGTATGGGGTGTTACATCCTTTCCCCCTTAGAAACATTCATTCTCGAATGTTGGGGTTTCCACGTCTAGCTTTCTCATGATCACACTTGTCCTCATATAAATGCCCTTTACCTCGGACCAACCAATGACTACTATTTCCATTCCAATATTCGATTCTTTTAATTTAGGCCTAGGTAATTCATTCTAGTCTCGATTAATATCCATGAACGGGGCTCCTTCTTGGCTCTCAATGTGAAATTTATCTCTTGTAATTCATATGCCCTTAATCCATAACTTACTCTGAACTAGCCACTCTAGTCACCTCTAGGTTCCTCGTCTAGATTGTCGGCTGTCTTTGTCTCCGCTGCAATTACCCAAAATATTATTATAGCTTCTCCCGTAAAGAGTTAAACAACACATCTAACCTACCCCCAACCAGTTAACTTAGCATAAGGTGAGTCCGGGGTTTCCGAATACAAGGTCACAAGGGTTCAAATCACGTATTAACCATCCATTTGTGAAATCTCATATCTTATTAGCCTGCTAGAACAGTGTTGTGGTCCTGTTACTTCTACTTTGGTCTCTTCTTTACAATCTCGGCCCATTACTCCTAGAATATCATTCATTTCCTTATAACAAATAATAAGTTGGTTAAGGATATTTGTGTTTCATCTCCTCTTTTGTCGCCCATGTCATCTCTCATATATTCTTATTCTGCTATAGAACTTTCACGGAGGCTACTTCTTTAGTCCTCAACTTGCGAACTTGACGATCTAAGATAGCAATAGGAACCTCTTCATATGATAAGTCCTTTGCAACCTTCACATAGTCAATTGGCACCATTTGGGAAGGATCCCCAACACACGCTCTTAACATAGAAACATGGAGACCAGATGAACAAACTCTAACTCCGAAGGAAAGTCCAATTCGTAAGCCACTTGGTCGATTCATCGAATTATGCGATATGGCCCAATGTACCTTGTGCTGAGCTTTTCCTTTTTTCCAAATCTCATTACACCCTTCATAGGAGAAATCTTCAAGAAGACCTAATCATCCACTTGGAATTCTAAGTCCCGCCGCCACACATCTGAATACGACTTTTGACGATTCTGAGCGGTTAACAACCGTTCTTGGATAAGCTTCACATTCTCTATAGCTAGTGCACAAATAATTCTGATTCGCCTACTTCGAACCATCCGATAGGAGATCTATATTTCCATCCATACAAAGCTTCATATGGAGCCATTTTAATGCTAGCATGATAACTGTTATTGTACGCAAATTCAATAAGGGGTAGATGATAATCCCAGCTTCGCTTGAAGTCCAATACGCGAGCTCGTAGCATGTCTTCGAGCGTTTGAATCATACGCTCGGTCTGCCCGTCTGTCTGAGGGTGGAAAGCTGTGCTAAGATTAACTTGAGTGTCCAAACCTTTTTGAAATGATCTCCAAAAATTAGTTGTGAATTACGCACCTCGGTCAAATATAATAGAAATAGGCATACCATGAAGGCGAACAATCTCCTTAACGTACAACTTTGCGTAGTCCTCGACTGTGTAGGTAGTTTTGACCGCCATGAATTGAACTAATTTGGTTAGTCTATCAACAATAACCCAAATAGAATCAAACTTACAATAAGAGCGAGGTAAACCCGTAATGAAGTCCATATTAATTATTTCGCATTTCCACATCGGGATCTCAATGTTCTGAATCAAACCGCTATGCTTTTGGTGCTATATTTTTACTTGCTGACAATTAGGACACTGAGCTACAAACTCCGCATGCTCCTCTTCATGTTGTTCCACATGTAGACACCCTTGAGATCATGATACATCTTAGTAGATCCAGGGTGAATGGAGTATCGTGAGCAGTGGACCTCCGTCATAATCTTGTCTTGTACTCCTGCTACATTGGGAATATACAAATGGACCTTCTACCTAGGGGTCCCTATCCCATTATACTCGAAGGTTGCGGTTCTCTTTTGTTAAATATCCTTCCCGATCTTCTCTAAAAATAGGATTTTCATCATGACGTTCCTTTTCTTCCAGTATGAGGGATGGCCCTACTGTATTTTGAGTCATAGGGCTATCACTATCTACATCCTCTAATTCGACTCCCACTTAGCTAACTAATGCGTTCCCTCAGGTCAACTTCTTTTCTTAGTCCTCACATTAGTCAAGCCTGCTTGTGGGTGAATGATTCTATTGTCAACTTAGCTTTGTTTACTAACTGGTGTGCTGAAATCTCTTATATTTGTAGTACCTCAATCATGTACACTTTTATGGACACTGTCATCGTATCTGAAGGGCACGTATCATCGCAGTTAACTCTCATTCATGGTCTGAAAGGAATTTCTCTTTCTTTTTTTCGTACTTTCTCACTACTCGTAATTCTAAACAACTTCCTTTCTTTACTTCTCTTGACACCTGTTCACTCATTTTCTTACTTGTCGTACTTTTCTTAATTCTAAAATATTCTGGTATACATATGTAATCTCAAACATTGCTCCTGATTCGAATCCTTGACGTTACTACCCCTTAAAAGATGAGTTATTAACTTATTCCCTTTTTCAGTACATTGAAGATTCTGAAGAATTTGCATTACATGATGTTGGCCTACTATATCCAAACCTGGTCATTATACTTAGATTTGAATTCCTTCGCTTGCCTCATGGCTAAGACTTTCTGTCAATAGCGCTTTGGGAAAAGATTTCCTTGATCTCGTTAAGCTGTAAACCCATTACTTTATCTATCTCGTAGAACCTTTGGTCAATTCAAAAATGCTCATAGACATCTGTATTTTCCTGACATTTTATCTTCATTATAATGTCATTATCTCTTGACATATATCTTTAATGTCTACCTTGTATCCATAAGCATCATTGGCCCCTTCTCACCAGTTTAGGTGCTAATCTCAAACTTTACTCATTGTTACTTCCATTTACATACTTTCTGAGAGGTATGATGTCACGACCTAAACCGGAGAGGCCGCGACGGGCACCCGAATCCCACCCGCTGGGTACCATCACTCGTACAGTCAACGTCTAATCATAATTAAATACAGACTCAGCTGAAAAAGGAATATGTAAAATCAGATAACCAACTTATATATATACATCCCATGGCCGACAAGGCCATACAAGACCACTACACACACAGGACACCTGTCTACAAGCCTCTAAAGAGTATACGACATCAAAAGGTTCGGACAGGGCCCAGCCATACCCATATACACATGCAAAAGAGTACCGTACCAAAATAAGACCGACACTCCGAAATAAGGGGAGTGCTCCAAAATCCGCTGAGTTAGCAACTGATAATGTGGATCGTTGTCATGTCTACGTAAACCTGCGGGCATGAAACGCAGCGTCCCCCGACAAAAGGGACGTCAATACGACTGATGTATTAAGTATGTCAGACATGAATAATAGCATAATAGGGATATAATAACAACTGAAACAGAAACATCCAACAATACCAACAGCCAACAGGAATGGCTAACCAGCAGTAAATGCCTCTGAGAGCCTTAATACATATGCCTAAATGTTATGCACAATGCAAATGCGATATGTGTATATATATATATATATATATATATATATATATATATATATATATATATATATATATATGTTAGTGTTGCGGATCGTGCAACCCGTCCCAATATGTGTTAGTGTTGCGGATCGTGCAACCCGTCCCAATATATGTTAGTGTTGCGGATCGTGCAACCCATCCTAATATATGTTAGTGTTGTGGAACGTGCAACCTAATCCAACATTATATATATGTATATATATATATACATATATATGTAATGCATGAATGACAATAAAACATTCTGAACTTTTCAGGTGTCATAATATCCTTATACCTTCGGCTAATATTGTGAATATCAACATCTTTTCCGTATGCTTTTATAAGAACTTAGGAATATATTTAGACATGCTTTTAACATAGGAATCAATAACATGAATATTCTTAACTACTAGGAGTAGAATAATTTATGGAACAATATCACAGTTATTTTTTCGTTATATAGAACATGCCAAAAAAAGAAATAATTTGCCTTAACATATCTTGAACCAACCCGTTTAATATTGCTTGCTGGAACATTGCTTTGCAACAATATTGCAGGAGGTTTGTTCTAACCACTAAACTGTTTCATGCGTTTCTTTTCCAAATTGAAAGTGAAGTACATGTTTCTTAAAGAAAATGAAATACAAGTTGCTGGATCAATTATTTTGGTCTTTACGAACTCTCAAAACCAAGTTATAAATATACCCCCCCTAATCGTGAAATCCAATTGATTCTCCATTATTCTGCTTCCCACTAACCAATTTTAATTAATTCCACCTAATTGCTAACACACACACGACACCACATTAGACATCTTAGGCTAGTCATCTTAGGTGCTACTGTACAATACTCCACTTACACTTGTCCCACTATTAAAACTATTAATTCCACAATTAATCAATCACACACATAATTAATTTTGTGATTCAAATTCACTTAAATCTTAATAACTTATAAGACCTTCATATACTCAATGTCATAACCTTGTGATATGACACTAGTCCATAACCTCTTTATGCACACACTAAATTTATTTTCAATCCCCGTCGTCATACTTGCTACGTCCAAAATTATTTTTGGGTTTTATCCTTTCATATACTAATCTCTTTATTAGCATACGTAAATATAACATAAATATTTCCAATGCTCGGGTCTATTTACACACGCCTAGCGATTTGTACATACGCCTAGCGATTCAAACTGTGACCCAAAAGTACGGGATATTATATCCTTCCCCCGTTAGAAACATTCGTCCTCGAATGTTGGGGTGACATATGATAGATTGAAGCCTGGATCTAATAACGCATACACATTATGTGAAAAGACCGATAATGTACATGTAATAACCTCAGGTGAGGACTCCTAATCCTGTCATCCCATCAATGCATAAGTGCGGTTCTAGCCCCCACCGGAATTAGTTGCTCCATCCCTACCTCTACTTCGACCGGATAATGTCTGCTGACCTTGCCTTGACGGGCGTACTGAATGTGATGAAGCTGCTGCATTTTGTTCTCTGTTGCTATGGCTCAATTGTTGCACCTTCTAGCATTTTTGTGGATATGCTCGATATACTACTGCTATCTGAATTTCTTTCCCTCTGACGCTTCTATCAAAGTTGCTACTTGACTACAAGACGGTCGGGATGGTCTCACTCGACCTTTACAACTTTGACTCAGAGATATCGACATCATTGAACCCTTTACATATCGTCTATCCCTAACTAATAAATTCCTTCGGTTATAAGCTCCCTGATTCCCCAAGGGGTTTATCTCTATCAAATGCTTCAGGATCAGCTCGTTCCTGAGAGGCAACCAATTGATTCAATACCTACACCGGTCTCCTTACATCATATTCAGACGGAGCCGGTGGTAGGACTGATGGTACATGAACCTTCCTCAACTCCTCTTGGTGCTACAAGATTTGCCGATCCCTGGGAAAGCAACTTACTCATATCCCCTGACGAATCCGTCTCAATGGAGAGCATATCACTCGTATTTACACTCAATCCATCTTCAATCCCCATGCTAATCATAATCTTTCCGGAAGAAGGTATTGCTGTAATCGTAAATACGATAAGGTCTACAGAGAAAATCCTTACAATCTTCTGCGTTCCGATGCTTAGTACTTACTTTACCTTACTAAACATTTTGCTTTCCAGGCTTGCATTATTTCTTTCATCTTCCGTATGTGAGTGATACAACTTCTCATAATCTCAAATTTTAACAATAATACTACCCCTTCTGGCGTATCAATCGTCTTGGTAGAAGTCGCTCATTTACTGGTTACGAATATAAACTAACTGAAGTCTTTTTGGTAACCGACATTACTGAAATCGTAACAGACATGAGTTAAACTCGAATTCTTAAAACTCAGCTCTACTGCACGATTTATGAGATGAAGGAATAGAAACCATCCCTAAATGTCAGGTAACCTCCTGCTTATAAGTATGGTGCACAACATACACATAAACAGGACTCTACTAGACACGGCTTGTAGACTCCATAGGACAGACATGCTCTGATACCAAGTTTGTCACGACCCAAACCGTAGGGCCGCGACGGGCACCCGGATCCCACCCGTCGGGTATCACCAATTGTACATCCAACACCTAATCATAATTAAATAAGGACTAAGTCGAAAGACCAGTATGTGAAATCTTTATCTAGAAAACCAACTTATATATATACATACCCATACCAAGATCGACAAGGTCATACAAGTCTACTACACACAGGACACCTGTCTATAAGCCTCTAAGGAATATATGACATCACAAGGATGGTGTCGCGCCCTATTTTGACCTGCTCGGGTCAAAGCGGAGCACAGACTCATCCGGTGATTCCTGGGTAAAAGGATTGAGGAGTCGCCACCTAATTATTTTTTACGGTGAATTAGGACACCTAAATATTAAACTAAATGCTGCAATGTAACTCCAATTTTAAAGTCTGCGAAACTAGTGAGATTCTAGGTAAGGGTTCTTTGTTATCCTAAAGGGAAGGGGTTAGACATCCTTTAAGATCCGCTAACTTGCGGTTATCCGGTCAAACTCAGGTTAATTATTGCTACAAAAAATGCATGTTTTACAAGTATAATAGATTTAAAGATGTTTGCAAATAATTAGTAAATGATGCATTTTAAAAAGAAAGATACATGTAAAGTTTGAAAAAATATACATTTGTAACAATAAATTATTTATAATGCCAAAGAAGTAAAATTTTGGGAATCATTGAATTGTAAATTGACAAAAGATAAACTTATTCGGTATGATAAGTAAAGCAAATAAAAGATGACAAAAGTTGTTTTGAAAATCTTGAATACGCGTGGCGAGCCTAAAATAAATAACTAGCGGAGGGTTTCTAAGTTTGAGTTAACCGAGCCTACAAATGAATAAACTAGCGACGGTTTTGAACTACCCTATTAATTAATTCTAAGTTTGTCTATTCTAAGCATTTCAATAGTTACATAAGTGAAATAAATAATATTACAATACATAGCCGGATAAAAGCTGAAAAAAGAAAGTAAATAAAATAAATAAACTCCGAGGAACATCTGCATTTATTTACTTTATTCCCTGCAAGCTGTCAAGAACAAACGGTTAGAAACAGTTAAATACAAATAACTTCGAATCCGTGTCCAAAACAATAAATGTTTTGATCACGGAGGGCTCAGACTTAAATTTTGAAAAGACCATTCCAATCACGTCGTGGCTGCAAACATATGACTAAAGTGGTTATTTTGATTGCCTCGCCTACTAAACGTGTTGGTCTCTAAAAAAGGATCACTATAATCACGTCGTGGCTGCGAATATATAACTTGTTGGTTATTCTAGTCACCTCGCCTACTAAACATGTTGATCTCGGATGAAATAAAAAGGTTTAAGCCTCATCCTTGCCCAGAAGTTATATTTCCGTCTTTACGACTGTGGAGGCCTCAAAATCGACGGATATTTTTCATTGGCCAGTGTAGTATCGTGTTCGAATCAGTAAAATTAAATCAAAGCAGTAAGCAGTAAGCAGAAAAAAAAGCGGCAATTTCCGAAAAGACACGATGCTTAGTTTAAAATAGTAAAATAGTAAAACGGATATTTAAATGTGCGGTGTTTAGTTTAAAACAGTAAAAATGATAAAAGCGATAAAGCGATGTCTGAAACCAGGAGCAAACTGAAGCGAAAACAAAGCGATTGCGAGCAGACGCGGTATTTGTTCAAAACAGTAAAACAGTAAGATATCCGTTGCACGGATGATTAAAATAGTTAAATTGAAAAACAGAGAAAAATGAAAAGCGCGACCTCGAATTCAATTTCATCGGCCTAAGTGTAGTATTTGTTCAAATCAGTAAAATAATAAAACAGAGAAACAAAAAAAGCACGGCCTCGAATTCAATTTCATCGACCTAAGTGTAGTATTTGTTCAAATCAGTAAAATAATAAAACAGAGAAACAAAAAAAAGCGCGGCCTCGAATTCAATTTCATCGACCTAAGTGTAGTATTTGTTCAAATCAGTAAAATAATAAAACAGAGAAACAAAAAAAAGCGCGGCCTCGAATTCAATTTCATCGGCCTAAATGCGATATTAATAAAACAATAAAAATAGTAAAATAGTAAGATATCCGTTGCCCGGATACTTAAACAGTGCTGAAAACAGAGAAATGAAACGAAAGAAAAGCGCGGCCTCGAATTCAATTTCATCGGCCTAAATGCGATATCTATAAAACAGCAAAACAGTTCCAAAGAAACGAGCAGTGAGCAATTAAAGTATCCGACCCGAGTTTTGAAATTCCGGAACCGAAACAGGATTAAGAAGTATTTATGAAAAATCAAACCCTGATCATGAACAGTGACCCGAATAGGTGCCCCAATTCTGAAAGCAGATTTTTTTTTCCAGATAACCAACAAATAAGATACGAAATGCAAGAATTCTGGAAATATTCGAATCGGGTCGACCCGACCCGAATCAGTGATTCAAACCCGAATCAGATTTCAGCACCAATTTCAGATAACCAAGAACAAGAATATGAAATGCAAGAATTCTAAAAAATATCCAAATCGGGTCGACCCGGGTCGGGTCGGTGACCCGACCCGAATCAGTGATTCAAACCCGAAATCAGATTTCAGCACCAATTTCAGATAACCAATAACAAGAATATGTAATGCAAGAATTCCGGAAAATATTCGCAAGACGGTCGACCTGACCGGTCGATGACCTGACCGAATCGATGATCCAAACCCGAATCGATTTCAACACCAATTTGGATAACCAACATACAAGATACAAAATGCAATAATGCGAAAATATTACCCGACCGGGTCGGTGACCCGACCGAATTGATGACCCGACGGTCGATGACCGACCGAATCAGTGTCAAAATCCGAAATCAAATATTCACCAAATTCGGATAACCAACATACGAAATATGAAAATGCAAGAATTACGAAAATATTACCCAAATCGTCGACGGGCGAGTCGATGTTGACCGAATCAGGTGTCAAAAATCAGAGAATCAAAAGTGGAGAACAAACCTTTTCGGACTTGATTCTTGAATAATAAGGAAGGCAAATGTTTGAAATCAAGAACACAACAAATATTTTTATATTGAATCATTTTCCAAAAATCCTCCGAAAATTCCTTTGAAAATCCTCTCAAAAATCTGTTCAATCTCTCCTCAAATCTCCCCCTTAAAATGAAGAACAACATGGGGTATTTATATGTGAATTCCCCCTTAAAAATGAGTTTGAAGTTCGAAATAAAGGATAAAAAATTCGATTTTAGAAGCGGATTTTGGGGGTATGGGTTGCGGATTTTGTGGGTGTCGGCGTAACAGAGGGGAGTTGGTGGTGGCAGGGGCGAGGTGACCGGTGAGTGGGGTCGGGGGCGTGGGGTGTGCGGCGACGAGTTGAGGGTTGGGGGTTGTTTGAGATATTTTTTTTTGGTTTTCTTTTTGGTTTTAAGGGAATTAAAGGGGGGTTATGGGCGGGTTTAAATTTGTGGTTCGTTTGTGGGTTGTTGGGCCGACCGGGTTGGGCTGCGGGTGAGTTGGGCTGGCGGAAGGTTTGAGAATGGGGTTTTGGGTGATGGGGAATGGTTGTTGGGCTTCGGTTTTTTGGGCCGAAAATAAGAGTTAATTTGGGGAGATGGACTTTGGGGTTGATAGAATGTTTTGGGTAGAAATTGTTTTGGGTTGGGAAAATGAAAAATGGGTTATGAGTTTAAAAATATAAAAGGGGTCTAACATAAAAAATATTATTTTTTTATTTTTTGTAAAAGATGTGAATTATTTAAAATAACATAACGATATGATAATAATAAAAATATAATATTTGCGAAATGTTTAATGCTTAATAAAAATGGAAATGCGATGCAATTGAGAATAAAATAACATAGAATTTTCGGATAAAACTTATGATTATGATAAAAATGCAAATGATAGTAAAAAATGCGAATAATAATAATAATAAGAGAATAATAATATATATATACACATGTATGTATATAGATAAAAATTATTTTGAGGTGTTAAAAATATTTAAAATTGCAAATAAATTGGAAAAGACGGGACAAAATTGGGTGTCAACAGATGCCCCTCTTTGGCCGGAAACGATGAAAGAATTTTCGGACAAAGAAGTTGACCGAGTAGCCAATTTTGTTCTAATTATTGGGACTCGAAGGAACGATTAGGGATGCATGGGTAGAAATAGGATCCCAGGGGGAGAGAAGTTATTGAAAAAGTTGGTGCAGATTCAAGAAATATTGCCCCAGTGTCGAGTTATGATGACACTGGTTGCAGATGCGAGAAATTATTGGGGAAGAGCGGAACGACATTCGAAGTAGGCTGCTGACCAAAATTGCCTCGGTTCGCCGTAAGAGATAGTTCCGCGTTGTGATGAAGTTCCTGCAAATTAAAAACTCCTGCAAACTAAAGCTTAAGATATAATTAGTGTATAACTGCTGAGAAAAATTATAGAGAATATAAATTGGAAATACCCGCATTAGGAGGTGGGCGCCTGACTGAAATTAAAATACCCGCATTATAAGGTGGGCGCCTGACTGAAATTAAAATACCCATATTATGAGGCGGAGTGCTTGAAATGACGTCGTTGGATTGACGTGTTGTGTTGAAGACGTCGTTGGAATGCTGTTGACGACATTGTAATGATGTAAAAGACAGTTGTTGTGCTGCTTGTAACGTCGAGGACGTTGTTGTAATGCTGTAAAAGATAATTGGTGTGCTGAAGACGTCGTTGTAATACTGTTGACGTCGTTGTAGTGCTGTAAAAAATAATTGTTGTGCTGAAGACGTCGTTGTAATTCTGTTGACGTCGTTGTAATATTGTAAAAGATAACTGTTGTGCTGAAGACGTCGTTGTAATGTTGTTGACGTCGTTGAAAAATAGATGTTGTGCAAAAGGCGCCGTTGCGTAGGCGTGTTGTTGATGACGCCGTTGTATGGGCGCATTGTTGATGACGCTGTTGTATGGGCGTGTTGCTGATGACATTATTGAAATGTTGTTGATGTCGTTGTTGTAAGAATGTAACGCTGGGGTCGTCGTTGTATCGACGTGTTATGTTGAAGACGTCATTGTGATGACGTTGTTGCAAGAATGTAATGCTGTTTATTGTAAGAGATAGGCGTTGCGCTGAAGATGTCGTTGTAATGTTGTTGACGTCATTGTAATGCCGTTGTGATGTAAAAGATAGTTGCTGAGCTGAAGACGTCATTGTAATGTTGTTGACGTCGTTGTAATGTTGTAAAAAAAAAGCTGGCGTGCTGCCGTAACGTCGTGGACGTTGTTGTAATGTAGTTTTGCTGTAGAAGGTAGATGTTGAGCTGAAGACGTCATTGTAATGTTGTTAACGTCATTGTAATACTGTAAAAATAGATGTCGTGTTGCTGTAACGTCGTGGACGTTGTTGTAATGTAGTTTCTTTGTAAAAATAATTTGTTGGTGAAGGCGTCATTGTAATCTTTGTAAAAATAGATGTCGTGTTGCCGTAACGTCGTGAGCGTTGTTGTAATGTAGTTTCTTTGTAAAAAATAATTTGTTGAAATTTGAAGACGTCATTGTAATATTATTGACGTCGTTGTAAATGCTGTAAACAATAGCTGTTGTGCTGAAGACGTCGTTGTAATGCTGTTGACGTCGTGGTAATGATAACGCTGATGACGTCGTTGAAATGCTGTCGATGTCATTGTAATGCTGTAAAAGATATAGATGTGCTGAAGACGTCGTTGTTGTTGACGTCGCCGCAATGATGTAAAAGATAGTTGTGTTGCCGTAACGTCGAGGACGTTGTTATAAAACGTCGATGACGTTGTTGTAAAACGTCGATGACGTTGTTGTAATGATGTTTGCTGTAAGAGATATATGTTGCGCTGTAGACGTCGTTGTAGTGTTGTTGACGTCATTGTAATGCTGTTGCGATATAAAAGATAGTTGTTGAACTGAAGACGTTGTTGTAATGCTGTTGACGTCGTTTTAAAGCTGTAAAAATGACTGTTGTGTTGAAGACGTCATTGTAATGCTGTAAAAGATAATTGTCGTGCTGCCATAACGTCGATGACGTTATTGTAATGTTGTTCTGTTGTAAAAGATGTAAGTGACGTCCTTGCCGTCAGTTTGCTGTAATATGGTTCCACGTTGTGCTGAATCTTTTGCCGATCCAAACTCATGTGGACTGTGAATTGAAATGTCGTCCTAGCACGGGCGAAAATGTGATGCGACGTCTTTGCCGTCGGTTTTGCCGTGTTGTCGTTCCCTGTGATTCAAAATAACATCTTTGTGCAGATATAATAGTCGGGACCCTGTAGGTCAAGATGATGTCTTCGTATAAATGCAAAACAGGAACGTAATCCTTGTAGTGAGTTGTGGTGCCGAAATTCTTTGGGGAATTGATCATAAGTGATGTGGCTTCCCTGCTTTTTCAACCTGAAGAACCTGTACTCAAAGAAAATTTGTGAGTTTGGGGAGGGGCGGTTGATTCGCGTTGACTTTGTAGCTTTGGCTCTTGATAGCTGCATGTCCTGCTGATTCGGACTTGTAGCCCCTGTCTGGTTCCCAGTCTTGGCTAACCGTTAATGAAAACATTTGTTGAAAATAATTTGTTTATAAGAAAGTATGCTTATCATTCAAAAGTTCTTGTCGAACTCTAATAAAAATATTTGTTGAAAATAATTTGCTTATAAGAAAGTATGCATATTAGTAAAAAAAATCTTGTCAAACTCTAATGAAAATATTTGTTAAAAATAAATTGCGTATAAGAAAGTATGCATATTAGTAAAAAAAATCTTGTCAAACACTAATGAAAATATTTGTTGAAAATAAATTGCTTATAAGAAAGTATGCATATATGTAAATGTCTGTCGAGCAGTGACATGCGGTAAAACAAAGCAAATGTCCTATCCAAAATTTTTCTGGCTGAAGGCTTGTTTTGCCGATGCTTTTCCATGTCTATTGGCGTTTTCTTGCGGTGATCCCTTTAAAAATGCCCTAGTTTCCGATATGTGAGGATGATGAACTTTCGAACGGACAACTGAGTCTTGTCTGGGTTGCTTTCCTGTCCTATCAGGGTGATCAGATGGGTGCATTTTGTCATGTGTGAGATAAAGTAAAAAATATTTCCTAATGGTGGGACCGAAGCTGATTTAGGCCGCCTACGTATCCCCATGAGGGAATCAGGTCGTGACGTAGTTCATTACAAGCAAAGGAGATTGTAAGGGTTTTTCTAAATATGGGACCGAAGCCGATGTGGCCGCCTACGTATACCGCCGAGGGAATCAGGTCATAACGTAGTTCATAGTACAAGTAAAAAGGAACTTGGGGAAATTTGTGATCTAAAGAAACGGGACCCGACATGGGTTCTTTGCGTATCCCGCCAGGGAGCGCAACTTTTACAATCATAAGAAGTGCATTACATAAAAAAATCCTAAATGTAGTATCTTTTCACCGCATCTGCGTTGATAGCTTTTGACCATACTTTGCCGTCCATTTCAGCTAGAATTAGCGCTCCTCCAGGTAACACTTAGTGAACCATGTAAGGCTCTGCTCAGTTAGGTGCGAATTTCCTTTAGATTCATCTTGGTGTGGGAATATGCGTTTTGACACCAACTGTCCTAGTTTGAAAATCATTGGCTTTACCTTTTTGTTTGAAAACTTTGGTTATTCTGTTATGATAAAGTTGCCCCGGACAACTGTGTTCATCATCCTCTCTGTATATGATTTTGTATCCACTTGGCTGCGAAAGATATCGCATTTCCCCAGTAGAACTCCTGATCGTAGTGTGGTAGCCCAAGAGTACAAATGACAAACGTCTGTGCCAATGCTTGTAACTATCAACCATCTTGATGTTTCATCCAAATCTGGCTTTGACTTACTCCAAAAAATGCCCCAATTCTTCCGGTTGTGAGTCTTCAATATATTCTTCGAAGCCTTGCTTGTTGTTTGGGACCTTGTTTGCTTGTTTCATTATATGTCACATAGTACCGACAAATTAGTTTGCATGATGAAAAAGAAAAGAAAATTATTGAACAAAACAGATTTTAAAATAGCAAAAGCAATTCAGATTTGTCATTTTGAGCTTTCAAAAGGTGGAGGTAAAACATATTAAATGCATATATGTGATTCAGGCCTCAATCTGAATCGCATTGTTTCATTAAATATTAATGCAGTTAACTAGTTTCCGGGAGAAGCAAGGCCGGGGTACAGGTCCAATTTTCCCAAATCATCTTCTTGCTCTGCATCCCAAATGGTTGAGTCTCTAGCGTAATCACTGAGAATCATATTGCATTTTGCTTCTTCTTCAGCAATGAAAAATCTTTTGAATCCTTTCACGAGGTTGGCTGCATTGTCCTCCTTTAATTCCTGAGTGGCGCATGCTTTGACGAATGACTGACTCAGAGGTGGAACAGGCTTTGGTAAAAGAGCATCTCTCTTCCTTCGGAGATTGGTTGATAAGACTTTTTCAGGAAAAGATGGTGCCATGATCCGCGGCTTTGGAGGAAGCACTTCTACTCCGAACGGTGCCCTTAACTGGACTGTAATCATAGAGGTGACAAAGGCTGATGATTCAACCTTTTCATTTCTCTGGACTGGCACAATAGTCTCTTTCAAATTGTGTTCTTCATCAACAGTAATCATGTTCACATTGGCATGGTCATGATCTGGCAAAGAGTTATTGTTTTCATTAGAGGCAGGTCCCTTCAGTTGGATAACTCCTTCTTTGATTAGTGCCTCAATTTTGTCTCTGAGGGCATAGCAATTTTCAGTGTCGTGTCCAGGGATTCCCGAGTGGTATGCACAATGCTTAGCCTCATCATGCCACTTGGGAACAGGATTGGGGACATTTCCTGGGATGGGCTGGAGTATTCCTGCGGTTTTCAGTCTTTCATATAACTGGGCTCGAGGTTCTGCTAAAGGTGTATAGGTTTTAGCTGGCTTTCTTTCGTGTTTTGCGCGACGTCTAGGTGCATTTGGTGGATGGACTCGTGGATGATGTAAGTATGCAGGCTGATATTGTGGGGGATTCGAATAGGCTGGCGCTCGAGGCAGGCTATATATTGGCTGGGTATGGTAGATAAGGTAGGGAACATGTGGGTATTGATAGTAAGGTTGAGGGCTTTGGGCGTATGGGTAATAATAGGAAGGCTGAGGACTTTGATTGTTTTGATTGTAGTAGGGAGGCTGGGGTGATGGCATTTGGTAGGTTGACATTTGATTTGGCCTATGTTTCTGAACTGTCATGACGGGGGACACTCCGTCTCTCTTCCTCTTTACTGCTCCCTCAAATGAGTCCGACTGGATTGTCTCACTCGTTGCTTGCAATGCTACAAAGTTTGTAATTCTTCCAGTTCTGATTCCCTCTTCTATGAAATCTCCCATCCTTATAACTTCAGAGAAACTATGACGCTTATCATTCTCTCATAGTATGTTGCATCTTTCAAAGATTGTACAAAGAGAGTAGTCATCTCACTTTCCGCTATCGGGGGTTGAACTTTTCTTTATACGCCCTCCACTTCATGGCATATTCTCTGAAGGTCTCTGTGGACTTCTTTTCCAATTTTATCAAATAAAATCTGTCCAAGACTGTGTCGGTGTTAAATCTGAACCTATCCACGAAATCCTGTGCCATTGTGCCCCAGTCATGCCATTTTCGCGGGTCCTGGCCTGTGTACCAGTCGAGTGCTTCTCCTGTCAAACTTCTTATGAATAACTTCATTATGATGGCCTGGTTTTTACCTACCCCAACCGGTTTGTCGCTCAAATGAGAGTAAGGATTTCCTTTCCCATCAAACAAGTCAAATTTTGGCATTTTATATCCGACAGGAAATTCAATGTCGGGATGCATGCACAGATCTTCGTACTCGATTCCTTCATGCCCCTTGCTGGTTTGGATATTCTTGAATGCTTCTTTCAGGCTATGAATATCTTTCGCCACACTTTCATTGGTTCTGATCATTACCTGCCTGTCCATTTCTTCACACTGGCTGATTTCCTGAAAGCCATGTTTGGTACTGTGGTAGTAAAAGGTTGAGCTTCCGTTGCATATACTGGTGGCACATACTGCTCGTTGTGATCAGCGACGTGTGCCATCAATATGTGTTCGTTTGCCGGGTGATTTTGCGTGGAAGAGGTGTTTTGGATGAGTGGGGTAATTTGGGTATGTGGAGTTGTGAAGGATGCCGGATCATTTTGTGGCGGGCTTTGTTGTGGACTTGCTTGTGGGTTAGTGTGTTGTGGATTGGTCTTGTTTAGTGGCGAATTTTCGGGGAGGTTTTCGAAAAATGGTTGTTCATGAGATGAAAAAGTTTGCGGTGCAGTTGTATTCGTCCCTTGTTCAGGGAGTGGAGTATTGATGTTGATGAACAAGTTTGTGAGATTTTGGAGCCGCTCAATCTCAGTCTGCATGACTGCCATCTGTTTACCTTGATTGGGCGATGTATTTTTCTGGGCGGTAGTATTTTCCCTTCTGAAACTCTGATTCATCTCGGAGAGTGATAAGTCTCGAACCCGATCTGTTCGGATGCACTGAATCAGTCATTTATTTGAATGATCGTGCCTTTGACCTTGTGAAGTAGGGATGTTCCGCTTGATTTTAGTCAGCATAAATCAACCTTTGGGAAAAAATAATCTAGGAAAAATAAACCTTCTAAAAAAATGAAGAAAACCAAGTTAGTATAGAGCGAGTAATTACTGCTTCAAATAATATGCACATAGTGAAAAGCAGGAGAAAACAACAAAATGATTATATGGCAATTAAATGCGCATCCTAATATGCATGGGGCCTCCCTTATGCCGGAGGTGGGCCTAAACGCCAGATATGCGGGATTCTGACGAGGTTTGATCCAAGTGCTAAATTGCAATGCTTTGTCGGAAATGAGACAAAATGAATGTACATTTTCCAATTTCGGCATGTCATGATTAGTCTTGGATTAGTCTATCCTTATCACGCTACACATAATATCTTTGATTGGTCGTTGGGTTGTGAGACCCGTAGACATCTTTGGCGGATTTCTTAATTGTGGAGTCGATACCAAGGATCGACCCACCTAAGGTGTATGCATGCATGACTTAAAATAAAGGGTGGTATAGCTCTATCTTAAATTTTCTAAGATTTGGCTGACTAGACTCAAGGTTCCCGAGCGGACTACTCGAGTGAGAAGGCTACGCGGCCACCGGATGGTCCGGACACTCCGCGCATATGCCAACTCTCCTAAAATTTGGTAATTTGAAAGAAATTTGCGGGTGCGCAAAACACACCTCGCGTGTAATGTGTGATAGTGTCAATTTTCCTGAGTGGAAGAAATATGAGCAAAATGCCAATTTAAGGAAAGCAGTAAAACAATATAGCAATTAAAGCAGATTATGCATGCAAAAAATTTCACAAAAGAAACAAATCAAAGCATTACATCAAACAAAGAGTGAAAGTAAAACAAGATTATAAATAACCTGAATTTGCTATGGTTAAGAACCTTCGATCCCCAGCGTAGTCGCGCCCTATTTTGACCTGCTCGGGTCAAAGCGGAGCACAGACTCATCCGGTGATTCCTGGGTAAAAGGGTTGAGGAGTCGCCACCTAATTATTTTTTACGGTGAATTAGGACACCTAAATATTAAACTAAATGCTGCAATGTAACTCCAATTTTAAAGTCTGCGAAACTAGTGAGATTCTAGGTAAGGGTTCTTTATTATCCTAAAGGGAAGGGGTTAGGCATCCTTTAAGATCCGCTAACTTGCGGTTATCCGGTCAAACTCAGGTTAATTATTGCTAGAAAAAATGCATGTTTTACAAGTATAATAGATTTAAAGATGTTTGCAAATAATTAGTAAATGATGCATTTTAAAAAGAAAGATACATGTAAAGTTTGAAAAAATATACATTTGTAACAATAAATTATTTATAATGCCAAAGAAGTAAAATTTTGGGAATCATTGAATTGTAAATTGACAAAAGATAAACTTATTCGGTATGATTAGTAAAGCAAATAAAAGATGACAAAAGTTGTTTTGAAAATCTTGAATACGCGTGGCGAGCCTAAAATAAATAACTAGCGGAGGGTTTCTAAGTTTGAGTTAACCGAGCCTACAAATGAATAAACTAGCGACGGTTTTGAACTACCCTATTAATTAATTCTAAGTTTGTCTATTCTAAGAATTTCAATAGTTACATAAGTGCGATAAATAATATTACAATACATAGCCGGATAAAAGCTGAAAAAAGAAAGTAAATAAATTAAATAAACTCCGAGGAATATCTGCATTTATTTACTTTATTCCCTGCAAGCTGTCAAGAACAAACGGTTAGAAACAGTTAAATACAAATAACTTCGGATCCGTGTCCAAAACAATAAATGTTTTGATCACGGAGGGCTCAGACTTAAATTTTGAAAAGACCATTCCAATCACGTCGTGGCTGCAAACATATGACTAAAGTGGTTATTTTGATTGCCTCGCCTACTAAACGTGTTGGTCTCTAAAAAAGGATCACTATAATCACGTCGTGGCTGCGAATATATAACTTGTTGGTTATTCTAGTCACCTCGCCTACTAAACATGTTGATCTCGGATGAAATAAAAGGTTTAAGCCTCATCCTTGCCCGAAGTTATATTTCCATCTTTATTTGTGGAGGCCTCAAAATCGACGGATATTTTTCATTGGCCAGTGTAGTATCGTGTTCGAATCAGTAAAATTAAATCAAAGCAGTAAGCAGTAAGCAGAAAAAAAAGCGGCAATTTCCGAAAAGACACGATGCTTAGTTTAAAATAGTAAAACAGTAAAACGGATATTTAAATGTGCGGTGTTTAGTTTAAAACGGTAAAAATGATAAAAGCGATAAAGCGATGTCTGAAACCGGGAGCAAACTGAAAGCGAAGCGATTGCGAACAGACGCGGTATTTGTTCAAAATAGTAAAAATAGTAAAACAGTAAGATATCCGTTGCACGGATGATTAAAACAGTTAAACTGAAAAACAGAGAAAAATGAAAAGCACGACCTCAAATTCAATTTCATTGGCCTAAGTGTAGTATTTGTTCAAATCAGTAAAATAATAAAACAGAGAAACAAAAGAAGCGCGGCCTCGAATTCAATTTCATCGGCCTAAGTGTAGTATTTGTTCAAATCAGTAAAATAATAAAACAGAGAAACAAAAAAAAGCGCGGCCTCGAATTCAATTTCATCGACCTAAGTATAGTATTTGTTCAAATCAGTAAAATAATAAAACAGAGAAACAAAAAAAAGCGCGACCTCGAATTAAATTTCATCGGCTTACATGCGATATTAATTAAACAATAAAAACAGTAAAACAGTAAGATATCCGTTGTCCGGATACTTAAACAGTGCTGAAAACAGAGAAATGAAATGAAAGAAAAGCGCGGCCTCGAATTCAATTTCATCGGCCTAAATGCGATATCTATAAAACAGCAAAACAATGCCAAAGAAACGAGCAGTGAGCAATTAAAGTATCCGACCCGAGTTTTGAAATTCCGGAACCGAAACAGGATTAAGAAGTATTTATGAAAAATCAAACCCGGATCATGAACAGTGACCCGAATAGGTGCCCCAATTCTGAAAACAGATTTTTTTTCCAGATAACCAACAAATAAGATACGAAATGCAAGAATTCTGAAATATTCGAATCGGGTCAACCCGACCCGAATCAGTGATTCAAACCAGAATCAGATTTCAGCACCAATTTCAGATAACCAAGAACAAGAATATGAAATGCAAGAATTCTAAAAAATATCCAAATCGGGCCGACAGGCCGACCGAATCGATGATTCAAACCGAAATCGATTTGACACCAATTTGGATAACCAATAACAAGAATATGTAATGAAAGAATTCGAAAAATATTCGCGACAGTCGACCGACTCGGTCGATGACTGACGAATCGATGATTCAAACCGAAATCGATTTGACCAATTTGGATAACCAATAACAAGAATATGTAATGCAAGAATCGGAAAATATTCGCGATTGGTGGTCGACCCGACCAGAACGGCGACAGGCGAATCAGTGATCCAAACCCGAATCAGATTTCAACACCAATTTCAGATAACCAACATACAAGATACAAAATGCAATAATTCTGAAAATATTACCCGATCCGGGTCAGTGACCCGACCCGAATCAGGTGTCAAAATCCGAAATCAAATATTCACCAAATTCAGATAACCAACATACAGAAATATGAAAATGCAAGAATTCTGAAAATATTACCCAAACCGGGTCGACCCAGGCAGATCGATGTTCCGATCCGAATCAGGTGTCAAAAATCAGAGAATCAAAAGTGGAGAACAAACCTTTTCGGACTTGATTCGTGAATAATAAGGAAGGCAAATGTTTGAAATCAAGAACACAACAAATATTTATATATTGAATCGTTTTCCAAAAATCCTCCAAAAATTCCTTTGAAAATCCTCTCAAAAATCTGTCCAATCTCTCCTCAAATCCCCCCCTTAAAATGAAGAACAACATGGGGTATTTATAGGTGGATTTCCCCTTAAAAACGAGTTTGAAATTCAAAATAAAGGACAAAAAATTTGATTTTGGAAGCGGATTTTGGGGGTATGGGTTGCGGATTTTGTGGGTGTCGGCGTAACAGAGGGGAGTTGGTGGTGGCAGGGGCGAGGTGACCGGCGAGTGGGGTCGGGGGCGTGGGGTGTGCGGCGACAAGTTGAGGGGTTGGGGGGTTGTTTGAGATATTTTTTTTTGGTTTTCTTTTTGGTTTTAAGGGAATTAAAAGGGGGGTTATGGGCGGGTTTAAATTTGGCAGGTTGATTTGTGGGTTGTTAGGCCGACCGGGTTGAGCTTGGTGAGTTAAATTTGGCGGAAGGTTTGAGAATGGGGTTTTGGGTGATGGGGAATGGTTGTTGGGCTTCGGTTTTTTGGGCCGAAAATAAGAGTTAATTTGGGGAGATGGACTTTGGGGTTGATAGAATGTTTTGGGTAGAAATTGTTTTGGGTTGGGAAAATGAAAAATGGGTTATGAGTTTAAAAATATAAAAGGGGTCTAACATAAAAAATATTATTTTTTTATTTTTTGTAAAAGATGTGAATTATTTAAAATAACATAACGATATGATAATAATAAAAATATAATATTTGCGAAATGTTTAATGCTTAATAAAAATGGAAATGCGATGCAATTGAGAATAAAATAACATAGAATTTTCGGATAAAACTTATGATTATGATAAAAATGCAAATGATAGTAAAAAATGCGAATAATAATAATAATAAGAGAATAATAATATATATATACACATGTATGTATATAGATAAAAATTATTTTGAGGTGTTAAAAATATTTAAAATTGCAAATAAATTGGAAAAGACGGGACAAAATTGGGTGTCAACAGATGGGACAGGACCCCGCCACACCCATATGCGTATGCAAAAATGCTGTACCACGACCAGACTGCAACTCTGAAATAAATAGAGTGCTCCAATATCAGCTGAACTAACAAA
Source organism: Anisodus acutangulus (assembly GCA_029783415.1). NCBI lineage: Eukaryota > Viridiplantae > Streptophyta > Magnoliopsida > Solanales > Solanaceae > Anisodus > Anisodus acutangulus. The sequence goes on along the minus strand of CM056497.1, from coordinate 39,588,364 downwards.
GTACTAGCGTGAACCGTCACCCTCTTTAACTGAAGTTGCGGGCATGAAATGCAGTGTCCCCCTACAAAAGGGACGTCAATACGACTGATGTACTGAGTATGTTAGGCATGAACAATAGCATAACAGAGATATAACAATAAACTAAAACAGAAACATCTGACCAACAGTAAATGCCTCTGAGGGCCCTAACAATATGCTTAAATGTTATGTACAATGCCAATGCGATATATATATATATATATATATGTTGCAGAACGTGCAACCCGATCCAATATATGTTAGTGTTGCGGATCGTGCAACCCGTCCCAATATATGTTAGTGTTGCGGATCGTGAAACCCGTCCCAATATATGTTAGTATTTCGGATCATGCAACCCATCCCAATATATGTTAGTGTTGTGGATTGTGCAACCTGTCCCAATATATGTTAGAGTTGTACATCGTGCAACCCATCCCAATATATGTTAGTGCTGCGGATCGTGCAACCCGTCCCAATATATGTTAGTGTTGCGGATCGTGCAACCCGTCCCAATATAAGTTAGTGTTGCGGATCGTGCAACCCATCCCAATATATGTTAGTGTTGCGGATCATGCAACCCGTCTCATATATGTTAGTGTTGCGGATCGTGCAACCCATCCCAATATTTTATATATATATATATATATATATATATATATATATATATATATATATGTAATGCATGAATGACAATGAAATATTCTGAACTTTTTGGATGACATAATATCCTTGTACCTTCGGCTAATACTGTGAATATCAACATCTTTTCCGTATGCCTCAATAAGGACTTAGGAACATATTTAGACATGCTTTTAACATAGGAATCAATAACATGAATATTCTTAACTAGTAGGAGTAGAATAATTTATGGAACAATATCACGGTTATTTTTTCGTTATATACAACATGCCAAAAAAATAAATAATTTGCCTTAACATAGCTTGAACCAACCCGATTAATATTGCTTGCTGGAACATTGCTTTGCAACAATATTGCAGGAGGTTTGTTCTAACCACTAAACTGCTTCATGCGTTTCTTTTCCAAATTGAAAGTGAAGTACATGTTGCTTAAAGAAAATGAAATACAAGTTGCTTTGTAAAATCCTGCAAACAGAAGAATCCAACCGAGGTATATATACATACTAAGGCCGACAAGGCCGTACCCGACTACTATACACAGGACAACTATCTAGAAGCCTCTAAAGAGTACATGACATCATAAGGTTGGGACAGGGCCTTGACATACCCCTACGTATATAAAAAATACCATACCACGACTAGACTGCAACTCTGGAACAAGTTGAATGCTCAAATATCAGCTGAACCAGCAACCTACTAGTGTGAACCGTCACCCTGTCTACCTGAGCTTGCGGGCATGAAACGCAGCGTCCCCCGACAAAGGGGTCGTCAGTACGACTGATGTACCGAGTATGTCAGTCATGAAGAATAGCATACTAGAGACCTGAAAGTAACATGAGAGAAGAAACAATCAACCAGTAAAGAATGCCTTTGGGGGCCATAATAAACATAAGTATCATGTTTGTGTAGAATGCCTCTGAGGGCCATAATATGCCTAAATATCATGCACAATGCAGTCATACATATATATATATATATATATATATGCATATATAACATCATCAAGCCTCTGTGGGCATCCCATCATATCATACATGCCTCTGTGGGCATAATCATCATCATCATATGCCAGCTGCAGGTCGTGGTGTGTATATTCCCTTTTCCCATCCACATACATATATAATGCATACATATAGTAGCGTATATAATGCCTTTGAGGTAAAAGTATATACATGAATATAATGCATGAATGATACTAAGACACTTTCAGTTTATCGGAGTGACATAATGTCGCTTCACCTCCGATTAACATTATGAATATTAACATATTTTCCATATCTCAATAAGGATTTAGGAACGTATTTAGACATGCTTTGAAAATAGGAATGAATAACATGAACATCCTTAACTACTAAGAGTAGAATCATTTATGGGACAATATTACGTTTGCGTTTCGTACTTAGAACATGCCAAAAGAAAAAAGGATTTGCCTTAACATACCTTAATTGGTCTTATTAACAACCCAATCAATGTAACTCATCTAGCACCTCAACTTTATTTGCCAACAACCCCTCTTCTTCCAACTTACTTTGAAGAAAGTTCGGATTCAACAACGTGAAAAAAATGGAACAACGAGATCGAAGTAGTAAGCAAAACCCGAATATTGTTCTTGAGAGAAATTATACATTTCTTCTGTAAAATACCAAATCACATTTCTGCAATTCCTTTGTAATATAATTTTCCAAGTAAGGTGAGAAATTTCCATACACGTTTGCTTGAGCAAATTTCAAAATATGAAATTGCTACTTTTTGCATATATCTCTCACGAAAAATAGTTGCTGCAAATTTCTAGCTGCTCATACCATCGCTTGAAAGTATGGGATGGTCAATTCTTGCTGCAAAAGGAAGGATAAAATCAATATAGACTTCTAAGAAAAGTAGAAAAATGATACCTTCTAGACATCATGTGGTATTAAGGGCCGAAGTGTGTGTAGGTTTAAGCAAAGACTGTAACAGGGCAACTCTCCAATGGCATGTCAGCTCAAATATTTGATAAAGTGAAGTGGAGTCACTATGCATATAGTACAACCTGACAATAGAGAGGAGCCCTATTAAAGTTTCCCTTATTGTCATTCACCCAACTCTCTTGTTTGCTCATATTTCTGCTTCTGCTTCTTCACTATAGAGCCCTTCCACGCTTCTATAGAGCATTCCTTAACAATATAAGAGATGGAATAATCAACTGGAGAATCGGCATATACTTTAACGTCCCGTAGCAAATAAAACGAATATATATATATATATATATATATAATATAAGGGAAGACTGCACATTTAATTCCCTTAAAAATCTCAACCAAATTCCATCCCCCCTCTTCTTACACAAATCCTAATCACTTCCAAACCCCTCATCCCTTAAGACTCCTAATCAAAGTCTATCAACTCCTTTTCCCACTCCGTCACAAACACACACACAACACAACATGTTTATAGGCACACTTTATATGCATATTTTCTGGAGAGAAGAGAACGCAAAAAAAGAAGAAGGGAGAAAACCATAATTTTCAGAGAAACCAAGATTAACTTTTGCAATTAAGGAGTTCCGAAAAGGTTTGGTTGGAGTTTGAAAGTTCATTCGCGGTTACGAAGCAATAAAGGTGAGTTCTCTCACTCAAAAATTCTTAGTATAATCCCTTGTTTCGAGTTACAATACATGTTAGAATATAATCCAGATGTTGAAAGAATGATTGTGAATTTATTGCTAATAGATTATCCAGTAACTAGTTCGGGTCTTGCAATTTCAAACTATTTTTCGCTAAGTTATCCCTGTTGGAATTGGACGAAATTTTACGAGCTTATACACCTCTCTTTCATGGTCATATTGAGTCCAAGCGAGGCTAAAACAGACATACAATTTGAAAGTTATCGCAGTTTAAATTTTCTGCCTCGGATAAATCAAAATCCAGGAGGCAGAACGTGGAAAAACTGCACAAATGGGTAAAGAATCCGAAAAGCTGTGCTGAATAAAAGTTATAGATTTCTCTGTTCTCGACAGTTTGAGACTTTACAGGGATTAATCCGACTTACAGATAAAATGTAATGACTGTTTTAAGATTGAGTCCCTTTTTATAAAAAGTCCGGAAAGACAATTTTCATAGGGTTGTTTCTTTTGTAACTTTGTACTAGTTTCATGTAACATCCCGTACTTTCGGGCGATGGTTTGAACATCTAGACGTATGTAAGTAGACCTGAGTCCTGGGGAAATTTTATTATAATTAGGTATTCACATCAAGAGCTTAGTATATAAAAGGATGTGGTCCCGAAATAATTTAGGACATAACAAGTGGGACGACAGTGATTAGAAATAATATTTTTGTGTGGCAAAAGAAGCTATGGACTACTGTTATATTACATGATTATGATATTAAATGTAGAAAGTATGCTAAAGGTTATTAGTATTTAAGTGAATTTAGATCAAGAATTTAATTATGTGGATAATTAACCTAATATTAGATTTTTCTAGAGGGAGACTAATATATTGATTAGTAATTTATGGATAGACATGTAAGTGGACATGGTCCACGTGGTTGGTAGCAGCAAGATGACTAAGGCATTAATCTTATTAGGTGGCACTCTAGGAAGGTAGGTGTAGGGTAGTGACTAAGTAGACCCTATGGTCCATTAGAGGAGCAGACCCACATTTCGACTATATGGAAAAGATATAAGCATCTTCTCATTTAAATTTAGAGAAACAATTTCCTTATGCATCAAATTGGCAGTAACGTGGGTCAATTCTCTGGGAGCATTACTCCTAATATACTTAGAGCTAAGAGGAGAATTTTTCTAATAGAATATGTGTGTAGTAATTTCATTTTGTGAGAAACAAGGCATGCAACAACTTCATCTTTCGTAATTGATTAATGTATGCTGCAAATTTATTTATAGAAGCAACAACTTGATGTAGGAGCAGCACGTCATACGACCATGTGAGTTCTATTTTAAGAATAAGTAACAGGTTTTGTTCACCATTTTGATCTCATTGTTCCGTTTTGTCGTGTGTTGAATCTGGGCTTTTTTTGAAGAGAAATAAGGTAGAAGAAGAGTAGTTCTTGGAATAAGAGGTGCAAGACGAGCTGTGTGAATTGTGTTGTTAGGTGACTCGACACAGGTATGTTAAGACAAATCTTTTCTTTCTTTTGGCATGTTCTAAGTTACGAAACGTAAACGTAATATTATCTCATAAATGATTTTACTCTTAGTAGTTAAGAATGTTCATGTTATTAATTCCTATTTTCAAAGCATGTATAAATATGTTCCTAAATCATTATTGAGGTGCATAGAAAAAATGTTAGTATTCATAATGTTAATCGGAGGTGAAGCGACATTCTGTTTGCAAGATTTTATGTAGCATTTTTCTAGTTTATTATTTCTATGTGTCAGCAGGGTACTTTGTGACGGCCCTTGGGGCCATGATTAATTATGGTTATATGTTAACTGTATGATTAGTGGTACTCGGCAAGTAAGGTCCGAGTGCCCGTCCTGGCCCTCTGGTTTGGGTCGTGATAAAGTTGGTATTAGAGCAGGTCTATCATAGGGAGTCTACAAGCCGTGTCTAGTACACTCCTTTTTATGGGTATGTTGTGCACCATACTTATAAGCAGGAGGCTACTTGACATTTAGGGATGATTTCCACTTTTTCATCTCCTAGATCGTGTAGTAGAGCAGAGTTTTAAGCATTGCACTCGTAATCCTTCTCGTGTTTATGATTTCAGCAATTCCTACAGCAAGGAGGAAGTTCAAGAGTATGAGGGCTTTGGATATAGCTGCAGGTGAAGGTACTAGCTGAGTGCCACCCGCTAGCGAGGGCCAGAGTGAGACCCACAGTGCGACTCCTTCATATGATTTCCCCATTCCACCACCTGTAGAAGAGCGTAGTGGGGCTACAGTACCCCAGTTCCTCCACTTGATACTCCAGATGAGGATCTTGATATGCGAAGTACTGTACAATTATTGACTCGTTTAGTGGCCGTTCAGGCCCAAAATCAGATTTCCAGTCCTTCTGAGAGAGCTGCTAGCGCGAGAGCTTGAGATTTCATCAACCTGAACCTTCTGGTATTCACGGGATCAAACCTGAATGTGAACCCACCGAATTTTCTGGATCAGATACAACGTACCTTGCGGGTAATGGATGCTACCGTTACTGAGTCGGTAAAGTTTTCTTTTTATAGATTGCGGGATATCACGGTAACCTGGTATGAGACATGTGAGCATTCTAGGGGACCTCATGCTCTACTGGCAGGATGGAGAGAGTTTTCAGAGGCCTTCCTACAATATTTTCTGCCGGTCGAGCTCCGAAGGGCCAGGCAGGATAGATTTTTACGTCTTGAGCAAGGTAATATGAGTGCTCGATAATAAAGCTTGCAGTTTAATTCATTTGCCAGATATGCTCCTATGATTATAACTAAGATGAGTGATTGGGTACATAGGTTTGTTACTGGCTTGGGGCCACATTTGGTCAATGAGTGTACTACGGCTTCTCTAAATCCGAATATGGACTTTGCTCGCATTCAGGCTTACGCACAGAATCTGGAGGATCGTAAGAGACAACAACGGGTAGATCGAGAACGTGATAGGGGCCAGCATAAGAGGGCTCGATCCGTAGGTGATGTAGGAGAGTTTATAGGTGGGCCTAGGCCACAACTTTATAGACGACCATCCTACCCCGCAGCTAGCACATTATTACCGATTTTGAGGTCGAGAGTTGATCGGTTTGGTCAATCTGGACCAGGTCAGAGTTCACGAGCATCGGGGTCTTATTATAGAGGGGGTTATATTCAGATGAGGTTGTCGTTAGCTTGATGCAAGCAGTATGGTAAGGCCCATTCGGGGTCGTGCCGATGAGGATCAGATGTGTGCTATTCTTATAGTGATCCCGGTCATATTATGCGAGAATGCCCGACAAATGGCGGGGGTGTTAGGGCCCAGCCGGTCGGATCTGCAGCAACTTTATCACATTCAGTACGCCCGTTAGGGCAAAGTCATCAGACATCATCCGATCGAGGTAGAGGTAGGGGTGGAGCAACTAGCTTCGGTGGTGGCCAGAACCGCATTTACGCATTGATGGGTCGACAGGATCAGGAGTCCTCACCTAATGTTATTACAGGTATATTATCAGTCTTTTCACATAATGTGTATGCGTTGTTAGATTCACGCTCCAATCTATGATATATCACCCATTTCATTGCCTGTAAATTTGGCATGGAGCCTGAGTTGATAAGAGATCTATTTGTGGTATCTACACTAGTTGGTGAGTTGGTAGTTGCTAGACGGGTCTATCAGAATTTTGCAGTATTAGTTTGTAGCCATCAGACCATAGTAGATTTGGTAAAATTAGAAATGGTTGGCTTCGATGTTATTACGGGCATGGATTGGCTGGCATCGTGCTACACTAATGTTGATTGCTGAACAAAGATTGTTAGATTTTAGTTTCCAGGCGAGCCAGTCCTTTAATGGAAGGGTAGTACGGCCACGCCAAAAAGTAGGTTTATTTCATACCTTAAGGCAAGAAAGATGATTTACAAAGGTTGTATATACCATCTTGTTCGGGCTAGAGATGTCGATGCCGAACCACCTACTTGTCAATCAATTCCGATGGTTAATGAGTTGATGTATTTCCATATGAACATTCAGGCCTTCCTCCCGAAAGGGAGATTGATTTAGGTATAGACGTTTTACCAGACACTCAGCCGATATCTATTCCTCCTTATAGAATGGCTCCAGCTGAATTGAAAGAATTAAATGAGCAATTAAAATATCGACTTGAAAAAGGCTTTATTAGGCCCAACATATCTCCTTGGGGTGCGCCGGTATTATTTGTACGTAAGAAAGATGGCTCGTTACAGATGTGTATTGACTATCGGCAGCTGAACAAAGTCACTATCAAGAACAAATACACTCTTCTTAGAATTGATGGTTTGTTTGACCAGTTACAAGGTGCAAAATATTTCTCAAAGATTGACCTAAGGTCAGGATACCATCAGCTAAGGGTAAAAAAGAAGGACATTCCGAAAATAGCTTTCAGAACAAGGTATGGGCACTTCGAGTTCTTAGTGATGTCATTTGGACTCACAAACGCGCCGGCAACATTTATAGATCTAATGAACAACGTGTTTCGCCCATTTATGGATGTATTTGTGATGGTATTTATAGATGATATTCCAGTTTACTCTCACTCGGAGGCTGAGCATGTGGATCATTTTTGGGCAGTACTACAGACCCTCCGGGATCATTAGTTGTATGATAAGCTCTCCAAGTGAGAGTTTTGGTTGAATTCAATGGCTTTCCTTGGTCATATAGTGTCAGTCGAAGGTATAAGAGTTGACACTTAGAAGATTGAAGCAGTGAAGAATTGGCCGAGGCCCACGACTCCATCAGATGTTCGCAGCTTTCTGGGATTAGCCGGCTATTATAGGAGGTTTGTTGAACAGTTTTTTTTACAATATCAGCACTATTAACAAAGTTGACACAAAAGGCCATATAGTTCCAGTGGTCCGACGCCTGCGAGCAGAGCTTCCAAGAGTTAAAAGACAGACTAACATCGACACCAGTCCTTACTCTCCCAGAGGGTCCAAAAGGCTACGTTGTGTATTGTGATGCCTCGGGAGCAGGTTTAGGATGCGTGCTAATGCAACATGGTAAAGTGATTGCCTATTCTTCAAGGCAATTGAGGAAACATGAGAAAAACTATCCGACACACGATTTGAAGTTGGCCGCAGTGGTGTATGCACTAAAAATTTAGTGGCACTACTTGTATGGTGTTCATGTAGACATTTTTACGGATCATAAAAGTCTGCAATACATATTTAACTGAAAGAGTTAAATTTGAGACAAAAGAGGTGGCTTGAATTATTGAAGGATTATGATGTGGATATTTTATACCATCCCGGTAAAGCTAATGTTGTAAAAGACGCGCTTAGTCGTAAGTCGATGGTCAGCTCAATTTCGGTGCAGGTCGAGAGGAAGGAGTTAGTAACAGAGCTCCATCAGCTAGCTAGTTTGGGAGTCCGACTAATAGATTCGGAGGATGGTGGCTTTGTGATTTAGAATACATCAGAGTCGTCCCTCATATCGGAAGTTAAGGAAAGTCAGTGGGAAGACCCATTTTGGGAAGAATCAGAGAGGGCATTCAACAAAATAAGACCACAATCTTTGAGATTGACAAACATGGGGTTCTTAAGCACCAGGGCCGTTTGTGTGTTCCAAATGTAGCGGGATTACGAGACAAAATTATGATAGAGGCACATTGCTCACGATATTTCATTCACCCTGGATCTACTAAAATGTATCATGATCTCAAGGGTATTTATTGGTGGAACGACATGAAAAGGAGTGTTGCGGAGTTTGTAGCGAAGTGTCCTAATTGTCAGCAAGTAAAAATAGAGCACCAAAAGGCCGATGGCTTGGCTCAGAACATTGAGATTCCAATGTGGAAATGATAAATGATTATTATGGATTTCGTTACGGGTTTACCTTGCTCATATCGTAAGTTTGATTCTTTTTGGGTAATTGTTGATAGACTGACCAAATCAGCTCATTTCCTGGCAGTCAAAACTAACTACACGGCTGAGGAATACGCGAAGTTGTACGTTAAGGAGATTGTTCACCTTCATGGTGTGCCTATCTCTATTATATCTAACCGAGGGGCACAATTTACATCTAACTTCTGGAAATTATTTCAAAAAGGTTTGACACCCAAGTTAATCTTAGCACATATTTCCATCCTCAGACAGACGGGTAGGCCGAGCGTACAATTCAGATGCTTGAGGACATGCTACGAGCTTGTGTATTGCGCTTTAAGGCAAGTTGGGATGATCACTTACCCCTTATTGAGTTTGCGTACAATAACAGTTATCATGCTAGCATTAAAATGGCTCCATACGAGGTTTTGAATGGACGGAGATGTAGATATCCTATCGAATGGTTCAGGGTAGGCGGATTAGAGTTATTTGGGCCTGACTTAGTACACCAAGCCATAAAGAAGGTGAAGCTTATCTGAGAACGGCTGTTAACCGCTCAGAGTCATCAGAAGTCATATTCAGATGTTCGACGATGAGACATAGAGTTTCAGGTAGATGATTGGGTCTTTTTAAAGATCTAGCTTATGAAGGGGGTAATGAGATTTGGGAAAAAGGGAAAGCTCAGCCCAAGGTATATTGGGCCATATCACATAATTCAATGAATCGGCCAAGTAGCTTACGAATTGGACTTGCCTTCGGAGTTAGAGTTTGTTCATCCAATTTTCCATGTTTCTATGTTGAGAGCGTGTGTTTGAGATCCTTCCCAGATTGTACCGATTGATGATGTGAAGATTACAGAGGACTTATCATATGAAGAGGTTCCTATTGTTATCTTAGATTGACAGGTCCGCAAGTTGAGGACTAAAGAAGTAGCCTCCGTGAAAGTTCTTTGGCGGAATACGAACGTAGAAGAAATGACATGGGACGCGGATGAGGAGATGAAACACAAATATCCTTACCTATTTCAGACCAACGCCGAGGTTCCGAGAGAAGCATAAGGTGAGTTCTATTTCATATTATTATAATTAATGCTTGAGGACCTTGTGAGGTCTGATGTAATGATATATGTTATATTATATGGCCCCGTGAAAAGAGGGGGTTATGTTTTCAAACTAAGTGACGGGGATTAGATACATCACCCCAACAGTCGAGGACGAATGCAAGTAGACCTGAGTCCTGGGGAAATTTTGTTATAATAAGGTATTCACATCAAGAGCTTAGTATATAAAATGATGTGGTCCCAAAATAATTTAGGACATAACAAGTGGGACGACGGTGATTAGAAATAATATTTTTGTGTTGCAAAAGAAGCTATAGACTATAGTTATATTACATGATTATGATATTAAATGTAGGAAGTATGTTAAAAGTTATTATTATTTAAGTGAATTTAGATCAAAAATTTAATTATGTGGATAATTAACCAAATATTGATTTTTTCTAGAGGGAGACTAATACACTGATTAGTAATTTATGGATAGACATGTAAGTGGACATGGTCCACGTGATTGGTAGCAGCAAGATGACTAAGGCATTATATCTTTATTAGGTGGCACTCTAGGAAGATAGTTGTAGGGTAGTGACTAAGTAGACCCTATGGTCTATTAGAGGAGCAGACCCACATTTCGGCTACATGGAAAAGATATAAGCATATTCTCACTTAAATTTAGAGAAACAATTGCCTTATGCATCAAATTGGCAGTAACGTGTGCTAATATACTTAGAGCTAAGAGGAGAATTATTCTAATAGAATATGTGTGTAGTAATTTCATTTTGTGAGAAACAAGGCATGCAACAACTTCATCTTTCGTAATTGATTAAAGGAATATGTATGCTGCAAATTTATTTTTAGAAGCAACAACTTGATGTAGGAGTAGCAACGTGAGACATCCATGTGAGTTCTATTTTAAGAACAAGTAACAGATTTTGTTCACCGCTTTGATCTCATTGTTCTGTTTTGTTGTGTGTTGAATCTGGACTTTCTCTTAAGAGAAATAAGGTAGAAGAAGAGTAGTTCTTGGAATAAGAGGTGCAAGACGAGTTGTATGAATTGTGTTGTCAGGTGACTCCACACAGGTATGTTAAGACAAATCCTTTCTTTCTTTTAGAATGTTCTAAGTTACGAAATGTAAATGTAATATTATCCCATAAATGATTCTACTCTTAGTAGTTAAGAATGTTCATGTTATTCATTCCTATTTTCAAAGCATATCTAAATATGTTCCTAAATCCTTATTGAGGTACATGGAAAAAATGTTAGTATTCATAATGTTAATCGGAGGTGAAGCGGCATTATGTCACTCCGATAAGCTCAGAATGTTTTATTATCATTCACGCATTATATTCATGTATTACCCTTGACTCACATGTGTTATATACCATACTATATGGTATGCATTATATATATGCAGGGGATGGGAAAATGGATATGACGTTATATACGCACACCACCTGATCAACTGGTATATGATGATGATTATGCCCCCAAAATGATACGATGGGAGACGACGTTATATACACATATATATATGTATGGCTGCATTGTGCATAATACTTATGCATATTACGGCCCTCAGGGGCATCCATTACTGGTTGGTTGTTTCTTGTCTCAATTTACTTTCATGTCTTTGTTATGCTATTTTTCATGCATGACATAATCAGTACATCAGTCGTACTGATGTCCCTTTTGTCAGGGGACGCTGCATTTCATGCCCGCAGGCAAGGCGACAGTCCGCACTAGTAGGTTGTTAACTCAACGGATATTGGAGCACTCCCCTTGTTTTGGAGTGTTGGTCTAATCTCGGTACGGTATTGTTTTGCATATACATATGGGTATGGTGGGGCCCTGTCCCAACCTTGTGATGTTGCGTACTCCATAGAGGCTTGTAGACAGTGTCTTGTATATAATTGTCATGTATGGCCTTGTCGGCTTAGTATATATATATATACGCAGGTTGGGTTCTTCTGCTTGCAAGATTTTACGTAGCATCTTTCTAGTTTATTATTTCTATGTGTCAGAAGTGTACTTTGTGATAGCCCTTGGGGCCATGATTAATTATGGGTAGATGTTAACTGTATGATTAGTGGTATTCGACAAGTAAGGCTTGGATGCCCGTCGTGGCCCTCTGGTTTGGGTCGTGATATTTCACTAAGTATCTTCAGAGGAAACTTGGGATAGTGATAGGTCCCCGCGTTACCTTCGACCCGGCGTGAAAAATACCTTATTCAGAGTTACGGTTTGAGAGTTATAACTCTTACAAGTGGGGAGGGCGAAAAGTTGAAAGAGGAGAATATTATCTAAATCTTCTGAAAATATGTATGTATATATATATATATATATATATATATATATATATATATATATATGAGTGTGTGTATAAGTTTATCCATACAGTCGAGATGATAGTAATCTTGAAAATGTAAATAGTTTTGCTATCACCTACGGGGCTATAACATTGCACATTTCTTGCCTTCGGGGCTATTCAAATACACTTGCCTTCGGGGTTATAATTGAAATGCATTGGATCGAGTTGAACACACTGCAACAAATATATAATATGTTAAATGGGATGAAGCAGGTGTAGTGGTTAACTAAGTATTCCCTAGGATGATTTAGGAGGAGATTTGATGTGTGAATATTTATTGGCTTATACTATGAAAGTGCTGAAATCTGTTGTCATGACATGCTTATTATATTCATAATATGATTGTACTTATAATATTGTGAGGTTACTTTGAATTGTAGGGCGAGGTTCTCACTCAGCCCCGGATGGTAGGGCTGACTCTTTATCTAACATGTTTCAAGAAAGCGTGATAAGGGGAAAGCTCCGCAACAGGGCTAGCGATTGTCCCGCAGCCTCACAGTTCCACCATTCCATTGCTCCGGATTTGGTGATGGTCTTTCTTGATTAAGTAGGTTGAAGAATTATGTTTCGTTATCTCGGGGAATGCCCCACATGAGACTGATGTCTTTTAAGATTCATATATTTTTATCCTGTATTTGAACTTCCATCGAGTCTAGAAAATTGGTGGATGCACGAGTATGGACTCGTGCTTTCATTAAAGAAGTACATGTTTTTACTATTTTCGCACCTAGATACATGTTTAATTTAGGAAGAAAATAAGTTAATGGTTTGCCTGGGAAGGGATAGTTTCCCAGTTGCCATCACGCCCTAAGGGAAGAATTGAGAAAAGTCGGGGTGTGACAAGTTGGTATCAAAGCTAAACCAGGTTAGGAGATTCTAGGAAATATTTTTGAGTTGGGTGTTTGAACGGTTACTTATTGCGACGGTGCGCGCGCCACATTAGTAATAAGTGAACGGAATAACATCCTAAACAGTTTCACTTTTTTCATACTCTACTCGTGCCTATCTTGAGTCTTGTCAAATACTTAGTTCTCGTACTACCTCCTTCAAATGATTATGGAAGGGGATTGTGCAACGGTAAACTAACTAACAGTTATATTTGTAGATATGGTTACAATACGAGTTCTAACCAAGAAGGAAGTGCTCATGGAAATGAAAAGGATAATGCGAGCTCAGGAGGAGTTCATGGATCGTAGGATGGACCCAGAAGACAATTTTGGCACGTATATGGATGACACAATCGTACGTTGTACGGATTTAATTAGGGCTAGATAGAAGAGACATTTATATGACCCGATCTTTTTCAACTATCCGATTAGAGTCATACAACAAATAATAGTAAACTCCATCCCGGAAGATTTCCACTCCTCATTTAGAAAAGCAAAGATGCTAAGTGGAAATATTACAGAAGATTCCTTTCCTAAATTTCTACGTCAAGTAAAGGAAGTCTGGAAGATGAAGGAAAAATGGATGATAAGGAAAGGGGGGCAAGGAAGACGATTCGCAGGGAGCTGGATGCCAATCTGCGGAGTAGGCGAGCCACATGGCTAAGCCCTTTAAAATGTGTTGCAGTAAATGCAAGTTTGAGTTGGAGGTCTATAATGGGTGACGAAGAATTATCTGATAGGATTTAGTATAATGTGATGTCATTTTAGAATATGATGGAATGAAGTGTTAGGAATGCAAGAAAGAAATAATATTGTTGTTATTATTATTATTATTATTATTATTATTATTATTATTATTATTTCTTTCTTGTGGTGGTGCATTCTTATGAAATATAAGAAAAATTTGGGAGTTAAAATAAACGTCTTGTCTTCTAAAATATGGGCACGCTTGTCTTTACAGAAAATGGTAGACTCACAAGTATCGGTGGTGCGAAGGTCGATCCGAACGACCCGGAGAAGAGCGAGGGGATGAGGTCAACCCCCAAAAGTTCCGGCACAGGAACCGAGGGCTCAAGAAGAGGTTCACTATGAAGCTCCTATACCTCCGGTTGAAAAAGCAGTGTCTCAAGATAGCGTGGAAAATATTGAAGAGAATGAGAGTCAAGCGGCCCAGGAAATGGTGGCACAAAAATTAGATAGACTCATATAGTTGATGACAACTGCAGTTCCACATATGGTTCAGCCTACAACTAGTGTCTCAGTCATGGACCCGACCCAGAACCCGCCGGACCAGGGACCAGTTATGACCGCAACACTAGCCGATAATGTAGGAGCTCAATCAGTACCAGATAGACTATGGGCGAATTTTATGAGGAGAAGGGAACCTATCTTCACGGGGAAGGACTCTAAGTCTGACCCGATAGTGTTCCTCGATGAGGTAAAATACCTATTGTTTACCCTGGGATGTGTAGAGACGCATGGCGTCAATTTGGTAGGCGCACATTTAGTGGATGATGCAGGGTTGTGGTGGAGAAATTTCAGAAGAAATTGTTCCTCGACGTCACCACCGATAACGTGGGGGGAGTTCAGAGCCACATTCATTGAGAAGTACATGCCTAACGCCCGAAAAGATACGCTCATGCGTGAGTTTGAACAATCAAAACAAGGAGACTGCAGTGTGCAAGAATACGATACCCAGTTCATGCAATTGTCAGCATACAACGTACACATTATTCTGTAGGGAGAAGGTCAAAAGATTTGTTGAGGGTTTAAACTTGAACTTGGCAGAGAAGGTAGTGGCATTAGCGCATGATCGGACGTACCTTCAGATCGTCGACATGGCAATGAGGGTAGAAGGTTTTGCTACAGAAAAAAGAGAGTATTCACAGAAGAGGTTTCGATCGTCGTGATCCTTTAATATGAATCAAAACTAGAGGCAAGCAAGTAGTAGGGGTTCTTCAAAACTGAGCCAGTCAGTAGGCCATTCTCATTACAGGCCCCAAGGGCATAAATGGTTCGATCATCTAGGTAGCAATGCCAAGGCCACCAACCTCAATGCAGGGAGTGATAAACTGGTTTGTAAGGTTTGTCAAAAGAAACATTTTGGAGAATGCTGGTTCTCACCGAAAGAGTGTTACAACTGTGGAGAACCAGACCATTATGCCAAATATTGCAAGAAGAGAACCCAAACTCAGTTTTCTCATGGGAGGTCAGAAGTAACCACAACTTGTCCACAAGGGAAATCAGGGAAACCAGTCCCGACAGAGTCAGGGAGGTCAACAATCCAACAATCCTAACCGGCTCTACGCTTTTCCACAGAGGAATGAGGCGGAGGCATCCAATGCGGTGGTCACATGTATTTTGTTGGTCTCAAGTATTCCTGCACTTGTATTATATGATCCCGGTTGTACATTTTCGTATGTGTCGATGGGTTTTGCTAAGAGTCTACATGTAGAACCTTCCTGTTTAAGTGAACCCTTTGAGGTCATGACACTAGTGGATGCCTCAGTTTGGGCCTCTCGAGTAATTAAAAATTTCCCGTTAGAAGTGAACGGCAGAGAAACAATAACAGACTTAGTATTACTTGATATGGTACACTTTGACATTATTTTAGGTATGGATTGGTTGTCAGCATGTTATGCCATGTTGGATTGCCGGCAAAAGATTGTAAAATTATCTTTTCCCGAAAAACCAGAAGTTTTTATAAAGGGTAGGATTAGAACACCCTCGAGACGGCTTATTTCCTACCTTAGGGCTCAAAAGTTATTAAGAAGTCACGAGGTGGAATACTCTTACCTGGCTAGTATAATGGATACCTAAAAAGAGTCCCTAGAGGTACATACCGTCCCTATTGTTCGTAATTTTCAGAAAGTTTTCCCTGAAAACCTCCCAGGCCTTCCTCCGGATAGGGAAGTGGAGTTCGCTATATATTTAATTCTGGGTACAAGACCCATTTCCATTCCTCCATATCGAATGACCCCAGCTAAATTGAGAGAGTTAAAAGAACAATTGAAAGATCTTCTGGATAACAACTTTATAAGGCCTAGTGTTTCCCTCTGGGGTGCACCAGTCCTTTTTGTGAAGAAGAAATATGGTTCACTCCGAATATGCATCAATTATCGACAACTCAATAAGGTCACAATCAAGAACCGTTACCCATTACCAAGAATCGATGGTCTTTTTGACCAACTTTAGGGAGCCAGTTATTTTTCCAAGATTGACCTTCGTTCGGGATATCACCAGCTGAAAATAAATCCTGATAATATATCCAAAATAGCCTTTAGAACCCGATATGGCCATTATGAGTTCTTGGTCATATCTTTCGGGTTAACCAATGCCCCAACAACTTTTATGGATCTCATGAACAAAATCTTCAAACCATTCTTAGATTTGTTCATGATTGTATTCATCGATGATATTCTAATTTATAGCAAGAGTGCTGAAGAACATGAAGAGAATCTAGGGTAGTGATTCAAATCTTAAGACAGGAGAAACTTTATGCTAAATTTTCAAAGTGTGAATTTTGGTTGGAAAATGTGGCTTTCTTGGGCTACGTTGTGTTGATGGATGAAGTTATGGTAGACCCCCAAAATATAGAAGCCGTAAAGAGCTGGCCAAGGCCTACCACTTCGACAAAAATCAGGAGTTTCTTGGGTTTGGCTGGGTATTATATAAGATTTGTAGAAGGTTTCTCTAGTCACGTTTCTCTCTTGACCCGATTGACTCAGAAGTCGGTTAAGTACTAGTGGTCAGAGGCGTGCGAGGCAAGTTTTTTGAAGCTGAAAGAGCTATTGACTACTATGCCAGTCCTAACCTTACCATCTGGACAAGAAGGGTTCATAATCTATTGTGATGCCTATAAAGTTGGATTAGGATGTGTCTTGATGTAATTTGAAAGAGTTATTGCATATGCATCTCGACAATTGAAGATATATGAGAAGAATTATCCAACTCATGACTTGGAACTGGCCGCGGTAGTGTTCGCTTTATGAATATGAAGACACTATTTGTATGGGGTGCGTGTCGATATATTTACAGACTACAAGAGTTTACAGTACATAACCACACAAAAGGATCTGAACCTCTGACAAAGGATATTGTTAGAATTGCTGAAGGATTATGACCTTAGCATTCTTTACCATCCTGGAAAAGTTAGCGTGGTGGCCGACGCACTCAGTAGGAGATCAATGGGCAGCTTGGCCCACTTGACAATACAAAAGAGAGGTATTATAAGTGAGGTACAAAAATTGGGAAACATCGGGGTTAGTTTAACTAAGGTCGGTGAAGGAAGGGTGGAGGTGCATGATACCTCTCAGTCTGCCTTAGCTTCGGAAATAAAAGAAAGTCAGTTTGAGGATACAGAGTTTGTTAGATTTCAAGAGAGGATCCAACGGGGAAAACCTTCATAGTTTACGTTAGGAGACAATGACGGTACCCTTCGGTATAAGGATAGGTTATGTGTTCCTAAGGTAAGAGACCTAAGAAAGAAGATCATGGATGAGGGTCATAACACCAGGTATTCCATTCATTCAGGATCAACGAAGATATATCAGGATCTCAAGGCGAATTACTGGTGGGACAAAATGAAGAGGGATGTTGCAGAGTTTGTCGGAAGGTGTCTTACGTGTCAACAGGTAAAAGCCGAATATCAAAAACCCGGCAGACTACTTCAGGACATTGGTGTCCCCATGTGGAAATATGAGGCAATTCATATGGATTTTGTGATTGGTCTACCAAAAACTCGAGAAGGTTACGATTCTATTTGGGTGATTGTAGATCGGCTTACAAAGTCAGTCTATTACCTACCGGTCAAGACTACGTATCGAGCGCCGCAATATGCGCAGATTTATTTGAAGGAAATAGTAAGGTTACACGGGACTCCACTATAAATTATTTTGAATCGGGGTTCCCAGTTTACTTCACACTTTTGGCAAAGTTTTCGGCAGGTCCTCGGGACAAAAGTTAAGCTGAGCACGACTTTCCACCCGCAAACAGATGGACATGCTGAATGAATAATTCAAACATTGGAGGACATGTTACGGTCTTGTGTGTTGGGCTTTCGGGGCAACTGGTTGGACCACCTATGTTTAATTGAGTTCGCTTAAAACAACAATTTGTATTCAAGCATACAGGTGGCTCCGTTCGAAGCATTGTATGGGCGAAAATGTAGATCTCCACTTGGATGGTTTGAGGTACGAGAGACGCAACTGTTCAGACCCGAAGTCATCCAAGAAACAAACGACAAAGAGCAGATAATTTGGGAGCGGATCAAAATAGCTCATAGCCGCCATAATTCCTACGCGGACCACCACAAAAAAAATTTCGAATTCCAAGAAGAGGAGAAAGTGTTTTTAAAAGTCTCTCCAATGAAGGGAGTGATGTGTTTTGGTAAGAAAGGGAAGTTGAGCCCAAGGTTTGTTGGACCACATGAGATCGCACAGAGAAGCAGATAGAGGCTTTTTTTACGGGTATAAACAGTCCTGTCAGGGTCGTCTTAGCTCAGAACAGATCCAAAACACCCTAACGCCACTATGGCTCAGCGGGTTACAACATGATCATCAGCCTGAGTTTCAGACATTCCGCCTGGACTGTCCTCTGCCCAACCTTAGTATCTTCTCACATAAATCATTAGCTATATAATAGCATTAGTACCAAGATTCCAAGTAGACTAGTGTAACATAGGTTCAACACCAAGGATTTAGCCGATCATGGGCTAATTTCGAATATATAATAATAAAAATAAAATTAAAATATAGAAATTAAATTTACCTTGGATGAAGAGGTTGTGCTCAGTACCGGAGAGGATGTAAAGAAAAAACGTAAACTTTTATTTAGTAGAGTTTTTACAGAGTGAAGAGAGAGTGGTTGGCGAAAGCCTGCCTCTCATCCTTAGTTCTGAATCCTTTTATAAGTGATTCTAACAAATAAAGTCGCTTATTGGTGGCCGACAATTAAAAAGTAAACAGTGGCGTGAGTGGCCGACAACTAAAAAGTAAATAGTGGCCTAACAGGTGGCCGACAAACCTAAAAGATAAAAAGTAAAATGTAATACTGGCCAAAACTTATGGGCCCTACTAAAGTACAATAATTTATCTACTTTATTAAAGTAGATTCTATTTGTTCGGTGGCTTTTTATGACGGGTCCACCAGTTGCTTTTTGTGTATTATGCTTTTTCTTTCTCTTTGTTTTTTCCTGAGCTGGAGGATGCCTCCATCGTTTCTTGAAACTTCGAAACATATTCATGAATATCGAAATCTGCATCATAGGGGTCTTAGGAGTCTTGAATATCTTCCTCCTCTGTATGAACGGATGCCATAGAAGTATCTGAGGGAAATTCCTCATCCAAATTTTTCATTAAATCTTTCTTTACTTCTGCCATATAGGACGATATAATTTCTTCCTTTTATATAACACCTTTTTTAAGCTGGATTTTCCTGGAAATATCCTGGAAAGGGATATTAGCTTCTGATTGGGGTCGTTCTTCCTTTAATTTGGTATAACTTTCCACCGCTGAGGTTATTTGGTCTATGAGTTCTTGTCCATTCAAAATACCTTCATTGGTTTTTTGTAATAATTTTTTTCAGAACCTGATATAATAGGTTCGCTGTAGACAAGGAATTTGTTCCGGGGTATAACCCATTTCTACTGACCATCTCATAATCCATGGAATGGAAAATTCTATGAAAAAATGCATATTCGCAATGCCATGTATAATAGTATTTTGCTCCTCTAATTTTATTATCTTTGGAGAGACATCAATCCATTCGGTATATAAACCTTTAAATGCCTGTGGCAAGATGTTAACTGATGGACCATATGTTATCCACCAATGCCAAAACCAATTTGGAATGTCCTGTTTATAAACATGGGAACATATTTTTATAAACCAAGAATGTTTTTTGTTTGGGTTTTCATATAAAAATGTTTTATAAAAGTTTTTTATATAATCCCAATAATTAAATTTAACCTGAATCCTTTGTTCAGGATGGAAATATTCCCTTTCTTTTGATGTACTGAATCCCAATCTTCCGGGGTAAAAATCTTTTTTATAATAATTTTTGAAAAGTTATAAACTTTCTTAGTATGCATCGGGAAATAGTGCTGAATTTTAGCTGATCCCGTGGTAGTGAGAATAGTCTCATAATGCATTCTTGATTTATAAGTCAAGATGGGGTATGACCCAGCTTCTAAGTACCTTTCAATGAGTTTCCATGGCTCCTCTTTCCATTGTAAATCTTTATGATCGAGAATTAGTATAACATCTCTTTTCTCATGTTTTTCATAACCTTCATTATCATCTTGCTCTTCATGAGCAACTTCTGCGTATGATGGTTGTGATGAAGGTTGTGGGTTATCATTTTCTCCTCTGGATTTTATAAAATCCATGAACTGTTGATATAATGGACTTTCTTTATCAATGGTTGAAGTCCCTGTTTGTGCTATAAGTTTTTTATTACCTTGTTGGACAATAGTATTACCTCGTCCAGTTCCTCTACCTCTTCCGTCGCGTCCTCTATAATTTGAGTCGCCGCCTTGCCAATTGGGCCTCATCATCCTGTATGACAAAACTATTAGTTTATGAATTAAAATATTCTCTAGTTAAGAAATCAGGCAGACTATTATCTGGCCCTTTTTTATAATGGATCTCAAAATCAAATGGCGCTAATAAAGCTTGCAAGCTAGACCTTGTCAAATGAATTCCGAATATTTGGAATTATGTAAAAAAGAAAAGCCTCTATCTGCTTCTCTGTACGATCACTGCTTCATTTTGGTATCAGAGCCAGGTTTACAAGTAGTTATAGGTGAAAGAAGTTCAACACTTATTCTTATAATGATGAATATCATAAAAAACAAGAATACTGTTAAAAACAGTAAAAAAGAGGAATATGATATACCTCAACACCTAGACCTACTTAATAAGTGGACTATTCCAAAAATTCAACCCCGGTTGATATACCAGATGGGTACTTTTGAAAAACTAGGATTCAAACAAGTAGTTAAAACTACGGAAGAAACTATCACTGTAGATAGCGATCATGCTACTTTTAAATTATTAAATGACAGTGATATTGCCCCTTATAGGGAAACCCACCGTTTTATGCATATTGGGTTAGTACAGGTTGCTTTTAAGCCACTTACTCTAAGAGGCTTACCTGAAAGTTTTATAGCCGTTTTAAGGGATGGCAGAAACCAGAACTGGAAAAAATCCCTAATAGGGACAGTTCAGACTAGTCTGGCTTATGGTCCGGTTTATTTTGATGCCTATCCTAACTTGCAAGTTTCTTTGCAAGACGAAAACTCTTTAAATACTCTAATATTGAGTATTATGATTATATTCCTGGTACTGAAGTAATATGTATTTGTTATAGAATCTATTTTAAGCCTTTATATACTATGAATCCGATGTGTAAAATCATGGATTTTAAAAATGAGACTATTTTAATAGAAAATAATTTTGGTAAATAAAAAATTACCACTAGAAGACCTATTAAATGGGATGAAATTGATTTTCCCACGAAATGGGTCATAGAGGGAGCAGCACCTCCCAAAAATGATTATAATACTGATATTACTCATATCGATCAAGCCCTTTATGGGACTGTCAAGTTAAAATTTTCTAAACCTGCTTACTTGACTAATGATTTGGGTTCCAGATCTAATAGATCGGATAATTCAAACTTTTCTTATATTTCTCCTACTGATTATATCGTTAAGTCTCCGTCAAGAGCTTCTACATCCCGTATTCCAGATTTTATACATCCTCATACTTCTGATAATATTGAAAATAATCGAGTCAATAGAATTATAATTGGAGCTGATAATATTACTAGAGGTGTTAGTAAAGACCCAGAAATAACTGAGTGAGATATGGATTATCCAAGTATTTGATGGATAGTGGTCAAAAAATTGATTTTAGTCGGGGATCGCCCGCAAGAAAAATGATCAGTCATGATTTTTATAAACCTAGGTGGGAACCTTTTAAAAAATGATTTTTAGAAACTTTTGATAGCAGTCAGCGTACATCACTGCAAGAGGAATTTTATAATGATATTTCTCAACCTAACAAAATTATTTCTTTTGTTCCTTGGTTTATGGTCAAATATGTAGGAGATTATATCTATGTTCTTGAGAGAGAATAGAAACTCTCTAGTGGAGGAGTTACTCATACTGCCTTCCCTCTCCAACAGCCTTTTCAAATTGAAAAAGAGAACAAAGTTCTCAATTTTACTGCCTTTTCAAAACTCCTTGAAAATAATACTGCTCTAGTTACTACTGAGAATATTAATATGATGCTTAAGCAGAATAATTACACCAATATTTATATGAATGTTCTGGGTGAGCATATTGTTATGATACATAATAGAATTGAAAAATTAACTTCTGAAATTATGAGAGCTGTTCCTGCCACTTCTCCTCATCTTCATACTGCAGCAACAACTCCTAGTGTACAGCCCCCACTTGAGATAAAATATTTTAAGTTAAGAGCTTACTCAGAGCTGGAACAATTATTAGATGATAAATTTAAGGGTTTGCGAATTATCCCTTTAACAAAAGACTATGTGTTAGACCTCTCTGGAGATGATTACAAGCAGAGAATGTCAGACGAAGTTAATAAGCTAGAAAAAATGGGCCAGAAAACCAGTACAAAGAATGTACTATTATCTGAGACCCACTCCCCAAGATGTTTTGTTTGAAGAACAAGAAATTGTTGATAACAATAGTTATAGTGGGAAAAATATCTATGAATGGAACATAGATGGTTATACGGAAAGACCGATTTATACATCTGTCCATAGGATGCTCATGTATAGCACTATTTGTAAGGCCAATAATAATACAGACAAGACGGTCGTAGAAATGATTATATCAGGTTTTACAGATCAATTGAAGGGTTGGTGGGATCATTATCTAACCCTAGGACAGCGTAATAATATTATTACGACAGTATAGACTGAGCCAGGGATTGAGCCAACACAGAATGCGGTTTATACCCTAGGAATTAATATTATAGAGCACTTTACTGGAAGATGGTCAGATGATTCTGAAAATATCAGAACATTACTCCAGAATTTAAGATGCAAAACCCTCACCTCTTTTAGATGGTATAAGGATATCTTCCTTAGCAGGGTCATGGAACTACCTGAATGTAATAGTTTCCACTGGAAATCTAAGTTTATAGATGGACTTCCCGCCCTTTTTGCAGAAAGAGTTAGAAAGACTCTAAGGAAAGGAGGGCTTACTATCAATTATGATATCTATACTTATGGCAGCCTAATAGGGACTTGTATCCAAGAAGGGTTAGCTTTATGCAATGAGATTAAGCTTAACCAGCAAATTAAGAGCCAGAACCTCAATGAAAGACAACAATTGGGAGAGTTATGTGGTCAATTTGATATGGAAATTCCCAAAGACAAAATGTCTCATAAACATAAGGCTAAAAACCAAGAGAGTTTCCAAAAATGGATAGCGAAACGCTTGGAAAAAAGGAGGAGAAGAAAGAAAGAATTCAGAACCCGCAAGGATTTTATAAAATCCAAAAATCCCAAAGCTTGTTGGAAATGTGGTAGAACAAGCCACTATTATAAAGACTGCAAAGTTAAGGAAAAGATTAAAGCCCTTAACATCGGAGATGATCTCAAGGAATCATTATCCAAGTTATTACTCAACTCGAAACCAGAGAACTCAGGTTTCGAAACCGACGGAGCAAAGGATTCCTCCTCAGATGAGGAAATTCAGATTCTTAATAAAGAAGATTATATTCCTTCCGAAGATGAATGCCTACCATGTCAAATAGGACAGCATTGTTCCAGCAAGCAGAATGAGGAGGACGATGAGTTCTATAATATTTTTGCCCAATTCCAGGATATGAACATTAGTGTTCTCAAAGGTGATAACCTGGTAGAATTATTAAAATTGATCAAAGATCCAGCTATAAGATTTCAGATTATAGACCAAATTTAGGAGACTCCTGAACCTTCACTAGGAAAGAAGGCAATAGAGAGATCAAGTGCTTATTCTATGTCTGAACTTAAGAAGCAAATGAGGGAAAAGCAAGGTATTACTAGCACTCTCAGAGATTTGGAGAAAGAGATTAATAATCTCAAACAAGAAATCGATCTAAAAAGGAGTAATATGATCCTCGATGCCCGAATTACCAATATTGAAGGTAAAGGAAAAGAAAAGATTATAGATTCAGCAATAGTGGATGATATATCCGACTTAGATAATCTTCTGATAACAGGAGCCACTGACGAAACAGGAAACTTTCTACAAACCCTGGAACTTATCACTTCTCAGAAGTTTTATATTAAAATTAGCCTGTTAATTGATTATAATTTCAAAAAAGATTTTACTGCTCTTGTTGATAGTGGGGCAGATGTTAATTGTATACATGAAGGTCTTATTCCTTCTACTTATTTTCATAAAACCACCCACAGTGTTTGATCTGCTAATGGGCAGAAATTACAAATTACTTTTAAATTACCAAAATCCTATATTTGCAATAATAAAACTTGTATAACTGAAAGTATTATTTTTGGTAAAGGATATCTCCAGCCAAATCATTTTGGGCACCCCTTTTATACAAACACTTTTCCCTATTACAAAAATTGACAAAAAGGGTATAGTAGGTACTTTTGATGGAAAACCTATTATTTTCTAGTTTATAACCGAACCTTTCTCCAGAGTTTTAAATGAGCTTAAACATCGACTGATTCATAAGCACCAACAAATTAGTTTTTTAAAAAAAGATTTATATCTCCAATATTGAAGAATTATTGGAAAACCCCAAACTTCGACAAAAAATTGACTTTATACAAAACCAGTTTTCTATACAGGTTTGCAGTGACCTTCCCAATGCTTTCTGGGATAGAAAAAAATATATCGTTTCTCTTCCCTATGAGGATGATTTCAAATAGGGTAATATCCCCACAAAAGCTCGACCTTGTCAAATGAATTCCGAATATTTGGAATTATGTAAAAAAGAAATTGCCTCTTTATTACAAAAAGGTTTGATAAAACCCTCAAAATCCCCATGGTTTTGTACAACTTTTTATGTTAAGAAACATGCTGAGCAGGAAAGGGGAGTTCCCCGACTTGTTATTAATTATAAATCGCTTAATAAAGCTCTCAAGTGGATTAGGTATACTATCCCCAACAAAAAGGATTTACTTGATAGGCTAAATAGCGTTATTATATTTTCTAAATTTGATTTAAAATCAGGTTACTAGCAGATCCAGATTAGAGAAGCAGATAGATACAAAACTGCTTTTAATATTCCTATGGGACAGTATGAATGGAATGTTATGCCATTCGTTTAAAAAATGCCCCTTCGGAGTTCCAAAATATTATGAATGATATTTTTATGCCTTATACCAATTTCATCATTGTTTATATAGATGATATTTTAGTATTCTCTAATAATATTGTAACACATTTCAAGCATTTAGATTTATTCTTTCTTTAAATCTTTCTTTACTTCTGCCATATAGGACGATATAATTTCTGCCTTTGATATAACACCTTTTTTAAGCTGGATTTTCCTGGCAATATGCTGGAAAGGTCTATTAGCTTCTGATTGGGGTCATTCTTCCTTTAATTTGGTATAACTTTCCACCGCTGAGGTTATTTGGTCTATGAGTTCTTGTCCATTCAAAATACCTTCATTGGTTTCTTGTCCATTCAAAATACCTTCATTGGTGTAATTATTCTTCTTAAGCATCATATTAATATTCTCAGTAGTAACTAGAGCAGTATTATTTTCAAGGAGTTTGAAAAGGCAGTAAAATTGAGAACTTTGTTCTCTTTTTCAATTTGAAAAGGCTGTTGGAGAGGGAAGACAGTATGAGTAACTCCTCCACTAGAGAGTTTGTATTCTCTCTCAAGAACAGAGATATAATCTCCTACATATTTGACCATAAACCAAGGAACAAAAGAAATAATTTTGTTAGCTTGAGAAATATCTTTATAAAATTCCTCTTGCAGTGCTGTACGCTGACTGCTATCAAAAGTTTCTAAAAACCATTTTTTAAAAGGTTCCCACCTAGGTTTATAAAAATCATGACTGATCATTTTTCTTGCGGGCGATCCCCGACTAAAATCAATTTTTTGACCACTATCCATCAAATACTTGGATAATCCATATCTCACTCAGTTATTTCTGGGTCTTTACTAACACCTCTAGTAATATTATCAGCTCCAATTATAATTCTATTTACTCAATTATTTTCAATATTATCAGAAGCATGAGGATGTATAAAATCTGGAATACGGGATGTAGAAGCTCTTGACGGAGACTTAACGATATAATCGGTAGGAGAAATATAAGGACGATTTGAATTATCAGATCTATTAGATCTGAAACCCAAATCATTAGTCAAGTAAGCAGGTTTAGAAAATTTTAACTTGACAGTCCCATCAAGGGCTTGATCGATATGAGTAATATCAGTATTATAATCATTTTTGGGAGGTGCTGCTCCCTCTATGACCCATTCCGTGGGAAAATCAATTTCATCCCATTTAATAGGTCTTCTAGTGGTAATTTTTGATTTACCAAAATTAGTTTCTATTAAAAGAGTCTCATTTTTAAAATCCATGATTTTACACATCGGATTCATAGTATATAAAGGCTTAAAATAGATTCTATAACAAATACATATTACTTAAGTACCAGGCATATAATCATAACTGTGTAACTTAATACTCAATATTAGACCATTTAAAGAGTTTTCGTCCTGCAAAGAAACTTACAAGTTAGGATAAGCATTAAAATAAACCGGACCATAAGCCAGACTAGTCTGAACCGTCCCTATTAGGGATTTTTTCCGGTTCTAGTTTCTGCCATCCCTTAAAACGGCTATAAAACTTTCAGGTAAGCCTCTTAGAGTAAGTGGCTTAAAAGCAACCTGTAATAACCCAATATGCATAAAACGGTGGGTTTCCCTATCAGGGGCAATATCACTATCATTTAATAATTTAAAAGTAGCATGATCGCTATCTACAATGATAGTTTCTTCCGTAGTTTTAACTACTTGTTTGAATCCTAGTTTTTCAAAAGTACCCATCTGGTATATCAACCGGGGTTGAATTTTTGGAATAGTTCACTTATTAAGTAGGTCTAGGTGTTGAGGTATATCATATTCCTCTTTTTTACTGTTTTTAATAGTATTCTTATTTTTGATGATATTCATCATTATAAGAATAAGTGTTGAACTTCTTTCACCTATAACTACTTGTAAACATGGCTCTGATACCAAAACGAAGCAGTGATCGCATAGAGAAGCATATAGAGGCTTTTTTTACGGGTATAAACAGTCCTGTAAGGGCCGTCTTAGCTCAGAACAGATTCAAAACACCCTAACGCCACCATGGCTCAGCGGGTTACAACATGATCATCAGCCTGAGTTTCAGGCATTCCGCCTGGACTGTCCTCTGCCCAACATTAGTATCTTCTCACATGAATCATTAGCTATATAATAGCATTAGTACCATGATTCCAAGTAGACTAGTGTAACATAGGTTCAACACCAAGGATTTAGCCGATCATGGGCTAATTCCAAATATATAATAATAAAAATTAAATTAAATTACGAAAATTAAAATTACCTTGGATGAAGAGGTTGTGCTCAGTACCGGAGAGGATGTAAAGAAAAAACTTAAACTTTTATTTAGTAGAGTTTTTACAGAGTGGAGAGAGAGTGGTTGGCGAAAGCATGCCTCTCTTCTGTACTTCTGAATCCTTTTATAATGGATTCTAACAAATAAAGTCGCCTATTGGTAGCCGACAATTAAAAAGTAAACAGTGGCCGACAACTAAAAAGTAAATAGTGGCCTAACAGGTGGCCGACAAACCTAAAAGATAAAAAGTAAAAAGTAATACTGGCCAAAACTTATGGGCCCTACTAAAGTACAGTAATTTATCTACTTTATTAAAGTAGATTCTATTTGTTCGGTGGCTTTTTATGATGGGTCCACCAGTTGCTTTTTGTGTATTATGCTTTTTCTTTCTCTTTGTTATTTCCTGAGCTGGAGGATGCCTCCATCTTTTCCTGAAACTTCGAAACATATTCATGAATATCGAAATCTGCATCATAGGGGTCTTGGGAGTCTTTAATATCTTCCTCCTCTGTATGAACGGATTCCA
Source organism: Anisodus acutangulus (assembly GCA_029783415.1). NCBI lineage: Eukaryota > Viridiplantae > Streptophyta > Magnoliopsida > Solanales > Solanaceae > Anisodus > Anisodus acutangulus. The sequence continues at coordinate 39,559,797 of CM056497.1, read as the reverse complement.
TAGAAGTATCTGAGAGAAATTCCTCATCCAGATTTTTCATTAAATCTTTCTTTACTTCTGCCATATAGGACGATATAATTTCTGCCTTTGATATAACACCTTTTCTAAGCTGGATTTTCCTGGCAATATGTTGGAAAGGGCTATTAGCTTCTGATTGGGGTCGTTCTTCCTTTAATTTGGTATAACTTTCCACCGCTGAGGTTATTTGGTCTATGGGTTATTGTCCATTCAAAATACCTTCATTGGTTTTTTGTAATAATTTTTTTCAGAACCTGATATAATAGGTTCGCTGTAGACAATGAATTTGTTCCGGGGTATAACCCACTTCTACTGACCATATATATATATATATAATATAAGGGAAGGCTGCACGTTTAATTCCCTTAAAAATCTCAACCAAATTCCCCCTCCCCCTTTCTTCTTACACCAATCCTAATCACTTCCAAACCTCATCCCTTAAGACTCCTAACCTTAGTGAACAAGTCTACTTAATTGTCACTTGAACGAACTTGTTGAACATCTATTTCGCCTTTCTTTTGAAGATCATGAGTGAAAAAGAATTTTGGTGAAATGTGTTTGTCCTGTCTCATTTAATGTATCCTCCTCTTAATTGAGCTATGCATACAACATTGTCTTGTTGGAATAATCTCTTTCAAAGAAAGACCACATTTTTTCTGGATGTGTTGAGTTATCGACCTCAACCAAACACACTCCCGACTTGCTTCATGCATGGCTATTATCTCTATATGATTTGAAGAAGTAGCAACCATAATTTATTTAGTTGAACGCCATGATATAGTTGTACCTCCGTATGTAGTTTTTTTTAGCATCAGCAATGCCAACCAAGATTTGGACTCCAATCTTCAAAAAAGTTGCATGCCTTATATTTATACCGGCTGATGCCCTGTAACTCCGGACTATTCATACTGCCTGAAAGGGATTTAAAGCTGAACTACAGTCTTTAGAAAGAGGAAAAAGAATGGGACATTTAAGACATGAATAATCTCATGGAACGGGTAAGGCAGAGGATTACAAATCCTTTTTACCCCAGTTCAAATCCGGGTGTTGCCTGATCAACTAAAAACTTGAAATCTCATCTTTTCTTCTGTTGATATAACCCGCCGAATAATTCCCCAATAGAAGCAGAGAAAGCAGACTGTTGATACTTGTTTGATTCTAAACATTACAATGAAGCTTAAAATTAAATTGGTTCTTGAGATAAATCTTCTCAGTCTTTATTGGCTCGAAGCTCTTGATTTTTTATTCTATTTCTATAAGAATATTCATTTTATTATGATATGAATGCGTATTGATGCTTTATTACACTGACTTTTATGAGATTACTCAAATAACTTACATATTGGTTTGATTTGAATAGCTGACCATGTAGTTTTGATTTTTAATAGAATAAACAGGATCATCATTTGGTTTACAAGGAAGAAGAAACGTTCCAGTCGAAGAAGATGAAAAGTCCAAAACTTCATTTGGTATGAACCGAGAATTAAGGCAGCTATTTAATGTGGATCCCACAAATTAACTTTTATTGCATTTTTTAACTCAATTTTTTTGTGCCGGACCCATATCAATTATGAATATACTTTCTCTAGTGTTATCTAGTTTTAAAGTAGTTAGATGGGCAAATTTTTTTACTAAGGGTGAGGCACGTCCAACTAACTTTCGCGTATTAGGATTAAGCAAAGGCAGTAACATGGCAGCTCTCTTTTGGCGTGTCAGCTGAAATATGTAATGACATGCCAATAGAGAGTAGTCCTATCACTATTTCCCTTATTATCATTCACCCAACTTGTCTTTCTCATTTTTCTGCTTCTGGTCATCACAAAAGAGCCTTCCAAGCTTTTATAGAGCATTCCTTCTCAATTTAAGAGAAGGAATAAAATTTTGGAGAATCGGCATATCCTTTGTGTTGCTTTTTATTGGGAGTCATTAAATGGGGGTAACTTTCTTATCCCTTTACATATACATTTCGTGAAAGCTCCTTTAATATATGTTCAATAGATTCCCAATTACTGTGTCCATGAATTTGTAGGTGAAATACAGAAAAAAAGTTGCTTAAAGCTGGAGATGCTGCATGACTTTGCCTATGAAGTGTGTGTGCCACTTGACACTTGAGAGTTATGACTAAGGAGGTAAAACACTTTCAGACAGCATATCCTTTGTCATATTCCTCTTCCTTTGTTCCATCTACTTCATTTTTCTATGGTTTAATTTTCTTTTTGCCTTTTATGCGGCTATTCGATTTACAAAATGCCAATTATCTCGCTTATGCTCGCAAACTTTTAAGATTCCAAATCTTTCTGATGCCAGAAAATCAAGAATATTGCTTCCTTTGGTTGACTTGGATCGCACATTATAGAAGTTCGATGTCGATTTTTGTTGAGTTCTCTCATAAGTATTGCTTGTAAAAGTTATGAAACCATAGTGATTCTAATAATGTATGTAAGGGTACTTATACGTAAAGGTTATATGTAGTAATAGGCCACCCTTGTAGTAATAGGAATCCTAAACATGGAAGATAAGTAATACAATTAATATTCCTAGAATATCTGAAAATATGTACATTCCTTTAATAAAATATATTCCTCATTAACCCCCAGCAAATTGAGCTGGGGAGACAAACACGGTCAACTTGTCTCGAAGTTCCTGAAAGCGAGCTTTAAGTATTGGCTTTGGTAATGCATCAGCAATCTATTCACGGGAGTAAATATATCAACAACAACATCATACCAAGTGAAATCTCACAACGTGAGTCTGAAGATGGTAGAGTATACGCAGACCTTAACTCTACCTTTGTAGGTAGGTCGGGGCGGGGTCGGCTCGGGGTCGGGCTCGGGGCGGGGTCGGCTCGGGGTCGGGCTCGGGGCGGGGTACGGCGGGTTTTCCTTTTTTTTTTAAATAACATATGTATAAAAAAAGCTCAATAAACAAAACAAGATAGTGTAATAAAAACATCCCAAGGCTGTTTTTGTGCCTCTTATATTATTTAATAGACATGATTTTTTTGTAATACAAATACAATTGTCTAAAATCTAAATTGCAACTTTGTGGTGTTGTCCAAAAGTTGCAAATTACATAATAAAATTGCAATTAAAAAAATTACATTCTCAAAAAAACCTGTTCTAATTGCTTGATGATTTCATGTGGTTCTTCGATTGGAATTGGTATTTGTTAGTCAAATTGATCCACGTCGCTTCCACTACCTTCGGTTAAGATTTTGTTGTAGTTTTCATCATCTTCTTCGTTGATCTCCGGTTGACCGCACCTTCTCCGCTCCGCTCGTATCCAATCTCTGAATAATACTGCAATTTCCAAGCTGTCTCCGGCTAATAAGTGTCTGTGGTCTCCTATTTGATATCTGCCTGCAGAAAAAGCGCTTTCAGACGCAGTTGATGAGGCTTGAATGTTCAAAACATCTCGAGCCATCAATGAAAGTGTCGGAAAGGTCTTCTCATTCCCTCCAAAGATTTCAGCAAGTCTTCATGTCCATCTTCATTGATAACTTCTTGATACTGATGCAGAACCCTGCAAAACAAAAATATCCAACTGGCTAATTTGGCTAGTAGTAGAGGTACGGCTGCACATTCTATTTCTGAGGCTTTCAATACTAGCCGCAGAAACATCATGTCTTTTGTGAGGTTGTGTTGAAGATGAAGAAGATGGTATGGAAGCCGGTAAGTTACTAGCATTTTCTTGTTGATAAAATCTATATATATTTTTGCATTGGTGTTCTACGCTAGACAACACTTCTTCTTTAGTTTGTTCAATAGGTGGTGGGTGATTTAGATTTTTGGGACTTGGAGGTGGTAGTACTTCTATACAGTCGTAAATAGTTTCAATTAGTGATTTAGTACCGTCTATTTTAATAGTAGTATTTAATACAGAACCAATAATATAAATAGAGGGAATAGGAATAAAATATTTTTTTATTTTGAGAAACATTTTTTTAATACTTGCCTTATAAGCTGGTTTTTCCATATATTCACTAAGTAATAAAAATATTAGAGTTATATAAAATAACATAGTTGAAATAGTAGGATAATATATACCGAAAAATTCTTTTGTTGCTTGAAAAAATTTCTCTTAAAATACAATAAGTTCGGAAATTTTTTCCCAATCACTATCTAAAATCATATCAGCTGGCTTTTCATTATGAGAGTTGAAAAATAAAGTTATAGGTAATTTATAGTAATAAGCAACAAGTAGTTGCTCGTATAAAGAATTCCACCTAGTGGATACTTCTTGTGGAATTTTTCTATAAGGTAGTCCACAATCGTGACAAATTTTTTTATATTCTTTTCTACGTTGTACTTTATTACTTTTAAAAATAAAGTTTATAGCAAATTGTATTTTACTAAGAATGTCTTCAAAAATTAATAGACCATCCTTTACAATTAAGTTATATATATGGCACGCGCATTTTATATGAAAATGGTCTGGAAAAGATGGAGTTAAACTATTTTTTAAAATTGTAATTGCGTAATTGTTATTAGAAGCGTTATCTAATGTAATAGTCATAATTTTATCGGTAATTCCGTAATAATCGCACACTTGATAAAGTTTTTCTGCAATAAAAGTACCAGTGTGCCTATCATCTATATATCTATACGATAAAATACGTTTTTGCATAGACCATTTATAATCTATCCAATGACAAGTTACAGTTAAATAATCATGGCCGTTAGTACTACGACATTTATCAGACGTGATAGATACTTTGCCATTAAAATGATATAATGAAAAACGTAAATATTGTTGATATTCATGCGCGAATTTAAATACATCTCTCTTAACAGTTGATCTAGGAAAACCGTTAAAAGCAGGATTATATATATCTCTAATGTAATGAATAAAGCGGAGATGAAGGAAATGAAAAGGCAAACCCTCCACAACAACTAATTTTGATATTGCTTCCCTATCTCTATGTTTATTGTATTTAGAGCCTACAATTCCCCCCCTCATAGGGTTAATTTGACCACATGCTTGGTCCGGGGACAAGATCGATATGTGAACCTTGTCCCGATGGAGCGGGCATTTGCGCACCCGATTTTGAAGCCTGGTATTGGGCATACCTAGCTGGATGAGCACTTACTACGTGTCTAATTAAACCCCCCGTCCCACCGTGACCTTTTCCAGTTTTAAATTTTAAAATAATTTTACAAATTTTACATATGGCTACTTGATTCTCTACGTCCCTATCAAAAAATGTCCATGCATCTGATTTTAATGGTCGTTTTGCTGGACCTCGTCTCATACTAGGGGGAATATGAGGTATTTCAGTTGAAGGTGCACTAGTGGGTGTGTTTTCATCAACATTAGTGGGTATATAATCTAGATCATCGTCTAAATTAAAGTCTTCTTGAGTTCCAGAAAATAGCTCCTGGTCTAAATCTAATGGTATTGTAGGAAAATGTTGAGTATCAATAAAATCATCTTGTGTAGGAATAAGATGACTAGAAGAAGTACCCTTGCCCTAGTTGCCCCTACTAGAAGAAGCACCCTTACCCTTAAACATACCTTTTAATCCTTCCATTTTAATTATGATAATAAATAATTAAAGACAATAAAATTAAGTGCGCTAAATAAAATAAACAGAAAATAATAATTTAATGAAGGAACGAATGTACCAAACGCGACGTAACGTCGACGTGTAATCGAGAGGTTGAAAATTGAAACTTTGCTCGATGGAAGATCCTCAAGCTAGTTGCCAACTTCACTCCCAATTCCCAAATGAATAAATAAAATTGAATATTTAGCAAACAATGTAGACTTGTAGAGAGATATATTGAGAAATTAGAGAGATTGTAGGAAGATTTGTGAGAAAGATGAAGAGAAAATGAGTTATTTATAGTTGGAAAATTGGGTTAAAGTGTTTAATATAATAACTTATGGGTTAAAAATAAATATTAAGGGGTAGGGGGGGCCTAAAATGGTCGTTGGTGCAACTGTCATATTTGCAAAGGGGGGAAAATGGCGGGGTCGGGGTCGAGCTCGGGACGGGGTCGGGGGGGTCGGGGCGGGGTCGGGTGTAGCGGGCCTGGGGCGGGCTCGGGTCTGGCGGGATGAGACATCATCCCGTCCCGAGTTCGAGTCCCGCCCCCGTTATTTTTTATTTTCTATTTTTTTAGCGGGGTCGTGGCGGGACCGGGGCGGGCTCGGGACGGGGTCAGGTCGGGGTCGGGCCGTCCCGGCCCACTGGCCTGCCCTACTATAAAGCAGTACTGCACCTATTAGTAAGATAGATTAAGCGGGCCTACAACAATAACACTATCACTACCAGTTTGCAAGAGTAAGTAGGACTACGCTCGACTACCTACTACCCTTCTACCATAATACGTGTCCTCCACAACCCCTTATCTAAGGTCATGTCCTCAGTAAGTTGCATCTGTACCATATCCCGTCTAATCACCTCTCCCCAATACTTTTTCGGCCTAACTCTACCCCTCTTGAACCCGTCCCTAGCCAACCTCTCACACCTCCGCACTTGGGTATTTATGTCTCTTTTCTGTGCATGTCCAAACCATGATATATCGTACCTTAAAAATTTGTTGTCGAACCAAGTCTCACACAAGATGGATGTCATTCTCCATGTGCTTGGTACGAGTGTAAAGTACGGGATTCTTGGTGAGATACGTGGCACTAAAGTTATCACACCAAAGAATCGGCGAACTAGAGATAGAAAGGCCAATTTCTGAGTGCAGATTACGAATCCATAGTAGTTCAGAGGTGGCAGACACAAGGGAGAAATACTCAGCATAATATATACTCTTTTGACAAACACTTAATTCCTCTCTGGAATATTGTATGAAATCAATATATAACCACAAGAATTCTACAATATACAATAGCTAATGTACCATTTTCGAGTTTTACAGGCTATAAAAAAGGCAGTCCGGTGCACTAAGCTCCCTCTATGCGCGGGGCCCGAAGAAGGGCTTGACCACAAGGGTCTATTGTAATGCAACCTTACTCTGCATTTCTGCAATAAACTGTTTCAACGGCTTGAACCCGTGACCTCCTGGCTATGACTTTATAAATTCTTGTTGTTTTATTCATCCATCTAACTGAGCGTGAATATTGCAAATGGAAAAAGTGTCGTAGATTACACAATTGTTAATCGATGAAATTACAGTACATAACATCTTCGCTGGATCAAGTTGCTGATTAAGATATTGTGTGTGTATTTGACTATTGATCAATTTATGAAAACAAAAAAATGATTTTCTCCAAATACATGTAAACACACCTGATTGATTATTAAATATTGTTGGTATTCTATGGTACTTTATAGAGCAGTACGGGAAGTAATAACTATTACAAATGTTCGAAAGGATAAATAAATGGTCAATCTTCAAAACTGCCGCATGTGTGTTGTGTCTTGAATCTTGATCACCTTGCAAAGCCAATCTTTGAGAAGCTAGTAAGTTTGTTGTGTCTTGAATGTTGATATCCTGAAATCAAGAAACAACTAAATCTGGATAGTTATAACGTTGTGTGTTGAGTCGAGGATAGCCCTCTATCCTTAAGACAAGATTGCCCCGTATATATGCTTTTACGTTAGCGGGCAATAGTCTCCCAAGATAAAACAACACTTTAATCTCAACACTACAAAAGCCAATAGGTTGAGCCTGTCGAAGAAAACAAATATGACTCGACTTGCTGAAGATATGGAATAGGAAGGAAGAGTTTCTCTCTACTCTTCTCTTTTGTCTCTGTGTATATAGTGTGTCTCTGTAGTGTATATCTTGTGTATACGTGAGGGTTTGGTCACCGTTTTTCAGTAGAAAATTGCACTGATTTTCGCTGAATTTCTCTGACTGTTTTGTGGCTGTTTTTCTCACTGTTTTGTGCTGAAAAACAGTCAGTTTTTTTGTGTCTTTTTCGTCTGTTTTGTGGCCTGTTTCTTGCCTATTTTTCGTATATTTTCTGCTACTGAATTGAGCCAAAGAATTCTCAATATATAGCAAGGAGAAGGGGCTGTACAACTGCCCAAAACATGGTTGTTAATGGCCATTAGGAGGCCATTAAAACAGCCAAGTAAAGGCAGTAAATGGCCATCAAGGAGGCTGATTTAAGGTTGTTCATGGCCAAGTAATGGGCTGTTAATGGAGGAGTTAATCATCCAAGTAATGACTGTTTTCTGCCTTTCATCAACTACCCAGAAACTCTGGGGATCAAACTGTACATCTGAAACTTCAGGGATCAAACTGTACATCTGGCAGAGTTTTCTGGTCCAAAAAGATAATATCAGAAAGGCCCGTGAACCCGTGAACCCGAGAACCCGGAACCGGACGGGACGGGCGGGCGGCGGCGGCGCGCGTGTGGGCTTAGCCTTGAACCCAAACACATCTAGGTCTTCCCTCCTTTAAACACATGGGATACCCCTTGGGGATCCAAACCCTTTACCACATTAGAGACTTATATAGAGAGCAATTCTTTCTATTCCCACCGATGTGGTAGATTTGTCCCACACCACATTTCCATGTCTCAAACACCTTACTTCGAGGACCAATATCTCTTTCATTTCTCAATGAAATTAGACGATTCTTGGCCCTACAGTCATCTACTCACTTCGTAGATCATGCATGTGCGAAGAGACAAGGTCTCCAACATGCGGAACACTAGTGTTTAATTCATCAAAGATGGGTGGACGCATCTCCCCGTCAAAGGCTAATTTCCAACAATCCCCTCTATGAAAGAGAGATTGTGGCGCATGCACAAGGTGCCTACATTTCAGCAATCTTTCAGCGAAAAGATATTTCATCAGGAGTGGTAGCTTTCGCTTTGAACCTTCCCTAGTTGAAACCATTGGACTTACTGCGCGGTGAACGTGATGTCTTGAACCGTCAGTGTTTAGTGTAAGTCAAGACAATGATATCAACACAATAACTCTTCTTATTCATTTTCCTTCTTACGTTTCTGTCCGTTGTGGCCATGGACATACTTGGATTCTTAAGTGCGTTCATTTGAGGCGGCCATCCTCGCACTTAAATAGGTGATCTCCTACAAGGTATCCTGCTATACCCCACTTCTCAAGTGTTAGGAATCATTAAAAGTTTCTCCAACCTTAACCTCAACCGTTTGAGGATCTTTTAAAGGTTTGGAAGCTTAACCTTTACCCACCATGCAGGTAGCACTTTAATGTCTATCGCGGGAACAACTTTGGATTCATGTTTCTCTACAGAAATCATCATCTGAGGTGCTCTTGCTTCCACCGAAGCGCTCAACTGAACCTTTTGCCGCTTAGTTTTCCCATTGAGCCAAATTCTTGGGATCTAGAAAAAGTATGGTTGGGTTACCACAGCAAAGGTTCGTATTATTTGGGTTTTAAGCCAATTCCCCTAGACAGGCAGAACACTTGATCTCCGGGTAGTCCCTTAGTTAGTAAACAAGGATGTGACACCCGTGATGATCAACTGCCATACGGTCTTATGTCTTCGACAGATCCTGAAAGATATGTCTAGACGCCGTCATCCGTGTCCTTCCTGAAGCCGACCGGCTAGCCACAATGTATAACTGCTGAAGGAACGGGTTTCTCCCAATAAGGGACGTCCTCTAAGGAGCCGTGAAGTTACTCAACTTCTTTCATGCTTTGTATAAAGCGATAAACTCCAATTCCATCATGAATCGGCCGATGCAAGTTTGCTTAGAGGATTTTCCAAGACCCACCATACACATTTGCTTGTGGCTTTGGTATTTTTCAGATCTGATGTCCAGTTTGCATCACTGTGTTCTCCCAGAACTACTGGACATCCAGAATACTATAATCCGTAGATAAATGAATAACTCAGATATCGTCATATCCGACTTAAAGCCTTCTATTGATCATGCATTAAGATCATCAGTGAACCTTAGTTCAAGCGACTGCATTAAATAGGGCGATACCAGGTCGGTTGTAGTGTGTACAATACATTGAACTACACATGACCTGTGCATATCGCTCCTTGTCTATGGGTGCACCATGATTCCAATCAGTTCTATGATTCATATCCATTGGTGGCTTCAACGAGACTGTCAACTATCGACCAGTCCGTTAGATGTCTTAGAAATCCAATTCCTAAGATGTCATATGTGATACCCATATCTTTCATATCGAGACTTTGTTTCAATATGACTTTTACTTTCAGACTGTTGATTCTCCAACTGTTGGCTTTCTAATTTCAGAGTCAATGTTTCTGTGGTCAGATTCATTGTTTCTGTTTTATCTGAAACTTTCAGGACCAAAATGTAAATATTTCAGGGACCAAAATGAAAGTTCAGGAAGAAGCCTAACAGTTCAGCAAACCAACTCTGATCCTCTTCTTCCAACTCTCCGGTTGGGAAGGCTAATTCAACATTCATGCCACGCAAGACTGCAATGGCCCTGGATGTGAAGCTACTCACAGAGGAGCACATCTTACAACGCAAAGGTTCTTTTCCCGGAGGAAGATCAACCATTACGCAAGTATGGTTCTATATGATAGAACTTATTTCTCTCTTTGTAGCTTCTTTCCAAAGCAGCGCTTTTGGAGATGACAATTATTTGTTAATTGTCCATGGTTCATTCTTAACCATACAAGCTAGAAGGACTGGAACAAGTCTTTGTCCCCTTCTTTGCTCCGTCTCGGTTCAACATCTAGAATCTCTGAGTTCTGCAGATCTGGAATATTAATTTCCGGATAGCCAGCAACTTTCGAGTCCTGTAGATACGGAACGTCTAGTTCCGGACAGTCAGGCCCTCGCGGGTTCTTGTTAACCTTGAGCAATTACACATTTTTCCTTTTTTTTCAAGGAAAGCTATCTTAAAAGAATTCATCATTCTTTGATGTCAAGAGGCGATCAACACTACTGTTATTCGCAGATCCAGTGGATATGCATTCTACAGTCTTAGGTACAACTTGACCTGTTTTAGTATTCCAACTTTTACCAAGCCACCCCACATAATTTGGGCGTACGAGCTTTGCGCTTGGCTAACACCGTTGGACTGAGGTGAGAAATGAACAGTCGTTTAATGAACGATGCTTCACTTTATCCCCCTCTATCACTACGAATTTCTCAATCCGTAGGCCTAGTTGATTTTCAACTTTTGCTTTGTAGCGCTTATCCGCTTCAACAACTTCATCTTTGCTTTTCAATAAACAAATGATTACATACGTTGTACCACCATCAATGAAGATCACAACGTACTTGTCTCCCCCCTCTATTTTGTATAAACTTTAAATCACCCAAGTAGGTGTGACTAAGTTCTAGAGGAGCGGTGCTTCTTTCGCCATTCCCTTTGACGGAATTTGGAAAGGTGATTTTGCCTCTTCGTCTACCTCACATCCATTTTGAGGGTTTATGTCGACAGAAGGCAACAATCTCAACATCGTTAGCTTTTGAATGACTTGCTATTTAACGTGTCTTAATCTATGATGACATAGATGCATGGATTACAAATATATAATTCATTTGGCTATAGACGTAATGTACCATTCTTAGTTATTACAGACCTGTTAAACTAGTCTCAAACCAGCTTGACCAACAACGTCCCTTAAACCAAGTTAGGGATGTGTATCACCTCATCTTAGAGTGATCTCATTCCCTAAAGTCCTATTGAGGACAACCTCTCCAACCCCTTCTACTTTAGAGGTGGCGTTGCTTCACATGAACAACCTCTTGCCCTTGGTTAGGGCGCAACCGGATCATATGTGATCTGGATACTCTGGCCCACTCCAGTTGCTTTGGCAGACTGAGTGTCCAATTTCTTTTCTGCCTTTCTTTAGGCCTTCAGATCATTTAAGACCTGGAAAGTCTGGCCCACCCTAATAGGTGTCCATTACTTTTCCTATGAAATGAATTCTGGCCCCACTCCAGTCGCCCGGAGGCTTTATATGACTGAGTGTCCAATATCATCATATCAAAGGAATTTTGGCCCACTCCAGTCGTCTGGAGGCTTTATATGACTGAGTGTCCAATATCATCCTATGAAGGATCTTCTGCCAAATAGTATGACATGCTCAACGTCTTTAGCTTTTAGACTCCTTCCGTTAAGATTGGTGCCCAGATAATTCTTGGCGCTTACTTAAGAGTGGTAACAATTTTCGCATAGTCAGTGGATCTTACTCCTTCGTATGTGCGAACATACTTTACACACTTTAATAGTTACACTTAAAAGAACGGATCTTTTTAAGTCGTTTACAATCCAATCTTTAAACGGGAAAGAAGATGAGATTAAACTTCTGATTTTTTAAAGCGTAAGGAATATAAATTATTTTCATATTCCTCCTTACTTTAATCCATTTTTAATCAGATATCATTTAATCTTTATTCTTGACAAGTAAGAAAACCTACTTATCCCAATTTCGGATTCTGGCCCACTCCAGTCACTTCATCAAACTGAGTGTCCAGTTCCTTCTTACCATTATTCGGATCTTTTGTCTGGGATAGATACAGGCCTTCTGCGGCAAGATAGAAGTACATCTTCAGTCTTCTCCTCTTGTCCCAGTTGACATCCTCAGGCTCTCGAGAGCGCTTGTTTCCACCAGTCTTGGTAGCGGTGACACCATGAACATGTTCATCATCATCACTCTCTTCTACCAGAAAACCATAGCCATATCCAGATTTGGTCACACAACTTTTGACCGACATCTTTCGAACACTAATAGTATTACAATACAATCTTGTCTTAATTGTTGGTATTCTATGGTACTTTATAGAGCAATATGGGAAGTAATAACTATTACCAATGTTCGAAAGGATAAATAAATGGTCAATCTTCAAAACTGCCGCATGTGTGTTGTGTCTTAAATCTTGATCACCTTGCAAAGTCAATGCTGAGAACTGCCGCAAGTTTGTTGTGTCTTGAATGTTGATATCCTGAAATCAAGAAACAACTAAATCTGGATGGTTATAACGTTGTGTGTTGAGTCGAGGATAGCCCTCTATCCTTAAGACAAGATTGCCCCGTATATATGCTTTTACGTTAGCGGGCAATAGTCTCCCAAGATAAAATAACACTTTAATCTCAACACTACAAAGCCAATAGGTTGAGCCTGTCGAAGAAAACAAATATGACTCGACTTGCTGAAGATATGGAATAGGAAGGAAGAGTTTCTCTCTACTCTTCTCTTTTGTCTTTGTGTATATAGTGTGTCTCTGTAGTGTATATCTTGTGTATACGTGAGGGTTTGGTCACTGTTTTTCAGTCGAAAATTGCACTAATTTTCGCTGAATTTCTCTGACTGTTTTGTGGCTGTTTTTCTCACTGTTTTGTGTTGAAAAACAGTCAGTTTTTCTGTGTCTTTTTCGTCTGTTTTGTGGCCTGTTTCTTGCCTGTTTTTCGTATATTTTCTGCTACTGAATTGAGCCAAAGAATGCTCAATAAATAGCAAGGAGAAGGGGCTGTACAACTGCCCAAAACATGGTTGTTAATGGCCATTAGGAGGCCATTAAAATAGCCAAGTAAAGGCAGTAAATGGCCATCAAGGAGGCTGATTTAAGGTTGTTCATGGCCAAGTAATGGGCTGTTAATGGAGGAGTTAATCAGGCAAGTAATGACTGATTAATACCTCAAAAAACAGTCCCAACGGTAGGCTTTCTGCCTTCCGTCAACTTCCCAGAAACTCTGGGGACCAAACTATAAATATTGAAACTCCAGGGACCAAATTGTACATATGAAAGAATTCTGGTCCAAACTGTACATCTGAAACTTCAGGGATCAAACTATACATATGAAACTTTAGGGATCAAACTGTACATCTGGCAGAGTTTTCTGGTCCAAAAAGATAATATCAGAAAGGCCCACAGCCCGTGAACCCGTGAACCCGTGAACCCGTGAACCCGTGAACCCGAGAACCCGAGAACCCGGAACCGGACCAGACGGGATGGGCGGCGGCGGCGCGCGTGTGGGCTTAGCCTTGAACCCAAGCACATCTAGGTCTTCCCTCCTTTAAACACATGGGATACCCCTTGGGGATCTAAACCCTTTACCACATTAGAGACTTATATAGAGAGCAATTCTTCCTATTCCCACCGATGTGGTAGATTTGTCCCAAACCACATTTCCATGTCTCAAACACCTTACTTCGAGGACCAATATCTCTTTCATTTCTCAACGAAATTAGACGATTCTTGGCCCTACGGTCATCTACTTACTTCGTAGATCATGCATGTGCGAAGAGACAAGGTCTCCAACATGCGGAACACTAGTGTTTAATTCATCAAAGATGGGTGGACGCATCTCCCCGCCAAAGGCTAATTTCCAACAAATATTTCACTTATAAGGTTGTGATATTTAATAGAATAATCTTTCATTAATTGTATATCTCTTATTTTAGGTAGAATTGTATTCCTATTGTAATTAGGTCTCCTATTTTAGGTAGAATTATATTTATTATTGTATTTAGGTTGATTAGTTACCTAGTTTAAATATTCTTGTACTACTATATATATTGTACATTATTGATGAATACAATCAAGGGAACATATTCATTTATGATATTAGTAGCCTAAAAATACCTCCACCGCCGCCGACCATAGCTCTCGGCCGCCACCCCTACGGAACCCTAGTGTTTTTTTCCCATCAATTCTCTCTCCCTTCTCCTCAATTTCATCCTCCATGGCTGACAAAACTAAATTCCATCCTGCACTTGCGGTAAACCACATCAAAAACTTCATCCCTATCACCCTTGAGATGGAAAATGGTCAATACTCCTCTTGGGCGGAGCTTTTTAAGATCCATTGTCGTGTTTACGAAGTTATCAACCACATCATCCCTCCTACACCGAAGTCCACAGACCTACCCTCGGATTCGACTTCTGATGATGTACTCTGGTCTCGTTTGGACGCAACCATCCTCCAGTGGATATACGACACAATCTCTAATGACCTGTTGCACACAATCATTGAGACCGATGCCACTGCCCGCCAAACGTGGGAACACTTGGAAAGTATTTTTCACGACAACAACACTATACGACGATTATACCTTGAAAATCAGTTCTAAGATGTTCATCAGGACGATTTCCCAAACATGTCTGCATATTGTCAAGAACTCAAGATGTTTGCCAACCAACTCTCCAACGTTGGCGCACCAATCACTAATCAATGATTGGTCATGCAACTTATTGCAAGCTTGAACGAATCCTATAACGGCATTGCCACCATCCTTCAGCAATGCACGTTGTTATCTCCATTTTATGAGGCCCGTTCGAAGCTTATTTTTTAGGATATTCGGAAAATCAAGCGCAACACCACTTAGGCCAGCATTGCCGACGTTGCCCTCACCACCACCGTCGGGCCCTCCGCCGATGACAGGGCCTACAACTCCGGCAACCAGAATTATCGCCCCGAAGACCCGCAATAGCCTGCATCCACCTGTAACAACTGCCAGAGCAGGCAGTCCGGCAAGGGCCGTGGCTGACAGAATTCCAGTAACAACGATGGCGGGAAGAAGCAGTCCCTGCCCGCAGGAAACACCCAATAACTATTGTGGCAGTGGTGGCAGCCTCCGCCGTGGGCTGTCTAGCCACCGTAAGGCTGCATGGGCCCCACCATCATGGGCCTCTCCTCCTAGCCCGTATCCGACATCCTCGTGGACTCCACCTCAGAACCGACAGGCCCGCCCTAACATACTCAGCCGACGTCCCCAACAGGCCTACACAACACAGGCCCCCCACCCTCAAATTATGCACCGACTGACATTGAGGCAGCTATGAATACAATGTCACTCAACGTTCTAGACGAAAATTGGTATATGGACACATACGCCACATCTCACATGACGACATCACAAGGTACTCTCTTATTTTATTCCAATTTGAGTAATTTAATTGGAATATTATTATTGGTAATAGACAGTTCATTCTCATTCGCAGTTTTGGTCATTCGTCATTATCCCCACCACATCCACCATTAATCTTAAAAAATGTCCTTCATGCCCCTAAAATCATTAAGAATCTAATCTATGTGTGACGTTTCACAACTGATAATAATATTTTCCTTGACTTTGATCCTTTTGGTTTTTCTGTGAAGGATTTTACCACAGGGAGATAAATAATGAGATGTGACAGCACCGAAGATCTCTATCCTATTTCAAACACCGTCAACAATCCAGCCTCAGTTCCATCAACCTTTGCTGCTCTTTCGTCTTCCTTATGACACTCTAGATTAGTACATCCGGGCGATTCTGTTTTATGCTCCCTTAGAAAAAATAATTTTATTAATTGCAACAGTATTTCTAGGACTCCTATATGTGAATCCTGCATTTTGGGAAACATGTTAAATTACCATTTTCTGCATCCACAAATTATAATTTACTACATTTCGATATCATACGTAGTGATTTGTGGATGTCCCCTATTTTAAGTACGATTGGTCATCAATATTTTGTATTGTCTTTGGACGATTATTCCAACTTTCTATGAACGTTTTCAATTGGCAATAAATCTCAGGTCTACCCCATTTTTTCTTCTCTTAGTGCTCTCGTAAAAACACAATTTGAAAAGAGCATTAAATATTTTCAATGTGAAAATGGCAGGAAATTCAATAATAATCAATTCAAATAGTTTTTCTCCAATAATTGTCTTACCTTTCATTTTTCCTACCCTCACACCTCCTCCCAAAATTGTAAGGCCGAATGGAAAATTTGAACCATAAACAACCTAATTCGTGCCCTACTTGCTCACGCCTCAATTCCGCATAAATTCTGGCATTACGCACTATCCATGGCCATATATCTGCTAAAAATAATGCCAAACAAGTCTCTAGCTCAACGGTCGCCCACTCAAGTTCTGTTTCGTAGGAACCCCTCCTACCAACAATTGTGTATCTTTGGATGTCTCTGTTATCCTCTTCATCCGACCACTCACAAACTCCAACCCCGGTCTTCCTCGTGTGTGTTTCTAGGTTACCCCGCCATCATTGTGGTTATTCGTGCTATGACTTGTCAAGCCGTAAAATTATTATTTCACGTCATGTCCTATTTGATGATTCTCAATTCCCCTTTTCCTCCCTAAACTCGCCACCTCGGCATTCCTACGACTTCCTAGATGATGTCTTGAACCCTCTTCTAATTCATCATATACATAGTTCGCCATCCCAGATCTCGGCACCCGTCCCCACCTCAGACAGTCCGGGACACACTGCCCACCCGGTTCTGTCGATGGTGGCTCGGAATAGCCTACCTCAGGGTGATTCTGTAGCAACCTCTCAGCAAGCTGAGTATCGGCCATCCGGTCTCGCCACCCCTACTTTTCATCCTCTTCCCGGTAGTCCCGCGGCACACCCTCTTCCTATCCCGCATCCTGAGACACGCTCTCGGACCATGGAAACCCATGCCATGCACGAACTTCATAAACCTTAACGGATGTTTAACCTATCTATTTCAATTGTCCCTTCCACTGCCCCTCGAAATTAGAAGGATGCCTTGTCCGACCCTAATTGGAAAGCCACAATGATTAACGAATGTAATGCAATGAGACATGGGATCTAGTACTCCTGTCCACCTGATGCTAACATTATTCATTCTATGTGGATTTTTAGATATAAAAAGAAATCTGATGGTTCTTTTGAGAGGTAAAAGGCTCGTCTTGTAGGTGATGGCAAGTCTCAACAGATGGGAGTGGACTGTGATGAAATATTCAGTCCGGTCGTAAAGCCCGCAACCATCCGAACCGTCCTCAGCAGTGCTCTATCCAAGTCTTGGCCTATTCATCAGCTTGATGTCAAGAATGCCTTCTTACATGAGGATCTGCACAAAATGGTATACATGCATCAGCCTATGAATTTCTGGAATCTTATTCATCTGGATTATGTATGTCTGTTGCGGAAATCGCTCTATGGACAGAAACATGCTCCTCGATCATGGTACCAGTGGTTCGCCGATTATGTCTCCTCTATCATTTTTTCACACAACAGATCCAATCATTTCCTGTTTATCTACAACAAGGGTACAACCATGACTTACCTATTATTATATAATAATGACATCATCCTTACCACATCATCAGATGCTCTCCGCTGGTCCATTATATCTTTCTTTTCCTCTAAGTTTGCTATAAAGGATCTTGGCCCCCTGTGTTATTTCATGGGCATATCTGTCACTCGACATTCTGGTGGCCTATTTTTGTGTCAGAAAAAGTATGCCGAAGAGATCCTTGATCGTGCATGCATGGCATCTTTCAAACCATCCCATATGCCAGTAGATACCAATTCCAAGCTTAGTGCTGATTCTGGCCCCCCATATTTAGACCCGACTCACTATCGTAGCCTGGCTGGGGCCCTGCAGTACCTCATATTCACGAGACTTGATATATCTTATGCCGTGCAAATAATATGCATACACATGCACAATCTGACGGAAGCACACATGCATACCCACAAACGTATTTTACGATACGTCCAAGGTACACTTCAATTTGGATTACATCTATACAGGTCCTCGCTCACTGGTCTCACTGCTTATTCTGATGCTGACTGGGGTGGATGTCCCGACACCCAATGCTCCATGTTTGGTTACTGCATTTTCTTCGGAGATAACCTATTGTCTTGGTTTTCCAAAAAGCAACCTACACTATCCCGATCCAGTGCCGAAGCAGAGTATAGAGGTGTTGCTAACGTCGTCTATGAGTTTTATTGGATCCATAACCTTCTACTTGAGCTTCACTATCCGATTCAAAAGGCAACACTATTCTATTACGATATTATTAGTGCGATATATCTTTCCGGCAATCCCTTCCAACATCAACGCACTAAACACACTGATATGGAAATTCATTTCATTCCCAAAAAAATGGCTCGTGGTCAAGTTCGTGTCCTTCATGTTCCTTCCAAATATCAGATATCAGGTCGGCGTATGCTGAGACTGTCCCAAAAATTTTCAAATAGAACCAGCGAAAGACATTTTGTAAAAATATCGGCGATCGGATAACGTGACATGACGTATAAGACACATACTTGTCCACAAGAAACCTTTTCGCAAATAAAGTGAATATCCAACTTAATATGTTTAGTGCGTTGATGTTGAACCAGATTTTCCGAGAGATAAATTTTACTAACATTATCACAATAAACCAATGCCGCCTTCGAAACCAGACAATGGAGCTCCAAAAGAAGGTTCCGTAGCCAACAAGATTCAGACACCACATTGGCAACTCCTTGGTATTCTACTTCGGCACTGGACCTGGACAAGGTAGCTTGCCATTTGGAGGACCAAGATATCAAATTGTCATCGAGAAATACACAATAACCAGACGTGGAGCATCTGGTATCCGGACATCCACCCCAATCAACATCTGTGTAAGTAATAAGAGTGGTTATCGAAGACGGATATAGATGCAATCCATGATCGAGAGTGCCCTGAATATAACGCACAATGCATTTGATATTATGCATGTGATCCTCAATCGGGTTATGCATGAATAGATAAATCTATTGCACATCATAAGATATGTCGGGCCTCGTGAAAGTAAGATATTGCAGAGCCCCTGCAAGGCTACGGTAATGTGATGGATCGACATATGTCTTGCTGGAAGAAGCACTCAACTTTGGTTTAGTACTAACCGGAGTGGAAGATGGCTTACACGAGGACATGCCAGCTTGTTCAACGATCTCTTCTGCATACTTCTTTTCAGACAAAAATAAACCACATGCATGACGTGTTACAACTATCCCCAAGAAGTAACTTAGTCGCCCTAGATCTTTCATTGTAAATTCTGAGCCTAGAAGTGACATGATAGACTTGCGAAGAGCATCTGATGAGGTAGTTAATATAATATCATACACATACAGAAAAATGTAAGTTATATCATTACCCCAACGGTATATGAATAAAGAATGATCAGACCTGCTGTTAGAAAACCTAATATTAGAAACATAATCTGCAAACCTCTTATACCAGGCCCGATGAGCTTATTTGAGCCCATACAATAATTTCTTTAGCAGGCACACATGATTAGGATAAGTGGAGTCTATGTACCCTATGTGATGATCCATAAACACCATTCTATTGAGTTCTTCATGCAGTAATGCATTTTTTACATCAAGCTGATGAAGCGGCCATGCATTCGAAAAAGCTAGACTTAGTACCATGCGGATAGTTGCTGGTTTGACCACCGAACTGAAAGTCTCACCGCAGTCCACACCAACCTGTTGAGTCTTTCTATCACCTGCAAGACGGGCTTTATGCCTCTGAAATGTACTATCATATTTTTATTTATGACTAAAAATCCACACAGATCGAATCACATTAACATCAAGAGGACGGGGCACCAAATCCCATGTCTTATTATTAATAAGAGCATTATATTCATCATCAATAACCATTTTCCAATTCGGGTCATTAAGGGCAGACACATGAGTATGAGGTAGATGTGATTTGGTTACATGGGTCTAAAGACCGTATTTTTTGTTTGGTTTGAAAATCACGTGTTGACTACGAGTGACTGGCTGTTGGGTCGGAATTGGAGTTGGTATAGAAATGAAGATGGGTCCGGGGGATGAAGTGGACAAATTGCCCGGGAGTGGGCTGGCAGTAGCTGGGCTGCCTGTGCCTGAAGTTGGGTCGTGACCCAGCGGACTGCTAAACACTAGGCCTCTTGGCAGTGGGCTGCCAGCGAGAGGCTGGGCTGGGCTGGCAGCCACTAGGCTCGGTAATTGGGCTGAGCTGCTAGCCAAGCCACCGGGAAAAATTAGGTCTGTTTGGGAGGCCAATTTATGGACCAAATACGGGGGGCATGCTATCATCAAGAAATTCGTAGGTAGGAGGCACGGAACACTGTAATTTGGTAGAGGGAAAATTTAATTCATCAAAGACTACGTGGCGAATCACAATTATTTTATTAGAGGATAAGTCGTAACATTTGTAACCATGATTATTTGACGGATATCCTAAAAAAAACACATAGAGTAGATCGGGGTTGGAGTTTATTGATGGTAGTAGAAGGAAAAAGAGGATAACATAAGCACCCGAATACCCATAGATGAGAGTACGATGGGTCCCTTAGATATAGAGTTTTGAGAGGGGATTTATAGGATAATTATTTTCTCGGAAGTATGTTAAGGAGATAAGTTGACATTTGTAATGCATGATGCCAAAATAGTGGTGGTAGAAAGGCATGTGCAAGTAAGGTTCTAATAATGTTATTAATGGTTCGGATTGTTCTTTCCCCTTTTCCATTTTGAGATGAGGTATGTGGACAAGAAAGACGAAAATATAAACCGTTAGCTTTGCAAAAATTCCAAAATGGCCCATTATCAAATTCTCTAAAATTATCACATTGAATATTTTTAATATCTTGTTCAAATTGAGTGAAGATGAATGTTCTAAAGGATAGAAATATGGAAACACTTGTGACTTTTTAGATAAAGGAAAAATTAGAGTAATCATCCAACAAAAGAAGATAATATCAATGACCCGAAGAGCTCAAAATGGGAGATGTCCAAATATCACTATGGATAATATCAAAAGAAATAACAGTGCATGAATTAGAGGCAATAAAAGGCAATTTAACATGTTTCCCAAGCGCACATGAATGACAAACATGAGAATTACGAGTTCTAGTACAAGAAATAAATTTATTTTATTTAAGGGAGGCAAAAACAGGTGCTCCCGAATGACTCAAACGTTCATGCCATAAATAAGGAGATAAAAATGCAAAAATGGACGGTAACATGGCTTGATGTGTGGTTGTGGTGATTGGATAAAACTCGCCCTGACTATCACATCTCATTAGACGCGTCCCGGTCTAAAAATCCTTCATGGAAAACTCAAAAGGATCAAATTCAACAGAAACTGAATTGTCAGTAGTAAATTTTCTAACTGAAATCAAGTTTTTAATTAATTTAGGAGCATGAAGGACATTCTTTAAAGTTAATAGTGGGTTCGGGGGAGACATGTTTGTAGTACCATAACTACGAATTAGAATTGAATGATCATTTCCGATAATTATACCACGATTATTGCTCAAATTAAAATAGGATGAGAGATTATCTTGTGAGGATGTCATATAGGACGTTGCTCCTGTGTCCATGTACCAATTTGCGTCAGGCAGATTAAGACGAAGAGTGTACATTGCTGCCTCGATGTCGGTGGGGTTGCTACTGCCGAGCGGGCCTGCTGCCACTAGTGGCCCAAGAATTCCTGGCTATTGGCTGTTGGGTTGCTGCTGGCCTGATGGTCTCGGTATGGGCCTGGCCCAGTTATTCCAGGGAAAGGGGTAGGGAGGCATGGCCCAAAGCCACTGCTAGGCCTACAGTGCCGGTCCACTACCTCACTGGGCCCTCGGCTGCCACTGGCCGGATTGCTGTTGTTGGCCACCGCCCCTGTAGCCACCTCCGCCGCCACCTCTGTCACGTTGGTGGCCACCGCCCCTGTAGCCACCTCCACCGCCTTGGTTTTTACCTCAATTATTGCCAATTTCATCATTTTTGGCCACGGTTTGGTGGCAAACATTCAAATTGTGAAGAGTTATCATCGGACGGAGTGACAACCATGGCGGAATTTGACACGGTGACTGTCTTTTTGGCAAAACCCACTTATTCTAGTATGATCATAGAACGAACTTGGTAAAATGGCAGAAAAGGGTTGCTTTGGCGGATGAGCGTACCTACTACACTATATGCGTCGGTGAGGCCGACAACTATTTGTAAAATGAGCCAATTGTTAGTTACTGGCGCCCCGACGTTCTTGAGTTGGTTCGATAAAACCTTGAGTCGTTGACAATATGCGGATGCATTGGGAAAATCCGCCATGTCAGTGGTGGAGAATAATTGCTCATGTGTGACGGCCCAGGAATTCTTATTATCTTGGAATATATCACGTAAGCGATCCCAAGCCTCTATTGCTGTGGAGTCGGGTTCAAGAATAGTATGTAGCAAATCACTTGAAATTGTGGAATAAATCCACTGGAGAACCGTCGCATCAAGGGTCAACCATAATTCTATTTCATCATTGGTTTTCGGCACCTTCTTTTTGCCTTTTTTCGGTGGAATTATGTGATGGATAACCCGGTGTGACCGATACTGAATTTTGAAAAGCTCCCCCCACGTCGCATAATGGACGTTTTCCATCTCAAGAGTGATAGAGGTATGAGATTTAATGTTTGAAACTGTGAGGGCTGGATGAAAATTTGATTTTGAGTCAGACATGGCTGACGGAAGAAGAGGGGAGTCGGCGACGGAGAGAAGGAGGGTGGGGCCGACGGTGAAGGAGTATATTTTTAGGGTTTAGGAACTTTCCCTAGAATCTGATACCATGTAAGAAATATTTTTCTTGATTATTTCATTCAAAAGTTGTAGTACATATACCCATAATACAAGCATAATCCTAGGCTAGAGTTAATGTAATGAATCACTAAATATATACCTACCATATACAAAATATACACAATTATGACTAATTATTATTTCCTATTCGATCAATTTTGATATATCTTTTAAATATTTTGAATTGTCAATTATTGTGACTTATAGTACTTTTTACATAGTTTTCAAATATGTATATTTCATTTCATAAAAAATTAAAGATTTAATGCCCGAACTCACGATCAGAATTAAACTGTTTGACTTCTGAAATCCAAACTGTTTGACTTCCGAAATCCAAACTGTGACACATAAATTGCGACAGAGGGAGTATTGGTTTACAAAAAAATGACTTTGTCATGTCTAGTTCTAATGCTTGGAAATGGCCACTTATCCAACTTTGCATTTCCTGCCTTCCTGGAAGCTCTTGGAATGCATAGAAGAATGGTCTTTCATGCATCCAGTTTGAATGAGCGAAATATATGGATATTGGCCTATTGCCCCAGGACGTGTGACACTTCGCCCACTTTAAATCTCAAAACAACTAAATGATCTTTTAGTTTCATTATTAAAAAGACAGATAATGCCACTTAAATCTCTCCAACTTTGATAAAAACACATGAACTCCTATTAGTTTTGAAAAAAATGTAAATGATATGCATAAGAGAAAGTTTATGGACAAGGCTTTACATAAGGTGTTTAAAATTAGTTCTATTTTTCTTGTGCTTTCTTTTAAATCAAATTAGGACTCCATTAATCATTGATGAGCAAAAATTTACCTCTTGAGTTTGGCATCCCAAACATGATACATGATCATTGAGATAAGGCTAGTACTATTTGTCCTATCCAAAAATATGAGTTCTCTAGGGAAAAGATTCAGGGGGGTTCATATATAATGAGGGATGGTTTTGTTTGTTTAATTCTGAAGGTTGTGAGTTTGCACCTATCTATATTTACAAGCCCTTTAACTTGACTAGCAAGAATAGAAAGAGATCAGTTAAAGACATGGACTTCATTTGTGTCATGGCTAAGAGCTGCGAGTTTGTCATCAGGTTGGCTTCTCTGTAGCAATGCTTAATGTTAAATCCATGCCCTTCTACTAGCTTATGTATCTCATTGACTTGATTAAGAATTTTCCAGGGTGTCTTTCATTCTCCTCTAATGCAATTTGTGAGGAGCATAGAATCAGTTTCTCCCAAGCCACGTTATAACCCTTGCTGGCACACCACTTTAGACCATATAACATAGTTTCAGCTTCTGCTAGGTTACTGGTGCCAAGTCCTGAATGAAAGGAGTAAGCAAAGATTAAGTTTCCTTAGCTGTCTCTGACTAATCCCCCTCCTCCAAACTATCCTATTGTTGGTGAATTCCATCAAAATTTAGCTTGACTTGCATTATAGGAGGTTTAAACCATTTCATCATAATGATAGTGATAGACTTTTCTACCAAAAATTGTAAATAAAGGATCAAATACTGATGGTTTTCACTAGATAAACTAATATTACAACAAGAAATTTGAACAACAACCACTCAAACACTGCTAACACATTAATTTTATAACCTAAGACATGAACAACATTCAGTTATACAATACATAACAATGAGATTACATAGATTTGACACTTCTAGACATTCAAGAGGCTAGACTTTCCTAAAGGATTCCTTTTTTTCTTTCTGAAAGATACTTCTCCCTAAAACTGCATTTGCCCCTTTTCTCCAGAAATAACCTCCACAGGAGTAATTGTCTCATGACAGTTACTAAGTTTTGCAATTATTTATTTTGTCCTCGTGGAATAAATTTTTATAACTCGAGGCTCATCATTACCCTCCCCTATAAGAGCCACCTTGTCCTCAAGGTGAAAGTCAGGAAATTGTAGATCGATAATTTCATAGTCCTCCCAAGTATTCTCAAATTCTGGCAGGTTCTTCCATTTGATTAACACTTCCAATTTACCATTGGTTAGCTTCCTGGTCTGCCTCTTTGCTTCATGCTCAACTTGAAGCTCCAAATTTTGGGTAAGAAATGGAGGTAGGTCTTGAGCAGGAGTAGTTGGTAGCAAGCATTTTCTCAATTGTGAAACATGAAACACTGAATGAATGTATGCTCCAACTCGTAACTCCAACCTATAAGCTACGGGATCGAGCTTTTCCAGAATCTTGAAAGGGCCATAAAAGCGAGGACTGAGTTTTTCATTAATCTTCTTAACCAAAGAATGTAGTTTGTATGGCTGAATTTTGAGATTACCATTTCGCCAATCTCAAAAATCACTTCTCTACGATGTCGATCAGCTTGATTCTTCATTCTTTATTGTGCTTGTACCAGATGATCTTTAGGTTATGTCAAGATCAGATTTCTAGTGCGCACCTGCTTATTTACTTCTTCCACTGCTGAAGTAGTGTCATCCATTTGGAAAATTGATGGTGGATCCCTCCCATATAATGCTTTAAAGGGTGTCATACCTACATATCTGTTAAAGGATGTATTAAGCCAATACTCAGCCCAAGGATAACCATTGGGACCATTGCTTAGGATTTTCTCCTGCCATACAACGAAGATATGTCTGCAAACTCCTATTCACCACTTCTGTTTGCCCATCGGTTTTCGAATGGTAGGAATAGCTATAGCGTAAGCCTAAGGTAGTACCTACTATTTTGAATAATTCCCTCCAAAATTGGCTTATGAACACACGATCACGATCAGACACAGTAGATTTAGGAAATCCATGCAATTTAACCACTTCCTTAATGAAAACAACAACCACATCTTTAGCATTAAAAAGGTGTGAAAGTGGAATAAAATGTGCATACTTAGTAAGACGATCCACCACAACCAATATAGTATCAAACTTATGGGATTTAGGAAGGCCAGTAATGATGTCCATACTTACATCCTCCCACACATGATGAGCTATAGGTAAAGGTTGGAGTAACCCCGAGGACTCAAAGTTTGAGACTTGTTCTTTTAACAAATTTCACACCTACCAACGAAGTCTTGCACATCCCTCTTCATGCCTTCCCAATAGATATTATCGGACAACCTGTTATATATGCGAAGATACCCCGAATATCCTCCTATAGGAGAAGAATGACACTCGTTCAATGGCCAAGGTATTCAAGATGACCCTTTTGTCAAAACCAAGCGTCCTTTGAATAGTAGACATCTATTCTTCAAGATGTATTTGTCATCTTCTTGATGTCCCGAAGTAAACTTGTGCAAAATAAAAGCCATTTTTGTGTCTCGTTGTACTTCTTGGTCCCATTCCTCCTTGTCTTCATATTTCCAAATTGAAAATGCATATATCTCGACAGATTCCCTGCGTCTGGACAACGCATCAGCCACTTTATTTTCAGCATCGGGTTTATACTTGATCTCAAATTTATAACCTATGAGTTTGGAAACCCATTTCTGCTGATTCTCATCCATAACTCGCTATTCCAGCAAAAATTTAAGGGATTTTTGGTCAGTTGATGAAATGATGACCCATCAAGTAGTGACTCAATCTCTTAACATCCAACACAATGGCCATTAGCTCCCGTTCATAAACCGAACATTGTCTTGCTTTAGAAGAAAGCATCCAACTGAAATATGCAATAGGTTTATCTTTTTGCATTAAAACTGCACTAACACCAAATCCTGAAGCATCAACTTCAATTGTAAAAGGTTGAGAAAAGTCCGGCATCGCTAAGACGGGCACTGGAGTCATAGCCAACTTCAATGCTTCAAATGCTTGTTGAGCTCGTTCTCCCCACATAAAACATTTTTCTTTAATAAATCTGTTAATGGGGAATCTTACCATAATCTTTGACAAACTTTCTGTAGTACCCAGTGAGTTCCAAAAATCCTCGCAAAGACTTGATATCTCTAGGAACTGGCCATGATATCATACTCTCAATCTTGGAAGGATCTGCTTGCACACTTTCATAGGAGATGATATGACCCAAATATTCCAATTTAAGTTGTCCAAACACACACTTATTCTTGTTGATTACCAGCTAGATCCTTTTGTGAATATCTAAAGCAATCTTCAAATGTTCAAGATGACAAGCATAGTCTTTACTGTAAATTAAGATATCATCAAAGAACACAAATAATTTTTTGCAAATGTTCCCTGAAAATATCATTCATCAATGATTGAAAAGTCGAGGGTGCATTGGTTAATCCAGTGGCATGACCATAAACTCATAATGTCCCTCATGGGTGCGGTAGTCTATTTTCGCTTCATCTCCTGATTGAATGTGAATCTGATGATAACCGGACTTGAGATCCAACTTGGTAAATATGGTGGCTCCCCCTAACTCATCCAGTAGTTCATCAATGCATGGTATTGGAAATTTATCAGGGATTGTGATGTCATTAAGAGCTTGATAATCCACACAAAAATGCCAACTTCCATCTTTTTTCTTAACTAGTAATACCGGACTAGAATATGGACTAGTACTAGTCCTAATGATTCCAACAGCCAGCATCTCTTTGACCAAACGCTCAATCTATCTCAGCTTTTTGAGAATGAGGATATCGATATGGACGAATGTTCGGCGATTGTGCTCCCGACTAAATAGTAATAACATGATCTCGAGAATGGTGTGGTGGTAGACCCAAAGCTTATGCACACACTTCTGGGTAATTAGATAACAATCTCTCAATCTCATTTGATGTAATAGTTGTTTCACCTTCATTTATTGTTACCCGATTCAATTCAATCAAGAATCCCTGATTTCCTTTCTTTAACATATTATTCATGGCTCTTAGTGACACTACTGTTCGAACCATAGCTGGATCTCCTCGAAGCGATAGGAATCTTCCTGCATCTTTAAATTTCATTATGAGAATTTTCTAGTTTACCCTCATCTCACCTAAAGCGTCTAGACATTCCATCCCCAACACGACATAAGTTCCACTCAAGTCAAATAAAAAATAATATTGGTGAATTTGTACTCCTTGCACATCCAACCTCACTCCTTTTGCATACTCTATTTCCATCAACCTGTTGACCATTACCCATTGTTACTTCAAATCTGTTGATCTTCTCAATAGGTAAATGCAGATGATGAGCAAACATGGAAGATATAAAATTATGGGTAGCTCCGCTGTCCACCAAAATTATCACATCGTGCCCATGAATTTTTCTCACAAGTTTCATTGTTCTTCCTCCTATAAGGCCCACTATTGAATTCATATTCAACACCATCATAGTAGCATTTTGTTCTCTTTCATCTACAGCCTCTCATGCAACCTCGAAGAATTATTCTGTTTCCTCTTCATCTGTGTTGGATGCCTTTGATATAATCAAAAGATTGAACTGCTTATTTTTATAACGGTGGTTAGGGCCAAATTTTTCACCACATCTGAAACACAACCCTAACTCTCTTTTTCGGGAAATTTCTGAATCAGATAACCTTCTGAATTGTCCTCTGATTTTGTTGTAGTAGATGCATTAAAGCCAGTTGATTTTGCTGCAGTACACATTTGCGAATCAATGTTGTGTCCTACTGCTGCATCTCTTGATTCACGTGCTTCAAGTATGTTTGTGAGCCGAGAGTAATTGGGTCTAAATATATTGCTTGAACTACCTCTGTTTGGTTCAGATTTGAACCCTTGAGTTTGCTCCAAAATAGAATTTCGATCCTCTACCTTTTGAGCCATATCCATTATCTCCCTCAATGTTTGAGCCTGTAAAAGCATCACCTCTGCTCGAATTTCCTCTTTTAACCCATTCAAAAATATTCCAGACAATATTCCATCAGACGCATCCTTCATAGATGCTGAGACCTTTTCAAATTATTCACGAAATGCGTTAACCGTGGTAACCTGCTTCAGCCCCATCAAGACAACATATTGGTTTCTCATTTGAGAATGATGAAATTGGTTCAGTAACTCCCTTTTGAATTCTTCCCAGGTTAATATTGGCTGCCGAGACTTTATCCAATAATACCAATTTAAAGCTTTACCTTTCAAACAAACACCTATTTCTTATAATCTTTCCGCTTCAGAAATTTCATTCACTGCAAAGTACCGATCCACTCTGAAAATCCATCCCAAGGGATCCTCTTCTTCGAAAACTGGTAGTTGTAGTTTCCAAAATTTCTTCCCATTTTTTTTCCAGCCAAGTTGAGATTGCTTCCCTATTCTTGGTTTTCCATGGATCTGGTTTGAGAAGGGGATGTTTTTGCCATCATAGTTCTGCCTTGTGCTTCAATTCTCACAAGGGACTCTCATTTCTTGAAACCATCCTTCTAGTTTTCTGACATCTTCTCTTACCCTTGTCAAATTAGTCTCCACTTGTTCAACTCGTCCTTCCATTTTACTCGCCATGCCGAAATGTTACTGCTCTGATACCAAATTTGATAGACTTTTCTACAAAAATTGTAAATAAAGGAACAAATACTGATGCTTTTCGCTAGATAAATTGATATTACAACAAGAAATCTGAAAAACAACCACTCAAACACTGCTAACACCTTAATGTATAACCTAAGACATGAACAACATTCAATTATAAAGTACATAACAATGAAATTACACAGATTTGACACTTCTAGATATTCGAGAGGCTAGACTCAACTAAAGGATTCCTTTTTTTCTTTCTGAAAGATACTTCTCCCTGAAACTGCCTTTGCCCCTTTTCTCCAAAAGTAACCTCCATTGGAGTAACTGTCTCATGACAGTTACTAAGTTTTCCAATTATTTATTTTGGCCTCCTGGAATAAGTTTTTATAATCCGAGGCTCATCAGATAGTTATCTGGTGTAAGGGTGCTTCACAGGACTTGATATAGGTTGTTCCAGCTGTTTCCCATCCTTGCACTTCCAAACTGTTTATCACATGTAGATAATAATGTTAAAAGTGTTAGTTTAAGATCTAAAATAAGAAGGTTTCCTAGAGTCAAATTTGCTGCTACATCAAGATCTCCGTAATTCCCAGCGAATGACGGGAATGAGAGTCTTAATGATGTACTCAATAATTGGATTTGTGGTTTTGATGTTCCATCAGTTAAGTAATAACATCTTGAGGTGCATGTTCCTGTATTCAATACCCAGGGGACCTGCAAAGTAGTTCCACATCCTCTTAACATGGTCCCTTTTATGGAATAAGTGATTCACATTCTCCAGTTCAGCACTCATATTAGCAATATCATAGCAATGGCATTTAGAAACCATCATTAGGCCAAATCTAGCCGCTTTTGCATTTTGAGATAATCTGTTTTAAAAGATATTTTTAAAGGGATTCATTTATGCTAAATTCTGCTTTCCATATTATTAGTGTTCCTTGTTTTCCTGAAGCTATCCCAGTCTGACCCTACAATGAACAAACCTGTAGAGGAAGGTGCCCAGATGACCTTATCATCTTTGGAGTTGTCAAGCTTAATATTGAGGATTCTGATATCTCGTTAGAGGGTTAGGATTGGAGTCAATTCCAATCCCATAGTTTCACTCTGAAGAATCCTTAATCTTGATCTTGTTATGATTGACATCATCTAGAAGAATTAAATATAAGGGCATAAGATTTGGAATCCAGTTATGATACTAGAAACAAACCTATCCTTTTCTTAATATTTCAGAGTATATTCCTTTCAACTTCTACATTAATCGCACCTAAGGCTTTCCAGCAGTGAGAGTTTTCATTATTCCAATAGGCAATGAAATGATGGTCTGTTGCAAAGTATTTTTTTATGACAAGGGAACCCGCATTCGCTATCCTTCGGGTGCGCACAGGGTAAACTCCGCTCCTATGTAATAGCTCGCATCTCTTGCAAAGTGCAAAGTATTTTGCCTGTGAATTTACTTTAGATAGTATTTGAGTTCTAATTGAGCACCATTGTTTGACCTTGAAGGCTTAATAGGTATAAAAAAGTCTTTTGAAGTTAGTCCATCCCTCTTTACAGGGGAAACATAGGTTCTTCAATGATGTCCAATGGCATTTGCCATCAATGTCTTGCCCAGACCAGAAGAATCTGATGATATATTTTTCAATCAAGTCTAATTAAAGTACCCTTATGAGGGTTCACAACTGCCAATAGGCGTATTGAAAGGGCAAACAAGACATGTCTTTCACCAGTAGATAAGAGCTTAGTGTACCAATCTTTGATCTTGTTAATGATTTTGTTCAACATATCTGAGAAATAGAAAAGCTTCTTCCTTCCCGTGATCAATGGGCATCCCAGATACTTACTTAATAGGAAAGGATTGGTGTTTCATCCCAGTTCTCTCCTTTAATCTGGAAATAGTATAATCTTTATTTTTATGAGCCATGGCAAAGTAGCTTTTATCCTCGTTCATAAGTTGGCCTAACAATTTTTTATGCATTTTTTTTGCAATTTTTTATGCATAACCAGGTGTTCAGAACCATTTTCATGTCTTTAACTTCCCGAAAATAGAATAGTATCATCTGCAAATGCTAGATGATTGACTATTGGTCAATTGGAGTTCATGTAGAAGCCTTGAATCTTTGATAGTAATTCAGCACAAAGAATAAAAAGGGAAAAGGACTGAGGCTCCCCTTGCCTTAGCCCCTCCCAGGTTTAAAGAAATCATGTCTTCCTTCACTTGCAATCGCTGAGTACCAATTATTAGAAATGTAGTTGAAAAATCAAATAATACAAGTTCCAAATCATAAGGTCGAAAAAAACAAGTATTCATCAAGAAGTTAAAAAATATATATTTTATCGTACGACCCATCCACATGACTAAGAAGAGATTGTGTATGACGTGAGAACAACGAGCAGACATTATTGAATTTCTGGGAATAGTTTTAAATTGTTTAAATTTATTCAGATCAGAACCAGAAAGCACTACGTTAGTAAGTTACTACAAGAAGCAGATATTGAAAGTATATTTATGTCCTAAAGACAATCTGTATTAGGACAAATGTACTTTATACACATTCATATTATTATTAATGGAGATTATATTTTGGCATTTGTAATTATTGAATTATTAGTTGATTGTTTATAATATTCTATAATATGCATCCCTAGAGGTTACGTTGTTATTAATAATGTGAGATATTAATATTATAACATAACTCTTAAAATAGCCTCGACTAATGATCATCGAGAATGGGATATCAATGATATGTGATAAGTCGACATGTGGTCTGCATCACATCTTTAGAGGATGTAGTATGTCTCACCTGCTACGAGTAATGGCTACTCGTGATGGACACATGGATACTTTTGAAGTATTGATATACCCTGCTGATATACTATTTGTTATATTTGTCTAAAGTATGATCAGCGTGTGGGAGATAGAAGTCCTTAGACTTGAGGTCAATGCGCACCTTGTCTACAAAGTAATATACTTTGATCCTGTCCTAAGCTCAAATGCCTTATAGGTTGAGATATGGCTTGTATTGGGTACATTACAATGTGGATTAAAGGTGGTAGTTGAGCCAAGATTAGGATTCATTCCTCGAATGTATATATTCGAGAGAACACTCAGCTTCTCAGTGATATTAGGTTGACTAAGTCGTTGGCCAACGCAATAGACATATTTAGAATATGGTCTAGTTTTCAACTAATATAGATGAGATACAATAATTAAGCCATTTGGATAGACACTTGACAAATCCTAAGCTTGATCGGGTGTGTCGTGAATGAAAGTATTTTATCTTACCACATAGAGGTTAAGTTTACTGGATTCATGTAAACGTACTTCACATATTGAGTTCGTCTTGCAGCGCCGTCTAGGAGTTTCGCGTAGACCTTAATTTGATTAATGTCGATATGTGAAGGCATGTAGGGTTACACTATGTCGATTGTCTTTTCGATCTAAGGATGTATTGAGAGAGTATTAAATATTCGATTTAGAATCGAGATATTTAAATAAATAATGATTGTTTTAATTAAGTCAAAATTGGATTTTGGATTTAATTAAGAATGTACGGAAAATAAAATGAGACAGTGTAGGGCCACGTCAGCGCCGCGTCGCCCACACCATAGGGCCGCGGCGCCATGACTTAATCTGTCTCGAATTTTGGGCCAGGCCCAAGGTCAAACCCTAATCCGATTTGACCTAATTTTTCACCTATAAATACAGACTTACACTTCATTATTCATGACAGTTGATTTTCATATCATTATTCTAAGTCTTAGAGACTCAGAATCAAAATACTCTCTCGAACCTCTGCCAGATTTCCTAGCTTTCCAAAGGAGGAATACATTGAAGCTTGGAGCTTGCAATCGAAAGGGCATTCGCGTGCGCATCCACAGTTGATAAAGATTTCAGCTATTGTAAACATGTAAGTACCATTCAAGTCTTATGTTTACGGTTTTAAATTACCTTACTGTCAAACAGTTCTACGTTTGTTGGGTTTGAAACAAGTTTTCAATATCCGCTGTGTACAACAACCCAACGAAAACCTTCAGTGGTATCAAGAGCCAGGGCTGTTTTGTATGATTATAAGGTAATTAGTTAATAATAATATGAGTTAGAATTTGTTTAAAGCTTGAAAATCTAATATCTTAAAAGCAAATCATCCTTGTCTTCCAAACTATTAAACAATGATGTAATCGAGGAAGTCATTCCCATCTAACTCTTCTAAGTCAATGTGCGTAACCGGTTCATTGCGAACATGGTGCACTGAAGCGAAGAACGAGAAGGGATTAGATGATGGTCGATGAATGTGTTGTTTGATAGTGAAGGGTAACGAAGATGAATCTGCAAATCTGACCCTGAACCAGTTTTAGGGTTATAATGCAGATTTTGTGCTTCTAAGACGGAGGCGCCACAACCCCACAATGGAGCGCCGCGGCGCCACCTAGGGTTTGTCGCGGCACCGAAGCTCCAATTTAAAAAATACAAATAAAAATAAAAAATAAAAATAAAATTCGAAACAATGAACAGTAACCGAACACTGTTCCGGCGTGAACAGTGGCGGCAGTCAGTGTTCCGGCGGGGCTGAGGCATTTTCCAAAATTGCAATTTAGCCCTTGGGGTAAATCTGAAAATTTTAGAAGTTTATGGAATTGTAATTTGGTCCCTGGAAAAGTTTTTAAAATCATCAGATTTAGTCCTTGGGGAAAATCTGAAAATTTTAGAAAAGCAGATTTGGTCCTTTGGGCCGAATCTATAATTAATCTAAAATTTTGGAAATTACATACAGGTCCATGAAATTTGAAAATGTTTTCTGAAAATTAAAATTGGATTTTCTGAATTTAAAGGGGTTCAAAATTGAAAATTTTAAGTTCTTGAGAGACTAAATTGTAAATTCTGAAAATCAAGAACTTACAGAAATATCCTGAAAATCAATTTCTAAAATCAGAAAATGTTTAAGGGACTGTTTGGATTAGGTAGAGTTTAGACAAGTTAACCCATGATTATTATTAATTGTATATTATTGAATAATATACGAACTATATGCTAAGTGTTTAAATGTTTTCATTTAATAATTAGCATAGTGTCCGCTATAACTGTCTGGGCAGGCGTCGCGCAATATTTGATTAAACCATCTTATATCATGCATATTGGTTTGACAGTTCCCAACTATATGTATCATTAGTTTTGCATGATATTAAGATGTCATATTGGATATGGCATAAAAGAGTTGATCTTGGTTAAAATTTTGAATTAAAATATTACCCAAAATTTTAAATACAAGTCTAAATTAAAATGCGTCGTCCGTTATAATTGTTAGAGTGCAAAATCCTTTTCGGTGATACGAGTATTTATGCCAAAACATTTGCTATAAGTCTACGAGGACCCAAACTCTTTCATAGATGTGTTTTAAATATAAAGGTAAACGATAAACTTTTGTGGGTATTTACACCAAAGTGTTTGCTCACAAAGGCCAAAATTTACTTAAATACATAAACGCAGTCGTGTAATGGGGTTGACTTTCTTATACAAATCTTGGTGCCAAAGTGTCGGACTAATCTAAGGACGCAAGATTAAATATAATATTTGATCATCAAGAGTTGCAAATAAGTTTTGCAATTGGTTTAGAACCTACCAAGATGTGTTATTGAAGTTATCAGCCAAATCAAACGCGGAGATAGCATAGACTTGGATCTTGGCCCATTACGACCTCAATTAATATAGGTCTGTATTCTACCATGGGGTCATAGAAGTATCTTAAAGTAGTGGGAGCTAATTAAACAAAAGACCATGTTGATTAGCCTAAACGAATGTGTATAATAGGAAATAAATTTTGAGTTTGATTTCCAGTCTATCTAATTCTTCATATTATCAAAGGTGTCGAGCTTATCATTGAAAATGTTGATCGAAATGAACAAACTTACTGGACCTAACTACCTTGATTGGCTAAGAAATTTGCGAATAGTGCCGAGACAAGATAAATTAGAATACGTGTTGGACACGGTGTTCCCAACAGTCCATGCGACAAACTCTGCTGAATATGCCTCTTTTGATAAGGATGATTACTAAAAACACCTAGATGATGCCACTTCAGCACAGTGTGTGATGTTGTCTTCTATGTCTATGGAACTTCAGAGACAACATGAGAACATGGGTCCCAATGAGATGCTCGAACACTTGAAGAGTCTCTATGACTCACAATCCCAGACAATGGAATATGAGTTACTGATAGAACTTTTTAAGTATAAGCTCAGTGAAGGGGGCCAGATCTCGCAGCATGTGTTGAAGATGATAGGGCTGATAGAGAGACTTGCTTCAATTGGAACGAAGCTACAAAAGAATGTCGCTACAACCCTCATCCCGAACTCTCTCCCCCGTTCCTTTGAAAACCTCATAGTGAATTATAATATGAATGGAACGAAAGCGAGTCTGCCGGAGCTGCACAACATGCTCAAGACGTTTGAATCTTCCACTTCCAAAGGTAAAGTTGTGCTCGTGGTGAGCTCTACTAGCCGACCTAAGCCGAAAGGTAAGGAATGGCAGAAGAAGAAGGGAAAAACAGTCGTTGCGCCCTCAGCTATGAAGCCTAAGGGAGGTGTGAAGAAGAAGAAGGTGAATCCACTAAGGATGTATGCCTTAACTGCACTAAGAATGGGCATTGGAAGAAGGACTGCACTGCACTTGGAGGAGGAAAAGCACCAGGTGCTTCTACCTCTGGTGGACAAGGTATATACGTCATTGAAATAAATATGTAATAACTCTCATTCCTGGGTATTGGATACCGCTTGTGGCTCACACATTTGTACCTATGTGCAGGGGATAACTGATAGCAGAAAGGTTGGACCAAGAGATGTGGACATACGCGTTGGAAATGGAGCACGAGTTGATGCTGAGCGTGTAGGAACTTATAGATTAAATTTGCCTTTTGGCTATTGTCTAGTATTAAATGATTGTTACTATGTACCCTTGTTAACGAGGAATATCATTTTTATCCCTGTTTTGGACATGAAGGGTTTTTCCTCATATATTTATAATGGCAGTCAAGTACTTTCTTTTGATTATGTTATATATGGAACTGCTCCTCTTGTGGATGGATTATATACACTAAACTATAGTCGAGAAATATTCAATGTACAAAATAAATGAGCTAAGATAAGTAATAGAAACTCTACCTACCTATGGCATTGCAGACTTGGTCATATCAACGAATCAAGGATAGCAAGGTTGAGGAAGTTAGACTTCCTCGAACCATTTGACTTGGAGTCTTATGGTAACTGCGAATCTTGCTTGAGAGGGAAGATGACCAATAAGCCACTTTTTGGGAAAGGTGTGCGAGCCAATGAGGTGTTTGAGTTGGTCCATACCGATGTATGTGGGCCATTTTCGACTCAAGCTAAAGGAGGTTTCCCATACTTCATCACTTTTACTGACGACTTCACATGGTATGTATATGTGTATCTCATGAGACATAAATCTGAGGCTTTTGAGAAGTTCAAAGAGTATAAGTCAGAAGTAGAGAAGCAACTTGCAACAAGTATCAAGACCTTTTGATCGGATCGAGAAGGTGAATACTTTAGCAAGGATTTTCTAGATTACTTAAAGTTACATGGAATCCAATCAGAGTGGACACCTCATGGAACACCACAAATGAATGGTGTTGCCGAAAGCAAAAACCAAACCTTATTAGATACGGTTCGATCCATGATGAGCTTCTCAGCTCTACCGACATACCTTTGGGGACATGCTATACAAACCTCAATAAATGTTCTGAACAGGGTTCCTTCCAAGTCAGTAGAAAAGACACCCTATGAGATATGGTGTGGCAAGATGCCAACTCTTAAACATATGAGACCCTGGAGTGCCCTGCATATGTTAAGAAGATGCTCACTGACAAGTTGGAATCCAAAAGTGAGAAATGTTACTTCGTGGGGTATCCAAATGAAACTAAGGGATACTACTTTTATCTTCCTGGAGAACGTAAAGTCATTGTTTCTAGGAACGCAACTTTCCTTGAAGAAGAATATGTCTACAAGGAACATAGTTTCACAGAGATAGAACTTGAAGAAATTCAAGAATCGCAAGTTAACATAGATGTTGAATCCTTGCCGAATGACCAAGGAAAGAATTCAGTGGGAATGTTACGAGGAACAATGCAGAAATGCAAGATCCTCCTACACAGCCTTTGGGAGTAGATGTAATGGTTGCACCTCCTCCAATTCAAGAAATACATGAAAATGATATTCGTGAAAGCTCTCAAGTTAGTGGATTATCCAACACACAAGAACCCTCTCACAGTTAGAACATACCAAGCACTGAACTGCAAAACAATCAACTCCATAGGTCCACTAGGACTCATCGTCCTCCTGAAAAACTAAATCTACTTGTGGAAACACATACATTGAGATAGATATTCCCGATAACGATGAGCCTACAACCTATAGTGAAGCAATGTTACACATTGATTCGAAGAGATGGCCAAAAGCCATGAAATCTGAGATGGAATCTATGTACATCAATCAAGTGTGGAACTTAGTTGATTTGCCAGCTGGGGTTAAACCCATAAGATGCAAATGGGTCTTCAAGAAGAAGATCGATGCATTTGGAAATGTACAGACTTATAAAGCAAGGTTGGTGGCTAAAGG
Source organism: Anisodus acutangulus (assembly GCA_029783415.1). Lineage (NCBI taxonomy): Eukaryota > Viridiplantae > Streptophyta > Magnoliopsida > Solanales > Solanaceae > Anisodus > Anisodus acutangulus. The sequence continues at coordinate 39,521,570 of CM056497.1, read as the reverse complement.
TTATAATCAACGACCTAGGGTAGATTATGATGAAACCTTTTCACCTGTTGCTAAGATTAAGTCTATTCGGATTTTGCTTGCAATAGCTGCATAGTATGACTATGACATTTGGCAGATGGACGTCAAAATCGCTTTCCTCAATGGTAATCTAGTTGAGGAGGTGTCTATGAAACAACGTGAGGGTTTTTCACTTGAGTTCAAACCAAATGTTGTATACAAGCTACAAAAGTCCATTTATAGGCTTAAGCAAGCCTCGAGGAGTTGGAACATTTGCTTTGACAAGGCTATTAAGTTATTTGATTTCGTCATAAGCAAAGAGGATCCCTGTGTTTATAGTAAGTGCAAGGATGGGAGTATTGCCTTTATTATTATATATGTAGATGACATATTGATAATGGGAGACAATAAGACTCTCCTGCAGTCACTCAAGGAGTGGTTGTCCAGTACCTTCATGATGAAGGATTTAGGTGAAACTTGCTATATTCTGGGAATTAGGATTTATAGAGATAGACCTAATAGATTGTTGGGGCTGTCACAGTTAGTCTACGTAGACAAAGTTCTTAGACGTTTTTCTATGAAAAATTCCAAGAAAGGCGGTCTACCTATGGGACAAGGAATCAGGTTATCTAAGAAGGAAAGTCCTTCTAATGCTATAGAACTTGAACGCATGAAGAGGATCCCATGTTCTTTGGCTATAGGATTGATCATGTATGCCATGACCTGTACTAGGCTAGATGTGGCCTTTGCACTTAGTATGACTTGCAAATTCCAGCAGAATCCTGGGGAAGAACACTGGAAAACAGTCAAGAGTATTCTTAAATATCTTAGACGAACTAAAGATTACTTCTTAGTCTATGGTGGGGAAGAAAAGCTAGCTACTACTGGGTACACTGATGCTAGCTTCCAGACGGATCTTGATGACTTCAAATCTCAGCTGGGTACACGTTCATTTTCAATGGTGGAGAAGTGAGCTGGAAAAGTTCCAAACAAGTTACAAATGCTGATTCGACAACATAAGCTGAGTACATTGCTGGATCGGAAGCTGGTAAAGAAGCTATCATGATTTCTGAGTTCCTGAAAGAACTAAGGGTAGTTCCGAGTGTCAGTTGTCCAATAACTATTTACTGTGACAACACTGGTGCGATTGCACAGGCTAAGGAACCAAGATCAACAAACAGAAACAAACATGTACCAAGGAAGTATCACATACTCAGGGAGATGTTGGAGACTGAAGAGATTATATTAGACTATGTTACCACAGATGATAATCTAGCTGACCCATTCACTAAACCATTAAGCTTAGTCAAGAATAATGGTCATTTTGAGAATATGGGCATTAGATATGTTGGAGATTGACTCTAGGCCAAGTGGGAGTTTGAAAGTATATTTATGTCCTAGAGACAATATGTATTAGGACAAATGTACTTATACACATTCATATTATTATTAATGGAGATTAATATTTTGGCATTTGCAATTATTGAATTATTAGTTGATTGTTTATAATATTCTATAATATGCATCCCTATAGGTTACGTTGTTATTAATAATGTGAGCTATTAATATTATAACATAATTCTTAAAATAGCCTCCACTAATGATCATCGAGAATGGGATATCGATGATATGTGATAAGTCGACATGTGGTTTGCATCACATCCTTAGAGAATGTTATATATCTCACCTGCTACGAGTAATGGCTACTCGTGATGGACACATGGATACTTTAGAAGTATTGGTATACCATGCTGATAAATTATTTGTTATAATTGTCTAAAGTATGATCAGCGTGTGGGAGATAGAAGTCCTTAGACTTGAGGTCAATGCGCACCTTATCTATAAAGTAATATACTTTGATCCTGTCCTAAGCTCAAATGCCTTATGGGTTGAGATACAGCTTGTATTGGGTACATTACGATGCGGATTAAAGGTGGTAGTTGAGCCAAGATTAGGATTCATTCCTCGAATGTATATTCGAGAGAACACTCAGCTTCTCAGTGATATTAGGTTGACTAAGTCATTGGCCAACGCAATAGACATATTTAGAATATGGTCTAGTTGTCAACTAATATAGATGAGATAAAATGATTAAGCCATATGGATAGACACTTGACAAATCCTAAGCTTGATCAGGTGTGTCGTGAATGAAAAGATTTTATTTTACCGCATAGAGGTTAAGTTTACTGGATTCGTGTAAACGTACTTCACATATTGAGTTCGTCTTGCGGCGCCGTCTAGGAGTTCCGCGTAGACCTTAATTTGATTAATGTCGATATGTGAAGGCCTGTAGGGTCACACTATGTCGATTGTCTTTTCGATCTAAGGATGTATTGAGAGAGTATTAAATATTCGATTTAGAATCGAGATAATTAAATGAATAATGATTGTTTTAATTAAGTCAAAATTGGATTTTAGATTTAATTAAGAATGTACAGAAAATAAAATGAGATAGTGTAGGGCCACGTCAGCGCCGCGACGCCATGACCTAATCTGTCTCGAATTTTGGGCCAGGCCCAAGGTCAAACACTAATCCGGTTTGACCTAATTTTCACCTATAAATACAAAGCTACACTTCATTATTCATGACACTTAATTTTCATATCATTATTCTAAGTCTTAGAGACTCAGAATCAAAACACTCTCTCAAACCGCTGCCGGATTTCCTAGCTTTTCAAAGGAGGAATACATTGAAGCTTGGAGCTTGCAATCTAAAGGGCATTCGCGTGCGCACCCATAGTTGATAGAAATTCCAGATATTGTAAACATGTAAGTATCATTCAAGTCTTATGTTTACGATTTTAAATTACCATATAGTCAAACAGTTCTACGTTTGTTGGGTTTGAAATAAGTTTTCAATATCCGCTGCATACAACAACCCAATAAAAACCTTCAGATATTACTATGAGATAAGAGGATGTGACAGTTCCCTCTTAGGTTATGTGATTAAGTGTTTACCCCAGATATGTATAGTTCATATAATATTGACGTGTATAGAAGCTTTAGGGCTAGGTATTTCAACTTTCATTTAAGGAAGACGTAATTTCCCTATGTTTGATGCATGTCTATAGTTCACAAAAAAATTGTATATGACCGTAAAATAGGGTCTAACGATGAGAGAAGTTAGAAATAACCTTATGCTTCACTTTAGTATTCATAGCAGAACAAGAGAGCATTATGTTAGCAGGTGGTTAGTAGAAGAATAGTAAGTAAAGGTTTTGGGTAGATACAATGAATTAGAAATTTCAGAAGGGTAGTAGAGGTACAATTTGATTTTTTCAGTCAGGCTAACACTAATGAATGGGTAACAATTTGAATACACCAAATGCGTGTTAGAACCCAAAGAGTTGAAGTTAATCTCAAAATACAGTGATAGTGGAAGAAGTAATCAGCTAGGCAGTAAGAGAGCAAACTACAGAAGCATAGTTTTAAAGAGTTATCCAAAAGGGGTTTTCCTTAAGACCGAGAGTAGGAGAAAAGTTAAGTCGTTAAGACAGAATATGCTAGTTAAGAATACATTAGTTCTCAGTCTATGTAAGTGTCACGATCTAAACCGGAGGACCGCGACGGGCACCCGGACCCTACCTGTCGGGCACCACCAACCATACAATCCATACCTAATCATATTTAAATACGGACTAAGCAAAAAAAACTATATAAAGTTTTAACCGAAAAGCCCCAACTTATATATACATACCAAGGCCAACAAGGCCCTACATGACAACTATCCACATGACACCTGTCTACAAGCCTCTAAAGAGTATAACATACCACGACCAGACTGCAACTCTGAAGCAAATAAAGTGCTCCAATATCAGCTGAACTAGCAACCTACTAGTGCGGATCGTCACCCTCTTAAACTGAACATGCGGGCATGAAACGCAGCGTCTCGCAACAAAAGGGACGTCAATACAACTGATGTACTGAGTATGTCAGGCATAAGAAATAACATAATAGAGATACATAATAATCTGAAACATAAATAGCTGACCATCAGTAAATGCCTCTGAGGGCCCTAATATATTTGCCTAAATGTTATACACAATGTAGTATACATATACATCAGCCTTATCGGGCATCTTCCTTACCATAACAACCTCTGTGGGCATCATACCATATAATGATTAATGAATGTATGCATGATGCAAATGCGGTATACATATATATTGGCCACACAAGGGAATCTTCCTTCCCATAACCGCCTCTGTGGGCATCAGGTTATATCAGCCACACAAGGGCATCACATCATATGGGCCTCTTTCAGGCTCTTTTGTGATAGTCTGTACCAGCTGCAAGTGGTGTGCGTATATAACACCTATCCCTTTCCCCATATCTCCTATATATACAATATTTACCATATAGTAGTATGCATAGCACAAGTGATCCAGGGTAATATATGACTATAATGCAAATAAAAATGCATGAATGGTAATACGATATTCCAATCTTAACGGATGACATATTACCTTTGTACCTTTGGCTAACACGGTGAATATCATCATTTTTTTCGTATGTCTCAATAAGGACTTAGAAACATATTTGGACATGTCTTTTTACCATAAGAGTCAATAACATGATCATTCTTAACTACTAAGAGTAGAGTAATTTATTGAACAACATTACGGTTATGTTTCGTACATAGAACATGCCAAAAGAAAGAAATAGTCTTGCATACCTTGTTATAGAAGTTATCTAAGTTCTGCGGGTCCTTGTAAGCTCTATGAATGATTATCTACATCATACGGATGATTTAAATCATAATCGGATCAATTTACTATTAATAAAATCATTGAGATATTCTAGCAAACACCTTGTACGCATAGATTCTATGTTTCTTCTATATGGAAAACTATGCATGTAGCGAAACAATCAGCCTTCCTAATCCTCCTCCTTAATTGGCATAATGTCTAAAACAATTCAACAATTTCACATGCAACCTCTAGTTCCATATCGGCAGCCCCAACAATACCTAACCCAAACTTAGCATTTTCGATAATCACTTTAGAACTAGTGGCAAGAATCATGCTTTATAATTTGTATAAACTTAGAAACAAGAAGAATTACCTCTTTTAGGTGTAACGACGGTGTCGTCGGACAACCCCTCACCCAAATCAGATTTCGACAAGCAGAGACAGGAGCCCAAAAATTGACTTGAGCTAGAGCTTTTCCGAAACTCAAGGTCTTGCTTGATTTCTGAGTGTTAGGCTTGTTTAAGGCTTCAATTTCGTTGGAGCCAAGGCCCAAAACATCATGAATGTTTTCCCCCCTTTTGGCGAGCACAAGCTTATGGAAATTCCTCAATTTGGCCATGAATTTTTAGAGAGCTTACCAATTGAGATGTTACTCCTTCTGATAGAAGTGTGAGATTTCTTTCTCCAAGAAGAGATTCTACAGAGGCTAAAGGAGATGAAGGTCTTTAAAAAAGGAGAAGGGTGAATGTCTGAAGACATTGTGAAGCTGCCACTGATCGATTTATAAGGCTTAGTCACTCAACCAGTGTTTTATGATGCTACACGTAATATCCCACTACCTATTGTCCCAATTTAAAAATTAATAAATCCCACAATTAATTAATAATACACACAATTAATTTCTTGATCCCAATTCACTTAAATCCTGACGACTTATAAAACCTTTTTATACTCAGTCATAATTCTTGTAATATGACACTAGTCTATAACCTCTTTTGGGGATATACAACTATTATTATTAGTCTCCGTCGTCACACTTGTTAAATCCAAAGTTATTTCGGAATCACATCTTTTTATATAATAATTTCTTTATTAGTGTACGTAAGTACAACATAAACTTCCCGGGGCCCGGGTCTACTTTCCTACGTTTATGTGTTCAAACCACCACCAGAAAGTAAGGGGTGTTACATCCTCTCCCCCTTAGAAACATTCGTCCTCGAATGTTAGGGTGGCATATCTAATTCTTGTCACAATAAAAATGAACACACAGATGATCAAGTTCAGTAAAAACAAGAGAGAAAATATCAAGTTTGTCACTCCAATTCATCAAAACTGGGGATAAGACACTCATGGATTAATTCAGAGCTATTATTTAAAACAGTGAAAGGATACATATCAATCTGTGACCACTTCCAAAAAATAAACTCAAGTTCAGGCCAATTACATATACAACTCCACATACAAAATGAAATAAACACATGGTGGCACCTTCCAATTCTAGTATCCAATAATCTTGTGTGAAGCAATCTTCACTTAGCTAATTGCTTAAAATAGAAAGTTAATAGTTTGGTGGATTCTTACCTAGGTCTATAGTGTATCCCATGCATTTTTCATATTCAAGGAACATGCAAAGAAGATGGAGGGTCCTGACATCTAGTTTAAAGTCCTATATGCATCATAACTATTAAAACAATAAACAAATCAGTGCAAATAATCATGGCACTGGTTTAAGATAAAATGCAGTAAACACAACAATTGCTTATTTTCAAATCTGTCCCTGCCCAGGACTTACAACAACATATGCCTCAAAGTGAAGGTAGCAACATGTGTTTGAACATGGCAACAATTCTTATCAAAATGCAACAGTAGTAGCAAGTGACAACAAAAACAGCAGCCAAACAGTGGTAACAAGTGACATCAAACAACAACCATAATAACAGCAAGCATGGTAGCTAAATGCCTCAGATGATAACAAATATATGCAACAACTAGCTCAATGTAACAGTGCCAACAACAAAATGTAGCAGCTAATGGAAACAGTTTCAGGCCCCCAATACTTTGCCTCAGATCCTAATCTCACAGTGAACATTAGAATGTCCAGAAATTTCCCTCTTATTTAGCAAGTTTTCAAGCACAGATAAGTCTCAAAGGTGTATAACCACTGACTATTCAGGACACTAGTCAGGCTTTTCCTTTTCAAAATCAAGGAATCCTAGCTGTGTTGACAGTCACAACACATATGTATTGGTACAAAATGAGGTAGCACACAAGGCTCAAATAGGCAGTGTATCAATTTCATACAAAGTTCAATTTAGAAAAGAATCATTCAAGTTCCACATGGTACCTAGACTGAGTGGGATTATAAATAGGTCACACAAAGGCTAAATCAACTATTGGCTTTGGTGTAATAACTCAAGTATGTAAGAATCCAAGTTTTAGTTTAAAACAGTTGACATTAAGTACTCTGAAAAGCAAATGAACTTCAAGAAGGACATAGGAGCATGGTGGAAAAACTAGATATAAGCTGAGCAAACAACCTCCATAAAAATGCATATAAACTCAGGTTCAAGGTCTATTCTTAACTAAGCTATTTAACTGAGTGGTCTGATCCTATCAGTTCCAACCTGATAAAATATGAAATTGAGCATTCTTGAAAGAGCTAAAATTTGTATATTTTAACTAAGTTCATCAGAGTTTGAGTATATGTATGACCATATGAGTATACTTATAAAGGCAAGACTAAGAAAGTTGAAGCAATAGGCAAACAATAAACTTGGCCAAATAAGTAGATTATGCTAACCACCATATTGTTTTAGTAGTAAAGAAATGACATATTTGTACAGGATAAGGGACAAAATTAGTGTAAACTAGCACTTGAACAAATAATCAGTTTTATCCTCTTATTTTATCATGGAGAAAAGAAACATATGATCCATACATTAAGCTAAATGGACATACAAACTTAACAAGTGCAATTTTCAAGCTTGGAATGACATTCTTAAACTTGTAAGGTTACTTGAATGGTCAACACCAATCATGAACACATATCTGAGCAGCATACAACTAGATAAATAAAGAAACATTTAGAGGGGATACTCACAAACACAAGACCTTAGTATCCTATGATTTAAAATCTATAATAAACCAGTTATACATCTTTAACATTCAGAACATGCAGCAGTACAATGGCCAGAGTAATTGGACCAATTTGCACAGTTTAGTATCTCCTATTAGCTTAATTTGTCAAGTTACAGACCTCATATTCACTTATACTTAGGCCTAGGTGGTTGACAAAGTTATTACAGCTCAAACAACGGTATGGCAACACTAATATTTTTAATCAGGGCCATATCACCAGCAACAGACAACAAGGCCAGACTTCAATTCAGTTTTTGGATCCTTAGAGTAAAGTCATGGCATGGTTATGTGTGACAATGAGATAAACACACATGATCTAGACATGAAACAAAGCATATATATGCATGGCAAAGCTACCAACAGGGCACATATATGACCACTTAGCATAGATATTCAACAGAGGCTATAAGATGGATATGAATTGCTTCCACATACACAACACACATGATTTATGTAAGATTTATATAGGCTTCATGCTATATCAACTTGGGCTCAAATGTCAACAAGACAATTACTAGGGTTCAAATCATCAAGCTAGAACAATCCCAAGGGACTTAAGCTAGATCCATACTAGGTTTAACTAGCAGAGATAGGCATAATACTCAAACAAGCAGATTAACTGAATACTCACCCAAGTACAAATCTCATGGATTAACAAATACATTTCCTAAGAAAACAAATCATGAACTAAAATTCCTTTTGGACATGTAAAAAACCTCTTGGATTAGTGTTATGCTCATTAAGGTATCAGAACATGTAAGGGGTATCCAAAAATAAACTAAAATAAGTCATCTGGTTTCAAATTTTTTTTCTTTTTGTCTAGGCAGTTTATACCACAGTATGCATCCATAGATCCATAAAAGTAGCAGAGTATTAATAGCAAGGGCATGACATCATGTAGTCAAATTTGAAGCTAAACATGTCATTGGAAAACCACATGTAGGCTATATTACTTCAAATCATTGGATACCACATGGAAAGACCAAGAATAGTAAGGCAACATACTCTCTTTAGGCCTATATTAAGCTAATATTAGCATGGTAATCACGTGAACATGATAATTTTAAACCACACAAGTCTTTTTACTATAACCAATAAGTTAAAATTACCCCCAGCCTCATGTTGGATCTATATTAAGTCAAAGCATCCCTAATAGACATTAATCACTCCTAAATCAGTTTGAATAAGTTTACTATTGCCTAGCTATGCATACAAAACAGATTTAAAGCTATTTCATGTCTTAACTAAAACCACACACTTTATGATCCTAATAGACATGTTCATATAGATGCATATCATCACCACATCAAATGGTACAACAATCTTATCAATCCACATACAAAATCCATATATTTCTTCAATTAATCCAAACATATAACCATATATCTGTTAAACATAATACACGCTTTATTTAAAGGTAACTAATTGAAAACTATATGGATTATTAGGATAGGTTCTAGGTCATCGTTATGATCCTGTTGGTGTATCTGCACTATCCTATCTTGGTCCTATATATAAGCCTCAATCAGACACATTTTGAAGTGGAATCCTCTTATCCTTACTAACCACTCGCCTTCTCCTAGCTTTCCTCTTTTCTTCCTCCGGCGTGTATCCCATAACATAGACTAGCGAGCCCTGATTAACGGACCCCCAAGATTGTGGACTATCCAGAATCTCAGAAGAGTCGGGGTCAGTGAGTGAAATGCATACCCGATCACGACATTATATCTGAGAGATATTGGGCTATACCCATCCCTGTGTTGCTCCACTTAGATCATGGTCAATGGGGCCCGATACTGAAACTAAAGCCTTGGGTGAGGCCGGAACCCCCCTCACTCCTCCTTCCGTTGGATGAACCGAGAGTATCCAAGCGGGTGACTCATATGTATCTTCGGATGGATCCTCCTCGATAGATTCCATAATCTCTAATGGGTCTGAGTCCATAGTGTAACTCACCTCTCTTTTTTAAACTTTCATAACCCTCCGACCCGTACCAGCGGGTGGTATCTGTCTAATATCTTCCCTCGCAACAATACCCACACTCTTACTACCCGAGACCTTTTTCGTCATAGACATTGCTATAGTTTCAAATGAGAAAATTCGATTAGAAGCAAGTATTTCTATGACTCGACTATATCAGACGATCTAGATTATGAAGGAATCAGACAATTCTAAATTTCATGTAGCCTCCTGCATATAAGTGTAGCACGCTACACACCTATAAACAAGACTCTACCAGACACGGCTTGTAGACATCCCTAGGACAGACCTGCTCTGATACCAAGTTTGTCACGACCCAAACCAGAGGGCCGAGACAGGCACCCGAACCCTACCTGCCGGGCACCACCAACCATACAATCCACACCTAATCATATTTAAATACGGACTAAGCTGAAAAAAAACTATATAAAGTTTTAACCGGAAAGCCCCAACTTATATATACATACCAAGGCCAACAAGGCCCTATATGACAACTATCCACAAGGCACCTGTCTACAAACCTCTAAAGAGTATAACATACCACGACCAGACTGCAACTCTGAAGAAAATAAAGTGCTCCAATACCAGCTGAACCAACAACCTACTAGTGTGGATTATCACCCTCTTAAACTGAACCTGCGGGCATGAAACGCAACGTCTCCCGATAAAAGGAACGTCAATACGACTGATGTACTGATTATGTCATGCATAAGAAATAACATGTCAGAGATACATAATAATCTAAAACTGAAATAGTTTACCAACAGTAAATGCCTCTGAGGGACCTAATACATATGCCTAAATATTATGCACAATGCAGTATACATATACATCAGCCTCATCGGGCATCTTTCTTACCATAACAGCCTTTGTGGGCATCATACCATATAATGATTAATGAATATATGCATGATGCAAATGCGGTATACATATATATTGGCCGCATAAGGGAATCTTCCTTCCCATAACCGCCTCTATGGGCATCAGGTTATATCGGCCACACAAGGGCATCACATCATATTGGCCTCTTCGGACTCTTTTGTGATAGTCTATACCAGCTGCAGGTGGTATGCATATATAACACCTATCATTTTCCCCATATCCCCTATATATACAATATTTACCATATAGTAGTGTGCATAGCATAAGTGGTCCAGGGTAATATATGAATATAATGCAAATGAAAATGCATGAATGGTAATACGATATTCCAATCATAACGGATGACATATTACTTTTGTACCTTTGGCTAACACGGTGAATATCATCTTCTTTTCCGTATGCCTCAATAAGGACATAAAAACATATTTGGACATGCCTTTTTACCATATGAGTCAATAACATGATCATTCTTATATACTTAGAGTAGAGTAATTTATGAAATAACATTACTGTTATGTTGCGTACATAGAACATGCCAAAAGAAAGAAAGAGCCTTGCATACCTTGTTATCGAAGTTATCTAAGTTCTGCGGGTCCTTATAAGCTCTATGAATGATTATCTACATCATACGAATGATTTAAATCATAATCGGATCAATATACTACTAATAAAATCATTGAGACATTCTAGCGAACACCTTGTACGCATAGAATTTATGTTTCTTCTATATGGAACCTATGCATGGAGCGAAACAATCAGCCTTCCTAATCCTCCTCCATAATTGGCATAATGTCTAAAACAATTCAGCAATTTCACATACAACCTCTAGTTCCATATCGGCAGCCCCAACAATACCCAACCCAAACTTAGCATTTTCGATAATCACTTTAGAACTAGTGTAAGAATCATGCTTTGTAATTTTTATAAACTTAGGAACAAAAATAGTACGCTCGGCCTGCCCGTCTGTTTGAGGGTGGAAAGTTGTGCTAAGATTAACTCGGGTGCCTAAACCTTTTTGAAATAATTTCCAAAAATTTGCTGTAAACTGTGCACCTCTGTCAGATATAATAGAAATAGGCACACCATGGAGGCAAACAATCTCCTTAACATACAACTTCGCGTAATCCTCGACTGTGTAGGTAGTTTTGACTGGTAAGAAATGAGCTGATTTAGTTAATCTATCAACAATTACCAAAATAGAATCAAATTTATGATAAAAGCGAGGTAAACCCATAATGAAATCCATATTAATCATTTCCCATTTCCACATTGAAATCTCAATGATCTGAGTCAAGCCACTGGGCTTTTTGTGCTCTATATTTACTTGCCGACAATTAGGACATTGAGCTACAAATTCCGCCACGCTCCTCTTCATATCATTCCACCAATAAATATCCTTGAGATCATGATACATCTTAGTAGATCCAAGATGAATGAAATATCGTGAACAATGGACCTCCGTCATAATTCTATCTCGTAATCCTGCTAGATTTGGAACACATAGACGACTCTGGTGCCTGAGAGTTCCATGTTTGTCAATCTCAAATGTTGTGGTCCTCTTCTGTTGGATGCCCTCTCTAATCTTCTTCAAACTGGGGTCTTCCTTATGAAGTTCCTTAACTTCTGATATGAGGGACGATTCTGACATATTCTGAATCACAAAACCACCATCCTTCGAATCCCTTAACCGGACTCCCAAACTAGCTAACTGATGGATCTCTCTTACTAACTCCTTCCTTTCGACCTATATCGGAGTCGAGCTGATCATCAACTTACGACTGAGCGTGTCTGCTACAACATTAACTTTACCAGGATGATATAAGATGTCCACATCATAATCCTTCAATAATTCAAGCCACCTCATATATCTCAAGTTCAACTCTTTCTGCTTGAATATGTATTGTTGACTTTTATGATCCATGAAAATGTCTACATGAACACCGTTCAAGTAGTGCCACCAAATCTTCAGTGCATAGACCACTGCGGCTAACTCCAAATCGTGTGTCAGATAGTTTTTCTCATGTTTCCTCAATTACCTTGAAGCATAGACAATCACTTTACCATATTGCATTAACACACATCCTAAACCTAATAAAGCCTTTCTCAAGCAGATCCTTTAATTACTCCTTTAATTATTTCAATTCAGCCGAAGTCATTCTGTAAGGAGGAATAGATATCGGTTGAGTGTCTGGCAACACGTCTATACAAAACTCAATTTCCCTTTCAGGAGGAAGGCCTGGGAGTTCGTCTGAAAATACATCAAGAAACTCATTAACCACTGGAATTGATTGAGAAATAGGTGGTTCGGTATCGACACCTCTAGCCCAAACAAGATGATAAACACAACCTTTGGAGATCATCTTCCTTGCCTTAAGGTATGAAATAAACCTACCTTTTGGCGATGCCGTATTACCCTTCCATTCAAGAACTGGCTTGCCTGGAACTAAAATTTAACAATCTTTGTTCAGCAATCAACACTAGCGCAACATGATGCTAGCCAATCCATGCCCATAATAACATAAAAGTCAACCATCTCTAGTTCTATCAAATACGCTAGGGTCTGATAGCTACAAACTAATACTGCACAATTCTAATAGACTCATCTAGCAACTACCGACTCACCAACTGGTGTAGATACCACAAATGGATCTCTTATCAACTCAGGCTCCACACCAAACTTACAGGAAATATAAGGGGTGATATATGATAAATTGGAGCCTAAATCTAACAACACATACACATTATGTGAAAAGACCGATAATATACATGTAATGACATTAGGTGAGGACTCTTGATCCTGTCAGCCCATCAATGCGTAAATGCGGTTCTGGCCCCTACCTCTGCCTCGATCGGATAATGTCTGTTGACTCTGCCCTGACGGGAGTACTGATTGTGATGAAGTTGCTGCAGATCCGATCGGCTGGACTCTAACATCTCCACCTCCTATCAGGCATTCCCTCATAATATGACCACGTTCACCACAAGAATAACACACCCTTGCTCCTTGTTGGCATGACCATATATGGGTCTTACCGCACTGCTTACATCGAGCGAACGGTGGTCTCATCTGAATAGAATCCCCTCTGTAATAAGACCCTGACGTTCATGATCTATGACCTGGTCCCTATTGAACATACCGATCAGCCCTTGACCTTGAAAATAGTAATGACGCGCTAACTGCCGGATAGGATGGTCATCTATAAAGCTGTGGCTTGGGCCCACCTCTGAACTCCCTCGTGTCACCTACAGATCGAGCCCTCTTATGCTGGCCCTTATCACGCTCTTGATCTACCCATTGTTATCTCTTACGATCCTTCAGATTCTGTGCATAAGCCTGAATGCGAGCAATGTCCATACTCGAATTCAGAGAAACAGTAGTACATTCGTTGACCAAGTGCAGCTATAAGCCAGTAACAAACCTATGTACCCGATCACTCATCTCCACTATAATTGTAGGAGCATATCTTGCCAGTGAATTAAACTACAAGCTATATTCCCGAGCACTCATACTGCCCTGCTCAAGACATAGAAATTTATCCTGCCTGACCCATCGGAGCTCGACTGGCAGAAAATATTGTAAGAATGCCTCTGAGAATTCTCTCCATCCTGATGGTGGAGCACGAGGTCCCCTAGATTGCTCCCATGTCTTATACCAGGTCACCGCGACATCCCACAGTTTATAAGAAGCAAACTTTACCGACTCAGTATCGGTAGCATCCATTACCCGCAAGGTACGCTGTATCTGGTCCAGAATATTCTGTGAGTCTGCGTCCAGGTCTGATCCCGTGAATACTGGAGGGTCTAGATTAATGAAATCCCGAGCACTTATGCTAGCAGCTCTATCAGAAGAAATAAGAACCTGACGTTGGGCTTGAATGGCCACCAATCGTGTCAATAACTGTACCGCACTCCGCATATCAAGATCCACATCTGGGGTATCAAGTGGAGGAATTGGGGGTACTGCTGCCCTACTACGCTCCTCCATAGGTGCTGAACTGGGGGAATCATACGAAGGAGTCACACCGTAGGTTACTAGCGGTTGTCAATCGGCTGGTACCTTCGCCTGCAGCCGTATTCAACGCCCTTACACTCTTGAACTTCTTCCTTGTTGTAGGTATTGCTGGAATCATAAACACGAGACGGATTAAGAGTGAAATACTTATAACTCTGTTCTATAGAATGATCTATGAGATGAAAGAATGGAAACCATCCCTAAATGTCAAGTAGCCTCCTGTTTGTAAGTGTGGTGCACAAAACACCCACAAACAAGACTCTACTAGAAATGACTTGTAGACTCCCTAGGACAGACATGCTCTGATACCAAGTTTGTCATGACCCAAACCGGAGAGTCGCGATAGGCACCCAGACCCTACCCTCCGGGTGCCGCTAGCCATACATTTAACATCTACCCATAATTATTCGCGGCCACAAGGGCCGTAACTCAGTACTCTGCTGACATATATAAACATAGAAACCTTAAACTAGAAATCCAACTTATATATATATATATACACCGAGGCCGACGAGACCGTACATGACTACTACACACAGGACAGGGCCCCGCCATACCCATATACACATGAAAAAATACACCGTACAAAACTTAGACCGATACTCAGAAAAAAGGGGAGTGCTTCAAAATCCGCTGAGTCAGCAACCTACTAATGTGGATCATCACCTGCCTACGTGAACCTGCGGGCATGAAACGCAACATCCCCCGACAAAAGGCATGCCAGTACGACTGATGTACCAAGTATGTCAGGCATAAGAAACATCACAACAGAGATATGTAATACTCTTACACATAAACAGTCGACCAAGATAGTTGAGAGAAACAGTCGACCAAGATAGGTGAGTGAAACAGCCGACAATAGCAGCAACCGACAGAAATAACTGACCAACAGTAAATGACTCTGAGGCCCTAATACATATGCCTAAATGTTATGCACAATATAAATGCGGTATACGTATAAATATTGGCCACACAAGGGCATCTTCTTTCCCATAACCGCCTCTATGGGCATCAAATTATATCGGCCACACAAGGGCATCATATTATAGTTGGCCACACAAGGGCATCAATATTGGCCTCACATGGTCATCTTTCTTTTTGTGATATCTGTACCAGCTACAGGTGGTGACGCATATATAACGCCTTTCCCTTTTCCCCTTCCCCTACATATATATATTGATACCATATAGTAGAGTATATAACGCAAGTGGGTCCAGGGTAATACATGAATATAATGCAAATGAAAATGTATGAGTGACAATAAAATATTCTAAATTTACCGGATGACATAATATCCTTGTACATTCGGCTAACATATGGAATATCAACATCTTTCCCACATACCTCAATAAGGATTTAGGAACATATTTAGACATGCTTTTGACATAGGAATCAATAATATGAACATTCCTTAACTACTAAGAGTAGAGTAATTTATGGAATAATATCATGGTTACGTTTTATTACATGGAACATGCCAAAAGAATAAAATAATTTGCCTTAACATACCTCGATTCCACTAATTACCCGAGTCAATGGAGTTACTGTTGTTGCTCAAGTACGTTGCTGCTCCAATTCTTAAGAGACAAGAACTATGTTGCTGCCTTTTGCTATTGCATGTGTTGTATTTGCTTCAGTTTCGTACAAAAGGGGTTGGAAATGTATCACGATTTCGTCCCCCCCCCCCCATATTAATATTAATCCCATGTCGTATGCCAATCTCACAAGCTACCACAAACCCCCACCATTAATTACCATGCAAAATTGTCCAACAACGTGTCCACTTACTAACTTATATTGCCTTAGTCATTAGGTAGTCTACTTAAGGATTACACATGATGTTCCCATTAAGCTTGTCCCCCCATTATTAATCAATCCCACAATTAATCAATTATACACATAATTAATTTCTTGATCTCAATCCACTTAAATATTAATAACTTTTAAGACCTTCATATACCTAATGTCATAATTTTGTGATATGACACTAGTCCATAACCTCTTTATGCACACACCAAATTTATTTTCGATCCCCGACGTCACACTTCTTAAGTCCTAAATTATTTTGGGACCGCATCCTTTTATATACTAAGCTCTTTATTAGCATACGTAAATATAACATAAATTCCTCGAGGCCCGGGTCTATTTGCCTATGTTTAGGTGTTCAAACCATCGCCCAAAATGTTACAATCATGACCTTGAAGAGGTTTATTGATGGAATGACATGAAGAATAATGTAGTCGATTTTGTGGCTAAGTGTCCAAATTGGCAGCAAGCGAAATCTGATTCAGTAGAAGATTACGCCAAGTTGTATATTCAAGAAATCATCAGGTTGCATGGAACTCCAATGTCCATTATCTCGGATCGGGGTGTCCAATTCACAAAAAAAATTGGAAGTCCTTCAAAAAGTATTGGGTACCAAAGTAAATCTCAGTACTGCTTTCATCCTCAGATGGATAGTCAGGAAGAGCACACTATCCAGACGCTCGAAGATATGTTGGGAGCATGTACCTAGATTTTGAAGGTAAGTCTAGTCATGTTGATGATTTGATATTATTGAAAGTTTCTCCTATGAAGGGCGTTATGAGATTGGAAATAAGGGGAAGCTCAATGCGTGATATATTGGACCATACAGGATCATGCGGACAGTTGGCCGAGTGGCTTATGAGCTAGAGTTACCACCATGGTTGGTTGTTGTACACCAGTACTTTATGTGACCATGTCAAAGAAATCCATGAAGATCCATCTCTAGTTTCTCCTTCCCAAAACAAAGCGATTAAAGATCTCTTGTCTTGTGAAAAGATTCCAATGCCTATTCTTGATCATCAAGTTCGCAAGTTAAGGACTAAGGAAGTCGCTTCAGTGAAGGTGTTATGAAGGAACCAGAATGTGGAAGAGGCTACATGGAAGCAGAATATGACATGAACTCCAAATATATGCACTTATGATAGACAAGCAGCAAAATGTCTAAGGTAACTACCTCAAGTATTCAGATCTCATGGCAGTGTAGCACACGTGTATCCATGTCAGCCATGATTCATGTATTTATGTTAGTACATTATTCATGTTTCATTTCATGATGCTCGCATCCATGTAATCATGTCATGTTCATATTCCAGTACTCACGTCATTCATGCCTACGAATTCTTTTCCAAATCCCATGTATAGTATTTATGTATTCATTTAGTTCAATATCCATGTGTTCATGTTAGATCAATATTCATGACAATTAGTATTCACATATTCATGCCAACTCAATTGTCATGTTAGTCATGTCCATGTTTCAGTTACCATGTTATGTAATGTCATGCGTATTATGATGCCCTGTAAGACTTGCGTTGTGCTTTAGTTAGCTGACAAGTGTTTGAGAAATGTTGGGATAGTCCTATCTACAAAGGAAACTTTGTCAAAAGTTCTGTAGAATTCCATAGTTAGTCCTATTTCTAGCCAAGACCATCATTCGAGGACGAATGATCCCAATAAGGAGATAATTTAACACCCCATACCTTTAGGCTAAGGTTTGACCCACAAGATGGGTATATAATGGAACCTAGATGGGGAGTGTAATAAGTGTTTTGAAACCTATAAAAGGTATAAGAAGAGTCTTGGGACAAACTAAAGTTGGAAGCTACTCTACGGACCATGTTTTCAAGTGAGTTTGAAAAAGGTGTCACTTAAAGAGAGTATTCGAAACATCTATAAGGAATTTGGAAAAACTCAAAACATGAAAATGGTAACCTTTTGAAATACCTTTCAATCTGTATAAGGACCCTTGACCACCTCAAAGAGATCTCTGAACAAAAGGTTATGCCATTTTACTAAAGCGCGCTCAGTAGGCCCCAAAGTGAGCTGGGAGCTAGATGAGTGAAGACCGAAGCGAGGGGTGAGCTCGCCCTGGAGCTCACTCTTCAAGTCCTAGAGCGAGGGGTGAGCTCGCTCGGCGAGCCAAGGGGTACTTCACCCCAAGCCTATAAATGGGATCCTTAGATGATTTTATGAAATTTTTCACGTTCCAACTTTGTTCTAAAGCGCTAAGCAATCATTTTTCGCCTGTCTTCCTCATCCCACGTCAAGGTATGACCTATCTAACAATTCCTAAGCAATTCTAACATTAATTCATGATTAGTAACATGATTCTTCAACCAAAACATAGGATTTTCAAGGTAAATCCTTCTCAAGCATTCCAAGCAACGGTTTGGTGTTCTTCGTTCAGGAAATCATAATCTGTTCATTTAATTGGAGCGTATACCGATATGTAGGGCTTCTATCTATGTGTGAGAACATTGTTGTTCTTCCCCACGGCACATTAATTCATAAATCTCTATTTTTCCTCAGAGTTAGAGAATTATGTTCCAGTTCATGATAAACCTCAAATACAAGTCAGATAATTATATACATGTACTAGTTTCTGAACACATGCTTTGCACGTGTATCTTGTGTTAATTATTACGATGTTAAACATAAATAAAATTAAAAGGTAATACACTACCGTTAGTCATTTAAAGTTAGAATATAGAGTTTTTTCACAATCATTATCGTGCGGTAAAACATATCATTTTGTGAATTTAGTTGATATAGAAGAGGTAAGAATTCAATAGCAACACCTTCAACACTAAATATACATATGAAAACTAAAACCAAATTTAAATAAACGAGTAGTGTACCGTTCTGAAGAGCTAGAGATTGTCCTATCAATAGGAGAATAAATACTTAACACTCATTTTTGAAAGAATAAAAGTATCAAAAGCTCTTTAGCCTCTGGTCCAACTTATTGTTGCTCATGAATAAAATTAATACTTACAAATAATACTCCAATTTATTTTAGTAATTGTATTTAGAGGTACATTTTATACATAAGTTTCTTAAAAATAGTCATATGTATGTCCTCTCACCTTACATTCATATGCAGTTGTTTTTCATAAATAATACTCTGTTTATTAGTAACGGTATATTTAGATAATTTTGAGACTTTAAATAAGGTAAAAAAAAAGGATAAAATATTGACCAGAATTATATAAATGCAAATCATTATAGCAAGTAGCTTACATACTTGAAAAATATATCTACTCATGCTTTAAATTAGAACAGCTTTAACGTATTCATCAATTTCTTTTTGAAAATGGAAACAATAATGAAGGAAAAAGAAGAAGAAATATAATACTAACTTAAAATTGCAATTACCAGGAGATTACAATTAGATGGAAGAAATTGTTTGAAACTGTTTAATCAAAGACACGAACAATAATGTACTCGTCGCTTCTGCCACACAATCAGCAAAAGTTTGAAAGTTTAGAAATTGATGTTGTGCAAAATGAAAATTCTGTTTAAGAGAAATAATAAATTACTACAGATAAATACAACGAATCATGAAAGTTATCATCATATAATTGAAATTGTATCTTGTCTTGTGATTTTGATGTTTTGTGATTTTGATGTTGGATATTTTCAGCAAAATCAAAAGTCATCATTGATGTGATGCCCCTTCAAGATAAATGGGGAGTCTGTTAACATAATTCATATTTATTTTGAATTTGAACAGACACAACTTTTCCCAATAGCCACTGTTGATGCCTCTTGGAGGTGTCCGTTGGTGATGAAAATGCATCACCAATGGATGCGAAATCTCTATAAGTAGTAAAGATGCTTTCTCATTCATATAATAGATATGAAAAAGAATCAAAACTTCTAATGAAAAAGAATCAAAACTTATGTTGAAAAGAATCAAAACTTATGTTTTCTTTTTCTTCCCTAAGCATCATCAGAAACTTCATACTGTGTGTTCTTGGTTGGATCAAGGGAATACAAACTTTGAATTCAACATCGTTGTTAGGGCTTCATTGTATCCTGAAGACAATATTTATGTGACCTATTGTACTCGCCAATTTATTAGAAAGGGTCGAAATTGTCTAAAAAAATCCGCATAAGAGCCTTGAAGTTAGAGAACAATAATTCGGTGTTTGTGTTTCATCCTGTTAGTACCATATTTTACAACAACTTTTAGACAATTATCGACATGGAGGGTGAAGCTTCAATTGCTGCTCAATCATTGCAAGTAATGAACCAGACTTTGAATCATTTAGAACATTTTGATGGTGAGGTTTTCACTCGTTGGCAAGAGACTATCAATTTTTTTTGATGACTATCAAGTTATAGTACATCCTTGAAGATGGTTTGGAGGAAATTTCTGATGCAACTCCAATGGACAATGATGAATTGAAGGTCAAACGGAAGAAACGTCAAGAGGATGATTTATGTGCTGTGGTCATATTCTGAATGTTCTAGGAGCCAATGTTTACAATGCCCATCAAAGTCTTGAAAAAACAAAGGAATTGTGGACTGCGCTCGAAAACAAGTACAAAATTTTTGAAGCGAGTAACATGAAATTTCTGATTTGTAATTTCATGGACTTTAAGATGGTTGACAGTAAGTCAATTATTGCCCAGGTCAGTAAACTTTTACTCATTGTTAATCATCTTAAAGATGCTGGAATTGACCTAGTATCTTCATTCGTCGTTGGGGTTATTATTTCTCGTCTTGCCCCTTCTTGGAATGATTACAAGAAGAAGCTTAAGCATGCTGAAACTGACTATGACTTAGAAGGTTTACAGTGTCATCTTTGTATTGAAGAAGATGCTCGTAAATGAGAGATTAAGGATAGTCAACAAACTGAAAATCATTCTAAGATTAATAGTGTGGAAGAATAAAAAAAACCATTTTTTTGAAACCTAAGATTGATACTCGGTTTAAAAAAAAAGATCCCAACAAGAAAGATAAGAAGAAGGGAAATTGCTACTTCTGTAAGAAACCCGACCACTATGCTCGTGACTATCGTCAACGAAAGAATCAAATGAAAAATGAAGCGAATGTGGTCGATGACAAAGCAAATTTATCGATGTAGTGCAAGTGGCCAACACTGTTGCAAATCATGGTAGTGGATGGTGGTACGATACTGGTGCAACCATTCATATTTGTAAAGATTGACATACAAACCAGTTAGTGAAGAAGGAAACGAAGTTACTTCAGCGAACAACCAAAGCAACAAAGTGGTTGGCAAAGGCACTGTTGAACTCCCGTTTACTTTGGGAAATATTGTTACTCTTACTAATGTTTTACATGTCCCTGACATTTGTAAAAACCTTGTTTCTGGAGTCCTTGTTAACAAGGCTGGATTCAAGGTTACGTATGAGTCTGATAAGTTTGTATTGTCTAAGAATGGAATGTTTGTTAGATAAGGATACTCTTATAATGGGATGGTTAAGCTTAATTTAATAAATAATGGTTCTACTTATATTGTTGAGTCTGTTGATTTACGGCATGCTAGATTAGGACATTTGAATTATGGTTCTTTTAGAAATATGAAAAGATTAGGATTGATTTCTGATTGCAATTTTGATAATGTTTCTAAATGTGAAATATGTGTGCAAGAAAAGATAACTAGAACATCTTTTAAATCTATAATAAGAAATTTTGTCTTGCTTGAATTAGTACATAGTGATGTTGGTGATCTGAAAAGTCATATGACTCGTGGTGGAAACAAATACTATGTCACTTTAATTAAAGATAGTACTAGATATGCCTATATTTACTTGATGAAATCTAAGGATGAAGTCTTTGATAAATTTAGAATTTACAAAGCAGAAGTAGAGACACAATTAAGACAGAAAATTAAGGTTTTACGTTCTGATCTCGGTGGTGAATACTATCCTTCTGAATTTACTTTATTTTGTCAAGAACATAGTTTAGACCATAAATTCACTGCTCCATATACACCCCAACAAAATGGTGTTGATGAAATTAAAAATAGAACTTTGATAAATATGGTTAACGCTATGCTCATTAGCTCTGATTTGCCAAATTTTTTATATGGTGAAGCTAAATTTGTCTGCGTGCTATTTTGAATAGAGTTCTTTTGAAAAAGAAGAATATCTCTCCTTATGAATTGTGGTTTAAGAGAAAGTCTAACTTGAAAACACTCAAAGCATGAGGTTGTTTGGCATATGTCAGAAAGCCTGATCCTAAGAGACCAAAGTTAGGAAATAGGGCTTATAAATGTGTCTTTGTAGGTTATTCACTTAACAGTATTACTTACAGATTTTTAATCCTTGTCATATTTGAGATTATAGAATCTATAGATGTGAAATTTTTTAAAAACTTGACAAGGTCTAGTTCTCATCCACAACCTACTAAAAACCCATTGTTACCTAGTCTAGAACCTGTAGAGACTAATGACAATGTTGAACTTTATGCTCCCACTCACAACAATGATATTTTAGTTCCTACTAAAAATATCGAACCTAGAAGAAGTAAGAGATCAAGAATAGAGAAAAATTATCCAGATTTTATACAATATCTTGTAGAGGGTAATAATAATGAAGTTCTTAACATTGCCAAGTATGATATGCATGTTGATGATGATCCTAAAACTTATTCTGAAGCTATGTGTTCCAGAGATGCTAATTTCTGGAAAGACGCTATCAATGATGAAAATCATTCACTTTTGTCTAACGAAACTTGGGTGCTATCTGATTTACCTCATGGTGCTAAACCTATAGGATGCAAATGGATATTCAAGAGAAAATTGAATGATGATGGTACAATTGATAAGTTTAAAGCCAGATTGGTTGCAAAAGGTTATAAACAAAAACATGGAATTGATTACTTTGATACATATTCTCTTAATGCTCGTATCACATCTATTCGTTGTTTGATAGCACTTGCTTCTATTCACAAGCTAGTTATACATCAAATGGATGTCAAAACTGCTTTTCTAAATGGTGATTTAGAAGAAGAAATATATATGGAACAACCTGAAGGTTTCATAGTACCATGCCAAGAGAAGAAAGTTTGCAAGTTAGTGAAATCCCTCTATGGTTTGAAGCAAGTTCCCATGCAATGGCATGAGAAGTTTGATAAAGTAGCTTTGGCAAATGGTTTTGTTGTTAATGATGCTGATAAATGTATCTATAGTAAGCATGATAAATCTGGATGTGTAATTCTCTGTTTATATGTTGATGATATACTTATTTTTGGGTCTGACATATCTTGTGTGGAAGAAACTAAGAATTTTCTCAGTTCTAACTTTGATATGAAAGATCTAGGAGAGGCTGATGTGATCTTAGGAATTAGAATCCTAAGAAAGGGAGATGATTTGGCTTTAACCCAATCTCATTATATTGGAAAATTTCTAAAAAGTATAGTCATTTCAATGACAAACCAGCCCCCACTCCTTTAGATCCTAGTATTAAATTAATGAAGAATACTGGAAGGACATGTACAACTTGAGTATTCTAGTATTATCGAAAGTCTTATGTATACTATGCATTGCACGAGATCAGATATAGCCCAAGTAGTGGGAGTACTATGTCATTTCTCGAGTAACCCAGGAGTTGAGCATTAGAAAGCAATTTCAAGAGTGTTGGCTTACTTCAAAGGAACCATAGTTTATGGTTTACATTTCCAGGGTTATCCTACTGTATTGGAAGGATACAGCGATGCAAACTGGAATAATGTAGAATCCAAGTCCAAGTCTACTACTGGATGTATATTTACATTAGGTGGTGTTGATGTGTCTTGGGATTCAAGAAGCAGACTTGTATATCTGATTCAATAATGTTGCCAGAATTAATTACACTGGCAGATGCATGTAAGGAGGCAGAGTGACTTAGAAACTTTCTTATAGAGATCACATTATGGAAGAAGCCAACTCCAGCAGTCTTGATTAACTGTGATAATCAGGCTACAATTTATAATGTCTCAAACAAGACTTATAATAGAAAGTCAAAACATGCAAGTCTTAGACATCAAATAGTAAGACAATTACGCAAGAGAGGAGTAGTTGCAGTTAACTATATTAAAACAAAGAAGAACTTGGCAGGCCTATTTACTAAGAGTCTACCAAAGGCAGTGGTTTAAATAAAGTGTAAGGAAATGGGACTAAGGTCTGTGAAAAAAGGTTGATCACCGGTTACAGAAACCCAACCTATATTTTGAAAAAGATAAACAAGGTTCAATGGGTACCAACAAGTTACGAGAGTGATTATGGTACACTAAGACAAAACTTCCCATTTCTGTATTAGTGTAGTGATTCTGCATGATTGAGGATGGATGAAAATCCTTAATAAGTCTATGTTTATTTACATGTGTATCGTAGAAACACCTTAGAGATTTACCTATATGAATATGGAAATCATGCCATTTCCTATGAGAATAAGACCGCTCTCTAAAGAATACACATGAATCCAGTATATAAGCACATAGCCATTAACGTGCTAAGCTACAGAACACACAATTCTCTGAAGTCAATATGTGTGGAGATTCCGGTTTTATCACAAGGGGAACTTGGTTCAAGACTAGTTCACCATAGAACCTCGATAAGGCTTAGAATTTCTTACACTAAGTGAAGGTTCAAATCCAAAACATACCTATCATTTATGTATTGATTTCTACAATGATGCTTTGTCTCAACTTAGTTTGAACTATGTTGGCTTGATCCCACTTGGGTACATAGGCAGTCACATGAGTGATGCAGTCATTCCTATTCTGAAAGATTTTACTTTATTTTATGTTTTTTTATTTTGAAAATAGGGGGAGAATGTTGGATCTTTTCAGCAAATTCAAAAGGCATCATTGATGTGATGCCCCTTCAAGATATAGGGGGAGTCTGTTAGCATAATTCATATTTACTTTGAATTTGAACAGACGCAATATTTCTCAATAGTCATTGTTGATGCCTCTTGGAGGTGTCCGTTGGTGATGAAAATGCATCACCAATGGATGCGAAATCTCTATAAGTAGTAAAGATGTTTTCTCATTCATATAATAGATATGAAAAAGAATCAAAACATCTGATGAAAAAGAATCAAAACTTCTGTTGAAAAGAATCAAAACTTTTTTTTTATTTTCTTCCCTAAACATCATCAGAAACTTCATACTGTGTGTTCTTGGTTGGATCAAGGGAGTACAAATTTTGAATTCAACATCGTTGTTAGGGCTTCATTATATCCCGAAGGCAATATTTCTGTGACCTATTGTACTTGTCAATTTATTGGGAAGGGTCGAAATAATTGTTTAAAATAATCTGCATAAGAGCCTTGAAGTCAGAGAACACCAATTTGATATCTGTGTTTCATCCTGTTAGTACCATATTTTACAACATTTGATACCACCAAAACTGAGAGAAATAAACGACTAACACAAATATAATCAAATGTGATGATACATAGATGGGACAAAGAGAAGAAGCAATCAAATAAAAGTAAAGAATCTGCAATTAAAATTTGTGCGATTTACCTTTCGTTGTGTGTGTCTGATCATACCATTCAGAGTCTTAATTTATAGTTATGCAAGACCACCGTATTTATTCATTCAATATGAGAAAATGAAAAGACATGGAATTTAAAAATTAGTTTTTGGAAATGAGGGTCTTGAAAACTGTCTTTTCATCTTTCATTTTCCTTAGTGTCTTTCTCATTTAATTTGGGTCATTTAATCTGGTAATGTATTTAAACATCTTTTAAACTTTTTCAAACAATGTTAATGCTCCATGACTCTATGTTAAATGATTTAATATGAGTTCTCAGATTCTCCACTTCTTAAGAAATGATTTAATTTGTCATAACTTAATTATTCAATATTAACATAATTTTTTTTTTTTGGTGAAGGGCAAAACATTTTATTAACTTTTGAGGGATATTTTCGTAATTCAACTTTTCACTTTGGGGCTTTCCACTTTTAGTATAATATGATTGTCAATCTCAATTATGTTTCAGATAATTGTGTCCATGTATATCATTACGATTGTCATGAACCTGTCTGTGATCCATGTATGCTCGTGTTATCTTTTCCATGAACTCTCAGATACCAGTTATGAATTTAGATTGTTTCACTATATAGATTTTCACTTGTTTTCATGTCTCAAAAATTATATACATATACTTATACATATTTTCATAAAAAACTATGTTATGTATACATGTTATAAACTATATTATGATTCATATTTTGAAAACCATGGGCGCAGATGTCACTTATATTCATGTTCATATTTTTGGGAGTAGCATAGATTTACCGAGAAGGTTCAGACACCTGAAACTACATATGCCAGCGTAGTGAGTATTCAAGACATAGCGCCTACCTCCATCAAGATGTGGAGGATCCCCTGGCTTAAAGGACGGAACTCCAACAAGAAATCTATCGATCCGTCCAGTTAGGATGATTCCTTGATGTTACCTATTCCGGGTTATTTTATGGATTCACTCATGTCATGTTCATGTCTCATACCCCGGTAAGGTATGAGATGGATTAGCTGATCGGACAAAGATTAGACGCCACATGCGCATGTGGTGGTTACATATCGGTTATACTAAGGCTTTCCCATATATATACATACTTAAATATTTTACTCAGTTTACATCTTGATCATGCATATCATAGTCATGTCCAGGTTTCAGTACAGTTACAGTTTCAGATTACTTCAAGTAAAATTCCAGTGTGCTTACGTTCATATTGTGTGAGGCCTACATTTCACGATGAAGGTACATATTTTCAGGAAGACAGATTTGTTCCTTAGGACTTCATCGTATCAGCTATTTGGTGAGCCCCACTTCCTTCGAGACACTGTCTTTATCTTCAATAATCATGTTATGTAAGACAATCGGAATGGTGGGGGCCTTGTTCCAACAACAACCGGTATTACAGGCTCATGTTAGAAGTTTCATAGACTAGTCAGTGTGTCATGTTTAGTATTCAGTTATGTTTAGCCTTGTGGGCTACACAACTATATTTTCACACTATTTCAGCACTTATTTTTTAAAATAGTATTTTCAGTATTATTATGAAGTTACATGTTTTATTCCGACTTTTCATGTTTTAACTTAAATTATGCATTAGTACATGTCTTATGTTGATTCAGTAAGCCATGTGGTTCGCTCGGTCACATGCAACAAGGCATCGAGTGCAGTGTTACGTCCAGACCATGGTTTGGGGCCTGACAATTTGTGACTAACTAGTTTGCCTTTACAGTTTACTACATACATGCATGTCTTTTATTAAAGAGATTTACGCGCTTACACTGAGAGTAATAGCAGAAATCAAGCAAATAAGCAATAACATACTTGAGAGAATTCTGACTAGTTATTCAAGTGCGACTTGATACAAATGACTAGACTGAAAAAACGGTTTCATAGTCACATGTCTTACAATCTTCAAGTCTAGATAACTTGTATCAGGATTGTGATTGAGTTGTACCTATTTTCAGTTTTCTTAGAAGCATTATTTTGGGTAAAAAACTTAGTGAAATTCAGCTCCAAGTTAAGGATAACTTTGAGGGGACTCAACAGTCTGTGTAAATTATTGTAAGAGGGATTAGAGTTAGTTCTTAGGTTGCATCTCTTGTAATCTGAATCTTGTTAAGGCTCACAATTATAGTGAAGTTTGGGACAAATCGTGCAGAGGTGTAGGTCGTGGTTTTTCACCCTTGTGAGTCAGGTGCTTTCCACAAAAAATATTGTATTGTTACTTTATTGTTCTTTATGATTCCACAAATTAGTCTTAAGAAACTGATAGAGTAACCTGATCCATCACTTAGGCAAAAATCAGACGTAACACAATTCACCTCCTCTTGTGTTATTTGGTCTTGCAAATATCATCATATATATTATAAGCGCGACACAACTATATGGGGACGAAATTTTGTCTCAGAAACTTGGATGGAATTACTTTTCTCTGAGAAGAGATTATGTATTATATAACATCCACTTGGACAGAAATTGTTCATCTTCATTAAACTTGAATGTCTCAAGAGCTAAACACTATTTATGCATTGTCGATCGCACTCAAATTTTCTAAACTAATACCGTACCATATGTGTTCAATAACGCCTAAACTACTACTTTTTGCGAGTTTGTTTTGGTGAAAAGAAAGCTTTATTGATCATCCGATAAAAAACATTACATCATATCTATACTATGAGACTAAGGCATCCCTCTATTCTCCTATTTACATTATCAATATTAAAAAAAAAGTAAACATAATCTGACTAAATCATCCTCTAATCACCCTATGTAGTTTGGTATAAGCTAGCTATCCATCTTCATCCTGTTCTACTTTCCTTTCTCTGTATCATGTGCTTGTCGTACACCTCATGCTTTATCTGCTCACATATCAAACCTGATATGGGGACTTGCCTTTGCCACACTGCATCATTCCTAGCCTTCCATATATGATATACTGTTGCTACCAATACTGCTGTAATAAAGTGCCTGCAGTTTCTACCCTCCTCCATATGCCTTGCATCTCCAAGTTAGTTATTCCTATTCCTATCCATTGCAGCATGGATCCCAGACATACTTTTGAAAATGCACACTCAAAGAACAAATGTGCTCTTGTCTCTTTCTTATCTCCACATAGTGCACATATGTCATCATCCACAATCCTAATCTTTTTCGATTTTTGCTTTGTTAGCAGTCTGTTGTGTGCTGCTAACCAAGTGATGAATCAGTGTTTAGGAACATTTACTACACTCCACACCTACCTACTTCCTCCCCATACTTCCATGACCCATTTCCTCAATTGGTAACCATTACTAATGATATATGTACTCCCTAGCTTCAATGAGTCATTCCCCACATAAGCTTGGTTATACTTCTCCTTGATGGTGCATATTTTCCTCTAGTACCAACAACCGTCATGTGGAGGAGAATACTGCCACCAGTCTTGTCTTTTAAGTAAACATTATTGACCCATTTTACCCATAGGTTATCAGCTTTTTGTGCTACGTTCCACACATACTTTTTCACAACTGCTTCATTCCATATTATGATATCCCTTACTCCTAATCCTCCCATCCTCTTTGGTCTACAAACAAGATCCCAAGCCACCAATGGTGCTCTTTTAGACTCCTCCTGACCATCCCACAGAAAATTTTGGCATAGTGCAATGATCATAACTTCCTAAAGGCAGAGAACATATTCCTTTATGGTATCAGAAGTCAAACCCTAACTCTTCCTACCCTAGACGTTCCCACCACTCTATGTAATGATTCCAGAATATTCTCGTCTCTTTGTATATCCTTTATATTAGGTAAATTTATACTCCAATTGTAATTAGGAAGATTAGTTACCTAGTTTGTAGCCATGTAAATAATCATCTAACACTATATATATATTGTACACAATAATCAATGAAAGACATGGAACATATTCCTTTATGATATCAGAAGTCAAACCCTAACTCTTTCTACCCTAGCCGTTCCCACCACTCTCGGCCGCCCACCCATCGAAGTCATCCATTTCCCTTTTTCTTCTACTTCTCGGCATCCCTCTTCTCTTCTTCTTTCCCAATTTTCAATGGCTGAACAACCTAAATTTTATCCTTCTCTGCCAATCAACAACATCAAGAATTTCATTTTCATAACTCTTGAGATGGAAAAAGTTCAGTATTCATCTTGGGAGAAATTGTTTAAGATCCATTATCGTGTCTACAAAGTCATCGATCACATCATCCCTCCAAAATCAAATCCCACTGCCGAACCCCTGGAGAAATATGATGACGATCTTTGGTCACTTTTAGACGCGGTTGTTCTATAATGGATATACGACACCATCTCGAACAACCTATTGCATACAATCATTGAAACTGACATCACTGCACAACAAACTTGGGAGCGATTGGAAAATATTTTTTATGATAACAAGACACATCATGCCTTGTATTTGGAAAATCAATTTAAGGACATTCAGCAGGATGACTTTCCTAATGTATGTGCCTATTGTTAAGAACATAAGATGATTGTCGATTAACTCTCAAATGTCGGTGCACCGATCACGAATAAATGATTAGTGATGCAACTCATTGCGGGATTGAACAAAAATTATGACGGTATCACTATTATCCTCCAACAAAGCACGCCATTGACTCCATTTTATGAGGCTCGTTATAGACTTATCTTGGAAGAAAATTGAAAATCCAAGTGAGCAGCAACTAATGCAAGCACCGTCAATGCCTCCCTCGTGACCACCAGTGGCCCACCTGCTGACATGAGGGGCTCGATTTTTGGACCATCTCACCGGCAAACCACTGATCCCAAACATGGTTCAAATTCCTAGAATAATAGCAAAGGCAGAAATTTCAACAAAAATCGTGGTGGCCGCGGCAAAAATAGTAGCAGCAGCAGCAGAGGGTAGCCCCACCGGCCGACAGCCACCCGCAGAAACCACTATCGTGGGATGCCTACCAGCCATGGGCTGCGTGGGCCTAGCTGTCTTTGGCTGCTCTACCGTGCCCCTATCTGACGTCCTTCTGGGCCCCACCTATGGCCCAACAGCCCCATCCCGGCATCCTCGGTGCACGTCCACAACAGGCATATAATGCGCAGGTCTCTCCTCCTTCCACTTATGCACCGATGAATATTGATGAGGCTATGAACACGATGTCTCTTAGTGTTCCAGACGACAGTTGGTACATGGATACTGGCGCCACATCTCATATGACGGCATCCCAATGTACTCTCTCATCTTATTTCGATGTGAGAAATTCAAATCATAATATTATTATTGGTAATGGACAAGGCATTCCCATTCGAGGTTATGGACAATCATCCCTCTCCCTACCACATCCACCGTTAATTTTAAACAATGTCCTGCATGCCCCAAAACGTATCAAAAATCTAATCTCAATGCAAGTTTCACAACCGACAATAATGTTTCCCTTGAATTTGATCATTTTGGCTTTTCTCTGAATGACTTTATGACAGGGATGCGAATAATGAGATATGACAGCACCGGGGACCTCTATCCTATAACTACCATTGTCGGTCATCCAGCTTCATCTCCATCAACATTTGCAGCTATTTCGTCTCTGTTATGGCATAATAGATTAGGACATCTGGGACATTCTGTTTTACGCTTCCTTAGCAAAAATAAATTTATTGATTGCAAACATATCTCTTATCCTCCTTTTGTGAATCTTGCATTTTTGGGAAACATGTCAAATTGCCATTTTATTCTTCTTTCACCTGTACTTTAATTCCATTTGATATTATACACAAAGATTTATGGACGTCTCCTATTTTAAGGACGACTGGGCATAGATATTATGTGTTGTTTTGGATGATTATTCCAACTTTATATGGACTTTTCCCATTGGTAATAAGTCTCAAGTCTATTCTATTTTTTATTCCTTTAGTTCTTTAATAACTACACAATTTGAAAAGAATATCAAATGCTTTCAATGTGACAATGGGAGAAAATTCGATAATCAACAATTCAAACGTTTCTGCGGCAACCATGTCCTTGTCTTTCATTTTTCCTGTCCACGCACCTCTCCATGAAATGGTAAAGCCGAATGAAAAATTAGAACCATAAACAACTTAATTTGTGCCCTCCTTGCCCACGCCTCTATCCCCATATTTTTGGCATTACACCCTCTCAATGGCAACATATCTCTTGAACATTCGCCCAAAAAAGTTTCTCAAACATAAGTCTCCCACTCAAGTTCTCTACCTTCGGGATCCTTCCTATAAGCATTTATCAACTTTCAGATGTCTATTCTACCCCCTTTATCCCTCTACTCAAATCAGCAAGCTGCAACCTCGGTCATCCCTATGTGTCTTTCTTGGTTACTCTCAATCACCGAGGTTATAACTAGTACAACTTGACAACAACAAAGGCAGATATTCCCGCAAAACCCACGGTGGCCACAACGAAAACAATAGCAGCGGCGGCGGAGGGTAGCCCCTATAGGCCGACAGCCACCCGCAGCGGCAACAGTAGTGGCAGGAGGCATCGTCTTGGGATACCTACCGTCATAAGCTGTGTGGGCTCAGCCGACATGGGCTGCTCTACCGTGCCCCTACCCACGTCCTCATGGTCCCCACCTATGGCCCGATATCCCCAGGCCGACATCATCGGCGCACGTCCATAATAAGCATACAATGCTCAGGTCTCTCCTACTTTCACTTACGCACCGACGGATATTGACACGGCTATGAACACGATGTCTCTGTACGTTCCAGACGATAGTTCGTACATGGATACTAGCGCCACATCTCATACGACTGCATCCCAAGGTATTGTCTCATCTTATTTCAATATGAGCAATTTAAATCGTAATACTATTATTGGTAATGAACAAGGTATTCCCATTCGAGGTTATGGACAATCATCATTCTCCCCACCATATCCACCGTTAGTTTTAAACAATGTCCTTTATGCCTCAAAATTTATCAAAAATCTAATCTCAATGCGTCGTTTCACAACCGACAATAATGTTTCCCTTAAATTTGATCCTTTTGTATTTTCTCTGAAGGACCTTATGACAGGGATGCGAATAATGAGATGTGACAGCACCGGGGACCTCTATCCTATAACTACCATTGTCGGTCATCCAGCTTCATCTCCATCAACATTTGCAACTATTTAATCTCTGTTATGGCATAATAGATTAGGACATCCGGGAGATTTTGTTTTACGCTCCCTTAGCAAAAATAAATTTATTGATTGCAAACATGTCTCTTATCCTCCTGTTTGTAAATCTTGCATTTTTGGGAAACATGTCAAATTGCCATTTTATTCTTCATCTATCTGTAATTTAATGTCATTTGATATTATACACAATGATTTATGGACTTCTCCTATTTTAAGCACGGTCAGGCATATATATTATGTGTTATTTTTGGATGATTATTCCAACTTTTTGTGGACTTTTCCCATTGGTAATAAGTCTCAAGTCTATTATATTTTTTCTTCCTTTAGTGCTTTAATAACGACACAATTTGAAAAGAATATCAAATACTTTCAATATGACAATGGGAGAGAATTCGATAATCAACAATTCAAACATTTTTGCGCCAACCACGGCCTTGTATTTCGTTTTTCCTGTCCACACACCACTCCACAAAATGGAAAAGCAAAACGAAAAATTAGAATCATAAACAACTTAATTTGTGCCCTCCTTGCCTATGCCTCTATCCCCCTATTTTTGGCATTACGCCCTTTCAATGGCAACCTATCTCTTGAACATTCTCGCAAACAAGTCTTCCAAACACAAGTCTCTGTTATCTTCCTTTGGGATCCTTCCTATAAGCATTTACAAACTTTCGGATGTCTATGCTACCCCCTCCATCCCTCCACTCAATTCAACAAGCTGCAACCTCGGTCTTCCCCATGTGTATTTCTTGGTTACTCCCCAATCATCAAGGTTATAACTGTTACGACTAGTCAAGTCAAAAAATAATTATTTCTAGACATGTCATATTCGATGAGTCCCAATTCTCTTTTTCCAAACTAAATTCTCTACCTCCGAATTCCTATGACTTCTTAAATGATGGCCTAAATCCCCTTCTAATTCATCAGTTGCAAAATCAACTGTTAGCATCACTAACAACCATCCCGATTCGGGCAGTCCAGACAGCCCCACAATGGGAACCTCGGAACAGCCACTCTCGACTTTCCAATTCAGTTACCGCCCTTTCTTCAGGCTGCCACTACCTCTCGGCCCCACCTCCTCACTCCCGGTCCTATTCCCGATCCCGCTGCCCTACCTCGGCACCCCTACCGAATCCCATCCAACCTCCTGCATCACCCCGATGGACAAAGGAAACTCGTGCTATGTACGAAATTTCCAAACCCAAATGGCTATTAAACTTGTCCAATTTGATTGCCCATTCACCTCTTCCTTGCAACCCGAAAGATGCCTTGTCCGATCCTAATTGAAAAAATGCAATGATTGACGAATATAATGCTCTTATTGACAATAAAACGTGAGATGTATTACCTCATCCTCCTGATGCTAATATTATTCATTCTATATGGATTTTTTGACATAAAAAGAAATCTGATGGTTCTTTTGAGAGGCATAAGGCCCGTCTTGTAGGTGATGACAGGTCTCAACATGTGGGAGTGGATTGTGATGAGACTTTCAGCCCAATGGTGAAACCGACGACCATTCGGACCATTCTCAGTAATGTTTGTCTAAATCTTGGCTTATTCATCAGCTTGACGTCAAAAATGCTTTCTTGCATGGGACCTTCATTAAACCGTATATATGCATCAGCCTATGGGATTCATGGATCTGGTTCATATGGATTATTCTGGAATTAATTATCAATGAAAGGCAGGGAACATATTCATTTATGGTATCACAAGCCAAACCCCAACTCTTCATACCTTAGACATTCCAACCACTCTCGGCTGCCCAACCTTTGAAGTCCTCCCTCTTCTTTTTTCTTCAACTGCTTGGCAACCTTCTTTCCCTCTTCTTTCCCAATTTTCAATGGCTGAACAACCTAAATTCCATTATGCTCTTGCAGTCAACAAACTCAAGAACTTTAATCCCATAACTGTTGAGATGGAAGAAGTTCAGTATTCATCTTGGGTAGAATTGTTTAAGATCCATTATCATGTCTACAAAGTCATCGATCACATCATCCCTCCAAAATCAAAGCCCGTTGTTGAACCCCTAGAGAAACACGATGATGAACTTTGGTCACGTTTAGATACAGTTGTTCTACAATGGATCTACGGCACCATCTCGAATGACCTATTGCATACTATTATTGGAACTGACGCCACTGCACAACAAACTTGGGAGTGATTGGAAAGTACTTTTCATCATAATAAGACACAACGTGCTTTGTATTTCAAAAATCAATTTAAAGACAGTCAGCATGATTTCTTTCCTAATGCATCTGCCTATTGTCAAGCAGCGTCTAATGCCAGCACCGCCGACGCTGCCCTCTTGACCACCGGCGGCCCACCTACCAACACGAGAGGCTCAGTTTTTGGCCCGTCTCACTGGTAAACCACTGATCCCAAATATGGTTTAAATTATTGGAAAAATAACAAAGGAAAAAATTCTGGCAAAAATCGTGATGTCCGCAACGGAGATAATAGCAGCAGCGGCAGAGGGCAGCCCCCGCTGACCGGAATCCACCGGCAATGCTAACAGCAGCGGCAGCAACCAATGTCATTGGTTGTCTACCCGCCATGGGCTGCGTGGGCTCAGCCAGCTTAGGTTGCTCTACTATGCCCCTACCCGACGTCCTACTAGGCCCCACCAATGGCCCGACAGCCCCATCATGGCATCCTCGACACACATCCACAACAGGAATACAATGCACAAGTCTCTTCTCCTTCCACTTATGCATGATGTCTCTCAATATTCCACACGACAGTTGGTACATGGATACTGGAGCCACATCTCATATGATGGCATCCTAAGGTACTCTCTCATCTTATTTCAATAGGAGCAATTTAAATCGTAATATTATTGTTGGTAATTGACAAGGCATTCCCATTCGAGGTTATGGACAATAATCTCTCTCCCCACCATTTCCACCGTTAGTTTTAAACTATGTCATCCATGCCCCGAAACTTATCAAAAATCTAATCTCAATGCGATGTTTCACAACCGACAATAATATTTCCCTTGAATTTGATCATTTTGGCTTTTCTCTGAATGACCTTATGACATGGATGCGAATAATGAGATGTGACAGCACTGAAGACCTCTATCCTATCACTACCCCCGTCGATCATCCAGCCTCATCTCCATCAACCTTTGCAACTATTTTGTCTCTGTTATGATATATTAGATTACGACATCCAAGACATTCCGTTCTACGCTAACTTAGCAATAAGTCTCAAGTCTCAAGTCTAATCTACTTAAATAGAATTTTCCCATTGGTAATAAGTCTCAACGGTATTCTATTTTTTATTCCTTTAGTGCTTTAATAACTACACAATTTGAATAACAAATATTTTCAATGTGACAATGGGATAGAATTCGATAATCAACTTTTCAAACGTTTTTGCGCCAACCACGGCCTTGTCTTTCATTTTTCATGTCCGCGCACCTCTCCACGAAATGGTAAAGACGAATGAAAAATTAGAACCATAAATAACTTAATTCGTGCCCTCCTTGCTCACGCCTCTATCCCCCCTATTTTTGGCATTACGCCCTCTTAATGACAACCTATCACTTGAACATTCTCCCAAACAAGTCTCTCAAACACATGTCTCCCACTCAAGTTCTCTACCGACTCCTTCCTATAAGCATTTATGAACTTTCAGATGTCTATGCTACCCCCTCCATCCCTCTACTCAAATCAACAAGTTGCAACCTCTGTCTCCCCATGTGTCTTTCTTGGTTACCCCCCAATCATCGAGGTTACAACTATTACGACTTGTCAAGTTGAAAAATAATCATTTCTAGACATGTCATATTCGATGAGTCCCAATTCCTTTTTGCCAAAGTCAATTCTTCACCTCTTGATTCCTATGACTTCATAAATGATGGCCTAAATCCCCTTCTAATTCATCACTTGTAAAATCTTCCGCTACCATCACTGGCAACTGTCCCGAGTCGGATAGTCCATGCAGCCCCGCAACGGGAATATCTGAACATCCACTCTAGGCTTTCCTATTCAGCCGCCGTCCACCAGCTAGCTTCCCCGCCCCTCTTCCAGCTGCCACTGCCTCTCGGACCCACCCCCTCACTCCTGGTCCTAACTCAACCCCAAAAGCTAGCTTGTAGGATGATGATTGTCCAAGTCCATATAAGGAGTCCATGTTCCCATTCCATATCCGATGTAAGATTCTTAACACTCCCCCGCACGCCTAGACCTTGTTAACTAGAGCGTGGATAATATAATTTGGGGGCCCAACATCGGTGAACAAAGAATTGGAATGGGCCTGACTCTGATACCAAATAAAGAAATGGATCTTGGGCCTAACTCAACCTCAAAAGGAATCCATGTTCTCATTTCATATCAGATGTGGAACTTTTAACAGTTTACCTACCTAAACTATCACTCCCTTTGTTTGCTGGTGCGTCTGGTATATGCTCCATTTTAGTTAGAAAAGAGTATCAAGTGGCATTGCACGTGCCAAGTGTATATGTAAGGAAAAAAACTCATTTTTTCCTATTTTCGTAGGATTCAATTGAATCCCTTGGCTCTCTGCCTGGGTCTTATATATATTTGTGCGACATTGGAGCAAACATTTCGCATGAGAGACTTGATGGTGGAAAAAAGACTTGGATGAAATTATTTTTCTCTGAGAAAAGATTTTGTATTAGCAACTTGGGTACATGCATGTATTCTTATATATCATCCCGACTTGGACACCAATTGCTCAGCTTCATTAAACTTGAATGTCTTATAAGAGGTAAAGACTGTTTTTGCATTGTGGATGGCACACAAATTTGTGATATATTTTTGAATACCGTACCGTATGTGTTCAAAGATGCAAGAAGTTTTAAGCTGCACGTAGATAGTTAATTAGTTCTCATTAGCGTGATATGAAAACTAGAATAATGATGACACTTCTGATTAATCTGAGAGAACGGAATCTGGAAAATTTACTAGCCTAATTTAGTGAAACTGGCGCTCGGAAAATCGAAAAGCCACATGAAAGCAAAAACTAACCCGAAATAGAATTGCAGTTGGAAAAAAGAAAAGGAAATGAGGAATATGAGGAAGGATATGCTGTAAAAGAGGCAAGTGACACACTTCATAGTCACAAAATCATGCAGCATTCCACCTTTCATCAACTTTTTTCTGCATCTGAACTAAAAATTAAACTCATGGACAAGGCAATATAGGGGGAATCTGATAAAAATATTTTTGTTTGAGGAACTTTCATAAAATGAAATAAGGGATAAGAAAGTTCCCATATTCTGACCCTAGAAAAAAAGCAAGATGATATTATATCCACGGGCCACACAACATAAAAATGGCAGGATATGCCGATTCTCCAGGGGTTTATTCTGTCTCTTAATAAACCGAGAAGGAATAAGCTTGAAAGGGCTCTCTTGTGATGAACCAAGAAGCAAAATGAGAAAGAAGAGAGTTGGTGAGTGATAGTAACAATCTTGAATTTATAAGGGAAACAGTGATAGGCTACTCTCTATTGGCATGCGGTTATATATTTCAACTGTCACGCCAAAGGAGAGCTGCCTGTTACTGTATCTGCTTAATATCCTAACATGAAGGTCTGTAGTGATAAGCATCATAAGAAAAATGTTAGTAAGCTAAATAGTGACAGGGCTACCCTCTATTGTCATGCAGTTATATATGTATAGTGAGTTATCCACTAATTCATCATATATTCAGCTGACATGCCAAAGGAGAGCTGCCCTGTTACCATTTTTGCTTAATGTAACTCTGATGCGAAAGCAGTTGAACCCACTGTTTACATACTCTACCCACCACTTGGGAAGGGACAACAGTAACCTAGCTGAAGCAAAAAGAGCCTTGATTGGTATACGATGGTGCGTTAATCAGGGATTTTACAACATCACGCTAGATGCAACTCTATGATTGTAGTTAACACTTAAAAGGTGAATATAGCACTGCTTGGCTAATGCACGACACCATCAATAAGATTTTTCACTTACTTCAATCCTGCCAACATTATATCCATCACTGCCATAGGGAAGCAAACCAAGTGGCCGATGCTTTTGCCAAATGGAGTATCAGTTGAGGGGATTTGATCATTTACAACCACAAAGATCTTCCTAAATAAGCAGCAGACCCTTACATGCTGGATAAGGTTCAATTCCAGACTATTAGACACAAAGTGAGGAGAAAATGCAGCTCTTGAATTCCCTTCTCATGTGTGCTTTGATATTTTTGATATAAAAGTTATTTTTCTTATTCTCTTCTGTAACAAGAAAGTTTTTCAGTACTCTATTTTACATTTATTTTTAGTTGTAGTGATGCTGAAATTCTTAGCTGGACAGGGGTAAGGTGGAATGTCCCTCCTATCGTGTATATAATTTTTGGTTCAATGATATAAAAGGAAGACGCCACTTGAAGGACAAATTGATAAAAAAAAATCCGCCACTGGTGAGTCACTATGTTCTTCACTAAAAACTGAAACTAAATTTCCAGCAGGGTGGCACGATGTACTGCAGTTGCTTCTATGCATCGACAGTGAGTAGATTGCAAGAAAGCATATTTCGTATAGTCCTACATCTGTTGAGTTGTGGAGCCTAATTCATCGCCGACACTATGAAGACCCTACGCAGAGTGTGTAACGCTGATCGACCTCAGTGGTCAGGTCGACGTGGGGGTTGGAAGGGAGTGGTAAACCCCCCTCCCAAGGGAGTAGGGGGCGGAGGACATTTTTATAATGTAAGGTTATTTAGTGGAGGGTATTCTGGGAATTTCGGGCTTTATTATGTTCGCCCTAGTTTTTGCTATATATTGCGCCATTTTTTCTTTGTGGGTCGAGCAAGAGAAAAAGAGAGAAAGAAAGAATTATAAACTCAAACTCCCTATTCGATTATAGTAAAATCTGCAGCTGCAAAGTGGACGTAACTCTCGCATTGAGAGTGAACCACTATAAATCTGTGTGTTATTTGTTATTCACTTATTTACTATTTTTTTCTGATTAGGTAGGATTTGTGACTCAAATCCTATCAACATCTACATTATTCTTCGTCATATCCAAACTGTAAAAGACTGTCATATGGTATATTAATCCAGTAAAGGTTCCTGGATGGTTGACAGATCTTCCAATAATAATATCCATGAGTTATATGCTATTAATTACTATCTCTATCATTTATACTTTGTTGGGAGATATGGAGAAGCAGATGTAAAAACAAGTATGAGAATATCACTGCTCAGGTCATAGAGTGATTGAGCAGGTTACTTGTTAATGACCAAGATGTTGAATACCAAAAATAAGATAAGTTATCTACTAAAACATGTGAAAATGACCTAATGGTTGATAAGTGCACATCAAGGGTACAATTTGGTTATATTGTGTTTTTTAAGTCAAATGGTGATAAGTAATGTAGATTCAAGCAATAGGTACCGAGATTTAGTGTTTGGAGCAATAATTTCTATCTAGAAACACATGACCGGACTTCAACAGATCATATCTCCCATTCTATATGGAATTTAGTCTTGCTTCTTGAACAAATATATTAGACCCTCGAGTCTAGTTCCCAACTGTTCAAGCGGTTCATCATTTTGACTCTCCTACTCACAGTTATGGTCTACTGTCAAAGCTGTGCACCCAAGTGTATGCTCGGGCTCTGTTCTTAACCCTTGACCTATATAATGTCTGAGGTAGTCACAAGTAGGGTGTCTTAGATTTTTGGAGCAGCAGTTAAAGTGAAAACACGCAAGGAGCAAGAATCGAGATAAGACTTCAAAATTTATTACCAGTAACATATTACTCCCTCTATCTCAATAATCTCAATATATGTGATACAATTTCCTCATTATTCCGTCTATAAAAGAATGACATTTTTATATTTGGAGACAATTTAACTTTAAATTTTTCTTTTCCATTTTAAGTACCTCCAGTGAGAACCTTTTACAGTCACACAAATGTTAAAACGACATATTTAAAATTACAAGTTTCAAAACTCTTATAGCCACACAAATCTTAGGACATGTTTAAAACCACAAATTTCAAAATTATTCATTTCCTTTATTAAACACCATATCAAGTACTAATTAACATCTATAGTCCGAAAAGCCAACCCTATATTGTTGTTGTATTTCTTGATAGTGGAAGTTTGTGTTAATTTCTAGTAATGAAGAAACGGAAGAAAAATATAGTAAAAAGAAGAAATAGAAAGCTGCGCAGAAATATTTTCTTGTATTCATTAACAAATGAAATACATGTATTTAAAGTATAATATCCTAACTGAGAAGTAGATAAATATGGCCTCAACTATCAGCTAGAATCGAGGATATAACAAACAGATAAAAACTAATTCCTATATACTAGGACTAACTTGTTGACTGAGTACAACTTATTCAAATTACTGCTAAAAAGGGTTTGCAGTTTCTGAAGCAAATATTCAACACTCCTCATTGCTTTTGGAACTGCAAACTCCAATTTTTTTATCTTAGAAGCTCAAACTTGCTGACTAGAAGTGATTTAGTAAACAAGTCGGCCCACTGATCTTCAGATTAGCAGTAAATCAGAAATACTTCACCATTTTTCTGCACTTCTCTCAAGAAGAAAAGCTTGATATTAAAATGTTTAGTTTTCCCATGGAATGTCGGACTGTGAGAGATTGCAATCGCTTCTTGATTGTCAACAAAAATATTTGTAACATCCTTTTGCTCTATTTGTAAATCATTCAGTAGCTTCTTTAACCACAAAGTTTGATTAACTCTTGTTGTTGCAGCAATAAATTCTGCTTCTGCAGTAAATTGTGCTATGATCTCCTGCTTCTTCGAGCACCATGAGAATACCCCGGAACCAAAGCTGAAACATTATCCAGAGGTACTTTTCATATCATCCATTGATCCAGCCCAATCACTATCTGAGAATC
The DNA here is from genome assembly GCA_029783415.1 of Anisodus acutangulus. Lineage (NCBI taxonomy): Eukaryota > Viridiplantae > Streptophyta > Magnoliopsida > Solanales > Solanaceae > Anisodus > Anisodus acutangulus. The sequence continues at coordinate 39,479,570 of CM056497.1, read as the reverse complement.
CACACAACTTGAAATTTTGACGCTTCTTAAACTTGCTGCCATAATCAGTTGTGCCTTTTACATACCTTAATATTCTTTTTGCTGCTTTTAAATGTATTTCACTTGCACAATGCAAAAATTGAGATAAGAGACTTACAACAAACAGAATGTCAGGCCTTGTTGTTGTGAGGTATATCAGGCATCCAATCAAACTTCTGTAATAAGTTTCATCGACTTTATCTGCGCCATCTTCCTTACACAACTTCTCTTTTTGATTCATTGGTGTGCTTGTTGCTCTGAACACTTCCATCTGAAATTTCTTCAGTATTTCCTTGGCATACTTGTTTTGACAGATGAAAATATCATCCTTTTCTTTCTTGATCTCTATTCCAAGAAAGTATGTCATCAACCAAGACCTGTCATCTAAAAGATTTTCTTTATATCCTGCTTGAACTCTTCAATAAGCTTTGGATTACTCCATGAAATCAAAATATCGTCAACATAAAGAGAAATAACATGTAATTCATTGCTATTGTGTTTGACATACAACGTGGACTCTGATAGACTTTTTTAAAATCTCATGCTAAGTAAGTAATCGTCTATGCGACTATACCAGGCCCTTGGTGCCTGTTTTAGACCATAGAGTGCTTTACTTCGTCTATAAACTTTGTCCTCCTTGCCTTCTACAATTAAGCCTTCAGGTTGCTTGACATAGATTTCTTCTTGAAGAATTCCGTTGAGAAATGTTGATTTAACATCCATCTGATGTACTTTCCAGCCCAATTGTGCCGCAATAGCAAGAAGTAACCTGATCGTGTCAATCCTAGCAACTGGCGCAAAAGTATCAGAATAATCAACACCAAAAATTTGTGCATACCCCTTAACTACAAGCCTTGCTTTGTGCTTGTTAATCGAACCATCAGCATTAAGCTTAGTTCTAAACACCCATTTTACCCCAATTACCTTTCTGCCTTGAGGTTTATCAACAAGCTCCCAAGTTTTGTTCTTCTCAATCACAGATAACTCCCCCTTCATTGCAACCATCCACTTCTGATCATTTTTGGCATCATTATATCCAGCAGGTTCACATACCGCCATGTTGCACTTTTGATAAATATCTGAAAGCATCCTTCTTCCCTAACTGGAGGATTATCTTCCAATTCATTTTGCCACTGATCCATTGTCTTATCTTTAGAATCTTGTAGGAGTTCATCTGCTCTTTGCAGGTTCTTCCAGTCCCATTGCTCATCTTCATTGAAGCGCACATATCTAGAAATTAACATTTTTCCTATTTGAGGATGATATACTTTGTAGGCTTTAGAAATTAAACTATAGCCCACAAAGATACCTGGAATCGCCTTATTGTCAAGCTTGTCAGGCTTGACCTGCGGAACATGAACAAAACACATACAACCAAACACTTTAAGAAAACTTAGTGAAGGTTTATATCCATACCATAGTTCAAATGGAGTTTTATCTTTCAAAGCCTTGGTTGGGAGACGATTTTGCAAGAAAACCATTGTGTTAGCTTCTTCGGTCCATAATTTTTTAGGCAACTCCTTCTCATGCAACATGCATCGAGTCATCTCCATTACACTTCTATTTCTCCTTTCACTAACTCTATTTTTTTTGGAGTTTAAGGAGAAGTAAGCTAATGTTCAATGCCAGCTTCTTCGCAGAACAAATAAAATTTGCGAATGTCAATTCTTTTCCATTATCAGACCTTAGAACCTTAATGTTGTTGCCACTTTGATTTTCCACCATTTTCTTGAATTTCCAAAAAACTCTAGCAACTTCTGACTTGAATTTCAAGAAATAAATTCAACACATCCTTGTAAAATCATCAATGAAAAGGATATAGTAGACACTACCTTGAAGTGATGGCATTATTTGAGGCCCTCCCAGATCTGTATGAATTAGTTGAAGTTTTTGTGAGGCCCTGCAAGATGACTTAGGAAATGACAACCTCCTTTGTTTACCAAATTGACAAGCATGGCAATTTGGCAAATGATCAGCAAGTATTGGTAAGCCTCTTGTCATGTCCTTCTTCTTCATTTCTAACATTCGTTGAAGATGACAATGTCCAAGCCTCTTGTGCCATATTTCAGTAATACCAACTTCAGTGGTATAAGTTGTCTACTCCTTCTCCGATAGATCAACTGAGAAGTTTTTACCTCTCATTTTGACTCTGAAAATCTCCTGTTTAGTGGCATCAAATATACGACAATACTTGTCCTCAAAGAATACTTTAAATCCTTTTTCCATTAGTTGGCCCACACTCAAAATATTTTGATTAATATTAGGTACGTAAAGAACATCTGAAATAGTTTTTGTACCTGAACTTGATGTGATTGCAATGGTCCCTTTTCCTTTTGCAGGAATATAACTACCATTTCCAATTCTGACCTTTTTTATTGTTGTGGGTTTCAGCTCCTTGAAGAGAGTTCTATCATAAGTCATGTGGTTTGTACAACTATTGTCAATAAACCAACATTCGGAAAAGCTATTGGTTGAAAAACATTTCACCACAAACATTTGATCTTCTTCATCTTGATCTACAACTTGGGCATTAGCTTTTAGCTTTTGAAACTTGTTGCAAATTACAGCTTCATGTCCAAATTGATTACATTTACTGCGTTTTGCATCGGGTCTCTTCCAGCACTTGAATGGTGGATGACCTAGCTTTTGTAACATCCCGTACTTCGGGCCATGGTTTAATTCGCTAGACGTATGTAAATAGACCCGAGCATTGGGGAATTTAAAGAAGCTTAGTATATAAAAGAATACGGTCCCAAAATAATTTAAGACTTAATAAGTATGACGATGGGATTAATAATAATAGTTGTATGTCCCAAAAGAGGTTATGAACTAGTGGTATATCGCAAGATTATGACATTGAGTATATGAAGTGTGATGAAAATAATTACTATTTAAGTGAATTGAGATCGAGAAATTAATTAAGAGAATTTAGCAAATATTGTGTGGACACAAAATGTCCACGTTAAGACTTTGGTGATAAGAATGAAAAGGATAAAAAATAGAGGTATCGATGTCAATCTCATTCTCAAATTCCCATTGGCAAACAAAAATGAAAGAAAGCATGAATAGTAGTAAGTGTCTAGTATTATGCTTCACAACATCCATTTTATTTATCTTTGCATCTCTCTTAGTATTCTACAATATTGGAACCGGAACCATTGATTACAGATCAAAATTTCTACTTTTCTCATCCTCACCAACTAACGCTACACCATGCGCTACTCCATCACATCCACTCAATATTTACATGTATGATTTGGATACAAAATACAATGTCGGAATGCTAAACGGATCGGGTTTTAATGGTCCACTAGTAACACCCGAGATATTACCGGAGTTTCCTAAAATTTGCTACAAGTTACAAACATTTGCCAAACATTTTCAATCCAACAACAATCAGATTCTTTCACGGGGGATTTTATTTTCCAAGTTTAATTTTGGGTCCTCAAAACTAGGATCACTCTCGTGATTAGGGTGGCCAAATATCATATATCTTGTGTCAAATTGTTAAACTCGGAGTCGAGATTGGCATATTTAGAGTCGTTTGGAAGATGCAGGACTATCGTTAGCTCGGATTTGAGGTATGTTAAGGAAAATTATTTCTTTCTTTTGGCATGTTCCATGTAACGAAATGTAAACGTGACGTTGTTCCATAAATTGTTCTACTCTTTGTAGTTAAGGTTATCCATGATATTGATTCCTATGTTAAAAGCATGATATGTTCCTAAATCCTTATTGATGTATATGAGAAAGATGTTAATCTTCCCAATGTTAGCCTAAGTTACAAAGATATTATGTCATCCGATAAGTTTGAAATGTTTTATTGTCATTCATGCATCATACTTTTTATTCATGTATTATTCTAGACCCACATGTGTTATATATTCTACTATATGGTACGCATTATATATATATGTAGGGGATGGGAAAAGGAAATGGCGTTATATACGCAATACCACCTGCAGCTGGTATAGATATCACAAAAAATGAAGATGCCCACAGAGGCCAATATGATATGATGCCCACAGAGGCCGATATGATATGATGCCCACATAGGCTGTTATGGGAAGGAAGATGTCCGATGAAGCTAATATATATATATATATATATATATATATATATATATATACCGCATTTGCATTATGCATGTGCTTGCAATGAATTTAATAATTATGCCAAAGTAATTTTGGACAGGTCTTTGGTATTTTCTAGAGTGGTTAACATGGCTTCAAATCTTTCAGGTACAGTAACCAATATTTTTTAAACAATACGAGTCTTTAAACACAGAACCGAGTAATCTTACTCTGTTTGCTATGCTCAACAGCCTGTTAGAGTACTCCTTGATGGTTTCTAAGTCTTTCAGCTTCTGCAATTAAAAGTCTCTAATAAGATTCAACACTTGCATCTCTTTGATACAATTATTTCCTTCATACTCTGCCTTGAGATAATCCCAGATGGCTTTTGCTAATTTTAGAGACATAATACAAGTGAAAATTTGTAACATCCCGTACTTTCGGGTCACGGTTTGAATCGCTAGGCGTGTGTAAATAGACCCAAGTGTTGGGAAAATTTATGTTATATTTACGTATGCTAATAAAGAGATTAGTATATAAAAGGATAAAACCCCAAAATCATTTTAGACGTAACAAGTGTGACGACGGGGATCGGAAATAAATTTGGTGTGCGCACAAAGAGGTTATGGACTAGTGTCATATTATAAAATTATGACATTGAGTATATGAAGGTCTTATAAGTTATTAAGATTTAAGTGAATTAAGATCACAAAATTAATTGTGTGTGATTCATAAAATATACGGAGGCAAGTCACTCAATTAATTTAAGTGGAGAGGACAAAGTTTAGTGGGGATAAACGTGTAATCTTTAAAAGGGATTCCTAATGACTAAGGAAATACACCTTGGTTAGTAAAGTTAGGAAAGGGTATGATTAGCCGAACGAGATCAGTTCATTGAAATTTTAGGCTACGCTTCAGCAAATTAAAAGGGGTTGGTTCCGTTATTATTCGATGTATGTTAAGAAAAATTATTTTTTTCTTTTGGCATGTTCAATGTAACGAAATATAACCGTGATATTGTTCCATAAATTATTCTACTCCTAGTGGTTAAGAATATTCATGTTATTGATTCCTATGTTAAAGCATGTCTAAATATGTTCCTGGGTCCTTATTGAGGCATACGGAAAAGATGTTGATATTCACAGTGTTAACCGAAGATACGAGGATATTATGTCATCCGATAAGTTCAAAAATGTTTTATTTCATTCATGCATATATATACATATAATATATTGGATCGGGTTGCACGTTACGCAACATTAACATATATTGGATCGGGTTGCACGTTCCACAACACCAACATATAATGGACCGGGTTGCACGATCGGCAACACTAATATATATTGGGATGGGTTGCACGATATGCAACACTAACATAAATTGGTACGGGTTGAACGATCCGCAACACTAACATATATTGGGACGAGTTGCAAGATCCGCAACACTAACATATATTGGGACGGGTTGCACGATCCGCAACACTAACATATATTGGATCGGGTTGCACATTACGCAATATATATATATATGTATATATATATATATATATATATATACCGTATTTGCATTGTGCATAACATTTAGGCATATGTATTAGGGCCCTCAGAGGCATTTACTATTGGTTAGCCGTTCCTGTCGGTTGTTGGTATTGTTTGCTGTTTCTGTTTCAGTTGTTATTATATCCCTGTTATGCTATTATTCATGCCTGCCATACTCAATACATCAGTCGTACTGACGTCTTTTTGTCGGGGGACGATGCATTTTATGCCCGCGAGTTCAGTTAAAGAGGGTGATGGATTGCGCTAGTAGGTTGCTGGTTCAATTGATATTGAAGCACTCTACTTATTTTAGAGTTGCAGTCTGGTCGTGGTATGTTATTTTGCATATGCACTTGGGTATGGTAGGACCCTGTCCCGCCCTTGTCATGTCATGTATTCTTTAGAGGCTTGTAGACAGATGTCCTATGTATAGTAGTTATGTATGGCCTTGTTGGCCTTGGTATGTATATATAAGTTGAGCCTTTCTGGTTAAAATTTTATATAGTCCTCTTTCGGCTTAGTCCATATTTAAATATAATTGGGTGTGGATTATATGCTTAGTGGTACCCGGCAGGTACGGTCTGGGTGCCCATCGCGGCCCTCCAGTTTGGGTCGTGACAAATTTGGTATTAGATGTCTGTCCTAGGGCATTTACAAGCCGTGTCTAGTAGAGTCTTATTTATGGGTGTGTTACGCGCCACATTTATAAACAGGAGGCTGCAAGGCATTTAGGGATGATTTCCATTTTTTTATATCATAGATCGTGCAGTAGAGCTAAGTCTTAGGAATTTGGGTTTAACTCGTGCCCGTTATTGTTTCGGTAATGACGGTTACCAAAAATGGGCTTAAGTTAGTTCATATTCGTAGCCAGTAAATGAGTGACTTCTACCCGACGATTAATACGCCTGAAGGGCAGTATTATGTTTAAAATTTGAGATTGTGAGAAATTGTCTCTCTCATATACGGAAGAGATAATGCAAGTCTGGAAAGCAAAATATTTGTTTTGGGATACAAAAAAGGGGGGGTGGAGGAAACGTCATGATGAAGATCCCATTTTTAGAGAAGATCGGGAAAGATATCTAACAAAAGAGAATCGCAACTTTTGAGTATAATGGGAGAAGGACCCTCAGGTGGAAGGTCCGTTTGTGTAATCCCAATGTAGCAGGATTACGAGACAAGATTATGATGAAGGTCTATTGCTCACAATATTCCATTCACCCTGAATCTATTAAGATATGTTATGATCTCAAAGGTATGTATTGATGGAACAACATGAAAAGGAACATTGCGAAATTGGTAGATTAGTGTCTTAATTGTCAGCAAGTAAAAGCGGAGCACCAAAAGCTAGTGGCTTAATGCAAACCTTGAAATTCTGATGTGGAAATGGGAAATAATTAATGTGGATTTCATTTACGGGTTACCTCGCTCTTATCATAAGTTGAATTCTATTGGGATAATCGTTCATAGACTGACCAAATTAGATTACTTCCTAACGGTAAAAAACTACCTACGTAGTCAAGGGCTATGCAAAGTTGTACGCTTGCATGATACACCTATTTAGATTCTATAAGACCGAGGTGCAGTTCACAACTAATATATTGGAGATCCTTCCCGGATTGCGCCAATGGACGATATGAAAGTTAAGGAGGACTTATCATATGAAGAGGTTCCTATTGTTGTCTTAGATAATCAAGTCCGCAAGTTGAGAACTAAAGACGTAGCCTCCGTGACAGTTCTACGGCGGAATAAGAATGTTGAAAAAAAAGGACATGGAGGCGGAAGAGGAGATGAAACACAAATATCCATACATATTTTAGACCAACGCCAAGGACCCAAGAAAAGCATAAAGTGGGTTCTATTTCAGACTATTATCATTAACACTTGATGACCATGTGAGATCCGACATAAGGATGAATGGCATACTATATGGCACATGAAGCGGTGGATGTATTTTCTGGCTACGTGGCGGAGATTAGATATGTCACCCCAACATTCGAGGATGAATGTTTCTAAGGGGGGAAGGATGTAACATCCCATACTTTCAGGTCACAGTTTGAATCTCTAGGCGTATGTAAAATTGCTAGGCATATGTAAATAGACTCGAGCGTTGGGATTAGTATATAAAATGATAAAACCCCAAAATCATTTTGGACGTAACAAGTGTGACGACGGGGATCGGAAATAAATTTAGTGTGCACACAAAGAGGTTATGGACTAGTGTCATATTATAAAATTATGACATTGAGTATATGAAGGTCTTATAAGTTATTAAGATTTAAGTGAATTGGGATCACAAAATTAATTATGTGTGTGATTGATAAATTATACGGAGGCAAGTCACTCAATTAATTTAAGTGGATGGGACAAAGTTTAGTGGGGATAAACGTGTAATCTTTAAAAGGGATTCCTAATGACTAAGGCAATACACCTTGGTTAGTAAAGTTAGGCAAGGGTATGATTAGCCGAACGAGATCAGTTCATTGAAATTTTAGGCTACGCTCCAGCAAATTAAAAGGGGTTGGTTCCGTTATTATTTCAGGTATGTTAAAGCGAATTATTTCTTTATTTTGGCATGTTCCATGAAACGAAATATAACCGTGATATTTTTCCATAAATTATCTACTCCTAATGGTTAAGAATATTCATGTTATTGATTCCTACGTTAAAGCATGTCTAAATATGCTCCTACGTCCTTATTGAGGCATACGAAAAAGATATTGATATTCACAGTGTTAGACGAACATACAAGGATATTATGTCATCCGATAAGTTCAAAAATGTTTTATTGTGATTCATGCATATATATACATATAATATATTGGATCGGGTTGCACGTTCCGCAACACTAACATATATTGGATCGGGTTTCACGTTCCGCAACACTAACATATATTGGATCGGGTAGCACGTTCCGCAACACTAACATATAATGGATCGGGTTGCACGATCCGCAACACTAACATATACTGGGACGGGTTACACGATCTGCAACACTAATATATATTGGGACGGGTTGCACGATCCGCAACACTAACATATATTGGGACGGGTTGCACGATCCGCAACACTAACATATATTAGATCGGATTGCACGTTCAGCAACATATATATATATATACCGTATTTGCATTGTGTATAACATTTAGGCATATGTATTAGGGCCCTCAGAGGCATTTACTACTGGTTAGCCGTTCCTGTCGGCTGTTGGTATTGTTGGTTGTTGCTGTTTCTGTTGTTATTATATCTCTATTATGCTATTATTCATGCCTGTCATACTCAGTACATCAGTCGTACTGACGTCCCTTTTGTCGGGGGACGCTGCGTTTCATGCCCGCAGTTTCAGTTAAAGAGGGTGACGGATTGCGCTAGTAGGTTGTTGGTTCAGTTGATATTGGAGCACTCTACTTATTTCAGAGTTGCAGTCTGGTCGTGGTATGTTATTTTGCATATGCACTTGGGTATGGAAGGACCCTGTCCCGCCCTTGTGATGTCATGTATTCTTTAGAGGCTTGTATTCAGATGTCCTGTGTATAGTAGTTATGTATGGCCTTGTTGGTCTTGGTATGTATATATAAGTTGAGGCTTTCCGGTTAAAATTTTATATAGTCCTCTTTCGGCTTAGTCCGTATTTAAATATGATTGGGTGTGGATTATATGCTTGGTGGTACCCGGCATGTAGGGTCCGGGTGCCCGTCACGGCCCTCCTGTTTGGGTCGTAACAAAATTGTTGAAAAGAGTTCTGCAAAGAGGCACGCCTTTTCCTTAAACTTTCTGGTTTTTCTGTCCTTATGATTCTTGATCTGAGCCATTGTTGGGTTGTCGGGTAGTGGATGAACTTCATAGTCTTCCTCGATTGCCTCCCAAAGATCTAAAGCTTCTAAATAAGCTTCCATCCGCACAGCCCACATGTGAAAATTTTCACAATTGAAGACTGGAGGTGCCATTGCTGAGAAATTTGAGTGTTCATCCATGTTTGAGATTTTAGTGTTTCTGGTTGGTGATTCTCAACTCACTCTCACAGATCACTAACTGATAATACTCACAGATCCCGCAAGAAGAGGGCTCTAATACCAAATGTTAATTTCCAGTAATGAAGAGAAATATTGTAAAAAGAAGAAACAGAAAGTTGTGCAGAAATAATTTTTTGTATACATTAACGTATGAAAGTCATATATTTAAAGGATAATATCCTAACTGAAAAGTAGATTAATATGACCTCAACTATCAGCTAGAATCGATGACATAACAAACAGATAAAAGCTAACTCCTATATACTAGGACTAACTTGTTGACCGAGTACAACTTATTCAAATTACTGCAGTAAAAAAAGGTTAAAACAGTTTGTATGAGACGAATCCTTAATCATGATTTTGTTCAAATAAATTGGCTGGTCTTTTTCGTTATTTTGTTTTGAATAACTGGGCTTATCAATGTTGAAGTATGGAAGATTGCTGGCCTTGAACCTGGTCCACTTAACGCTAAGATTTATGGGAACAGAAATAAATAAAACCGAGCATTCAAGTAGAAAAGACTAATTAATCAGCTGATGTGGTAGTAATTAGTACTAAGGTTTCTATGGCCGCAAAAGTGAAGGAGAAAAGTCAATGTAGACGTTTAAGACAAGTACTGAAGTATACTAATACCTTCTGCATCAGTACAATATTAAGAGTGGAGGTTTGTGCTAGGATTAAGCAGAGACAGTAACAGGGCAGCTCTCCTTTGGCATGTCAGCTAAAATATGTGATGACATGCCAATAGAGAGTAGCCCTATCACTATTTTGCTTAGTATCATTCATCAACTCTTCTTCTTTCTCATTTTCTGCTTCTGGTTTATCACAGCAGTCTTCACGCTTTTATAGAGCATCGCTTCTCAGTTTGAGAGACGGTATAAACCCTTGGAGAATTGGCATATCCGATAAATTTTTGTGTTATGGCCTGTGGATATCTTCTTGCATTAGGGGTTGCTTTTTTCGAGGGTCAAAAAATGGGGGTAACTTTTATTATCCTTTACAATTACATTTCATGAAAGCTCTTTTGAAAAAGAATAAAGTTTTTGATCAGAATACGAATCAAACCGAAGGACCCTTTAACTATATTTTCATCAGATTCCCTCAGAAAAAAGTTGTTGAGAGGAGATACTGCATGATTTTATGCCTTTGAAGTGTATCATTTGACTCTTGAGACTAGGAGGCAAAGGACCTTCAAGCAGCATATCCTTCATCATATTTCTTATTCTCCTCTTCCTATTTTTTTTTTCAATTTACATTTCTATGTTACGTTTTTTGGGTTCGATCTTTGCTTTTCATGTGGCTTTTCGATTTCCCGAATTCCAGTCTTGCTTATGTTCTTACAATCTTTTAAAATTCCAACTCTTTTAGAGGCCAGGAAATCAAGAGCACTGCTTCCTTTGTCTGAGTTGAGTTCTCTGATATTACTGATGAAGTGTGTCGTCATGTGATCTTAAGACATTTGAAGCTGAACAATTGCAGCAGCATATCATTAAAAAGTCCAAATCTGCATGTTATACAAGAAAACAAGCACAAATTTATAAGTTTTTTTTGGAGAAATGGCATTGTAGTTTCTTCCGCCAGCGCCAAATGTCTCTCAAGCAAAATGTTCTACCTGATATACCTACGTCACAGTTATAAAACATTTATCACATTTTATTTGCTACTACGTAATACTCCTCGGTTGTTTAAGAAAAGAAAAAATCTGAAGCAACTTTTTTTTTTTTGAAACAGACTAAAAAAGAAGAAGAAGTAAGACACATAAATTGAAAAAAAAGGAGTAATAAACAAAAGTTAATAATATTTTATAAACCAGTTTCTCGGTGTAGTACATTTTTTCCTTATCACAAATGTAAATAAGGAGGTTAACCTCTGTAACAAATAAGACTTTAAAGCAGTGTTGAGCTACTGGATTTCATGAGCTGCATTTTCGCCTCATTTTGTGTCAGTCTAATAGTAGGTAGTTGTATTTTATCCTGCATGTAGGTGCCTCCCGCATTGTTTAGGAAGATCCTTGGGGCTGTATAGGATCAAATCCCCTTGATATATACTCCATTTAGGCAAAGCATCCGCTACTTGATTTGCTTCCCTGTAGCAATATTGGGCAGAATGTTAGACATATAATTGAAGCAACTGTAGAATCTTTTTTATGGTGCCATGCATCTGCCAAGCTGGATTATATGAATTCAAGAAAATACAAGAACATCACACTACAATTGTTGAACTGCTTCGATAATACACTATAATCTTTCCTTATTTCAAGAGAATTCGACAGTTAACATGAAACCAAAAAACTCGTGTTTTTCCTATTTGCCCAATATTCAATATCTCGCCTAAATCTCTATATCTAAGTGTGATATAGGTATTATGAGGCATAAATTTTGCGTGAGAAACTTGATGGTGGAAAAAAAAACTTGGCAGATATTTTGTATTATAACATCCTGACTTGGACAGAAATTGTTCAGCTACATTAAACTTGAATGTCTTAAGAGGTAAAGACTATTTCTGCATTGTGGATCGCACTCAAAGTCGCTAAACTAATACCGTACCATATGTGTTCAAAGGTGTAAAAATGGATCTTGAGCCTAACTCAACCCCAAAAGCTAGCTTGTAGGGTGATGATTGTTCAACTCCGTATAAGGAGTCCATGTTCCCATTCCATATCCGATGTGAGACTCTTAACACTCCCCCACACGCCCAGACCTTGTTAACTGGAGCGTGGATAATATAATTTGGGGGCCTGTCACGACCAAAACCGGAGGGTCATGACGGGCACCCGGACCTTACTTGCCGAGTACCACTAATCATACATGTAGCATATATCCGTAATTTCACTTGGTCGGCCGCCACGAGATACCCTGCTGACATATGAAAATAATAAACTGGAAAGGAGTTAAGTGACATCCTGCAACCAGAAGGACCCAACCTATATACATATACATACCAAGGTCGACAAGGCTATACATGACTACACAGGACATCTGTCTACAAGCCTCTAAAGAGTACGTGACATCATAAGGTCATGACAGGGCACTGCCATACCCCTATGCATATCAATAATATCGTACCACGACTAGACTGCAACTCTAGAATAAGTAGAGTGCTCCAACATCAGCTGAACCAGCCACCTATTAGTGGTCTACCGGAGCCTGCGGGCATGAAACGCAGCGTCCCCCGACAAAAAGGACGTCAGTACGACTGATGTACCGAGTATGTCAGGCATGAAGAATAGCATAACATTTATATGAAAGAAAATTGAGACAAGAAATAACCAACCAGTAGTGAATGCCTCTGAGGGCCATAATATGAATAAGTATCATGTCTGTGCAGAATGGCTCTATGGGCCATAATATGCATAAGCATCATGTCAGTATAGAATGCCTCTGAGCGCCATAATATGCCTAAATGCCATGCACAATGCGGTCACACATATATAAATGCATATATAATGTCGTCTCCCATCATATCATTTCGACCTCTGTGGGCATAATCATCATCATATACCAGCTGATCATGTGGTGTGCGTATATAACGCCGTATCCCTTTTACCATCCCCTACATATATATAATACATACCATATAGTAGTGTATATAACACATATGGGGTCCAGGGTAATACATGAATATAATGCATGGATGATAATAAAACATCCTGAGTTTATCGGAGTGGCGTAATATCACTTCACCTCCGATTAACATTATCAATATTAACATCTTTTCCATATACCTCAATAGGGATTTACGAACATATTTATACATGCTTTGACAATATGAATGAATAACATGAACATTCTTAACTACTAAGAGTAGAATCATTTATGGGATAATACTACATTTGCGTTTTGCTACATGGAACGTGTCAAAAGAAAGAAGGATTTATCTTAACATACCTTTGTGATGATGCTCTATCGTATATGGTATTGGGTTTAATCATATCTACCCGCTAATCTCGAAATACAAGAACAATCAAGTGGAAGACATTTTACGTAAATTGGAAGGAAATCCTCAACGTTGTTGTGTGTGTGAATGCCTATATATTTATACACACACATAATTTTGCTGCCTATATAATGTGGCTACCCTCATTTACTATAGCCAAGCATATATTACCCTACTCACTTTTCACATTTTGGCTAGCTTAGAAAAAGTATTTGATGCCTCATGTTTCTCTTAATTGTCATCTCCCTCCTTTCCATTACTAAATAAAAATGAAGTATATCTTAATACATAATGGAGGGTTAGATACAACTTAAGGTGATTTCACATTATACGTGTCACTTATGCATATTACATACTTTTAACTCATTAAGTCACTTGACTAACATAATTTCATGTGGCAGCCCCATCAATTCTTATCCATACAATTCATAATTAATACTATGCTCCAACACTTAATCGATTACACACATAATTAATTTCTTGATCCCAATTCACCTAAATCTTAATGACTTATAAAACCTTCATAATATATTCAATGTCATAGTCGTTCGATAGAGCGATATAGCACAAGTCCATAACCACTTTAGGGACACACAACCAAATGTTAATACTAGTCATTGTTGTCATACCCTTTTTAAAATCCTTAAATTATTTCGGGACCACATCTTTTTATATCCTAAGCTCCTTATTCAAACACTTGAATATGACCAAAATTCTCCAAGGCTCGGGTCTACTTACATACATCTAGCGACTCAAACCATGGGCCAAAAGTACGGGATGTTACATTCTTCCCCCCTTAGAAACATTCATCCTCGAATGTTGGAGTGGTATATCTAATCCCCGTCACGTAGCCAGAACACACAACCACCGCTTCACGGGACATATAATATAACATATATCATTATATCCGATCTCACATGGTCATCAAGCCTTAATTATAATAATCTGAAATAGAACTCACCTTATGCTTCTCTCGGAACCTCGGCGTTGGTCTGAAATAGGTAGGGATATTTGTGTTTCATCTCCTCTTCTGCCTCCCATGTCATTTTTTCTACATTCTTATTCCGCCATAGTATCTTCACGAAGGCTATTTCTTTAGTCCTCAACTTGAGGACCTGTCGATCTAAGATAACAATAGGAACCTCTTCATATGATACCCTATGTAATCTTCACATCGTCAATCGGTACAATCTAGAAGGATCTCCAATATACGCTCTTAATATATAAACATGGAAAACCGGATAAACAAACTCTAACTCAGGAGGCAAGTCCAATTCGTAAGGCACTTGGTTGATTCGTCGAATTATGCGATATGGCCCAATATACCTTGGATTGAGCTTTCCCCTTTTTCCCAAATCTCATTACACCCTTCCTAGGAGAAATCTTCAAGGAGACCCAATCATCTACTTGGAACTCTAAGTCCTGCTGCCGCATATCTGATTACGACTTCTGATGACTCTGAGTGGTTAACAACCGTTCTTGGATAAGCTTCACATTCTCTATGGCTTGGTGCACTAGGTCAGGTCTAAATAATGCTAATTCGCCTACCTCGAACTATCCGATATGAGATCTACTCTTTCGTCCATATAAAGCTTCATATGGAGCCATTTTGATACAAGCATGATAATTGTTACTGTACACAAATTCAATAAGGGATAGATGATCATCTCAATTTCCCTTGAAGTCCAATACGTAAGCTCGTAGCATGTCTTTGAGCATTTGAATTGTACGCTCGTCATGTTCGTCTCTTTAAGGGTGAAATATTGTGCTAAGATTAACTTGAGTGCTCAACCCCTTTTTTTAAATGATCTCCAGAAATTAACTGTGAACTGCGCACCTTGGTAAGATACAATAAAACTAGGAATACCATGAAGGCGAACAATCTTCTTAACGTATAATTTTACGTAGTCCTCAGTTGTATATGTAATTTTTACTTCTAGGAAATGAGCTGATTTGGTCAGTCTATCGACAATCGCCCAAATACAATCAAACTTATGATAAGAGCGAGGCAAACCCGTAATGAACTCCATATTAATCATTTCCCATTTCCACATCGGAATCTCAATGTTCTAAGTCAAATCATCGGGCTCTTGGTGCTGTACTTTTACTTGTTGACGATTAAGGCACTGAGCTACAAACTCCGCAATGTTCCTCTTCATGTCGTTCCACCAATGCATACCTTTGAGTTCATAATACATCTTAGTAGATCCAGGGTGAATGAGATATCGTGGGAAATGGACCTCCGTTATACTCTTGTCTTGTAATCCTACTATATTGGAAATACACAAATGGACCTTCCATCTGGGGTCCTTCTCCTATTATACTCAAAGGTTGCGGTTCTCTTTTGTTAAATATATTTCCCGATCTTTTCTAAAAATGAGATCTTCATCATGACATTCCTTTTCTTCCAATATGAGGGATGACCCTGTTGTATTTTGATTCATAGGGATATCATTATCTGAATCCTCTAATCGGACTCCCACTTACCTAACTGATGCATTCCCTCAAGTCGACTTCTCTCATTCATACTCGCATTAGTCAAGCCGCTTGTGGGTGAATAATTCTATTGTCAACTTAGCTTTGTTTACTAGCGGGTGTGCTGAAAACTCTTATATTTGTAGTATCTCAATCGTGAACACTTTATGGACAATGTCATCGAATTTGAAGTACGTGTATCATCGCAGTTAACTCTCATTCATGGTCTAAAAGGAATCTCTCTTTCCCTTTTTTTGTACTTTCTCACTACTCGTAGTTATAACAACTTCCTTTCTTACTTATTTTGACATTTGTTCACTCATTTTCTTACTTGTCATACTCATCTTCATTCTAAGATATTCTGGTATACATACGTAATCTCAACCATTGTTCTTGATTTCAATCCTTGGCATTACTACCCCTTAAAGGATGAGTCGTTAACTTATTCCTTTATTCAGTACATGAAAGATTCTGAAGAATTTGTATTACATGATGTTGACCTACTATATCCAAACCTAGTCGTTATGCTTAGATTCGAATTCCTTCACTTGCCTCATGGCTAAGACTTTTTGTCAATGGCACTTTGGAAAAAGATTTCCTTCATCTCATTAAGCTGTAAACCAGTTACTTTATCTATCTTGTAGAACCTTTGGTCGGTTTAAAAAAATGCTCATAGACATCTGTGTTTGCCAGACACTTTATCTTCATTATAATATCATTATCTTTTGACATATATCTTTAATGTCTACCTTGTACCCATAGGCGTCATTGGACCCTTTTCACATGTTTAGGTGTTGATATCGAGCTTTACTCACTGTTACTTCCGTTTACATACTTTCTGAGATGTATGACTGCATATGTTATGGAACCGATGCTTCGTATGTTTAGATCCAATTCACGGTGTTACATGATCCCATGACTTGTTAAGCTTTCTTGTCTTATCATTATTTGATCTCTCATCGACCGAGTGCTCATTCGTCTTACCTTTACATTTCTATTTCAAGTTGCTTTGGAGGGTCTCTTATCTCAAAGTATTTCTCATATTATCTTCCTTAACATCATATGTTCGTCATCTTTGGCCGAAGAGTTCTTACTGTCCCTCATCTACCATTGTTCCTTACGCTGTTCTGGAGTAATCATACCTTTGTGAAACCTGCATTACTATAATCTCATTCGCCTTTATCCTTCTTGTTGCAATCCTTCCTTCCACTCGTCATTAAACGAAAAATGTTTCTGCCTTGATACTTGATCATACCATTCCATTCATACTTATTAACTGTTTTTATATTTCCCACAACCATTCTTCGATTGTTCCATAGTCTCCGTCCTCAATTTCCCTAACAAGCTATTGTTATCCAGAGGTTATTTAGAATTGTAACATGCTGCATAATGAAACCGAAAACCTTACCAGTCCAGTACCTATAGTATGCCTTAGCTTAGTAACATTGATACATGTAATTCTCAATAATACGCGGAATGACACTTTATGCATGGACGAGAGGCTTATGTCCCCTTCCACCACCGTGGATAATTCGATCCTTATATGTATGACTTGGACTCACTATTCTGGATACGTCACTTTATGTGATCTTCTTCAATTTACTGATGGTCACTCTTCAGATGATTCGATTGTGGCAATCCATTCTCATTAATGATATCCCAGGACAATTCCCAGTCTATTCTAGGTAAGATATTACAATTTAGGTCGCACGTACATAACATATTCCCTTATTCTAATCAACACGAGTCACTGTAAAATGTGTATATTTTCATAACCTACTAAACCTTTCAATTATGTCTTCTATGTTTCATCTGTACAACCCATAATCATCTTATCTTTACCTTTGCGCATCAACTTGGGACACTTCGGAACGTTGTGGCCATGGCTGCCACACTAAACCAACCCCCTGCACCTTTGCGTCATAATTCGGCATGCGCTCGACCACACTGACTACAAGATGGTCAGGGCGATCTTACTCACCCTTTACAACTTTAACCTTGAGATATTGGCATCTTTGAATCCTTTAAATATCGGTGATCCTTGACTAATAAATTACCTGGGTTACGAGCTCTCTGACCCTTTCTAGGGCCTATCTCTATCTGATGCTCTAGGATGAACTCGTGCCTAAGAAAACAACTTACTCATATTCTTTGATAGATCTGTCTCAATAGAGAGCATACTGCTCGCATTTACACTCAATCCAACCTCAATCTCCCTGCTAATCATAGCCCCTATTAGAAGAAGGCATTGCTATAATCATAAACACGATAAGGTTTACAAAGACAATTCTTACAATTCAGCTATATAGCACGATTCTAGATCAAGAAGGAAGATAACTATTATCCTAGATGCCCTGTAGCCTCATGTTTATTAGTGTGGTGCACAACACATCCATAAACAAGACACGACTTGTAGACTCCCTAGGACAAACCTGCTCTGATACCATGTTTGTCACGACCCAAACCGGAGGGTCATGACAGCACCCAAACCTTACTTGTTGAGTACCACTAATCATACATTTAGCATATATCCATAATTTCGCATGGGCCATGAGGTCAGGCATGAAGAATAGCATAACATATATATGAAAGAAAATTGAGACAAGAAATAACCAACCAGTAGTGAATGCCTCTGAGGGCCATAATATGCATAAGTATCTTGTTTGTGTAAAATTCCTCTGTGGGCCATAATATGCATAAGCATCATGTCTGTGAAGAATGCCTCTGAGGGCCATAATATGCCTAAATGACATGCACAATGCGGTCATATATATATATATATATATGTGTGTGTGTGTGTGTGTGTGTGTGTGTGCGTATATAACTCCGTCTCCCGTCATATCATTTCGGCCCCTGTGGGCATAATCATCATCATATATTAGTTGATCAGGTGGTGTGTGTCTATAACGTCGTATCCCTTTTTCCATACCCTACATATATATAATGCATACCATATAGTAGTGTATATAATACATGTGGGGTCCAGGGTAATACATGAATATAATGCATGAATGAAAATAAAACATCCTGAGTTTATCGGAGTGGCGTAATATCGCTTCACCTCCGATTAACATTATCAATATTAACATCTTTTCCATATACCTCAATAGGGATTTAGGAACATATTTAGACATGCTTTGACAATACGAATGAATAACATGAACATTCTTAACTACTAAGAGTAGAATCATTTATGGGATAATATTACATTTCCGTTTCGCTACATGGAACATGCCAAAAGAAAGAAGGATTTATCTTAACATACCTTTGTGATGATGCACTATCGTATATGGTATTGGTTTTAATCATCTCTACCCGCTAATCTCAAAATACAAGAACAATCAAGTAGAAGACATTTTACGTAAATTGGAAGGAAATCCTCAACGTTGTTGTGTGTGTGGATGCCTATATATTTATACACACGCATAATTTTGCTACCTATATAATATTTCTACCCTCCTTTACTATAGCCAAGCATATATCACCCTACTCACTTTTCACGTTATTGGTTAGCTTAGAAAAAGTATTTGATGCCTCATGTTTCTCTTAATTGTCGTCTCCCTCCTTTCCATTACTAAACAAAAATGAAGTATATCTTAATACATAAGGGAGGGTTAGATACAACTTAAGGTGATTGCACATTATATGTGTCACTTAGGCATATAGCATACTTTTGACTCATTAAGTCACTTGACTAACATAATTCCATGTGGCAGCCCCATCAATTCTTATCCATACAATTCATAATTAATACTATGCTCCAACACTTAATTGATTACACACATAATTAATTTTTTGATCTCAATTCACTTAAATCTTAATGATTTATAAAACCTTCATAATATACTCAATGTCATAGTCGTGCAATAGAGTGATATAACACTAGTCCATAACCACTTTTGGGACACACAACCAAATATTAATACTAGTCATCGTTGTCATACCCTTTTTTAAATCCTTAAATTATTTCGGAACCGCGTCCTTTTATATATCCTAAGCTCCTTATTCACACACTTGAATATGACCAAAATTCTCCAAGGCTCGGGTCTACTTACATACGTCTAGTGACTCAAACCATGGGCCGAAAATACGGGATGTTACAGGGCCCAACATCGGTGAACAAAGAATTTGAATGGGTCTTGATCTGATACCATGTAAAGAATGGATATTGGGTCTAACTCAACCCCAAAAGCTAGCTTGTAGGGTGAGGATTGTCCAAGTCCATATAAGGAATCCGTGTTTCCATTACAGGACTCTTAACAAAAGGTGCAAAAACATTTTAATGACGACAATTTTGAGTAATATGAGAGAACTCAAAAAGCTTTTAATCAAGTGAGACTGGCACTTTGGAAAATGGAAAAGTCACATGAAAGCAAAAACGGACGCGAAATAGAAATGTAGATGAAAAAAGGAAGAGGAAAATGAGGAATATAACAAAGGATATGCTGTAAAAAAATAAGAAGTAAAGTTTCACACTTCATAGGCACGAAATATCACGCAGCATCTCAACCTTTCAGCACTTTTTTGTGCAACTCACCTAAAATTAAATTCGTGGACAAGACAAATAAGTGGAATTTGATGAAACTATTTTTTCAAAGGAGCTTTCACATAATGAAATGGTATAAAGGGATAAGAAAGTTTCCCATTTTCTGACCCTAGAAAAAGCGAGAAGATATTTTGTCTACAGAATAAAAAACGGTAGGATATGCCGATTATATAGGGTTTATACTGTCTCTTAAACTGAGAATGAACGCTCTATAAAAGCACGGAAGGCCCTGCTGTGATTAAACAGAAGCAGAAAATGAGAGAAAAAGAAAGTTGGTGAATGATAGTAACAATCTTGAGTTTATAAGGGAAACAGTGATAGGGCTACTCTCTATTGGCATGCGGTTATATATTTCAACTGACACGCTAAAGGAGAGGTGACCTGTTACTGTCTCTGCTTAATATTCTAACACAAAGGTCTCTAGTGATGAAGCATAAACATAAAAATGAGAAAGAAGAATTTAAATAAGCTAAATAGTCATAGGGCTATTCTCTATTGGCATGCAGTTATATCTCTTTAGTGACCACCAATTCGTCACATATTAGAGCTAACATGCCAAAGGAGAATTGCCCTGTAACTGTTTCTGCTTAATGTAACATGCATGACGGCGCATAATACTGTGATGCAAAAGGTATTGTTATAGTACTACTTTTCTTCAACGTCTACACTGGTTTTAATTATTTCTCGGCAAGAATTGCTGTAGAAACCAATTATTTATCACATCAGCTCTGTCTCTTCTACTTGAAGTCTCTGGGTTTTTTTTTAATTCATGTTCCCATAAATCATAACGGTAATTGGACTCCATGTTCAGGTGTACTTAATTGATCTTCCTACTTCGTCAAATCGAATAGACCAGTCAATGTGAACAAGGAGTTTTCAACGAGTACTGGCATTATATGCCGGGGGAGGCACATTTTGGACAGAAGACACATTTGAGGCAAGAAACAAGAGGGCAAGAAGCAATTAGAGACATCGATTGTTCAAGTTCTTTACTTTTTCTTTACTTTAATTCAGTTCATGTTGGATATTAATTAATTAGTCTTTTTAGCATGTCTATGAGCTAATTACTTTTATTAGGATTTTCCGTTGAATCAATTGAAACTCTGTTATGATTTAATGCATTGCTAATGTTCTTCTTCATCTATTAAGATTTCTTCAACTTGCGTTTATTGAATGAGAATTAATTGACCATTAGTTGTCATTACCTATATGATTTCAAATCAAGATCTGAAAAGGGAGATTTGAATATGTTATAGTTGATTAGACCTAGGTTTAATCTTGATCGAGAGTATCACGATCGCCTGTGTAGATTTTTAGGTTATTGATCTTAATCCTCCTATGTGATTGAATTTATCATAGAAATATAGAAAATTTTCACTTAGGTTGAGTTTTTATATGTCCTAACCGGAATATAGAACATCTCAGTTAACCTGCTATCTTAATAACAAGAAGGATCGCCAGTCTCGCATTAATGAATGATAGAGTGGAAAGTTGAGGAGATTGGAAACCCTAATTGCCTTCATTACAGAATTAAACTTCGTGTGTTTTCACTACTATTTTATTCCCGCAATCTATTTTAGTTTGTTAATTCTTTAGTTTAGAAATCACCACTTATATTCGTTTGCCAAATAGAAACTAAAGATTAGTTAATTGGTACTTGATAAATCAGTCTCTGTGGACGATATTCGGTTTTACCGAAATTATTACGAATTGTGATACGTACACTTCCGTAGCATATAAAAATAATGCAACAATATTAAAATTATAAAATTAAAGATACATGAGACATACGCCCCATAGATCCATGGGACTTACGTCCCGTGTCTCGGGGCTTATGCCTCACCCCGTATTGCTTAAAATACCTCGCCCCCTCTTTAAAACATTGCTTTATATTGATATATGGTACTGCTTCAAATGTCTTAAGAGTAAACAGGCACAAATGACGACACGATTGAGTACAATGAGAGAACTACATTGAAAAAAGGAAGCAGTAGTACTCTCAATTTACTGGAATTCTGGAAATCGAAAAGCCAACTGAAAAGCAATAATCGAACCCGAGAAACATGTAACATATATATGTAAATTGAGGAAAAAAAGAAGAGGAAAATAAGGAATATTATGAAGGATATGTTGTTTGAAGGTCCTTGACTCCTACTCACAAGAGTCAAATGATACACTTCAAAGGCATAAAATCAAAGAAAAATAATGTCGACGGGGGGCGCACGTTAAGGCTTGTTTGATCTACAGGCACATTCTAAGCATTGTCTGCTAACATACGCCAACACGCATAATGGCTCCTCCGGCGATGAAAACCACCCAACCGGTATTGGCGAAGACTACGAACAAGGAAATATCAGTAGTACGGCCGGATGACGCAAATAGAGTAATAACCACATACACAACAGTGCCTCAAGTCTTCGCTCTGATGCAACTGGGTCACTGGATGACAGGGGAAAACACTTCAAAGGTACAACAGGCTCCAACCAAAGGAGTCTCTCACAGAATTCATATTCCTCCAGCGAAGATGACCTCATTGCTTAAATTTGTGTATGCTATTTGAAATTTTATTGAAACACCAAGGGTTTTTCTGCATGAGAAGGGATATTTCATATTTAGATCTGTGGATGGACAAGATAAGATGGATGTTCTTCAAAATGAAACCTATACATTTGACTATCGACCTATGGTGCTAAAGCAACGGCCTGCTGATTTCCAGATGGAAAATGAGTCGATTAGACAAATGCATTTGTGAGTGAATTTTGCAACTTACCTGTTGAATATTGGTTTATTAAGAATCTTGGTCGAATTGATAGTTTCCTTGGGAATGTTCAGGGTGCTAATTTATGTGGGGCGGTAGATGATAGATTAGGATGGCACAGACAACCGAATATCCGGAGGTGAGCATAAGAGGGGATCCACCGGTATAGGATTTCGGTGGGGGTCATAATATGAAGTGTGCTAGTGGGTAGAATATTAAGGACGTATTCCACCATTTTGACTGCATAGATCGAAAAAGAAGAAGGTAACGAGGCATGAAAAAGAAAAGTTCTAACCATGTTATTGATGGTGCGAATGATACGTTCTGCTTTACCATTTTGAGGAGAGGTGTGAGGAGACAAAAAGCGGAACACCATGCCATTATTTGTGCAGAATTTGTGAAATGCAGAATTATTAAATTCACGTCTGTTATCACATTGAAAAGATTTTATGGGTCTTTCAAATTGTGTTTTGATAAATTTGCAAAATTCAAGAAATTTGGCAAAAACTTTCGATTTGAATTTTAGTGGATAAATCCAGATATAGTGAGAATAATCATCTAGCAAAACCAGATAATATTTATGACCCAGAGAACTAGGAATGAGAGATATCCACAAATCAGCATGAACAATATCAAAAGGACCAAACATAACACTAGTAGATGAATTAAATGGGAGACGAACATGTTTTTCTAATTGACAAGAAGCACAGTTTGGTGCAAGTTTTCCATTACAACTGATAAAATTATTACTTCAAAGAAAATTAAAAATGGGAGCCCGTGGATGTCTAAGCCTATTGTGTCAGGTTGACGGAGAGAGAGCAGCAAGAGATGTGTGTGGGCTGGAACTGACATCGGAGGATGGTATAAATGGATATAGGTCTGATGTGCTATTGCATCTTGTAAGAGGTATCCCCGTACGCAGATCCTTCACAGTAAAACCAAATGGGTCGAAATCAACAGAAATAGAATTATGACGAGTAAACTTGCGAATCGAGATTAAGTTTTTGATGATATTTGGGGCATATAGGACATTGTTCTAGGAGAAAGGTGAGTGGGGTGACTTGGTGTGGATGTTACCTTGGCCCTGAATTGGAATGCGGTGACCATTGTCAACTGTAATAAATTGAGGAGACTTTAAACGAAACAGTTGAGAGAGATTACCTGAGGACCGAGTGAGATGAGAAGTGGCTCCTGAATCCATGTACCAATTTTCATCGGGCTGCTGTAAGTTTAGACTGCTAAAAGCCTGACCCAAATCTGTGGGGGCCAAGCTATTGGACTATTGCGGATAGGAGGACTGCGTGAGGTGGGCCTAAGGTAGCTGCTGGTTGGCCAGTCTGTAACCAAGAGCAGGGCCCAGCACCCCATATTGAGGATAGAGGGATTGGGCCGAAACAGTAGTTGGATAATGAGCCTAGTTCGCCTGCTGAAAATTACCTGTTGGGCCTGGCCAATTGGGAATGTTGGTGGGATGGCCCATCGGCTGCTGGAATTGTTGAGCCTGCCCGCGGTGACCTTAACCCCCTTCATTTTCCGTCGCGTCCACCACCGCGGCCCCTACCACCTCTGTCGCCGCGGTTATTGCGGGGCTGAGTATTTTCCGGCGGAGGTGGTTGGGTGGCGGTGATGTTATTTTGGACAGGCATTTCGATTGTTAGTGCTTTTTGGGTTTGCTCATCTTGCTTTGCACGTCGGGTTTCTTCCAACAAAAGTTGCGAACGAGCTTTGTTAAAACTGGGTAAGGGATCAGCATGATGTATCATAGTGGCGAGAGTGTCATATTCACCCTTCGGGAAGCCTGCAACTAATTGTAGGACCATCTTTGTTTCAGAGACGAGCGTTCCAAGGTTGGATAATTGGTCTGCCACCAGTTTCAACTGCTTGCAATATTCAGACATGTTCGAAAAATTCTCAAGACGAGTGTTGTTGAATTGTTCTTCCAAATACACTGCGCGAGTGTGTTTGTTGTCTTGAAAAATTTCTTCCAAGCATGCCCATAACTTACAAGCGGAGGCACCGATTTTCATAATGGTGTGAGGTAAGTCCTTAGAGATTGTGACATAGATCCATTGTTTAACGACGACCCCAAGTTGTGTCATCAATTTCAGGGGGGCGAGGGATGGAGTCGTCAATATGATCAAGCACGTGATATACACATGAATGAATTTGGAACAGTTTAACCCATGACCAATATTGGCCATCTTTCTGGTCAAGAATTATAGGAATAAAATTCTTGATATTGGTAACTGCGAGAGCCGGATGGAACGATGGTGAGGAAGGGGTTGTGGGTGGTGTTTGAGTGACGACTGCGGAGGAAGCGGAAGCATCGGGGGAAGAGGAACCCATTAAAATTGAAAGAAGAGGTGGGGGGGGCTGCTACAGTAGGAAAAAAAATAAGTGGGGGGGGCAGTAATGCCGAGAATATGGAGTAGAAAAGATTTTAGGTTTTTTTTTTAGGATTTTGGCTCTTTGATACCATATAAGATTGTATCAATTCCCTTAGGGAGTCTTTCTCATTAATACAATATATAGTGTACAATATGTAGAACCCTAATACAATAAGAATCCTAGCCTTACCATAATTATACATCACTAAATATTTACAGAATATACGAGATATATTTTAATTATGGTGTAGGGATATTATGGGGTTCTAATAGTACACGGCTGATATTTTCCTCCTTAGTCACAATTCTCAATCGTCAAGTGGCACACACACATCATAGGCAAAGTCATGCAACATCTCCTGCTTTAAGCCACTTTTTTTCTGTAATGCACACCTACAATAAATTCATGGACAAGGCAACTATGGGGAATCTGATGAACATTTTTTTTAAAGAAGCTTTCATGAAATGGAATGGTAAAGGGATAAGAAAGTAACACCCCAATTTCTGACCCTAGAAAAAGCAACCCCTGGTGCTAATTAATTATCAAGCCACTGTCATGATGCTCGGAAAGTAAGCTAAGCTAAACTGCTAAACCTTAGTGTTTTCATTAATTTTTTCATAATTGAAATATTACGTACTCCCTTCATTTTATTTTATGTATTTGTTTAACTTGACATGAAGTTCAAAAAGGTAAGAGAAAATTTTGAATTTTATGCTCTTAAAACTGAAGATGTGCGATGGCAGATTCAGAATTTTAAAGTCGTAAATGCTTAATTGTCATTAACTGAAGTTGTCACGACCACAAAATATAAATGTACAACTAACAATGTTTGAAAATGATAATTAATATATTAATATCATCATTGCTAACCATAGAGAACAACGTGGGTACGGGAAACTTTCTTACCCTAAGGGTGTGTATTATCAGTTTACGCGCGTGCAATGTTTGAACCGCTTTGATATTGCACTATAATCTTCTGTAATGTCACAGAAATTCAACAATTTATACGTGACCAAAAAACTTATCTTTTCCAATTTCGATAGGATCAATTGAACCACTTTGCACTTGCCTGGGTCTTATATATATAAGGGGCAGAAATTTTGCGTGAGAGATTTGATTGTGGAAAGAGTGTAGGTAAAAGTGTATCTGAAAGGTTAAACAAGAAGAAAGGCTGAGTCGAGAGATGACTCTCTGTCTTTAAGATAAAATTGTCTCGTATATATGCTTTTACTGTAATGGACAATAGTCTCAATCCTTCCATTTTCTAACTATGTGGGAGATTAGTCATTTTGGTCAAAACAATTCATCTATTCATATCTCAAACACCTTCTTTGTGTATCAATATCTCTTTCATTCCTTAATGAAATTTGACGATACTTGGCACTAATATCATCTACTCATTTAGTAGATTAGCCATGTGCGAAGAAATGATATTTTCGACATGCAGGGCCCACGTGTTTAAGTCACTAAAAATGGAAAAAAACTCAATCCCACATAGTTAAATTTCCAACAATCCCCTCTTGAAAGAGAATTGGTGCACACAGGGTGCCAAAGTTCAGCAATCTTTCAGTGGAAAGATATTGCATCAGGAAGGTAGCTTTCGGCATTTGAACCTTCCTTAGTTGATTCCCATCGGATTTACTTATTGTGCGGTGAACGTGATATCTTGAACCGTCAATGTTTAGTGTAAACCAGGACAATGATATCAACGCAATAACTCCCTTTATTCATTTCTTCTTATAGTTTTGTCTTTTGTGGCCATGGACAACTTCATGGATTCTTAAGTGCGTACTTTTGAAGCGGCATTTCTTCGCACTTAAATAGGTGATCTCCTATAAGGTATCCTGTTATACCCCACTCGCAAGTGCAAGGAATCATTAAAAGATTTTTAGACACTTATCCTTTACCCATTATGCAGGTAGCACTTAATGTCTATCGCGGGAACAACTTTGGAATTATATTTCTTTAAAGAATAATAATCCGAAGTGCTCTTACTTCAAGTGAAGCGCTAAAACTGAACCTCTATAGTTTATTTGTCCCATTGAAACAAATTCTTGAGATCTCCAGTCAGTAAGGTTGGGTTACCACCATAAAGATTCTTATTGTTTGGGTTTTAAGCCATTCAGATTCTTCTCCTGTTTTATCCAAAGCAATAAACTCTGATTCCATCGTGGATCGGGCGATGCATGTTTGCTTAGAGGACTTCCAAGACACATGTCACGCCTCAACTTTTCTCAAGTCTTCCCTTAGGGCGTGATGGCACCTGGGCAACTATCCCTTCCCAGGCGAACCATTAACTTCTGTTGTTCCTAAATTAAATATATATTTAAGTGCGAATTAATATATAAAATAAGAAATTCAAAGTTTAAAAAGAACAATCTCATGTGGGGCATTCCCCGAGATAACGAAACTTAATTCTTCAACCTACTTATTTAGGAAGGACCATTACCAAATTCGGAGCAATGGATTCGTGGAACAGTGAGGCTGCGGGATGATCACTAGCCCTGTAGCGGAGTTTTCCCTCTATCGCGCTTACCTAAAACATGTTAGATAAAAGAGTTAGCCCTACCATCCGGGGCTAAGTGAGAACCTCGCCTTATAATTCAAAGTAACCTCACAATGTTCAATGTACAATCATATTATGAACATAATAAGCATGTCATGAAAACAGATTTCAGCACTTTCAGTGTATAAGCCAATAAATATTCACACCCAAAATCTCTTCCCAACTCATCCTAGAGAATACTTAGTTAACTAGTACACCTGCTCTATCCCATATAACATATTATATATTTGTTGCGATACGTGCAACTCAGACCAATGCATTTCAATTATAGCCCCGAAGTCAAGTGTATTTGAATAGCTCTGATGGAAAGTGTGTTTGAATAGCCCCGAAGGCAAGTGTGTTTGAATAGCCCCGAAGGCAAGTGTAATTGAATAGCCCCGAAGGCAAGTGTATTTAAATAGTTCCGAAAGTAAGTGTACTTGAATAGCCCCGAAGGCAAGCACGCAACTATATATAGCCTCGAAGGCAAGCACACAACTGTATATAGACCCGAAGGAAACTCAATAAGTAATTAGTCCCGAAGGCAACACGTGTGTAATGCTATAGTCCCGTAGGTGATGGCAAACCTATTTACATTACCAAGATTTCTATCATCTTGAAGGTATGGCTAAACTTAGACACACACACACACAAACACACATACACACACACACATATATATATATTTCCAGAAGATTCAAGTAATATACCTTTTTTCAACTTTTATCTCTTCCCACTTGTAAGGATTATAACTCCCAAACCGTAACTCCAAATAAGGTATTTTTTATGCCGAATCAAAGGTAACACGGGGACCTATCATTATCCCAAGTTTCCTCTGAAAATACTTAGTGTAACTAGTACAAATTCACGAAAGAGACGACCCTATGAAAACTGTCTCGCTGGACTTTTATAAAAAGGGACACAATATTAAAACAATCATAACTTTTTATTTATAAGTCTGATTAATCCCCGTAAAGTTTCAAACTGTCGAGAACAGAGAAATCTAGAACGTTCTGCCCAAACTTTCAGATTCTTTACCGATTTGTACGGGTTTTACGTTATACGTTCTGCCCCTCCGGATTCCAGTCGATCAGAGGCAGAAACTTAAAACAGCAATAACTCTCAAACCGTATGTCAAATCGATCTCAGTAAGGCCTCAGACTGTCAATAACAGAGAAATATAGAACTATTATTCAGCATAAACTTTCAGATTCTTTACCGATTTGTACATTTTTTACGTTATACGTTCTGCACTCCAGGATTTCTGTTGATCCGAGCCAGAAACTTTAAACAATGATAACTCTCAAACTGTAAGTCGGATCGATCTCAGTAAGGTCTCAAAATGTCAATAACAGAGAAATATAGAACTATTATTGAGCACAAACTTTCAGATTCTTTACCAATTTGAACAGTTTTTACGTTATATGTTCTACCCTCCCGGATATTTAAACAGTGATAACTCTCAAACCCTACGTCGGATCTACCTC
Source organism: Anisodus acutangulus (assembly GCA_029783415.1). NCBI lineage: Eukaryota > Viridiplantae > Streptophyta > Magnoliopsida > Solanales > Solanaceae > Anisodus > Anisodus acutangulus. Next base: position 39,449,796 of record CM056497.1, on the reverse strand, counting down.
AGTAAGGTCTCAAACTGTCAATAATAGAGAAATCTAGAACTATTATTCAGGACAAACTTTCAGATTCTTTACTGATTTGTACAATTTTTATGTTATACGTTCTGCCCTCCCGGATTTCAGTTGATCAAAGGCAGAAACTTTAAACAGCGATAACGCTCAAACCATATGTCGGTTTTGGCCCCGTTTGGGATCAATATGACCGTGAAAAAAAGATGTACAACACTGAAAAGTTTTGTCCGATTCTAACAAGGATAACTCAGCGAAAACAGTCCACAATTACATGACTCAAACTCGTTACAAGACAATACTTATATCAATTAATTCATCACAACTTATATTTTCAGAAACATATATTTTTTTAACATGCATACTATATTTTAACTTGCATTTTAACTCAAAACAAAGTATTTTCTCAATAATTTATGAGTGAGAAAACTCACATTTGTTGCTTCATAACTGCGAATGAAATTCTCAAACTCTTTTGCTAAAACTACTTTTTTTTTCTTCCAGATTGCTTTAGCTTTCTATGTTTTGTCCCCCTTTTGTTGTGTTGTATATAAAAGTGTATGTGTGTGTTGTGTTATGTGTGTGTTGTATATAAAAGTATATGTTGCACAGATTTTGGGACGTGAGGGAGTGGAAGGAGGGGTTGAGGGAGAGGGGTTGGTTTAGGGGGGACATGTAGGATTTCTCTTTTATTCTTTTTTTTTAATTTTATTTTGTGACTTTACATTCTCCCCTCCTTAAACAACACTCGTCCTCGAATGTGAATAAGGTCGTAACACACATAGACACGCACACTGCACACACATGAACCACAACTTAACATATTTTATTACCTTACTCAAACAGGAATGGATATTTGACTTTCATCGCGTCTTCGGCTTCCCAAGTTGCTTCTTTTGTGGAGTGATTTCTCCATAGGACTTTAACGGAAGCAATATCTTTATTCCTAAGGCGCTTAATCTGTCTATCTAGTATTTCTACCAGAATTTCTTCATATTGAAACTCTTCGTTCAGGACTATCTCTTGGGGTTGGATGACATGACTTGGATCGTGCAAGTATTTTCGTAACATTGACACATGGAATACCGGATGCACCGCTTCCAATTCTTGTGGAAGTGCTAGTTTGTAAGCCACATTTTCCACTCTTCGTAATATCTCATATGGTCCAATAAACCTTGGGCTCGACTTCCCTTTCTTGCAAAATCGCATCACCCTTTTCATTGGAGAGACTTTTAAAAACACTTTCTCCCCTTCCTGAAATTCGAGATCTCTTTGGTGATGATCTGCATAAGACTTTTGGCGGTTATGAGCTGTCTTGATCCGCTCCCGAATTATCTGCACTTTGTCGTTTGTTTCTTGAATGACTTTGGATCCGAACAGTAGTGTTTCACCCACCTCGAACCACCCAAGTGGAGAACTACATTTTTCCCATACAATGCTTCGAACGGAGCCATCTGAATACTTGAATGGAAATTGTTGTTATGTGCGAACTCTATTAGACATAGATGGTCCAATAAATTGCCTCGGAAGTCCAACACACAAGACCGCAACATGTCCTCTAATGTTTGAATTATTCGTTCGGCCTGCCCATCTGTTTGCGGATGGAAGGTCGTGCTCAACCTAACCTTTGTCCTGTGGCCCTGCTGAAAACTTTGCCAAAAGTGTGAGGTGAACTAGGAATCCCTATCCGAAATAATTTGTAATGAAATCCCGTGTAACCTCACTATCTCTTTCAAATAAATCTGTGCATACTGCGGCGCCCGATATGTAGTCTTGACTGGTAGGAAATGGGTTGATTTTGTAAGCTGATCTACAATCACTCAGATAAAATCATAACCTTCTCGAGTTTTTGGTAAACCAGTCACAAAATCCATATGATTGCCTCTCATTTCCACATGGGGATACCAATGTCCTGAAGTAGTCCACCGGGTTTTTGATGTTCGACTTTTACCTGTTGACACGTAAGACACCTTCCGACAAAATACGCAACATCTCTCTTCATTTCGTCCTACCAGTAATTTGCCTTGAGGTCCTGATACATTTTCGTTGATCCTAGATGAATGAAGTATCAGGTGTTGTGACCCTCATTCAAGATCTTCTTTCTTAGTTCCCTCACATTAGGAATACATAACCTACCCTTACACCGAATGGTACTGTCATTGTCCCCTAATGTAAACTGTGAAGGTTTTCCTCATTGAATCTTCTCCCGAAACCCAACAAATTCCATATCCTCAAATTGACTTTTTTTTATTTCCGAAGCTAAGGCAAATTCAGAAGTATTATACACCACCACCCTGCCTTTGCCGACCTCAGTTAAAATAACCCCGAGGTTTCCCAATTTTTGTACCTCATGAACAATACCTCTCTTTTGTATTGCCAAGTGGGCCAAGCTTCCCATTGATCTCCTACTGAGTGCGTCAGCTACCACGTTAGCTTTTCCAGGATGGTAAAGGATGCTAAGGTCATAATCTTTAAGCAACTCTAACCATCTTCTTTGTCGGAGATTCAAATCCTTTTGCGTGGTTATGTACTGTAAACTCTTGTGATCTGTAAATATATCTACATGCACCCTATACAAATAATGTCTTCATATTCGTAAGGCGAACACTACCGCGGCCAATTCCAAGTCATGAGTTGGATAATTCTTCTCATGTATCTTCAATTGTCGAGATGCATACGTAATAACGTTTCCAAACTACATCAAGACACATCCTAACCCAACCTTAGAGGCATCGCAATAGACTGTGAATCTTTCCTGTCATAATGGTAAGGTTAGGACTAGCGCAGTAGTCAATAATGCCTTTAGTTTTTGAAAACTTGCCTCGCACGCCTCTAACCACTGGTACTTAACCGATTTCTGAGTTAATCGGGTCAAGGGAGCAGCGAGACTCGAGAAACCTTCTACAAATCTTCTATAATACCCAGTCAAACCCAAGAAACTCCTAATTTCTGTCGGAGTGGTAGGCCTTGGCCACCTCTTCACGACTTCTATCTTTTGGTGGTCTACCATAACTCCATCCCTTGACACAACATGGCCCAAGAAAGCCACATTTTCCAACCAAAATTCACACTATGAAAATTTAGCATAAAGTTTCTCATGCCTTAAGATTTGAAGCACTACCCTTAAATGCTCTTCATGTTCTTCAACACTCTTGCTATAAATTAGAATATCATCGATGAATACAATCACAAACAAATCTAAGAATGGTATGAAGATTTTGTTCATGAGATCTATAAAAGTTACAGGGGCATTGGTTAACCCGAAAGACATAACCAAGAACTAATAATCGCCATATCGGGTCCTAAAGGTTCTTTTAGGTATATCGTCAGGATTTACTTTCAGCTGGTGATATCCCGAACGGATGTCAATCTTGGAAAAATAACTAGCTCCCTGAAGTTTGTAAAAAAGATCATCGATTTCTTGGTAATGGGTACCGATTCTTGATCGTGACCTTATTGAGTTGTCGATAATCGATGCACATTCTGAGCGAACCATTTTTCTTCTTCACAAAAAGGACTGGTGCACCCTAGAGGGAAAAACTAGGCCTTATAAAGCCTTTATCCAGAATATCTTTCGACGGAGGAATGGAAATGGGTCTTGTACCCAGAATTAATTTAATAGCGAACTCTACTTCTATGTCCAGGGGAAGGCCTGGAAGGTCTTCAGGGAAAACTTCTGGAAAATTACGAACAATAGGGACGGTATGTACCTCTGGGACTCTTTTTGGGTATCCATTATACTCGCCAGGTAAGAGTATTCCACCTCGTGACTCCTTAATAACTTTTGAGCCCTAAGGTAGGAAATAATCTGACTTGAGGGTGTCCCAACCCTACCCCTTAAAAATCTTCTGGTTCCCTGAGAAAAGATAATTTTACAACCTTTTACCAGCAATCCAATGTGGCATAACATGCTGACAGCCAATCCTTACCCAAAATAATGTCAAAGTCTACCATATCAAGTAATACTAAGTCTGATATTGTTCCTTTACCATTTACCTCTAACGGGAAAATTTTAATTACTCGAGAGGCCCAAACTGAGGCCCCTACTGGTGTCATGACTTCAAAGGATTCACTCAAATAGGAAGGTTATACATGTAGACTCTTAGAAAAATCCATCGACACATATGAAAATGTAGAACCGGGATCATATAATACAAGTGCAGGAATACTTGAGACCAACAAAATACCTGTGACCACCGCATTAGATGCCTCCGCCTCATTCCTCTTGGCAAAGCGTAGAGCCGATTAGGATTGTTGGATTGTTGACCTACCTGACCCTGTCGAGACTAGTTTCCCTAATTTCCCTTGTGGACAGTTGTGGTTGCTTCTGACCTCCCATGAGAAAATCGAGTTCGGGTTCTCTTCTTGCAATCCCTGGCATAGTGGTCTGGTTCTCCAAAGTTATAACACTCTTTCGGTGCAAACCATCATTCTCTTAAATGTTTCTTTTGACAAACCTTACAGACCGGTCTGTCACCCCCTGTGTTAGGGTTGGTGGCCTGGACATTGCTACCTTGGTGATTGAATCATTTATGCCCATGGGGCCTGTGATGAGACTGGCCTACTGACTGGCTCGATTTCTAAGAACCCCTACTGCCTTCTTGCCTCTGGTTTTGATTATGATTAAAGGATCCCGATGATCGAAACCTCTTCTGCGGATACTCTCTTTTTGCTTTAGCAAAACCTTCTACCCTCATTGCCATGTCGACGATCTGAAGGTAAGTCCGATCATGGGCTAATGCCACTACCTTCTCTGCCAAGTTCGGGCTTAAACCCTCATAAATCGTTTTACCTTCTCCTTTCCGTAGGAATAATATGCATGTTGTATGCCGACAATTGCATGAACTGCGTATCATATTCTTGCACACTATGGTCTCCTTGTTTCAACTATTTAAACTCACACCTGAGCGCGTCTTTTTGGGTGTTAAGAATGTACTTTTAAATGAATGCGGCTCTGAACTCCCCCCCACGTCATCAATGGTGACATCGGGGAACGATTTCTTTTACAATTTCTCCACCACACCCCCGCGTCGTCCACTAAATGTGTGCCCACGAAATTGACGCCATGCGTCTCTATATATCCCAGGGTAAATAGTAGGTCTTCTACCTTATTGAGAAACACTATCGGGTCAGACTTGGAGTCCTTCCCCGTGAAGATATGTTCCCTTCTCCTCATAAAATTCGCCCATATTCTATTTGGTACTGACTGAGCTCCTATATTTTCGACTAGTGGTGCAGCCACAACTGGTTCCTGGGCTGGTGCGTTCTGGATCGGGGCCATCACTGAGATACTAGGTGTAGGTTGAACCATGTGTGGGACTACCGCTGTCATCAACTCTATGAGTTTATCTATATTTTGTCCCACCGTTTCTTGGGCCACTTGACTCTCATTTTCTTCAACATTTTCCATGCTACCTTGAGACACTTCTCTTTCAATTGGAGGTATAGGAGCTTTATGGTGAACCTATTCTTGAGCCCTCGGTTCATGTGCCATAACTCTTGGGGGTTGACCTCGTCCCCTTGCTCTTCCCCGGGTTGTTCTGATCAACCTTCGCACTATCGGTAGTTGTGAGTCTACCATTTTCTGTAAAGACAAGTGTGCTCATATTTTAGAAGACAAGACGTCTATTTTAACTCCCCAAAATCTTCTTATACTTCATAAGCATGCAACACCACAAAACAAAACAAAAAAAAGCAAATAATGATATTATTTCATTCTTGCATTCATAATACTTCATTCCATCATTACATAACATTATATTAAATCTTGTCAAATAATTCTCCGTCACCCATTGTAGATCTCCAACTCAAACTTGCATTTACTACAACGCGTATTAAAGGGCTTAACCGCGTGACTCGCCTATTCCGTAGGTTGGCATTCAACTCCTTATGAACCTTGTTCCTTTCCTCCCTTTCCCTATCATCCATTTTTTCCTTCATCTTCCATACTTTCTTCACTTGACGTATAAATTTGAGCAAGGAGCCTTCTTTACTATCTTCACATAGCATCATTGCTCTTCTAAACGAAGAGAGGAAATCTCCCGGGATGGAGTTGACTATTATCTGTAGTATGACTCCAATCAGATAGTCGAAAAAGGTATGGATCAAATGAACGCCTCTTCCTTTTAGCGCTAAGCAAATCTGTACAACGTGCGATTGTGTCATCCATATATGCACCAAAATCATCTCCTGAGTCCATCCTACGATCCATGAACTCCTCCTGAGCTCGCATTATGCTTTTCATTTCAATGAGCACTTCCCTCTTGGTTGGAACTCGTATTGTAACCGTATCTATAAAAATAATTGTTAGTTAGTTTATCGTTGCACAATCCCCTTCCATAATCCTTTGAAGGAGGTAGTACGAGAACCAAGTCCTTGAAAAGACTCAAGATAGGCACGAGAAGAGTATGAAGGAAGTGAAAATGTTTAGGATGTTATTCCATTCGCTTAAACAAAGGTGGTGAGCACACCGTCGCAATAAGTAATCGTTCAAACACCCAACTCAAAGAAATTTTCTATAATCTCCTAACCTAGTTTAGCTCTGATACCAACTTATCACGCCCCGACTTTTCTTAAGTCTTCCCTTAGGGCGTGATGGCACCTGGGCAACTATCCCTTCCTAGGCGAACCATTAACTTCTATTCTTCCTAAATTAAACATATATTTAGGTGCGGAATAATATATAAAATAAGAAATTTGAAGTTTAAAAAGAACAAGCTCATGTGGGGCATTCCCCGAGATAACGAAACTTAATTCTTCAACCTAGTTATTCAGGAAGGACCATCACCAAAATCGGAGCAATGGATTCGTGGAACAGTGAGGTTGTGGTACGATCGTTAGCCCTGTAGCAGAGTTTTCTCTCTATCGCGCTTACCTAAAACATGTTAGATAAAAGAGTCAGCCCTACCATCCGAGGCTGAGTGAGAACCTCGCCTTACAATTCAAAGTAACCTCACAATGTTCTATGTACAATCACAATATGAACATAATAAGCATGTCATGAAAACAAATTTCAGTACTTTCAGTGTATAAGCCAATAAATATTCACACCCAAAATCTCCTCCCAACTCATCATAGAGAATACTTAGTTAACCAGTACACCTGCTCTATCCCATATAACATATTATATATTTATTGCGGTGCGTGCAACTCGATCCAATGCATTTCAATCATAGCCCTGAAGGAAAGTGCATTTGAATAGCCCCGAAGGCAAGTGTGTTTGAATAGACCCGAAGGCAAGTGTGTTTGAATAGCCCCGAAGGCAAGTGTAATTAAATAGCCCCGAAGGCAAGTGTAATTAAATAGCCCCGAAGGCAAGTGTATTTAAATAGTTCTAAAAGTAAGAGTACCTGAATAGCCCCGAAGGAAAGCACGCAACTGTATATAGCCCCGAAGGAAACTGAATACGTAATTAGTCCTGAAGGCAACACATGTGTAATACTATAGTCCTGTAGGTGATGGCAAACCTATTTACATTACTAAGATTTCTATCATCTCGACTGTATGGCTAAGCTTAGACACACAAACACACACACACACACACACACGTATATATAAATATATATATATATATATATATATATATATATATATATATATATATATTGTCATATTTCCAGAAGATTCAAGTAATATACATTTTTTGGACTTTTCGCCTTTCCCACTTGTAAGGGTGATAACTCCCAACCGTAACTCCAAATAAGGTATTTATTACGCTGAATTGAAGGTAACACGGGGACCCATCACTATACCAAGTTTCCTCTGAAAATACTAAGTGTAACTAGTACAAATTCACGAAAGAGACGACCCTATGAAAACTGTCTCGCCGGACTTTTATAAAAAGGGACACAATCTTAAAATAGTCATAACTCTTTATTCGTAATTCATATTAATCCCCGTAAAGTATCAAATTGTCTAGAACTAATAAATCTAGAATTATTATTCGGCACAAACTTTCAAATTCGTTTCCCATTTGTACAGTTTTTACGTTATACATTCTGCCCCTCCGGATTCTGGTCGATCCGAGGCAGAAACTTTAAATAGTAATAAATCTCAAACCGTATGTCGGATCGATCTCAGTAAGGTCTCAAACTATCAATAATATAGAAATATAGAGCTATTATTCAGCACAAACTTTTAGATTCATTACCGATTTCTACAGTTTTTACGTTATACGTTCTGTCCTCCAGGATTTCAGTTGATCCGAGACAGAAATTTTAAACAGCGATAACTCTCAAACCATATGTCTGATCGATCTCAGTAAGGTCTCAAACTGTCAATAACAGATAAATCTAGAACTATTATTCAGCACAAACTTTCAGATTCTTTACCAATTTGTACAGTTTTTATGTTATACGTTCTGGCCTCTCGGATTTCGATTGATCCGAGGAAGAAACTTTAAACAGCTATAACTCACAAATCATAAGTCAGATCGATCTCAGTAAGATCTCAAACTGTCAATAACAGAGAAATCTAGAACTATTATTCAGCAAAAACTTTCTGATTCTTTACCGACTTGTACAATTTTTACGTTATACATTCTGCCCTCTCAGATTTCGATTGATCTAAGGAAGAAACTTTAAACAACGATAACTCTCAAACCATATGTCGGTTTTGGCCCCGTTTAGACTCAATCTGACCATGAAAAAAATATGTATAACACTGGAAAATTTCATCCCATTCTAACAAGGATAACTCAGCAAAAATAGTCTGCAATTACATGACTCAAATTTGTTACAAGCCAATACTTATATCAATTAATTCATCACAACTTATATTTCTAGAAACATATATATTTTTTAACATGCATACTATATTTTAACATGCATTGTAACTCAAAACAAAGGATTTTACTAAGAATTTGTGAGTGAGAAAACTCACCTTTGTTGCTTCATAACCACAAATGAAATTCTCAATCTCTTTTGCTAAACCTACTTTTTTTTTCTTCCAGATTGCTTTGCTTTCTATGTTCTGTCCCCCTTTTGTTGTGTTGTATATGAATGTGTATGTATGTGTTGTATCGTGTGTGTGTTGAAGGGCTTAGAAGAGATTAGCGCTTTGGTTAACAGTGGATGTATATAAAAGTGTATGTTGCACAGATTTTGGGACGTGAGGGAGTGGAAGGAGGGGTTGAGGGAGAGGGGTTGGTTTAGGGGGGACGTGTAGGATTTCTCTTTTATTCTTTTTTTTGTTTTGTTTTATTTTGGGACTTTACAACATAGCCCCACTACCAATTGTGAAAACATACCCACTGGTGAATTTGGTGTTATTTATGTCTGATATATAGTTTGCATCACTGTATCCTTTCAATACGGTTGGATATCTTGAATAATGTATTCTGTAAGTCAGCGAATATTTTAGATATCATAGTATCCTATTTAATGCCTTCCAGTGATCATTTCCAGGATTACGAGTAAACTTAGCCAACTTATTGACTGGATAAGCGATATTGGGTCGGGTGCAGTTTATAATGTACATTAAGCTACCAATGACCTGCGCATATCGCTCTTGGGATACGGGTGCACCACAATTCTTATCAATTCTATGATTCATATCCATTGGTGACTTCATAGGGGGACTGTCAAATACATCAAATTTTCTCAAAACATCTTCAATATAATGAGATTAAGATAAAACTAGTTCGTCAGATGTCTTAGAAATCTTAATTCCTAATATTACATCTGCAATACCCATATCCTTCATGTCGAAACATTGTTTCAACATATTCTTGGTTTTCAGGATTAAGTTTAGACTACGTCCGGAGATGAGCATGTCATCTACGTAAAGGCATATCATGACAAATGAGTCAGATTTCCCTTTGATATAGAAACATTTATCACATTCCTTTATGAAGAAACCTTTTGTTAATAAAGTATTATCAAACTTTTCATGCCAATATTTCGGGGCTTGTTTGAGTCCGTACAAAGACTTAACAAATCGACATACTTTTATTTTCTTGTCTTGGAACCACATATCCGTCGGGTTGTTCCATGTATATTTCCTCTTCCAACTCTCCATTTAGGAAGGATGTCTTAACATCCATTTGATGTATCTCAAGGTCACGCAAAGCAGCAATGGCTATGAATACCCTTATGGATATTAATCTAGACACAAGTGAGTATGTGTCAAAGTAATCGAGACCTTTCTTTTATCTGTAACCTTTGACTACTAATCTGGCCTTATACTGGTCAATAATTTTAACTGCTTTGTACTTTCTTTTGAGTATCCACTTGCAACCCAAAGTTTTGCTTTCCGGAGGAAGGTCAACCATTTTCCAAGTATGGTTTTGCATGATGGAATCTATTTCTCTTTCTATAGCTTTTTTCTAAAGCGGTGCCTCTGGAGTTGACTATGCTTCCTTAATTGTCCTCGGTTCATTTTCAACCATATAGGTTAGAAAATCTGGATCAAAGGTTTTGTCCTTTTTGGCCCTTTTGCTCCGTCATGATTCAACATCTAGAACCCCTAAGTTCTGTAGGTCTGGAACATTAAGTTCTGGATAGTCAGTAACTTTTAAGTCCTATAGATCTGGAACATCTAGTTCCAGATAATCAGAAACTGCCGGGTCTTGTTAATTTTGAGCATTTTTTTCATAACTTCGTTTGCTCGAAATTATTTCTTTTTCCTTTCTAGGAAAGATCTGTTCAAAGAATTCAGCATTCCTTAATTCCATGATCGTACCCTAGTGGATATCAGGTATCTCCGACTTATACACTAAGAAGCGATAAGCACTACTGTTAATTGCATATCCGATGAATATGTAATTTACAGTCTTAGGTTCAATTTTGACCTGTTTTGATTTAGGTACTTCAACATTTGACAAACAGCCACACACTTTCAGATATTTATAAGTGGGTTTCTTTCCTTTTCATGATTCATATGGAGTTTTATCCTTGTGCTTATCCGGAACTCTATTGAGAATTGTATTAGCGGTAAGAATCGCTTTGCCCCACATGTTTTGGGCTAAACCGGAATTGATAAGTAAAAAACTCATCATTTCCTTTAACGTACGGTTTTTGCGCTCGGCAATACCGTTAGACTGAGGAGAGTAAGGAACGGGCGTTTGATGAAAAATACCGAATTGAGCATAGTATTCTTCAAATGATGCTATGTATACTCCCCCTCTGTCACTACGATTTGCCTTAATTCATAGGTTTAGTTGATTTTCAACTTCTGCTTTGTAACGTTTAAATGCTTCAAGTGCTTCATCTTTACTTTTCAACAAGTAAACATAACAGTACCTTATACTATCATCAATGAAAGTCACAAAGTACTTGTTCCCTCTCTAGTTTGCACAAACTTTAAATCACATATGTTGGTGTGAATAAATTCTAGAGGAGCGGTGTTTCTTTCGTTTGAATGGAAAGATGATTTTGTTAATTTTTCCCCTACACACACCTTACATTTATGTTGAGGGTTTATGTCGAAGGAAGGGAACAATTCTAACTTTACTAACTTTTGAATTGATTGGTAGTTAACGTATTCTAATCTATGATGCCATAAATTAGAGGACTCAAGCAAGTAGGTAGAAGGCTTTATTTGATTAGATGAACGGATTACAAAAATAGCATTCACTTTGAATAGGCCGTCACACGCGAATCCCCTTCCTACAAATATACCATTCTTAGTTATTACAAATTTGTTGGACTCAAAAACTAATCTAAAGCCAGCCTGGACCATCAGTAGCCCTGAAACCAAGTTCTTGCAGATGTCAGGGACGTGCATCACTTCCTTCAGAGTAAGCTCTTTGCCTGAAGTCATTTTGAGGAAAATGTTTCAAACACCTTGCATTAAGAGCTAGCGTCGTTGCCCATGAAAAACGTTTTGCCCGAGATTGGGGCGTAAGAGGAAAATGCACTCTTGTCATAGCAGATGTGACGGGTTGCACCCGTGTCTATCTACCATTGCCTTGGATTATCCATCAGATTTGCCTCCAGCACTATAGTCGAGAAATCCACAATCATGTAGTCAAGGTTCGAAAGATCATCATTGTCTTGAACAACATTAGCTTTGGCCTTGCCTTTGTTCTTGGCTTTTTCCTTCTGCTCACTCTTTGATCATATGGCCAGGCTTCCCACAGTGATGGAAGTTTCATTTGAACTTCTCCATCATTTGGCTTTTGCCATCTCCCTGGTACTTACGCTTTTTTTTGGCATTTCCCTTCGAATCAACCAGATTCGCCTTTGCCTCCATAGAATGTTTTCCCTTAGGTATAACTCTTTTATTGTCCTCTTGTATTTGCAGTTTGATAATAAGATCTTCAAACCCTATTTTCTTTTTCTTTAGTTTGAGATAACTCATGAACTCGTTCCATGAGGGAGGCAATTTCTCAATCAAAGACGCAACTAGAAACTGCTCATTTGGCTTCATTCCTTCCAAATCCAGATGATGAAGAATCATTTGAAACTCCTGGATTTGGGACATCACTGATTTACCATCCACCATTTGAAATTTCAGAAACTTTCCGACGATGAATTTTCTTAGTACCCGCATCCTGTGCGCTGTATTTTTTCTCAAGTTTTTCCCACAACTCTTTTGTCGTATTCACGATGCAATACACAATATAAAGTGTATCCGACAAACCGTTCAGAATACAATTTTTGCACATGAAATCACTATGATTCAAAGTATCCAGTGTTACTTCAGAGTATTAGTGACTTGGATATCTTCGCCTACTTCAGTCGATGTGTTAGACTGAGTGTCTATTGCATCCCCACCAAAAAGAGTATCTTCTGTCAAAAAGCGTGACAAGTTCAACGTAGTAAGATAGAACAACATCTTTTGTTGTCATCACTTGAAATTGGTACCCATAAACTTTTCTAGGCGTTCTTCTTGAAAACTGGAGGGAGCAGGGACAACAACATTCCCTTGAGTAGCAGCAGCAGAACAAGAAATAATGTTTGAAACAGACATCTTTTGAACACTCATAAAATTTTATCTTAAACTGTAGGTAAAAGTGTATCTGAAAGGTTAAACAAGAAGAAAGGTGGCTAAGTCGAGGGATGTCTCTCTATCTTTAAGACAAAATTACAACGTATATATGCTTTTACGATAATGGACAATGGTCCCAAACCCTTACTCAAAAATAGAGCTTATATAGTGCTCAATCCTTCCATCTTCTACCTATGTGGGAGATTAGTCATTTTGGCCAAAACAATTCATCTATTGATTTCTCAAACACCTTACTTTGTGTAACAATATCTCTTTCATTCCTTAACAAAATTTGTTAATACTTGACACTAATATCATCTACTCATTTAGTAGATTAGGCATGTGCGAATAAACAATATCTCCGACATGTCGGGCCTACGTGTTTAAGTCACTAAAGATGGGAAAAACTCAATCTCACATAGTTAAATTTCCAACAATCCTCTCTTGAAAGAGAATTGATGCACACAGGGTGCCAAAGTTCAACAATCTTTCAGCGAAAAGATATTGCATCAGGAAATGTAGCTTTCGGCTTTGAACCTTCCTTGGTCAATTCGCATCGTATTTACTTATTGTACGGTGAAAGTGATGTCTTGAACTGTCAGTGTTTAGTGTAAACCAAGACAATGATATCAACGCAATAACTCCCCTTATTTATTTTTTCTTATAGTTTTGTCCTTTGTGGCCATGGACAACTTCTTAGATTCTTAAGTGCGTACTTTTGAAGCGGCATGTCTTCGCACTTAAATAGGTGATCTCCTATAAGATATCCTGCTATACCTCACTCTCAAGTGTTAGGAATCATTAAAAGATTTTTAGACACTTATTATTTACCCATTAGGCAGGTAGCACTTAATGTCTATCACATGAACAGCTTTGGAAATATATTTCTTTAAAGAATAATAATCTGAAGTGCTCTTACTTCAAGTGAAGCGCTAAAACTAAACCTCTATAGTTTAGTTGTCCTATTGAACCAAATTCCTGGGATCTCCAGTTAGTAAGGTTGGGTTACCACCATAAAGATTCTTATTGTTTGGGTTTTAAGCCCATTCTCCTGGACAGACAAAACATTGATATTTGGGTAGACCTTTAGTTAATGGATCCGCTATATTATCCTTTGATTTGACGTAATTAATGGAAATGACACCCGTGGTGATCAACTGCCTAACGGTCTTATGTCTCCGATGAATATGTCTAGACTTGCCGTTGTACATACTGTTATGTGCCCTTCCTAAAACCGATTGGCTGTCACAGTGAATCATCACCGAAGGTACGGGTTTATCCCAACAAGGAATATCCTCTAAGAAGTCATGAAGCAATTCTGATTCTTCTCCTGCTTTATCCAAAGCAATAAACTCTGATTCCGTCGTGGATCAAGCGATGCATGTTTGCTTAGAGGACTTTTAAGACACAGCCCCACCACTAATTGTGAAAACATACCCACTGGTGGATATGGTGTTCTCTATGTCTGATATCCAATTTGCATCATTGTATCCTTCCAATACTGATGGATATCTTGAATAATGTAATCTGTAAGTCAGCGAATATTTTAGATATCGTAGTATCCTATTTAACTCCTTCTAGTGATCATTTTCATATTACGAGTAAACTTAGCCAACTTATTGACTGGATAAGCGATATCGAGCCAGGTGTAGTTTGTAATGTACATTAAGCTACCAATGACCTGCGTATATCGCTCTTCGGATACGGGTGCACCATGATTCTTATCAATTTTATGATTCATATCCATTTGTGACTTCATAGGGGGATTGTCAAATACATCAAATTTCATCAAAACCAGTCCATCAGATGTCTTAGAAATCTTAATTCTTAAGATTACATCTTCAATACCCCAAATCCTTCATGTCGAAACATTGTTTCAACATATTCTTGGTTTCCAGGATCAAATTTAGACTACTTCCGGTGATGAGCATGTCATCTACGTAAAGGCATATCATGACAAATGAGTCAGAGTTCTCTTTGATATAGACACATTTATGAAATTCATTTATGGAGAAACCTTTTGATAATAAAGTATTATCAAACTTTTCATGCCATTGTTTCGGGGCTTGTTTGAGTCCGTACAGAGATTTAACAAGTTGACATACTTTCTTTTTTTATCCTGGAACCACATACCCCTCGGGTTGTTCCATGAATATTTCATCTTTCAACTCTCCATTTAGGAAGGCCGTCTTAACATCCATTTGATGTATCTCAAGGTTACGCAAAGCAACAATGGCTTACCCTTATGGACGTTAATATAGACACAAGTGAGTATGTGTCAAAGTAATCGAGGCCTTCCTTTTTTATGTATTTTTTGACTACTAAGCTGGCCTT
Source organism: Anisodus acutangulus (assembly GCA_029783415.1). Lineage (NCBI taxonomy): Eukaryota > Viridiplantae > Streptophyta > Magnoliopsida > Solanales > Solanaceae > Anisodus > Anisodus acutangulus. Next base: position 39,434,526 of record CM056497.1, on the reverse strand, counting down.
ATACTTGTCAATAGATTCATCTATTTTGTACTTTCTTTTGAGTATCCACTTGCAACCCAAAGGTTTGCTTCCCGGAGGAAGGTCAACCATTTCTCAAGTATGGTTTTGCATGATGGAATCTATTTCTCTTTCTATAACTTCTTTCCAAAGAGGTGCTTCTGGAGTTGACAATGCTTCCTTAATTGTCCTCGGTTCATTTTCAACCATATATGTTAGAAAATCTTGACCAAAGGTTTTGTCCTTTTTTGCCCTTTTGATTCGTCTTGGTTCAATCTCTAGAACCTTCTGTATGTCTGGAACATTAAGTTCCGGATAGTCAGTCACTTTTGAGTCCTGTAGATCTGGAACGTCTAGTTCTGGATAATCAGAAACTCCCGGGTCTTGCTGATTTAGAGCATTTTTCTCATAACTTTATTTGCGCAAAATTATTTCTTTTTCCTTTCTAGGAAAGATCTATTCAAAGAATTCAGCATTCCTTAATTCCATGATCGTACCCTCATGGATATCAGGTATCTTCGACTTATACACTAAGAAGCGATAAGCACTACTATTAATTGCATATCCGATGAATATGCAATCTACAGTCTTAGGTCCAATTTTGACTTGTTTTGATTTAGGTACTTCAACATTTGCCAAACAGCCACACACTTTCAGATATTTCTAAGTGGGTTTATTTCCTTTTCATGATTCATATGGGTTTTATCATTACGCTTATCCGGAACTCTATTGAGAATTGTATTAGCGTTTAAAATCGCTCCGCCCCACATGTTTTGGGCTAAACCGGAATTGATAAGTAAAACATTCATCATTTCCTTTAACGTACGGTTTTTGCGCTCGGCAATACCGTTAGACTGAGGAGAGTAAGGAACGAACGTTTGATGAAAAATACCGAATTGAACACAGTATTCTTCAAACGATGCTATGTATTCTACCCCTCTATCACTACGAATTGCCTTAACTCATAGGTTTAGTTAATTTTCAACTTTTGCTTTGTAACATATAAATGTTTCAAATGCTTCATCTTTACTTTTCAACAAGTAAACATAACAGTACCTTATACTATCATCAATGAAAGTCACAAAATACTCGTTCCCCTCTAGTTTACACAAACTTTAAATCACATATGTTGGTGTGAATAAGTTCTAGAGGAGCGGTGTTTCTTTCGTTTGAATGGAAAGACGATTTTGTTAATTTTGCCCTTAGGCACACCTCACATTTATGTTGAGGGTTTATGTCGAAGAAAGGCAACAATTCCAACTTTACTAACTTTTGAATTGATTTGTAGTTAACGTGTCCTAATCTATGATGCCATAAATTAGAGGACTCAAGCAAGTAGGTCAAAGGCTTTATTTAATAAGATGAACGGATTACAAACATATCATTCACTTTGAAGAGGTTATCACACGCGAATCCCCTTCCTACAAATATATCATTCTTAGTTATTACAAATTTGTTGGACTAAAAAACTAACCTAAAGCCAGCCTGGACCATCAGTGGCCCTAAAACCAAGTTCTTGCGGATGTCAGGGACGTGCATCACTTCCTTCAGAGTAAGCTTTTTGCCTGAAGTTATTTTGAGGACAATATTTCAATCCCCTTACACTTCAGAGGTAGCGTCGTTGCCCATGAATAACCTTTTCCCCAAGATTTTGGCGTAAAAGGAGAATGCACTCTTGTTAGAGCAGATGTGACGGGTTGCACCCATGTCTATCCACCACTGCCTTAGATTATTCACCAGATTTGCCTCCAGCACTATAGCCGAAAACTCCACAATCATGTCGTCAAGGTTCGAAGGATCATCCTTGTCTTGGACAATGTTAGCTTTGGCCTTGCCTTTTTTATTAGCTTTTTCCTTCTGCTCTCGCTTCAGTTTGCGGCACTCTTTGATCATATGGCCAGGCTTTCCACAGTGATGTCAGTTTCCTTTGAACTTCTCCATCATTTGGCTTTTGCCGTCTCCCTGGTACTTACTCTTTTTGTTGGCATTTCCCTTCGAATCAACCAGATTCGCCTTTGCCTCCATTGGTTGCTTTCCCTTAGATATAATTCTTTTATTGTCCCCTTGTATTTGAAGTTTGACAATAAGATCTTCAAACCCCATTTCCTTTGTATTTAGTTTGAGATAACTCATGAACTCATTCCATGAGGGAGGCAATTTTTCAATCAAAGACGTAATCAGAAACTGCTCATTTGGCTTCATTCCTTCCAAATCCAGGTGATGAAGAATCATTTGAAACTCCTGGATTTGGGACAACACTGATTTACCATCCACCATTTGAAATTTCAGAAACTTTTCGACAATGAATTTCTTAGTACCCGCATCCTGTGCACTATACTTTTTCTTGAGTTTTGCCCACAACTCCTTTGTCATATTCACTGTGCAATACACAGTATAGAGTGTATCCGACAGACCGTTCAGAATGCAGTTTTTGCACATGAAATCACTATGATTTTAGGCATCCAGTGTTAACTTCAAGGTAATAGTTTCCTAGATATCTTCGCCCACTCAGTCGATTTGTTAGACTGAGTGTCTATTGCATCCCCACCAGAAGGAGGATCTTCTGTCAGAAAGCGTGATAGGTTCAACGTAATAAGATAGAATAACATCTTTTGTTGCCATCTTTTGAAATTGGTACCCAAAAACTTTCCTGGGCATTCTCCTTGAAAACTGGCAGGAGCAGGGACGACAACATTCCTTTGAGTACCTGCAGCAGATCCAGAAAGAGACATCTTTCGAATACTCAAAAAAATTGTCTTAAACTGTATGTAAAAGTGTGTCTGAAAGGTTAAACAAGAAGAAAGACTGAGTTGAGAGATAGCTCTCTGTCTTTAAGATAAAATTGCCCTGTATATAAGCTTTTACGGTAATGGACAATAGTCTTCCAAGATAAAACAATAACAATCAACAATACAAAGCAAGTAAAGTTGATCGTAGCGAAGAAAATGAATATAGAACAGACTGTTGAAGAATGAGAGTATTTTTTCGTGGCCCAAACCGGACCCTTTGGGGTTAATACATAGTTTACCCCTTGGGGTCCCAAACCCTTACTAAAAAATAGATCTTATATTGTTCTCAATTCAGTATCCGTGGCTCGTGGCCCGTAGTGGACCGGACGGGCGGCGGCGCGCGTGTGGAGCTTAGCCCCGAACCCAAGCTCACCTAGGTCCTCCCTCTTCTTAACACATGGGTTACCCTTTTGGGTCCCAATTCCTTACTAAAAAATAGAGCTTATATAGTGCTCAATCCTTCTATCTTCTACCTATGTGGGAGATTAGTCATTTTGGCCAAAACAATCCATCTATTCATGTCTCAAACACCTTACTTTGTGTACCAATATATCTTTCATTCCTTAACGAAATTTGGTGATACTTGGCACTAATATCATCTACTCATTTAGTAGATTAGGCATGTGTGAAGAAATGATGTTTCTGACATGCGGGGCCCACGTGTTTTAGTCACGAAAGACGGGAAAAACTCAATCTCACATAGTTAAATTTCCAACAAAAAGAAGTTGGATGAAATTATTTTTCTCTGAGAAGAGATTTTGTATTATCAATTTGGGTACATGTGTGTATTCTTATACACCATCCAGACTTGGACACCAATATTTGCTCAGCTTCATTAAACTTTAATGTCCTAAAAATACTAACAGTAAGTATCTTTAATATCGTACCATATGTGTTCAAAGATTCAAAAAGATTTAAAGTTGCACGTAGATAGTTAATTAGTTTGGGTTAGCTTGATATGCAAACGAGAATAAATGACAACACTTTTGAGTAATATGAGAGTGGAATCTGAAAAAATTACTAGCCTAATTAAGTGATAAGGGCACTTGGAAAATCGAAAAGGCACATGAAAGCAAAAACAAACCCGCAATAGAATGTAGATGGAAAAAAGAAAGAGGTATATGACGAAGGATATGCTGTAAAAATGTTATGTGACACATTTCATGTTGGAAATTTACTAAATGTGGAATTAAGTATATCTCATTAATTTATGACTCGAACAATTGGGGCCCGCACGTCGGAAACGTCGTTTCCACACACGTGCACACGTAGTGTCAAGTATCGCAAATTTCATTAGTGAAAGAGATATTGGTACGTATGTAATACGTTTGAGACATATAATTATGGACGGTTATTGGCCAAATGACAAAGTATTCTACGTTGGTAAAAGAAGAAAGAAGTGTACAAAGTGTAAAATGAAATGAGTCGAAAATCGCCGCGGAGTCGTGAAGGGCCGCGGCGCCACACCGAATGAGCCGCGGCGCCGGAGCACCGCGACGCCTCCCAGGAAGCGCCTCAGCGCAAATTGGTTGGTCTGTCACTGGAGCCACGGCGCTAATTCACAGGGCCGCGGCGCTTCGGAGGTAGAAAGCTGCGACGGGAAGTTGGAAAAATCTTACATTTGGGCTGGTTTTGGAGCATTGATTCTCCATTACTTGGCACATGAATTCAACTATTATTTGGCTGAATGTAACCCCTCAATCAAGTGCAATTACATGGCTATTGAAGGTCATTAGTTGGCTAGTTGAGGGGTCTTCTACTTACATTATAAATTGAGGCCTTTGGCTCAATTGAACTACACTCAACACTTAGAAAATACTCCAGAATTTTCAGACTTCAGCTTATTCCTCTCTAGCAAAGTTACTATACTCAAAGTTCTTCAAGAGTAACACTTGAGTTTCCTTTGCTCACTTGTTAAAGTTGTTGTTGTATCTTGGGAGACTATTGCTCAACACAGTAAAAAGAGATATACGGGGCAATCTTGTCTTAAAGACAGAGTGTCATCACTCGACTCAGCAAATCACACAAGCAGTTTTATAATTTCTTGATTTCTAGTTTTTTATTGTAATTATTTCTTTATCCTTTATACCATTGTAATAGTTACTTACTTTCCGTTCCCTACAACAATTGTATCCTAACAATTTTAAGACAAGATTTGTTGTAAGTAAGTTAGAAAGATGACTGACATAGATCAAACTACTTCTGATTCTGTTGTTGTTGCTCAAGGCAATCTCCCTGCCTTCCCCACCGCTCATGGCACTCCTAATGCCTTTCCAGTTTCTCAAGGCTCATCCAACGCCTTTACTGCCGCTCAAGGAAATGTTGTCGTTCCTCCACACATTGGATTTCACCATGAACGCCCTGAAAAGTTCATGGGGTCAAACTTCAAGAGATGGAAACAAAAGATGTTATTCTATCTGATTGTTATGGGAATGACACGTTTCCTAACAGAAGATCCTCCACAAGCTAGAGATGAAATGGACCCTTCGCCTTCTAAAACGGGTGATGGGGGCCTAGGTATTCATGTCATTAATGGTATGAAGATGGTTTTTGATGCATGGAGTCATAGTGATTTCATGTGTAAGAATTACATATTGAACTGCTTGTCAGACCCTCTCTACATGGTGTATTGCACCGTTGGCACTGCCAAATAGTTGTGGGAGAAGCTACAAAAGAAGTACAATGCACAAGATGCAGGGCAGGTACTAAGAAATTCATCATTGGGAAATTTCTGAAATTTCAAATGGTGGACAATAAAACAGTGATGTCCCAAGTCTAGGAATTCCAAATGATTCTACATCACCTGGATTTGGAAGGTATGAAACCAAACGAGCAGTTTTTGGTTGCATCACTGATTGAAAAGTTACCTCCTTCATGGAATGAGTTACTTAAAAATCAAGACAAAAGAGATGACCTTTGAAGAACTTATTATCAAACTCTAAATTCAGGAAGATAATAAGAAGGCATTGCCTAGGGGTAAACAACCCGCTGAGGCAAAGGCAAATCTGGCTGAGGCCAAAAGGAACCCAAGCAAGAAGCGCAAGTTCCAGAAAGATGGTAAGACCCAAGCAGCGGAGAAGTTCAAAGGAAACTGTCACCACTGTGGTAAACCTGGTCACATGATCAAGGACTGCCGCAAGCCCAAGACTTAGCAACAAGAGAAGGCCAAAGCTAAGGGCAAGGCACAGGTTAACGTCGTCAAAGACCAGTTTCTGGACGACATGATTGAGGAGTTCTCAGCGGTGGTGCTAGAAGCAAACCTTGTTGAGAATCTCATGCAGTGGTGGATGGACACAGGTGCTACAAGACACATCTGTTCCAATAGAGATTCCTTCTCTACTTATACACCGGTTACAAATAAAAAGTTGTTCATGGGAAACAACGTTTTCTCTAACGTGCTGGGGGTAGGAAAGGTAGTCCTAAAGATGACTTCTGGATAGAAGCTCACTCTGAAGGAAGTGATGCATGTTCCTGAGATTAAAAGAAATTTAATTGCAGGTCCTTTATTGGTTAATGCTGGTTTTAGGCTAGTGTTTGAGTTCAATAAATTTGTAGTCACTAAGAATGGAACGTTTGTGGGAAGAGGATTCATCTGTGAAGGTCTCTTCAAAGTTAACACCATGTCTGTATTACACACAAGCAATAATATTGAAGCTTCATCTTCTTACTTGCTTGAATCCTCTAATTTATGGCATCATAGACTAGGACATGTCAACTACAAGTCCATCCAAAGGTTGGTAAAGTTGGAGTGGTTGCCGTCTATCGACGTAGACCCTCAACATAAGTGTGAGGTGTGCGTAGAGGCAAAACTCACAAAGCTTCCTTTTCGATCCGTCGAAAGGAATACCTCTCCTCTAGAACTTATTCACACAAATATTTGTGATTTGAAGTTTCCACAAACTAGAGGGGGGACCAAGTACTTTGTGACATTCATTGATGATAGCACAAGGTATTGTTACCTTTAGTTGTTGAAAAGTAAGGATGAAGCCTTTGAAGCGTTCCGACGTTACAAACGGAAGTTGAGAACCAACTAAGCATGCAGATTAAATCCATTCTTAACGATAGATGGGGAGAATACATAGCGCCATTTGAGGAATATTACGCCCAATCAGGAATTGTTCATCAAACGATGGCTCCATACTCACCTCAATCGAACGGTGTGGCGGAACATAAAAACCGCACATTAAAGGAAATGATGAATGCCTTGCTCATCAATTCTGGTCTTTCCCAAAACATGTGGGGAGAAATTGTCCTTACCTCTAATACAATTCTTAACAGAGTCCCACATAAGGGTAAGGACAAAACTTTATATGAATCATGGAAAGAAAAGAAACCCACCTATAAATATTTAAAGGTGTGGGGTTGTCTGGCAAAGGTCGAAGTACCCAAGCCAAAGCAGGTCAAGATTGGGCCTAAGACTGTAGATTGCATATTCATCGGATATGCAAATAACAGTAGTGCTTATCGCTTCTTAGTGCATAAGTCAGATATTCCAGATATCCACGGGGGTACAATCATGGAATCAAGGAATGCTCAATTCTATGAAGATACCTTTCCTAGAAAAGAAAAAGACATAACCTCTCGCAAACGAAGTTATGAACAAAGCTCTCAGGAATCGGGAGTCATTGATGGCTTGGATCTAGATTGTTCAGATCTAGTGGATCTAGAAGTGGCTGAATATCCAGAATCTAGTGTTCCAGATTCTCAGAACATAGAAACTTCAGAGATGGAACTAAGGCGAAGTAAAAGGGCCAGGAAGGATAAATCCTTCAGTCCTGACTTTGTAGCTTATATGGTTGATGATGAAGTAAGGACAATTGCTGAAGCATTGTCAACTCCAGAGGCATCGCTCTGGAAAGAAGCTATTGAGAGTGAAATAGGCTTCATTCTGCATAACCATACTTTGGAGTTGGTTGATCTTCCTCTGGGAAATAAACCATTGGGTTGTAAGTGGATACTCAAACGAAAGTATAAAGCAGATAGGTCTATAGATAAGTACAAGGCCAGGTTAGTAGTCAAGGGCTATCAGCAAAAAGAAGGCCTTGACTACTTTGACACGTACTCCCAGTGTCTAGGATGACGTCCATACGAGTATGCATTGCGATCGCAGCATTGCGTGACCTTGAGATACATCAAATAGATGTCAAGACAGCCTTCCTAAATGGTGATTTGGAAGAAGAAATTTATATGGACCAACCCGAGGGGTATGTGGTTCAAGGACAAGAGAAGAAAGTCTGTCGGCTTGTCAAATCTCTGTACGGGCTGAAACAAGCCCCGAAGCAATGGCACGAAAAATGTGATAGTACTCTACTATCAAAGGGTTTCTCCATTAATGAGTGTGACAAATGTGTCTACATGAAAGGTAACTCTGACTCGTTTGTTATGATATGCCTGTATATAGATGACATGTTGATCACAAGGAGCAGTCCTAGCATAATTCTAGAGACTAAGAACATGTTGAAACAATGCTTCGACATGAAGGATATGGGTATCACAGATGTCAACTTAGGGATAAAAATCTCTGAGACGTCTGATGGACTGGTCTTATCTCAGTCTCACTACATCGAGGATGTTTTGAGAAAGTTCGAGATATATAACAGTTCGCCTATAAAGTCACTAATGGATAGAAATCAAAAGCTTGATAAAAATCATGGTGCACCCATATGCCAAGAGCAATATGCACAGGTGATTGGTAGTTTGATGTACATAACAAACTGCACCCGATCTGATATTACTTATGCAGTCAACAAGTTGGCTAGGTTTACCCGTAATCCAAGTAATGATCACTGGAAGGCGTTGAATCAGGTACTACAATACCTGAAATACACGCTAACTTACGGGTTGCATTATTTGAGATACCTAGTTGTACTAGAGGGGGACAGTGATGCAAACCGGATATCTGATATAGAGAACACCAAGTCCACCAGTGGGTATGTATTTACAATTGGTAGTGGGGTTGTGTCTTGGAAATCCTCTAAGCAAACTTGCATCGCCCGATCCACGATAGAATCGGAGTTTATCATTTTAGACAAAGCAAGAGAAGAAGCTGAGTGGCTTTACGACTTCTTAGAGGATGTTCCTTGCTGGAACAAACCCGTACCTTCTGTAATTATCCACTGCGATGGCCAGTCGGCTCTAGGAAGGGCACGGAATGCTATGTACAATGGTAAGTCTCATCATATTCGACGGAGGCATAAGACCGTTAGGTAGTTGATCACCACGGGTATAATATCCATTAATTACATAAAGTCAAAGGATAACATAACTGACCTACTGACAAAGGGCTTACCCAAGGATCAGATGTTCTTCCTGTCTAGGGGAATGGGCTTAAAACCCAAAGTATAAGGACCAATACGGTGGTAGACCAACCAAAGTCGTTCCCATGATATACTACAAGTGCTATCTGCAGTGTGAGTGAAGGTTAAGTTTCCAAAACCTTTAATGATCCTCACCGGTTGAGGCTAGGTTTGGGGAAATTTTTAATGGTTCCTAACACTTGTAAAGTGGGGTATAGCAGGATACCTTGTAGGAGATCACCTATTTAAGTACGAGGATAGGCCGCCTCAAATGAACGCACTTAAGAATCCAAGAAGTGTCCATGGCCACAACGGATAAAATATTATGAAGAACTGAGTAGAGGAAGTTGTTGTGTTGGTACCATTGACTTGGCTTACACTAAACACTGACGGTTCAAGACATCACGTTCACCGCGCAGTAAGTAAGTCCGATGGTATTCAACTATGGAAGGTTCAAAGCGTATGCTACCTAGTTAGATGCAATATCGATCCGCTAAAAGATTGCTAGAAAAGGCACCAAGTGTGTGCACCAAAATCTCTTTCAAGAGGAGATTGTTGGAAATTTACTAAATGTGGAATTAAGTATATCCCATTAATTTATGACTCGAACAATTGGGGCCCGCATGTCGGAAACGTCGTTTCCACACACGTGCACACATAGTTCCAAGTATCGCAAATTTCATTAGTGAAAGAGATATTGGTACGTATGTAATACGTTTGAGATATAGAATTATGGACGGTTATTGGACAAATGACAAAGTAATCCACGTTGGTAAAAGAAGGAAGAAGTGTACAAAGTGTAAAATGAAACGAGTCAGAAATCGCCGCGAAGCCGTGAAGGGGAGCGACACCGGAGCATCGCGGCGCCTCCCAGGTAGCGACGTGGCGCAAATTGGTTGGTCAGTCACTGGAGTCGTGACGCCGCGGCGTTAATTCATAGGCCACGGCGCTTCGAATGTAGAAAGCTGCGATGGGAAATTGAAAAAATCTGACCTTTGTGCTGATTTTGGAGCATTGATTCTCCATTACTTGGCACATGAATTCAACTATTATTTTGCTGAATGTAACCCCTCAATCAAGTGCAATTACAAGGCTATTGAAGGCCATTTGTTGGCTAGTTGAGAGGTCTTCTAGTTACATTATAAATTGAGGCCTTTGGCTCAATTGAACTACACTCAACACTTAGAAAATACTCCAGAATTTTCAGAGTTCATCTTCTTCCTCTCTAGCAAAGTTACTATACTCAAAGTTCTTCAAGAGTAACACTTGAGTTTCCTTTGCTCACTTGTTAAAGTTGATGTTGTATCTTGGGAGACTATTGATCAACACCATAAAAGGATATATACGGGGTAATCTTGTCTTAAAGACAGAGTGACATCACTCGACTCAGCAAATCACACAAGCAGTTTGATAAGTTCTTGATTTCCAGTTTTTTTATTGTAATTGTTTGTTTATCCTTTCTACCATTGTAATAGTTATTTACTTCCCGTTCTCTGCAATAATTGTATCCCAATATTTCATAGGTACAAAATCATGCAGCATCTCCACCTTTCAGCCATTTTTTTCTGCGCCTCACCTACAAATTAAATTCATGGACAAGGCAATAAGGGGCATCTGATGAAAACTATTTTTTTCTTAAGGAGCTTTCACCAAATGAAATGGTAAAGACATAAAAAAGTTTCCCATTTTCTGACCCTAGAAAAAAGCAAGAAGATATATCCCATAGGCCACACAGCATAAATATTGGCAGGATATGCCGATTCTTTTGGAGTTTACTCAGTCTCTTAAACTGGGAAGGAATGTTCTATAAAAGCTTGAAAGGGCTATTTGTGGTGAACCAAGAAGCAGAAAATGAGAAAGAAGAGTTGGTGAACGATAGACTATATTCTTGAATTTATAAGGGAAATAGTGATAGGACTACTCTCTATTGGCATGTCATGAAATATTTGAGCTGACACGCCAAAGTAGAGTTGTCCTGCTACTGTCTCTGTTTAATCCTAATACGATCCTTGCTAACAGTTGATTGTATAGATTCTCGAATAATGGGTACACAAATAACAACATTAACGAATATTGTCACACCGGTTACAAGACCACTATAAGAATGGGAGGGAATTTAATATCAATTGCAGTATTAAGGTATTATTATACTTCAATACTGTCTACATTGATTTTAATTTCTCCTTACTTTTGCGGCAATAGAATTGATGTAGAAATCAACCAGTTAATTACTCTTCTACTTGAATTATCGAACAGTTTTCTATTATTCGTATTCCCATAAATCATAACGTACGTTAACTGGATTCCATGTTCAAGTGTAATTGTCAAGGTCATCTAGTGATCGGCGTGGATAGTGAGCCACCATGTTCTTCTTCTCTAAATGCTGAAATTACTAAATTTCCAGCAAGCTAAGTGGCACACTGGTGGAAACTAATTACACATTTGAGCGCTTTGGTTTTCTTAGAAAAATAATACTACTCCACAGTAACCACATGTCTTCCAAAAACTATTTGTTTGAATTATGAATTGGAGTATGCCAAAAAGAGCAAAGATACGAGTCTAAAACATTATCTCTTCTCTCTCCTCTCCAACGGTCACATTAACGGCTCTCTAACAACTCTGTAGGCCACTCACGCCCCTAATGGAGGTGCCGGGAGGCCTCCCTCCGGCGCGTTCAATATCGGAAAATACTCCTATCGTTGGGGCAATCCAATCCACGGTGGCAATTCAAGGTACAAGCATCTATGCAAGAAAAATCACAGATCCAATTGCTACAATCCCTCCTCGTCATGAAAGGGAAAAAGTAATTGCGAAACAAACTACTCATAATGGAGTTGTCGTCATTTTCAAGGGTCTTGAGTATTAGCGTGTATATTATAAAAGATGCACCATATCTTTTGTAATATTTAGTGTTGTATAATTATGGTAGAAATATGATTCTACATTGTACACACTATATATTTGTATTAATGAGACAGACTCCCAAGGAGAGATTAATACAATTTTACATGGTATCAAAAGCCAAAACCTAAACCCTAATTCTTTTCTTCACCCTTCGATTTCTGCGATTTCGTCCATTAACCAAAATCAAAAGTGTTTGTCTTTTTCTTATTTGTCCCATCTTGCCAGAAGAAAAGGCACATCACTTTCTGCCTCTGTTTACTTTTTCCTTTACCCAAAGAAAATAAGCAGAAGCCAACTCTTTGTCGCCCAAAAATCAGAAGTGTTTACCTTTCTCTTCTTTATCCCATCTTGTCGGAAGAAAAAGCTCATCACTTTCTGCCTCTGTACTTTTTCCTTACCTAATGGAAAAAAATCAGAAGCCAGCCACGCAATTTTTTTTTGTTTTATTTCCCGAGAAACGAGAACATAATTGTTTTTCTCGGCTGTTTGTTGTTCCTTCACATTAGAATAAATCAGAAGTTTTGTCCTTTACCCGCAAAAAAAATAAAATAACGGTAGCGTCGACATAGCACTACCCAGCATTCAGGGACATACAGTCAACAGTTGGGGCTATAGCCGCAACCCAACCTCTGGCAGCCAAACAACCCAAGTTCTGAAAACTAATTTTGGGCTCAAGTTTAGGTAGCCTACCAGTCCGCCTCAGTCCAGTCAATAGGCCACAGTAATCTGGCCCTACTTCTTGGAGCCTAGCAGTCCGCTCCAGGCCTCTCCCAATCTAATTTAGGCTCGATTTTCATCACATTGACTCCTCGACAGGGATAAGGGTGTCACGTCTCACCTCACCAACAATTCTAGTAATGTTCCTCAATTGTGAAGTTTAAACACTCCACAATCTATTATGGTTGGAAGTTGTCATCGCATTCCAATCCAAGGGTTTGGCCACACATTAATCCCACCACCGCATCCCCATTTCTCCTTGAATAACGTCTTATATGCTCCTAACATTATCAAAAACCTAATTTCCATTAGGTAATTTATCACCGATAATTCTGTATTGATTAACTTTGACCCATTTGGATTTTCTGTAACGGACCTCCGTACCGGAAAACTCCTTATGAGATGCAACAGTGAGGGGGGTCTTTATCCTTTCCTATCCACATCCACTGCTAGTGTCAACCCTCCACATCTCTAACTACACATGTCACTCCTCTCACCGCTTTAGCAACTATTTCTCCGTCCATGTAGGCAAACATACCCAATTGTCCTAGTGGGAAACCTACCCAATTGTTGTTTTCTTGTCCTTTAGGCAAACATGTTCGCCTTCCTTTTCAGTCTTTAAGTGTTACGTTTTCTCCGTTTGATATTGTTCATGTAGATTTATGGACATCACATGTTATTAGTTCACTAGGTCATAAATTTCATCTTGTGTTATTAGATGACTTCCCACTTTATCTGAATTTACCCTCTAAAGTTCAAGTCTGAAGATTTTACCAAGTTTCTTGAGTTTCGTAACTTTATCAAAACACAATTTGAAAAATCCATCAAATCGTTCCAATGTGATAACGGTCGTGAGTTTAATAATTCCACATTTCTTAATTTTTGCACCAACAATGGCATGGTCTTCCATTTCTCCGTACTATCAATAACATGGTTCGTACCAATCTCTTTCATGCCTCTCTTTCCCATCGTTTTGGGTCTATACAGTCAAAATGTAGAATACATCCTTAATATTTTACCTACTAGTACTCTTCACAACAAAACCCCCATCGAAATTATCTACCGTCGGATCCCAATCAATGATCACCTTCGAATTTTTAGTTGCCTCTACTACCCAAATCTTGTCTCTACCACCCGTCATAAATTAGCACCCCGAACCACTTCGTGTGTCTTCGTAGGATTTCCGTCTAATCATAGGGGCTATCTGTGCTATGACCCGTCCACTCGTCAAATTCATGTCTCCCACCACATCATGTTTGACGAGATGACTTTTTCGTTTGCAAACATACAAAAATATTGTAACACGGACTACATCTTTCTAGACGAGTCAGATATCTCACCCGCCATACTCATCGAGCTTTCCCGTACCGCCACCAATGCCACCGTGTCACTGTCTCCGCCCCAAGACGTTGCTGCCGCACGAAGTGTCTGCTCCAATTCGGTCATCACCAACTCTCCCCACCACTAGATACACTCAGCCCACTGTATCTCCGCCAAATCACGTCACTATCTCCGACATCCTATCAACGCCCACTGTGCCCCAGTCACAGGCCGCCACCAATCCAAACATTGTACCAGTCACCGGTACCCGAAACAACCCAATAACCTCCCCACCACACTGTAACTCTAGTACCTACCCACCACCGTCACTATATTCGACATCAACCACCCCAACCCAAATCGATCTACCCAAGATGATTGCTTACCCCTATCCCGATGCCCCCCCCCAGAAACAACCCACCCAGTTTATTTCCCCGTCGACCAAACCCACAGAAACCCGACCCAGTTCCTGCCACCGACGACCTAACACCACATCTCCACCAACATACCCAACCTACCCCTAAACTCATGCACCATATGGAAACATGTGCTCAATATGAAATTTTCAAACCCAAAGTCCAATTTAACCTATCAACACAAATAATTTCCCCAAAACCCAAAATTAGTCAAACTAGACCCTAATTGGAGTGCGGCCATGTATGAGAAATTTAATGCTTTAACAAAATAGCACACTTGGGATTTGGTTCCTAGACCGGAGGAGGTGAATGTGATCCGTTGCATGTGACTTTTTCATCACAAATACAAAGACAATAGTGACTTGGAGTGATATAAGGCGAGACTTGTGGCTAATGGTACTAATCAGTATAAGGGTATTGATTGTGACGAGACGTTTAGTCAGGTTGTTAAATCGGTCACTATTCGCACAGTTCTGAGTATTGTCATGGGTAAGCATTGGTCAATTTATCAGCTTGATGTGAAGAATGCGTTTCTACATGGGGATTTGAAAGAAACTGTTTACATACACCAGCCGCCTGGTTTTGTTCATCCAGCAGCGCCTCAGTATGTATGACGTCTCCGGAAGTCACTGTATGGTTTGAAACAAGCCCCTAGAGCGTGGTATGATCGCTTTGCACAATACATTATGCAGATTGATTTTGTATGCAGCAAATGTGATAATTCTCTATTTATTTTTCATAGAGGTAGTAACATTGATTATTTGTTGTTATATGTGGATGATATTGTATTTATTGCCTCATCTGATTTGCTGAAAAATGAGATCATTGCATTGCTTAAGACATAATTTGCTATGACTAACTTGGGAAAGTTGAGTTATTTTTTTTGGATATCAGTGACTAGATCTGCATATGTCAGCGCAAGTATGCAGATGAGATAGTATACAGGGCTAAAATGGCGAACTGCAAGATAATGTCTACTCCGGTTGACTCTAAATCGAAGCTTAGTGTTGTTGATGGTGATCCAGTGTCCGATCTCACTCTGTATAGGAGTCTTGCAGGTGCACTTCACTACCTTACTTTCAACAGGCCTGCTATTGCTTATGTTGTTCAGCAGGTGTGCTTATTTATACATGTTCCAGAGAGCCTCATTTTACTGCCCTTAAGCGTATCGTTCGATACATTAAGGGCACACTTGATTATGGATTGCATCTATACCCCTCAGCATCGACCATATTGTTATCATATATGGATGCTGATTGGGCAGGTTGTCCGGACACGCAACGCTCCACCTCTGACTATTATGTGTTCTTAGGGGATAATCTCATATCATGGTCTGCCAAAAGGAAAGCCACATTATCCCGTTCGAGTGTAGAAGCAGAGTATAAAGGCGTTGCTAATGTTGTTGCTGAGATGTGCTGGCTTCGAAACCTTCTTTTGGTCCCTTGCGTAAGGCGTCATTGGTTTACTATGGTAACATATCCGCCATATATTTATCTCATAATCCGGTTCAGCATCAGCGAACCAAACATATTGAGATGAATATCCACTTTGTTCGTGAGAAGGTTGCTCTCGGTCATGTTAAGGTATTGCACGTGCCTTCTTCGTATCAGTATGCAGACATCTTCACGAAGGGTCTTCCTAGACAGGTGTTCCTCGACTTCAGATCCAGTTTACGCATCCAGCCTCCTCCCACTCCGATTGAGGGTATTAACGTGTATATTATAAAAGATGCATCATATATTTTGTAATATTTAGTGTTGTATAATTAGAATAGAAATAGTATACAACTCGAAATATGGAATCATGGCTGATGAGTGTAGACATACTCTAGTGGGTCGATTCCTAAAAGCTCGTCCTCAAATCGACAACATTCGATCACAATTTAAAGAATTAATCACTACGAAAGGAATTGCCAGAATTGGAGTCTTTGACAACTTCAATGTCTTTATAAACTTTTCAAATGAAGAAGATTTCACCAACACATGGTACAAAAGGGTGATAGAAATTGACGGCATGCAAATGTGGTTACAGAAATGGTCACCGGAGTTCAAGCCAGAAGAGGACCTTCCATTTGCCTTAGCATGGATCCTTCTTCCAGGTTTGCCTTTTCATTTGCATGGCACTATTTGAAACAAATTGTTGAACCGATTGGAACCCCTCTTACTTTAGATGCTGCTACTTACACCGATTGGAACCCCTCTTACTTTAGATGCTGCTACTGTAAGTAGAACAAGGCCTAGTATGGCAAAGATTAGGGTTGAAGTCGATTTACGGAAACCCCAAATTGATCAAATTTGGATTGGTACGGAATATGAGGATTCTCCCTTGAAAGGTTTCTATCAAAAAATTGAGTATGAGGGGGTCCCTAAATATTGCAAACACTGTAAGAAGTTGGGTCATTATACTTATGATTGTAGAGTCCTGGAAAGATTAATCATGAGAAAGGAACAGGCAAAACAAATTAACATGAATGAAAAAACTGGTGTTCCTAACACTGATATGGCTGAAAAACAGAAGGATAAGGCTATTTAGGATAGAAACAAGGGGAACAATATTGAACAGAAAGGAAAGAACAGCACTGAGAAGGTTCAAACTGAGAATGGTGATGCCAGCAAGGAGAAGGAGAATAATATTCTGTGAAAGATAATGGTATTCAAATGAATATTACCAAGTCCAAAAAGAAAAAGAAGATAACAAAAAAGATGAATAAAGTGTTCTTCAAAAGTGTGGCTCCTAAGGAGATTGCTAAGAGAAGGAAAAGGACTAAAATCATCCCTTTCAATCAACATGTGGTGGATCAACTGAATGAAGAAAGAAGGGAGGAAACTGGTAAACAAGAGTATCAGAGAAAAGAACATATAGATGAAGAGGGAAAGAAGTACAGCAAGAGGGATACAAGAGTGATTAATGGTGACCAGGACTCAAACAAGGAGGATAACTTGAATGGAAAACAAGAGAAAGTCAATGAGGAAATTCAACATGGTGAGACTGTGAAGGGCAACCAGATTGACGTAACTCATGTAAGTGACACAATGCAAAGTATTGAAAAGATGAACATGAAGATTGGTGACAAAGAAGAAGAAGTGGAGGAAGGAGAAATTCATTTTCCAAGTCTTCCATCTGAGATCAAAAATGCCAAATCCATAGAGCATTTTGTGGAGCTGAATTGTGAAAGGAAGGAGGAGGATATTCAAGGAATGGAATGTGATTCTATGGAATCAATTACAAAAAACAACAATGGAAACAAGAATATTAGTAGTACCTCTTTATCTGTCAGTAATGAGATGAGAGGAAGAAAAAAGACTAGAAAAGTTGGAAGAATGAAAACTGTTTCTGAGGATCCTACTGAGTACAGGGATAGAAGATCTGAGAATCTACATGACACAACACAGCCAAGGAAAAAGCAACTCCATAGACAATAGAGGAAGAAGTAAATCCAAAAAGAAAGGAAGGCCAACAAATCAAAGATCAAGATCCTTAAAGAAGGGCAAGAATCATAGACAAAGTGCCCCACGCCCCTCAATCCATGATTAGTGTAATATTTTGGAACATTAGGGGGGTAAGGTCTAAGAAATCATTCTACAGACTTAAAACACTTGCTAACATCAATAAGGTAGTTTTTATAGCTATATATGAACCCTTCAGTGATAGGAGCAAGATAAATGGATGCATGAGATATTTTGGATTTCATCATTGTATGGCTAATGATAATGGCCAGATATGGTGTTTCTGAAAGAATGCTGATTTTACAGAAGTAATTAGTAATTACCAACACTGAACAACAAGTGACTTTAAAACTCAAGGATTCTGCAAATGACAATGGGAATTTTGTTACTGCTGTGTATGCCAAATGTACACCTATTGAAAGGGAGGATCTGTGGGATAGTATTTTGGATACTAGCAATTACATTACTGGACCATGGCGCATGGGAGGTGATTTTAATGATCCAATGCCTGGGAGCTAGGCTCGAGCTTGCCATAAAACCTCGGGGATAAAAGAGGCAATCAATCCAATGATCCCAGAATAGGTGTTGCTAGGAAATGAATCAATACCCACGGACAGAGACTAGGCTGCACATGAATATAGATGCCCTCATGGCCCCTGGTGAGAAGTTGGGTGGTTTACCACACAGAATGACCAAAAGTATGGACTTTATTAGTTGCATGGACTCTTGTGGGTTGACTGATATAGGGTATACTGGTCCAAAGTGCACTTGGTGTAACTACTGGAGACCAAGCAAGGATGAGACTTGACAGGATTCTAATAAATGATGAATGGGCTCAAAATTTCCAAAGCAATACAGTGAGACATCTGTCAAGATCTGGCTCAGACCACAGGCCCTTACTGGTCAAATGTCACAATGATCAACAAAGCCACATCAATTAATTCAAGTTCCTGAATTTTTGGGTAGATCAATCTGATTTTCTTGAAATTGTTCAACTATCTTGGGATGAGGAAATCAAAGGTAATCCTATGTGGATACTCCAGAATAAACTGAAAAGGCTTAGCAAATCTCTAAGTCAATGGTCAAAAAATAATATTGGGGATATTCAGATACAAGTTCAAGATTGGGAAGCAAAGATGGAGATTCTGGAGGAACACGATATCATGAATAACACAGAACAAGCAAGAGAGGATCTAAACAAAGGCTATGCTGAGTATACTAGATGGTTAAGCCTACAAGATTCTATGCTAAGGCAGAAGACTAAGTTACAGTGGTTTAAAGATGGTGATAAGAACACCAAATATTTTCAGTGTTCTAAGAATCAAGAGGAGGAGACTACAAATTCAAAGGATCAGAAATAACAGAAGAAGATGGATACAGGGAGATGACAAAATTGCAAATGCTGCTATTAAGTTCTACAAGAAATTGTTTAACCTGAATCATGTGGAAACTGATAGCAGAATGATCAACTGTATTCCACAACTCATTACAGCAGAGGATAATGATATGCTCTTAAAAACACCTGATGAAGAGGAAGTCAAAAATGTTGTCTTCATTATGAGCTCTGAAAGCTCTGCAGGACCTGATGGTTACAATGGTAAGTTCTTTTAATCATGCTGGTCCATTATTAAATCTGATCTAATAGCTTTTGTGCATGATTTTTTTGAAGGCAAAAATTTGACTAAGTTTTACACTCATACATGTCTTGCTCTGATTCCTAAAGTAGACTCTCCTTCCACTTTTACTGATTTAAGACCTATTAGTTTAAGCAACTTTTCAAATAAGAATATCTCTAAAATCTTGGCTAATAGACTTAATCCTTTACTGAGTCACATCATTTCTGAAAATCAAAGTGGATTTATCTCTGGTAGGAGCATTACAGACAATGTAATGCTTACACGAGATAGACTTTCTTGGTCTTTTCTTAACAAAGTTTTAAACAAGTTTGGTTTATGTGATTATTGGAATGATCTCATTAGGAGAAGTATTTCTAATGTTTGGTCTTCTATCATCACAAATGGAACTAGACATGGTTTTTTCACTTCTTCACAAGGCTTAAAACAAGGTGATCCCTTAACCCCCTCCCTATTTGTTATAACTGCTGAGGTTTTGTTAAGATCCCTCAACAATCTGCTTGATAATCCTAACTTCATACCTTTCTTAATGCATAAGAATGGTCCTCAAATTACCCACCTAGAATATGCTGATGACATAGTGATATTTAGCAGTGAGAACTCTAGATCTATTAAGCTTATTATGAAGCAAGTTAGGAAATATGAAGTCATCTCTGGCCAGTTAGTAAACAAAGATAAAAGCTGTTTTTTGACTGGACCTAAGACTTGTGCCTATAGGATTAATAGACTAAGAGCTTGTACTGATTACATGGACAAAAAATTCCCATTTACCTATCTTGGTTGTCCCATTTATATTGGTAAAAAGTGGATATCTTACTTTGGTAACATGGTTTCAAAAATCATAAAAAGACTAAATGCTTGGCAAGGAAATTTGTTATCTTGTGGTGGTAGACAGGTACTTATCAAAAGTGTGATTCAATCACTCCCTATCTACATCTTATCTGCCATCAATCCTCCAAACGGGACTCTGGAACTTATGGAAAAGCACATTGTCAACTTCTTCTGGGGACAAACAAATGGACAGAATAAATACCACTGGAGTTCTTGGAAGAAACTTTGTTTCCCTAAGAATGAGGCTGGGATTGGTATAATAAGTATGGAGGAAATTTCTTTCTAATACTCTCACAGTTAAGAGGTGGTGGCAATTCAGATCAAAGAGCTCCATTTGGGCTAAGTTTCTTACTGCTAAATATTGCCCAAGAATGAATGCTGTTGGTAAGAAATGGGTTGCTGGAAACTCTCAAGCATGGAAGTTTCTTTTGAAGGCCAGAGATCAAAGTGAAAGACACATAGAATGGAAAATTAATGAAGGAAGCTGTAATTTCTGGTGGGACAACTGGACAGTACAAGGACCTCTTGTACAAAACTATGCAATGTATATGAATAGAGGAAATGCCAAAGCAAATGTGAGGGATTTCATATCTGATAATAGGTGGGATGCACAAAAACTGTATAATACTCTTCCTGCTCAAATGACTCTTCATATCCTCTCCATTGAAATAGGCCAAGAAGACGTAGAAGATTATGCTATTTGGAACTTATCTGAAGATGGCCAGTACTTCAATAGAACTGCTTGGAACTTGATCAGAAGTCACAGACAGACTAACCATACTATCAAGAAGCTTTGGCACAAATCCACCCCATTTAAACATTCTTTTATTTGCTGAAGATTGTTCTTTGGGAAATTGCCTTTTAAGGAAGCCATGAACTGGATTGATAATCAGGAAGAAGTGGACTGTATATGCTGCTTTATCCCTAAAAATGAGACTATGCAACATGTTTTTGTAGAAGGAAAATCTACTGAGTACATGAGGAAGGCTATGGGAGCTCCTCTTGGAATAATTCATCAACATAGACCTATAAGAGGATTACTGGATCATTAGTGGAGTGGAAAGGCTAAGAATAGAGCTCATAAACTCATCATTCAAGCTACTCCTATCATGATATGCTGGGAAATTTGGAAGGCTTGGATTACTTGCAAATAAGGGGACAGTACAGGGTTTCAATTGTACAGAATGGTCACCAATTGCATATGAAATATGAAAGTTGTTATTCAGGATGCTTTTCCATGCATTGCAACTGATGTTACCTGGCTGATTATATGCCAACATGTAGAACAGCTCAGGCCAGTCTCAAGAACTGTCATTGTGAAATGGAATAAACCTGAGCCTAACTTTGTGAAGATCAACTGTGATGGCAGTTTTTATATGAACATTGGACATGCATGAATAGGTGGAGTTATTATAAATGATCATGGAGATCTTATAATGGCATTTTCAATTCCCATCCAGTGTGCTAGCAGTAACCAAGCAGAAGCAGTGGCAGCTAAAACAGGTATAGAATGGTGCCGTCAACATGGCTACCCCTTTCCTAGATTGTTTTGACAATCTCTTTTGTTGAGTAGAGGCAAGGTTCCCACACTACAAGAAAATGACAAAATTGTGACGGACGAATCCGTCACAAATCATCGATTGTGATAGATTGGTGACGGAACCATGGGTGTCCCAGAACCTCTAGTCGTTAATTCATTGTGACAGATTAAAATTCCGTCACAAACTTTTGTGATGAAATTGTGATAGACGGGTCCGTGACAATATAGGGCCTTGTATTTGGCTTAAATTCCATCACAAAATTGAGAGATTTGTGACGGACTGTTCATGACATCCGTCACAAAATTGAGAAATATTTGTGACGGATTGTTCGTGACAAAATATTGATAGAATTATTCCCGTCACAAATTTTTAAACCTAGTCACTACAATTGTGACTGGAATATTTTGTCACAAATTTACTCTCTTGCAGCTAATATTAGTGATAGATTTAGGATAGATTGTGACAAACTAAATCCGTCACAAATTTAATTTGAACATTTAAATTTAATAATTAAAAATTACACAATATCTGTGAGTTTTCTACTAATGTTCAATATATACAGAAAATTAGCTAAAAGCATAAAACAATTAATCACCAAACCATAACAAAATATAATTTTAAATTTATTATACAAAAGCACAAAGTTAATATGAAAAAACACAACTTTAATAAGCAAAAGTCTACAAATATTAAAAACATACAAAGCATCCAACTAACAAAAGTCTGACAACGTTAAAAACAACACTTAGAGAATCAAGTAACTAAAGTCTAAAAATGTTAAAACACTTAAGCATTTGGTGAGTTCCTATTTGGGAGAGTAGGATTACGAGATGAACGAGAAGATAACGCCATATCGCTCATCATACGAGACCATCACTTCTCCATAACAATAAATCGATCATCACTTTGTTGCCTCAAACGCGAGACCTCTTGCTCTACGTGTTGTTGCACCTTCGCCTCTACACGCTCTTGAAGAATCCTCTCTTAATTTTCTCTCATACGCAACATCTCTTCAAGTAGTTTGATGCGCTCTTCAGTAACACGATCAGTCACCACAGATAAATTGCGTGAAGTGGCAGAATTTTGGTCTTGATACAAAGTCAAACTTGAGAGCCCAATCCATACACGTCATTTTTACTCTCCACCCACAGCATTCAAGTGTAGGCGATTTACATCCAGTTCTTGGACTTCTTGTGAATCATTTGATGAGCACGAAATAGCAGCAGCCACCATAGCCTCTATTTTAACCTGAAAATCCCCAAATAATCAGCCACCAAAGATGTTTAATGAATTATGAAAATCAAAACATATTTGATGTCCTAGTTGGTGCTAAACAAGAATCAGTCAACAAGAAAAGGCTAATCGTTTCAACAAGTGTTTTACAACCGTCTACTTTAATAGTAAGATTTAATACAGCACCAATAAATTATATTAATTATACGTCACAAAATCATCACAAATCCGTCACTATCAAAATTCTTTTAGAGAAAAGAAACAATTTAAATTTTTTTCTATGTAAGGTTAATCTATCACAAGTCCGTCAAACTTTCGTGACAATTTGTGACGGACTTCTTCATCTCAAATATCATGTCACAATTTTGCTCTTTTCTTGTAGTGCCATGTCCCTCCTCTACTCCTTGTAATCTATTTACATATTAATTAACATGGTAGGGGTCCAAGCCGTTAGACTCACAATCTAAAGGTGATGGCTTAACTTAAAAAAAGAGTATGCTAAAAGCATAAGTTCCCAGAAACGAGAATCATATACTGATATTACGATGACCTACTGCTTAAATTACATTACTTTTACCTAGGGTTGTCCAGTGGGCTGGGTCGGCCCGATCCCGAACTGACCCGTCCCGCTACACGCCCTGCCCCGATCCCCCATAAAAAAATTGTCGCTGTCAGGGTTCGAACTCGGGACGGGGCTTGGGATCATCTCGATCCCAACATGACCCGCCCCAACTTGACCCCGTCCCGCCCCGCCGGCCCCCTCTCCCTTTGCAAAAATAGTCGTTGCAACAACGACCAAAATTCAATTTTGGCCATTGTGCAATGGCTATAACGGCCATCCCCCCCCCCCCCCCCATATCCCATTAATATTTATTTTTAACCCCTAAGTTAATATATTTACACTTTAACCATATTTTTCAATTATAAATACCTCATTTCTCTCTTTATTTTCCTCTTCATTTTTCTCACAAATCTTCCTACAATCCCTCTAATCTCTCAATTTATCTCTCTACAATTCTACATTGCCTACTAAATATTATTTTTTTTTTGCTCATTTATATCAAAGTTAAAACATTGGAAGTGAAGTTGGCAACTAGCTTGAGGATCATCCATCGAGCAAAGTTTTAATTTTCAACCTCGATTACACGTCGACGTTATGTCGGCGTTTGGTACCTTCGTTTCTTCTTTAAAATTATTATTGTTACTTAATTTTAATTACCGCACTTAATGTCATTTACTTTAATTATTTATTTACATAATTATAATGGAATGCTTGGACGTATGATTAAGGGAAAAGGTAAGGGTGCTTCTTCTAGTAGGGGTAACAATGGTAAAGGTACTTCTAGTAATCATATTCCTAGTTCCGATGATTTCATTGATTTCACTCATATAGATGAAACTGCTTTTTAATGATATACCATTAGATGATGAGGTAGATGAACCAGACTTTAATTTAGACGATAATCTAGATGACACACCCACTAGTGCACTTCAACCTCAGGCTTAGATTGAGTGTCAGCCTCAAACTGAACCTGGAATGCCTCATATTCCCTCTAGTATGAGTCGAAATCCCACACTACGAAAAATAAAATCAGTTGCATGAGATTTTTTTGATAGAGACCAAGAGAATCAACTAGCTAGATGTAAATTTTGTAAAAATATTTATAAATTTAAAATCGGAAAAGGTCAAGGTGGGACGGGTGGTTTATTGAGACATGTACACGACGATCACACAACTACGTGGAATCAATACCAAGCTAAAAAATTGAGGGTGCCAATGTCATATGAGTCGGGACAAGGTTCTCATAGTATCCCCGACCAAGTACAGGATAAAATTAATCCTAAATATGATAAAAACAAAGATAGGGAAAATATGGCAAAATTAGTTTTGGTGGAGGGTTTGCCTTTTTCATTTCCTTCCTCTTCTGGTTTTATTCATTACATTCGAGAATCATATAATCCTTCTTTTAATGGTTTTTCTAGATCAACTGTTAGAAGAGATGTTTTTAAATTTACAAGTGAATATCAACAATATTTACGTTATGCATTGTATCATTTTAATGGCAAAATGGCTATCATTTCTGACATAAGCCGTAGTACTAACGGTAATGATTATTTAACGGTAATATGTCGTTGGATAGATTAAAATTGGTCTATGAAAAATGTATTTTAGCATATAGATATATTGATGATAGGCACACTGAAAGTTTTATTGCACAAAATATTAATGAAATTTGTGATTATTATGGAATAATCGATAAAATTATGATTATTACATTAGATAATGCTACTTCTAATGATTATGCTATAAGACTTTTAAAAGTTCGATTAACTTCATGTTTTCCTGATCATTTTTATATAAGATGTGTGTGTCATATTTATAACTTAGTTGTAAATGTTGACCTGAAACTTTTTGAAAGAATTCTTGATAAAATACAATTTGCTATAAATTTTATTTTTAAAGGTAATAAAATACAAAGACGCAATAGTATAAAAAAACTTGTCATGATTGTGAATTACCTTATAGAAAAATTTCAGAAAAAGTTTCGACAAGGTGAAATTCTCTGTATGAGCAGTTACTTGTTGCTTACGAATATAGACAACCTATAACTTTATTATTTAATGCCCATAATAAAAGTTCAAGGGATATGCTTGTAGATAGTGATTGGGAAATTTTTTTAGAACTTAATCGATTTATAGAGAAATTTTTTCATGCTACTAAATAATTTTTCGGTATTTATTATCCTACTATTTCAAATATGTTATTTTCTATAGCTCTAATATTTTTGTTACTTAATAAATATATGAAAAAATCATCTTACGCTCCATCTATTAAAAAATATTTTTTTCCTATTCTCAATATTTATATTATTGGTGTTGTATTAAATTCAACTATTAAAGTAGACGGTTGTAAAACACTTGTAGAAATGATTTATGATTGTATAGAAGTACTTCCAACAGACCCAACTGAAAAACTAACTCACAGATCAACTAAAGAAGAAGTTACGTCTAGCATACACACTGAATGCAAACAAGTATATATGTATTATCAACAACAATGTGCAAATAATCATCCGGCTTTTGTACCATCTTCTATTACTTCGCTGCAACCTTATAAAAAACATATGGTTTCTGCTGCTAGTATTCAAGGCTTTAGAAATAAAATGTTTAGTGGTTCAACATCTTCACAAGTTAGTGAATTTGATGTTTATGTTTTGTAAGGTGTTGTACCATACAAATTAATTGTCAATGATGAAGGACATGAAGACTCGCTGAAATACTAGAGGAAGAATGAGAATACATTTCCGACACTAGCAAAGATGACCCGAGATGTGTTGAACATTCAAGCATCATCAACAGCGTTTGAAAGCGCTTTTTCTGCTTGAAGATTTCAAATAGGAGAGCACATACATTCATTGATGGGAGACACATTGGAGATTGCAGTTCTATTCAGAGATTGAATTCTAGTGGAGCATAGAAGGTGCGGTCAACCGGAGATCAACAAAGAAGAAGACTACAACTACAACGAAATCTTGTTCTAGGGAACAGGAAGCGACGTCGAACAATTTGACCAACAAATTCCAATTCCAACCGAAGATCCTCAAGACATTGTGAGTAAATTAGAAAAAGTATGGTTAACAATGTAATTTTTATAATTGCAATTTTACTATGTGATTTGCAACTTTTGAACAACACCATAGAGTTGTAATTTTGAAATTATATTACAAAAAAATCATATTTCTATTAAATAATATAAGAGGCACAAAAACAGCGTTGGAATGTTTTTATTACACTATCTTGTTCAATTATTGAATTGTTTATATATATTATTTTTTAAAATTAAGTGGTAAAAAAAATCCAAATTCCGATCTCGACCCGTCTCGTCCCGTCCCATCCCCCCAAATCCCGGCCCCTCTTCCGGAGGGATGTGGGATGGGACGAGACCTCTTCCCGTACCGCCTATCCCCACCTAATCCCGCCGAAGCCCGTGTCCCGACCCTCCTCCATCCCGCCGGGTCCCGTCTCACCGGGACCCGCCCTGCCCCGTCCCTACTTTTACCTATGACCAACAATGATGTAATCGTGTCGTATAAAATGATGTTCCTGACGTTCTATATACTGTTTTAATTGCTTTATCATGATCAAAACCCTTATAGTTAAACATCAATATTCACTCGATATCAGAAAATATATAGTGTGTTAGCGAGCCTTCATGACTAAATGCTGATATTTATAGTCAACTCCATTCATCTACTTATTTAATTAATGATTAGTTGTGTACATATATAATATATAGATGAATTGAGTTACATTGACTAAAGTAATTAGGGAGTAACTATTTAAATACATTGGTAATTCATTATTAAATATACATAATATATACACAATATACATGTGTATATTGTGTATATTGGGATCTCGGTTTTTATGAATTACCGTGTACATAGGACATAGTTTAGGTAAGGTTTTAGTCTCCTAGTTTAGGTAATATTGTGGTGTAATTAGTATTGTACACTTACCATAATATTTGTATTACCATAATTGTATAGTTAGTATCCAAGTAGAATAAAGTTTTAGCAGTAGAATAGGAATAGGATTCTCCTATTATGGAAATATGTAAATTGTATATATACTCTTTCATTTAATGAAAATAATCAAGAGATTATTTCTTTCATGGTATCAGAAGTCTAGGTCTTAAAATCCTCTCCAAAATTTCTTGCACTTTTCCGTCCTTCAGTGGATATATTACACAATTTCTACCGATCTTTTGCAAACGATTATTGAACCTGACGCTACGGCGCATGCAACTTGGGATAGACTACGTGATATATACCAAAATAATCAAAATTCTAGAACTATTACACTTGAGCAAGATTTCTCCCACGTTAATATGGAAGATTTCCCTAACATTTCGGCTTATTGCAAAAGATTAAAGGAATTGGCGGACCAACTCCGCAACGTTGGCGCGCCAATTTCGAATGATCGTTTGGTCCTCCAAATGGTTTCCGGCCTCTCCGAGGCCTATAATGGTGTTGGCACGCTTCTTCGGCAAAGCAATCCACTTCCGTAATTTTATCATGCTCGTTCTATGCGTAGACTCGAAGAAGAGGGCATGGCAAAAAGGGCGGCTACCGGTGCTAGTCCCGTAGTCATGATGACCGAGTCCACGTTTTATCCTACCGGTTCTAATAACTCGGACCAAAACCGCAACAACGGTGGCAACAAAAAGGGTGGAAATAAGAAAAATAATGGCAAGAACCGCGGCGACAACAACGGTGGCTGCCGGCATAATGGTGGTGGCCCTCGCAGTGGTCAGCAGCAGCAATAGCAGTTTTGGGCCCCACAGTGGGCCTCTATGTAGTGTCAGTGGGCCCCACAGTCAGAGTTTGGGCCAAGCCATTTTTCAACCCATTGGCAGTGGCCTGCCCAGCAGCAGTCCAGGCCCACCATGACCTGGTCCACTTACAGTCAGTCTTCTGGGCCGAGGCAACAAGCAGGGGTACTTGGGCCGAGGCCCCCGCAGGCCCATCCCGCAGCGGCACCCACGTATACCGACATCGAAGGCGCAATGCACACACTTGGTTTAAATCCTCCGGACCTAAATTGGTATATGGACACCGGTGCCACTACCCACATGACATCCGATTCAGGTACGCTCTCGTCGTATTCCAATTTGAGCAACCCTCACGGCATAATTGTTGGTAATGGTAATTCTATTCCAATTCGTGGTTATGGTCATAAAACTTTGTCTCCCCCTCATCCACCTCTTATCTTGAAAAACATCATACATGCCCCCAAATTGATTAAAAACTTAGTATTTGTCTGTAAATTCACTACTGACAATTTCATTTCTATTGAATTTGATCCATTTGGTTTCTCTGTGAAGGATTTCAAGACGGGGAGTCCTCTCATGAGGTGTGATGGTAGGGGAGATCTTTATCCTATCACACCCAGTTCCGGTCCATCGAGTCAAGCCTTGTTATCCGCATTTGCAGCCCTTTCTCCTTCCTTGTGGCATGCTCGTCTTGGTCATCCGGGATCATCTATTTTGTCCTCATTAGATAAAAATAGTAGTATTTCATGTAAGGGTACGCGTAGTACTCCAAATTGTCAGTCCTGTTCTTTAGAAAAAAATGTTAGGTTGCCATTTGTAGACTCAAATTCTCATACTTTAATGCTATTTGATATTATTCATAGCGACCTATGGACGTCTCCTGTTCTTAGTTCTTTGGGTCATCGGTATTATGTTCTCTTTTTGGATGATTATTCTAAGTTTTTATGAACTTTTCCGATAGCGAAAAAATCTCAAGTTTTTCCATCTTCTTAAAATTTAGAGCATTCATTAGAATCCAATTCGAACGGAAAATAAAAAACATTCAGTGTGATAATGGCAAAGAATATGACAATGGGGTGTTTCGGGAATTCTGTGCTAATAATAGGATCAATTTTCATTTTTCTTGTCCTCATACGTCTTCACAAAATGGGAAAGCCGAACTCAAAATTCGTACCATAAA
The DNA here is from genome assembly GCA_029783415.1 of Anisodus acutangulus. Lineage (NCBI taxonomy): Eukaryota > Viridiplantae > Streptophyta > Magnoliopsida > Solanales > Solanaceae > Anisodus > Anisodus acutangulus. Next base: position 39,404,887 of record CM056497.1, on the reverse strand, counting down.
TAACATTGTCCGAACTTTATTGATTCATGCTTCCGTACCCCCGTCTTTTTGGCATCATTCTCTACAAATGGCTACATATCTCCTTAACATAATTCCTTCCAAAGGTTTGACATATTCTTCCCCCTTCAAATTTTATATAATAAGACTCTTTCGTATTCACATCTTCGGGTCTTTGGGTGTTTGTGTTATCCGTTATTCCCGTCCACCACAATTAACAAACTTTAGGCCCGGTCTACTCCGTGTGTATTTTTGGGTTTTCCGTCTAATCATCGTGGTTACAAATGCTATGATTTATCCTCTAATAAAATCAGCATTAGTCGCCATGTTAATTTTTATGAATCCCAATTTCCTTTTGCTAAGGTGAGTAATCCCGTTCCTAGTTCGTATAATTTTTTGGATGATGATATATCCCCGTATATTATTCACCATTTTTCGGACATGTCCCACACCCAAAATTCTCCAGCCAGTCTGCTACCCGCTGGCCCCACTGGTCCGTCACAAGCTACGATTTCCAGTATAGTCACTGGGTCGGGTTTACGCAATTGGGCACCCAGCCACCTGAATCGGTCGATTCGGCGTCGGTTTACCGTGTTGGGCTAGCAGGCCCACTGCCTGCTGGCCATTCCGTCCCGAGCCTAAAAAATTCCTAAATTCCGCCCAATTCTTCCTCGAGTCATAGACCGGTCACTCGTAGTCAACGGGGTATTTTTAAACCAAAAAGACATTTTAATTTACATTCTAATGTGCTTAAATCACCCTTACCCCGTAATCATGTGTCTGCATTAAATGACCCGAATTGGAAAATTACTATGATCGATGAATATAATGCTCGTATTGATAAGACGTGGGGGTTGGTACCCCGTCCATCTGGTATTAATATTATTAGGTCTATGTAGATTTTTTCTAATAAGGACAATTCAGATGGTTAATTTGCCAGACATAAGGCGCGGCTTGTGGGGGATGGTAAGACTCAGCAGGTTGGTGTAGATTAAGGTGAGACGTTTAGTCCGGTGGTCAAGTCGGCTACCATTCGCACTGTACTTAGCTTGGCTCTTTCTAAAGCATGGTCTATTCATCAGTTAGATATAAAGAATGCTTTCCTACATGGTGATCTCAAGGAAACAATCTATATGCATCAGCCTTTGGGATTTTGGGATCCCAAACATCCTCATCATGTCTATTTGTTGAAGAAGTCCTTATATGGTCTTAAGCAGTCTCCATGGGCCTGGTATACGTGGTTTGCCGACTATGTTTCGACTATTGGGTTCACTCACAGCAGGTCGGATAATTCCTTGTCCATCTACCGTCGTGGTTCATCCTTGGTCTATATTCTGTTATATGTGGATGATATTATTTTGATTGCCTCTTCCGATGCCTTACGCCAGTCTATCATGATAATGCTCAGCTCTGAGTTTTCTATGAAAGACTTGGGGCCCGTGAGTTATTTTTTGGGGATTGCTGTCACTTATCATGTAGGTGGGTTGTTCTTATCTCAAAGGAAGTATGCAGCTGAGATCATTGAGAGGGCTGAGATGTCATCCTGTAAGTCCACTTCTACTCAGTTGATACTAAGCCCAAGCTTAGTGCCGCGGCCGGCGTACCATACGAGGATCCGACCCGCTATCGCAGTCTTGCAGGAGCCCTTCAGTATCTTAAATTCACGAGACCTAATATTACGTATGCTGTCCAGCAGGTGTGTTTGTTTATGCATGATCCCAGCGTTGAGCACATGAATGCACTCAAACGCATCATTTGGTATATTCATGGTACACTTAACTATGGTTTGCATTTATATCCTTCCTCAACGTCCACACTTGTCTCATATACGGATGTTGATTGGGGTGGCTATCCGGACACCAGATGGTCTACGTTTGGCTATTGCATATTTCTTGGCAATAACCTGGTCTCATGGTCTGCAAAACATCAGTCGACATTTGCTTTAGGAGCTTCATTGTCCTATTCAGAAAGCAACCTTGGTTAAATTCGATAATGTTAGTGCCATCTACCTTTCTGGTAATCCGGTTCAGCACCAGCGCACTAAACATATCGAGATGGACATTCACTTTGTCTGCGAAAAGGTTGCTCGTGGTCAGGTACGCGTCTGCCATGTCCCCTCAAGGTATCAAATTGCCGATATCTTTACAAAGGGTCTTCCCTCGGTCCTTTTTGAAGAATTTAGGGACAGTCTGAGCGTTCGAAAACCGCCCGCTATGACTGCGGGGTGTGTTAAATATACATAATATACACACAATATACATGTGTATATTGGGCTATCTGTTTCTATGAATTACCGTGTACATAGGACATAGTTTAGGTAAGGTTTTAGTCTCCTAATTTAGGTAATATTGTGGTGTAATTAATATTATACACTTACCATAATATTTGTATTACCATAATTGTATAGTTAGTATCCAAGTAGAATAAGATTTTAGGAGTAGAATAGGAATATGATTCTCCTATTATGAAAATATGTAAATTGTATAGATACTCTTTCATTTAATGAAAATAATCAAGGGATTATTTCTTTCATTCATTTATGACTCCATTACGTTAATATAACTGTTGGATACATTCATGGATTCTTAACACTAAGTTCTTTATGGCCATCCGTCGAAACTTTTAAGAAATTTCTACGAACATGCAGAGGTTCGTAGAAACTGGGGTACTCTTTTAAATTAAACACTTAAATAATTGAATAAGATAGTGAAATAAAAACATCTCAATGCTGTTTTTTTGTCTCTTATATTATTTAATAGATATATAATTTATTTTGTAATACAGTTTCAAAATTGCAACTTTGTTTCGTAGTTCAAAAGTTGAAAATCACATAGTAAAATTGTCATTAAAAAAATTACATTTTCAACCATACTTTTTCTAATTTCTTCACAATCTCTTGAGGATCTTCTGTTGGAATTGGAAGTTGTTGGTCAAATTTTTCGACGTCGCTTCCTTCTCCCTCGGATAAGATTTCGTTGTAGTTGTAGTCGTCGTCTTCGTTGATCTCTGGTTGACCGCACCTTCTACGCTCCGCTCTAATCCAATCTCTGAATAAAATTGCAATCTCAAAGCTGTCTCCCGCCAATGAGTGTATGTGCTCACCTATTTGAAACCTTCCAGCAGAAAAAGCATTTTCAGAAGCTGTTGATGACGCTTGAATATTCAACACATCTCGTGCCATCTTTGATAGTGTCGGAAATGCCTTCTCATCCTCCCTTCAGTATTTCAGCAAGTCTTCACGTCCATCTTCATTGACAATTGATTTGTACGGTACAACACCCTACAAAACATAAACATCAAACTCGCTAATTTGTGAAGAACTTGAACCACTATACATTCTATTTCTAAGGTTTTGAATACTTGAAGCAGAAACTGCATGTTTTTTATAAGGTTGCAGTGAAGTAGAAGAAGATGGTACAGAAGCGGTTGATTATTTACAAAGTTCTCTTGATAACACACACACACACACACACACACACATATATATATATATTTGCATTCAGTGTGTATGTTAGACATAACTTCTTCTTTAGTTGGTCGTAAGTTGGTTCTTTAGTTGGGTCTGTTGGACTTGGAGTTTGAAGTATTTCTAAGCTTTCATAAATTGTTTCAACAAGTGTTTTACAACCGTCTACTTTAATAGTAGGATTTAATACAACACCAATAAAATAAATAGTGAGAATAGGAAAAAAGTTTTTTTTTAAATTTTAAAAACATTTTTTTAATAGATGGAGCGTAAGTTGGTTTTTGCATATATTCATTAAGTAACAAAAATATTAGAGCTATATAAAATAACATAGATGAAATAGTAGGATAATAAATATCAAAAAATTCCTTAGTAGCTAGAAAAGATTTCTCTAAGAATACATTAAGTTCCAAAATATTTTCCCAATCATCATCTACAAGCATATTTCTTGGATTTTGATTATGGACGTTAAATAATAAAGTTATAGGTCTTCTATACTCGTGAGCAACTACTAATTGTTCATACAAAGAATTCCACGTAGTTGCAACTTCTTCTGGAATTTTCCTAGAAGGTAATCCACAATCATGACATATTATACTCTTTGCGTCTTTGTATTTTATTACCTTTAAAATAAAGTTGATAGCAAATTGTACTTTATCAAGGATGTCTTTAAAAAGTTTTAGGTCATCATTTACAACTAAGTTATAAATATGACATGCACATCTAACATGAAAAATATCGGGAAAAGATGGAGTCAATCGAGCTTTTAAAATGTTTACAACATAATCATTAGAAGAAGCATTATCTAATGTAATAGACATAATTTTATCAGTAATTCCATAATATTCACTAATTTCATGAATATTTCTTGAAATAAAAGACCTAGCGTGCCTATCATCAATATATCTATACGTTTTTGCATAGACCAATTCTGATATATCCAATGACATGTAACAGTTAAATAATCATTACCATTAGTACTACGGCCTATGCCAGAAGTGATAGTCACTTTGCCATTAAAATGATACAATGCATAACGTAAATATTGTTGATATTCATGCACAAATTTAAAAACATCTCTTATAATAGTTGATATAGGAAAACCGTTAAAAGCATGATTATATGTTTCTCGAATGTAATGAATAAAATCAGGAGAGGAAGGAAATGAAAAAGGCAAACCCTCCACATCAACTAATTTTGCGAATTTTTCCCGATCTTTGTGTTTATCATATTTCGGACCTATAACTCCCCCCGTCATCGGGTTAATTCGATCCTGTACTTGGTCGGGGACACTATGTGAACCTTGTCCCGACTCAGAAAGCATTTGCACACCCAATATTTCAGCCAAGTATTGGTTGTACCTTGCTTTGTGAGAGTTTTCTACATGTCTGATTAAACCTTCCGTCCCACCTTGACCTTTTTCAGTTTTAAATTTATAAACTTCGCGATAAATTTTACAAATAGCTAGTTGATTAGGAATGTCTATATCAAAAAAATCTCATGTATGTGATTTTAATTTTCATTTTTTTTGTCCTCGACTCATACTAGGGGGAATAAGAGGCATTCCAATTTCAGTTTCAGCCTGAGACTCAGTCTGAGCCTAAGGTGGACATGCACTAGTGGGTGTGTTATCTAAATTATCTTCTAATTCATTTTCTAAATTAAAGTCAGGTTCATATGCAGAATATACCTCATGATCTAATGTTATATTAATATTAACATTAAAAAATCAGTTTCATCTACATAAGTGAAGTCATCGTAATTACGATTACTAGAAGATGGTACCCCTGTTACCCCTAGTACCTCTATCAGAAAAATGTCCACTTCGTTTCATTATAATTATGCAAATAAATAATTATAGTTAATAAAATTAAGTACGATAATTAAAATTAAGTAACAATAATAATTTAAAGAAGGAACGAAGGTACCAAATGCCGACGTAACGTCGACGTGTAATCGAGGTTGAAAATTGAAATTTTGCTCGTGATCCTCAAGCTAGTTGTCAACTTCACTCCCAATTTTTGAACTTTGATAGAAATTATCAAATAAAATATAATATTTAGTGTGCAATTTAGACTTGTAGAGAGAGATTAGAGAGATGGTAGGATGATTTGTGAGAAAAATGAGGTATTTATAGTTGAGAAATATGGTTAAAGTGTAAATATACTAACAGGGGTTAAAAATAAATATTAAGGGGGTAGGAGGTTTATGGGTGGCAAAGTGGATGTTACTAGTCATTGCCAACGGCTAAAATCGAAAGTGGTTGTTTGTACAACGGTTAGTTTCTGCAGGGGGTGGGGGGACGGGACGGGATGGGTCGGGATCGGGACAAGCCCTAGTCCCGTCCCGAATTCGAACCCCGATACCGATATTTTTTATCCCATTTTTTAAGGGGGGTCGGGGCGGGTAGCGGAACAGGCCAACCCGACCCACTGGACAGCGTTACTATATACAAATGGTAAAACGTAACCTAAAGTGATAAAAAAGTGTTAATCACCATCTAAGGTCAGTAATATTTGTGATGGGCTTATTTATACAAAGGCCTTCAAATTCAACAATGTTGAGCGATTAGCATCATTACTCACCAGTCAACTACCCAAGGATCAATTACTTATAAAAGAAATTCAAGGCCACATAATGTGCCATTGATAGGACATGTGATTTTTTATCATCCTTTTAAATGTTACTAGTAGTTACTTATAAAGGGAGTCTAATCAGAATACCTTTACAAGGTGACTCACGATTTCTGAATTTCATATTCCACGAACCAAATTAAATACTACTCCCCATCCCAAAATATTTATCGCATTACGCTATTTAAGAATTAAATTATATGAAGTTTGACTAACAATTTAAGATATTTTTTCATCATATTAATATGAGAAAAATTGCAACTTATAATACTTTTCATATAGTTTTTAAATATCTAAATATTAATTTTAAAATATTGAATTAATCTAATCTAATTTAACTTTGAAATTTAGTCAAATTGACTTTGAAAACGAAAAACATGACAAGTATTTTGAACGGGGGAGTATTACTATATTCCTATAGCACCAACATCTTTTTTTTAGGGGAAAAGAATCAGGGAGGGGATTACAACGTGGAGATTCGAATCCTCACCAACAAAGTGAAAGTTCAGGTAGCCAACCAACTGAGCTACTAGATCCCTACTTTTTTTAACCCCTCCCCAGGAGCTTCCCCTTTTTGCTCCCTTGGTGACTCGAAACCACAACCTTCGGATTGGAGGTGGAGGGTGCTTACAAACTGAGGAACTCCCTCTTGTATCTTGTGTGTAACGTATGCGGACTTTTTTGGTTTGGTTTCCCATTCAGTCTCCGATATCCGCATTGGAGCTCAACTAATCTGAATGCGCATCGCGTAGGGCTCATTCGGGGGAAGCGCTCCCTACCAGTGCCGGCCAGAGGATCAAACTAGTGAAGTAACGACTTTAGGCCCCAACATTTTAAGGGCCCCAATTTTTTTATCCAGTGTTTAGTATATCTATTGAATTTTCCGATTAATTCAATTTCGTGACACATAAGGTCGATTAAAGAGGGAAGCGCTCCATAGCAAGAACTTTTTTCATTCTAAAGCTCGGATTAGGGGTGCTTATCGGTTGGTTCGGTTCAATTTTAAATGTTATTCTGTTCGATTTATTGGTTATGGGTTTGTAGATATGCTAAACCATTATAGAACAATTTCTAATAAAAATATATAGTATGATTTTTGAAGGGTGTCAAATGCTATGGGAAAGAAAAATAAGAGATGGAATAAATCGAATGTCAATTCTGTTTTCGAATGTCGGCAATTATGTCGTCTGACACCAGTAACAATACTTAGCAAAACAATAACTTTAAAGAGTAAATGCAGCGGAATTTAAAGAACACAAATATTTAAATTTTCATTATATGCAACAGTACAAATTCCTTTCTTTACAGATTTACAATATAAAACGAAAAGGAATTACAAGTTGAAGTCGCAGATGACTTCTGCCTGAAAAATCTAACTAAGCAGACATAGACAACCTCTCATTACAATCGTTCCATACAAAACTAATCTAGAATCTAAACAACAATTGTAATGTTGGACAGAATGTTGTCAACACACTCAGGCAACACTTGTGATCTAGATTTCTGAGATGAAATCCTGACAGTTCTCTTGGTATTTTTGCTTTCTGATTCTGGATGTCGATTCACTATAGTAGCCTCTCTATTTATAGTAGATAGTCTTCCTTCAAAGGCTCATCGATTGGTTGTGGAGGTTGAGGGAAATGTGGGCAGCTGGTAGGATTTGTTGGAGACGATCAAGGAGAAAAAACCTCTAACAAATTTGACTTGTTCCTCACGAAAAGCAGCAGTCTTGACTCATTTTTCACACGTGTTTACCTACTCCCTTTTTACCTTGACAAGTCATATTTACTACATAGTAATCATTACGTGAAGTAAGACAAAATCAGTTATGAAAATGTTGGTCCGAATGTTGTGCAACATTTGTCCCAACAGTCTTATACATTCAAATCAATACTTCAGGAGATATGTTGGGTCAAATGTCACAACATCAAATCCAACATTAACAATTTTTATAGAAAAAACAAGGTTGTCCATTAAAGTTTGGCTTTAGGCCACCGATTTTATTGAGCCGTCTCTGCTCCCTATCAAGAATTTTTTCATACTCAGAATTCAAATTTGTGACTTTTGGTTGAGAAAGAAGTAGCCACACGCGCTTCACTACATCTTTGGTGGTGTAACATAAGCGGATTGGTTCTCTTGCTTTGACTAATTTTCTGCTACTTCTTTTTTTGTTTTTTTTCTTCCTTTAATATTGGGAGAAGGTGTTTCAACCATTTTAAAGTGATCGGTAGTAGCTAGGAGCAAGATCTATGATTGATCAATCTTCTTATTCCCACCTTGTATACGAACCAATATTAATATTTTAAAACCATTGATTCTGAATAAAATGGCTTTTTAAGACGCACATAAAAAAAAGAGTACGTTACGCGAAAGCTTTCTAGAAGAGGCAAGCTGGTGCGAGAGTCCACAAAGCCATATTGTTGGTAAGGAGGCAGTGGCTGAACTGTATAATGATGGATTCAATTGAAAGCCGTAGAGAGGAAAGTTCGTAGTAATTCAATAATATACAGAGCAAATATTGTTGAGACTGCTCAACCAAAGTCTAACAAAATGAAGAAATCATCCAGCCCGTCGAACAATTCTAAGAAGAAAAAGTTTAGAGGAGACAAGTTCAAAGGAGACTGCTACAATTGTGGCAAGATTGGACATAAATCTACAGATTGTCGTGCCCCTAAGAACCAAAAGAATAAAAATAAAACAAACATGATTGAGAAGAATGAAGAAGAGGAGGATTTGTGTGCAATGTTCTCTGAATGTAATTTGGTTGGAAATCCAAATGATTGGTGGATTGATTCAGACGCCACTCGCGACATCTGTTCCAACAAAGAGATATTTATCTCATATCCTCTCGCAGGGCCCGAAGAGACGATCATTATGGGAAATTGCAACAGCTAAGGTTGAAGGTTTTGGAAATATTACTCTTAAAATGACTTCGGGCAAGACAGTGACTTTGAAGAATGGTCTTCATGTTCCAGAAATAAGGAAGAACATAGTCTCTATCGGACTTGTAGTGAAAAATGATTTTAAGTGTATTTATATTTTCGACAAAGTTGTTATAAGTAAGAAGATATGTACGTGGGGAAAAAATATCTTATCGAGGGCCTTTTCAAACTTAATGTATTTACTATCAATAATAATAAAGTTGAAGTTTTGTCTTACTTTCTTGAGTCATATTCTATATGACATGAATGTTTGGAACATGTTAATTATAAAAATTTGCGGAAAATGATCAACTTGGAAGTATTTCCCAAGTTTGAATGCAACAAATCAAAATATCAAATTTGTGTTGAGTCTAAATATTCTAAGCATCCTTACAACTCTATTGAAAGGAATACTAATCCGTTAGACTTAATTCATATGAACATTTGTGATATAAAGTCAATACCATCTCGTAGTGGAAAGAAGTATTTCATACGGACATTTGATGATTGTACACGTTATTGCTATGTTTACTTACTTAATAATAAATATGAAGCAATAAATGCATTCAAGAAATATCAAAATGAAGTTGAAACGCAGCTCAACAAGAAGATCAAAATGATAAGAAGTGATAGGGGAGGTGAATACAAATCTCCTTTCGAAGAAGTGTGCTTGGAATATGACATCATTCACCAAACAACTGCTCCATACACACCACAATCTAATGGTATTGCGGAAAGAAAGAATCAAACTTTAAAGGAGAAGATAAATGCCTTATTGAAAAGTTATGAATTACTGTAGAACTTGTGGCGGGAAGTTTTACTTACAGCTAACCGAATACTCAATCGAGTACCCCATGGCAAAACACTGTCCATTCCATATTAAATATGAAAACAAAGAAAACTCAACCTGAAATACTTTAAAGTGTGGGGATGTTTGTCAAAGGTACAGGTTCCCAAACCCAAAAGGATAAAAATAGGATAAAAAATAGTTGACTGTATTTTCATTAGATATGCCACCAATAGTAAAACATATCGATTTCTGATTTACAAATCAGAAAATTCGGACATTCATACCAATATGATAATAGAATCAGATAATGTAAAACTATTTATCAGTATAAAAATGAATGTGATCCATCTGGCAAAGGGTCTAAACGACCTCGGTAAGAATCAAAGAAAAATACACTAAGTAACTAAAATCTAAGGCGTAGTAAACGTCAAAGGATGTCTACATCCTTTGGATCAGATTTTCTCACATTTTTGTTGGAAAATGAGCCTCAAAATTTTAAAGAAGCTATGACTTCTTTGGAAACTCAATATTGGATAGAGGCAGTCAATAATAAAATTAAATCCATATTAAACAATCATGTATAGGAGTTGGTTGATCTTTTACCCGGGAACAAACCTTTATGTTCCAAATGGATATTCAAAAGGAAGATGAAAGATGATGGCACTATTAACAAATATAAGGCAAGACTTGTTGTTAAAGAATTTAGACAACGAGAAAGTCTTAATTATTTTGACACATACTCACCGGTAACAAGATTAACATCCATTCGAGTATTAATAGCTTTAGCCATTGTGTATGGTCCTAAAATCCATCAAATAGATGTTAAGATAACTTTATTAAATGGAGATTTAGATGAAAAAATCTACATGAAATAACCTGAAGAGTTTGTAGTTCCCGAAAAATATAAGAAGGTATGTCGACTTGTTAAGTCTGTATGGACTAAAACAAGCACCCAAACTATTACATGCAAAGTTTGATCAAATAATGTTGTCCAATGGATTCAAGACTAATGAATGTGATAAATGTGTTTATATTAAGAACACTCCAAATAATATAGTCATTGTTTGTTTGTATGTTGATGATATGTCGATAATGAGTAAAGATATTGCTGACATAAATGCTACTAAGTGTGTGCTAGCTAGCAAATTTGATATGAAAGACTTAGGAGTTGTTGGCTTAATTTTAGGAATTAAGATCCATAAGACTCCTCAAGGTCTAGCATTGTCTCAGTCTCATTACATTGGAAGATTGCTTGAGAAGTTCAAGTATTTATATTTCAAAACTGCAAAGACTCGCCATAAAGAGAAGGGAGTTTCCTGCTATAGTGATGTGTAGTTATAAAGTTGTCGTGTACTTTACATATTGGTCCTCACCCTATCAACATTTTTCTACTACAAGCATCACAATATAGGCATCCTTCTGATGGATGAAGTTGACGAAGGTTGAGACCTCTGTCTTTCTAAGATCTCGATTATCGGTATGAACTCTGAGACTTATTTATCTCCTTTTTTATTGCGATCATAAACAGTGATTTTGACGACATCACTCTCCATATAACTTGTGATATACGAAAGTAGGTCACACCATAATAAACAGGTACACCCCTAGCGGCGGTGAACCATCCAATATTCCTAATCAAGCTTGTTATTTGTATTTCTCCTTCAAGAACTTAAAGCAAAGTAAGGCTAGTATGTAATTATCCTTAAAACTGATGTGTTGTGACAAAGTTTTATGTATATCGAAGCTTGTGCTCATGAGTGAGAGGAGAGAAGAACTTTACTTCTCTGCTGAGGCATAAGCAATAGAAAACAATCTCTAACTAAGTAGTTTAAGTGGTCCGCTGTCTAATATCTCTTGTATCTTGTTCGTGTTCGGTGACCTTCGCTGAGGTTTTTGATCTAACTCCGAAATCTAAATCCATCTTTTTAAATGTCTAATGCCAAGATTAGATCTTAAAAAGACTTTCAAAGGCAGTGTAATAAAGCATCAATATGCATTCATACAATAATAAAATGAATATTCTTATAGAAATAGAACAAAAAATCAAGAGATTCGAGCCAATAAAGACTGAGAAGATTGACTCAAGAACCAATTTAATTCTAAGCTCTATTGTTGAATTCAGACCTAACCATTAAGTAAGAAGTTATGGGAACGATGGAGCTTGTTATTTCATATTCTCTTAGATAGGCTATCTTCTGCCATCGTCATTTACTTAGCATGCCTACCTTTCCTTCTTTTGAGTGGCCTAGCTTTGATCTGTAGGAGCTGAGGCAAAGGTTTTCGTTGCTTGCTTTGTGCGAGGAATTCCCCCCATCAGATCAGGGGGTTCAGCTTGAGAGATGAGTGAGGACATTATTTGACATGCTTTTTTCTTTTCAAAGAGAAACAATCACCTAACTCATAGAGAGTTCTGTCACTTGGTCTGAACTCATTTATTATATTCCTATGATTGTTCAATGATGGATTTTCACCTTTTAGAATTAGGTTTCTATCCCGTGTTTTGCTAAGCTCATTTTTGTTTTTAAATCTTACCACAATCCACTGCCTTGATCCACTTGGCTACATCCTCCCCCTCGCCAACTTACATTTCATTTTTACATTATTTAAATTAGAAAACAAAAGATTAAAGTTCAATATTTTTATCTTCTTTCTTATTTCAAAGATAAGAATATGAAGTCAAAATTAGATTTTTTTAAAATGAAATAAAATAGTAACATTAGCAACAAGAGGGCCAAGTTATATTTTTACAATTTTAAATAAATACAAATTTAAAATAGAATACTCAATCATGAATAAATGCAGAAAAATACCATCTCCTTCTTTTTCTATAATGTGAACAAAAAAGTCTATGTAAGTAAAATACTAGTAAATTAATAATATAACAAGAAAAAAAAAGGAGCAATAGCACCCTCTTGATAGAACAAGAAAATGAGTATTGCTCATTTATTTTCAAAACCTCCTATAGACTAGACTGAGATCTTATCCATTTGTAGATGGAGCTTCGATAGCAGTTAGGTCTAGAGGGAAGTTATGAGCATTATGTTCATGCATAACTTCCACACCAAGGTTAGCACGGATAACGATAAGCCCAAGTGTTAATTACACGACCTTGACTGTCAACTACAGATTGGTTGAAACTGAAACCATTTAGGTTTAAAGCCATAGTGCTGATACCTAAAGCGGTAAACCAGATACCTACTACAGGCCAAGCAGCTAGGAAGAAGTGTAACGAACGAGAGTTGTTGAAACTAGCATATTGGAAGATCAATAGGCCAAAATAACCATGAGCGGCTACGATATTATAAGTTTCTTCCGCTTGACCGAATTTGTAACCTTCATTAGCAAATTCATTTTTTGTGGTTTTCCTGATCAAACTAGAGGTTACCAAGGAACCATGCATAATACTGAATAGGGAGCCGCCGAATACACCAGATACGCCTAACATGTGAAATGGGTGCATAAGGATGTTGTGCTCAGCTTGGAATACAATCATGAAATTGAAAGTACCAGAGATTCCTAGAAGCATACCACGAGAAAAACTCCAATTGACGTAAACCTTGCTCTTGCAAAGAACAAAGGTAAAAGTGAATGCCCGTTGGACTATGCTAGGATATTGGAAAGTTTAATGTTCATCATGAATATGACTAGATATAGCTTGTGTTATAAGTAAACTAAGTAGGTACACGAGTAATCCTAATCAAATGCATTGGATGGCAATGAAATGAGTTCTTGGATATTTAAAACATACCCAAAATGTTTCTTTGCATTACAATAAATATCCTATAGTTATAGAAGGATACAATGATACAAACTGAATCACCGGATCAACAAAATCCAAATCCACAAGTAAATATCTATTCAAGATTGGTGGAGGAGCAGTGTCATGGAAGTCGTCCAAACAGATATATATATTGCTCGCTCTACAATGGAGTCTGAGTTCATAGCTCTAGATAAAGCCGATGAAGAAGCTAAATGGCTCCAAAATTTCTTAGAAGATATCCTTTTTGGCTCAAACCTGTGGCACATATATGCATACATTGTGATAGCGAAGCAGTAATAGGAAGGACAAGAAGTGTTATGTATAATGGTAAATCTCGTCACATACGACGGAGACACAATACATTTCGACAACTACTTTCTAGTGAAGTCATCACAATTGACTATGTAAAGTCAAGAGATAACGTGTCTGATCAACTTACAAAAGGCCTAACTAGAGAGGCAGTTGAAAGATCATCGAGGGGAATGGGTTTAAGGCCTAGGACAAGTCATTACGACGGTAACTCTACCTAGTAGACTGGAGATCCAAGAGCTAGGTTCAAAGAGATCAAACAAAGTTATGAATGACGGTTCAACATTGACAAATAACTCAACTTATTCTCATGATGAAGACAATGTTCAGAAACAAGGATAAAACATTAAGGCTTTTTGACGAGTTAATAAAGCTTAAACTTTTTAATGATTTCTAAGTTTGGCAGGTATGACCAGATAGTGTATCTACGCGATGACACATTTATTTATTACCTATGTGAGTGTGAAGTGTAAGCCGCTTCAAAGAGTATGTTAGGTAATGGCACATGCTCTATACACTCATGAAATCAGGCGATGTTCATGGCTGAAACGAACATAACAGTGTGAACCAAAGATGATTAAAGGATTGATTATGTGACATGTGGTTGTCTAGGTATACATCAAAGCTCGATGGTTCAAAGATATTAAATCTACCGATTTACTGAGTATATCCGACATATGTTCACTACTGAAAGTTCAAAGAGAAACCTACTTATTCAGATGCAATTAATCCTTGCTTACGAATCACACAATTTTATGCATGTTTTCATCATATAGGCATTCCCCATTTATATTAGAATTGTTGGGTTTTGTGTGTGTGAATCGGAAATGAAGAGGTGTTTTCCCGAAAAGACACCTGGAGATAGGTTGTGACTTTTCCGATAAGGCACAATAACATCCGTCCACACTACCCTTTGTTGGCTATAAATTCAGAGGACTAGCCTCATTTTTCTTGGATAAAAAATATTATGCACATCATGTGCATTCTGCATACCTTTTACAACATTAAAACTGAATTAGTGTCTTGTGTGATTCGTTGTCATCTGTGAGTTCGCGTGAAGTCATAGGCGTTTGAGGTACCGCTACTCCTGTGATAGGTTTATCCGTTATATTCTGGGAGGATGTAATCCATAACCTCGGGTACTTGAAGGGATTAAATTTCTTAAGGACACACGGTTAATTATGTGATCTCGGATACTACTATTTGTTGGAATATGTAAAGCAATAATGGGAATAGTAAATAACTATTACAGTGATCGAACGTATATTCAACAAAGAGGACAACATCAAGTTGTCAATATCTTGATCTTGAATTGAAACTTCAAATATGGAACTTGTATTCTTAAACACAAAAACATGAACTGCTACCCTTGTGGCATGTAAATCCGCTGAGAATACGAAGGGTTAGAGTCCTTCGATTGTTAACTTAACACCTGAAACACTTAGCAACCAATTAGATAATCACAACACCACCGACTGAGTTGAGAGATGGCTCTCTGTCTTTAAGACAGATTTTCCCCGTATATAGGCTTTACGAAAGTGTGGACAATAATCTCTCAAGATGAAACAACAAACTATCAAGTGTGCAAAACATACACAAATGACCTCAACGAAGAACACGAATAATGAAGATTTCTAAGAGAAGGATTGCTTATCAAGAAAATCTAATCTCTTTGTGGTGTTGCATACTTGTATGTATATTGTTTTTCTTCCTCTATAGAATTGAGCCAAAGGCCTCAAATTATAGGTGTGCAAGATGGTCCCTTCAAGTGCCCATGTAATGATCATTTAAATGCCATGTAATGGCCCTTTAAACCACCAACTAATGCAGCCAAATAATAGCTGAGTTATGGAGGAAAAACTGTCAAGTTAATGCTCCAAAATCTCTCCATAATCAGCCAAACTTTTGGACTTCCGTCAAGCACTCACTGCCTGGGAAGTGCTGCGGCACTACAGCATTTAGCATCGCGGCACCGCAGCTCTAGAAGCCAACATTAGAATTAGCGTTGCAGCGCTGCAAGGGGGGCGCCGCGGTGCTCCAGCACTGCGGCCCAGTCGCGAGGCGTCGCGGCCCTTCTCGGCTATGCAGCTCTTTCTGACCCGTTCCATAGTACACCTCGCACAACCCTTTCTTCATTTACCAACATGGAACACTTGTTATTTATCCAATAACCATCCATCATTCTATGTCTCAAACATTTCACTTACGAACCAATATCTCTTTCATTAACGAAATTTACGATACTTGGCACTAAGATTGCACGTGTGTGAAAACGATATTTCCGACGTGCGGGGCCCAATTGTTTGAGTCATAAATAATGGGATAAACTTAATTCCACATTAGTAAATTTCCAACAATCCCCTCTTGAAAGAGATTTTGGCATACACACAAGGTGCCTACTTTTAGCAATCTTTCAGCGAAAAGATATTGCATCCGGAGAGGTAGCTTCCGCTTTGAACCTTCCCTAGTTGAATACCATCGGACTTACTTACTGCGTGGTGAATGTGATGTCTTGAACCGTCAGTGTTTAATGTAAGCTAAGACAACGGTACCAACACAATACGTCCCTTTTATTCATTCCTTCTTTTGTTCAGTCCGTTGTGGCCGTGGGCACACTTGGATTCTTAAGTGCGTTCATTTGAGGCAGCCTATCCTCGCACTTAAATAGGTGATCTCCTACAAGGTATCCTGCTACACCTCACTTCACAAGTGTTAGGAATCATTAAAAGTTTCCCCAACCTTTACCTCATCGTTTGAGGATTGTTAAAGGTTTGGAAGCTTAACTTTTACCCACCATGCAGGTAGCACTTTAACGTCTATCGCGGGAACGACCTTGGATTCATGTTTCTTTACGGAAATCATAATCCGAAGTGCTCTTGCTTCCACCTAAGCGCTCAACTGAACCTTTTGCAGCTTATTTTTCCCATTGAACCAAATTCTTGGGATCTCCAGTCAGTATGGTTTGGTTACCACCGCAAAGGTTCATATTATTTTGGTTCTATGCCCATTCCCCTAGACAGGCAGAACTCTTGATCTCCGGGTAGTCCCTTAGTTAAAGGGTCCGCTATATCCTTTGATTAGTAATCAAGGAATTGACACCCGTGATGATCAACTGCCATACGGTATTATGTCTCCTACAGATCCGACAAATATGTTCAGACGCCCTCATTCGTGCCCTTCCTAAAGTCGACCTGCTAGCCACAGTGTATAACTGCTGAAGGCACAGGTTTCTCCCAATAAGGGATGTCCTCTAAGGAGTCGTGAAGTTACTCAACTTCTTTCATGTTTAGTTTGAAGCGATAAACTCTGATTCCATCATGAATCGGCCGATGCAAGTTTGCTTACAGGATTTTCCAAGACCCACCACACACATTTACTTGTGATTTTGGTGTTCTTCATATATGATATCCAGTTTGCATCACTGTTTTCTCCCAGAATCGCTGGACATCCAGAATAGCATAATTCGTAGATAAGCGAACATTTCAGACATCGTCATATCCGATTTAACGCCTTCTATCGATCATTTCCAGAATCACGAGTGAACCTTAGTTCAACTGGTCTTCTTTGTAGGCCGATACCGGGTCGGTTGTAGTTTGTATAATACATTGAACTACATGTGACCTGCACATTGTCGCACCCATTTTTTGACCCGCGGTCAAAGCGAAGCACAACGTGTTGGTAATTCCTGGGTAAATGGTTAAGGAGTCGCCACCTAATTATTCTAAGGTGATTTAGGACACCTAAATGTTGACTAAATGCTGCAATGTAACTCCAATTTTAAGGTCTGCGAAACTAATGAGATTCTAGGTAAGAGTTCTTTATTATCCTAAAGGAAAAGGGTTAGGCATCCTTTAAGATCCGCTAACTTGCGGTTATCTGGTCAAACTCAGGTTAATTATTGCTAAGAAAAAATGCATGTTTAAAAGTATATAAAGTTAAAAAGATATTTGCAAATATTTAGTAAATGATGCATTTTGTACAAGTATGCATTTGTATGATATTAAATAAAAATACATGTAAAGTTAAAAAATATGCATTTGTAACAATTAATAGTAAGGAGAAAAACGAATTATTTATAATGCCAAAGAAGTAATTTTTTTGGAAATCATTTAGTTGCAAATTAAAAAAAAAGATAAACTTATTGGTATGATAAAATAAAGTGAATAGAAGATGATGATCAAAGTTGTTTTTTTGAAAATTTTGAATATGAATGACGAGCCTAAAAATAAATAAACTAGCGGAGGATTTCTAAGTTTGAATTAACCAAACCTACAAGTAAATAAGCTAGCGACGGGTTTCCAGTCTTAAACTACCTTATGAATTAATTCTAAGTCTACCTATTCTAAGCATTTCAATAACTACATAAGTGCAATAAATAATATTACAATACAGAGCGAGATAAAGCTGAATTAATAAAAGTAAAAACAATAAAATAAATAATCTCCGAGGAGTATCTGCCTTCGTTGACTTTGTTCCTTGCAAGCTGTCAAGAACAAACAGTTAGAAACAGTTAAATATAAATAACTTCGGATCCGTATCCAAAACAGTGAATATTTTTATCACGGAGGGCTCAGACTTATATTTTTAAAAAGACCATTCCAATCACGGCGTGGCTGCAAACATATGACTCGGTGGTCATTTTAATTGTCTCGCCTACTAAATATGTTGGTCTCTCGGATGAAAAAGAAAGATCATTCCAATCACGTCGTGGCTGCGAACATATAACTCGTCGGTTATTTTAGTTGCCTCGCCTACTAAACATGTTGATCTCTCGGATGAAATAAGAAAAAGATTTAAGTTTCATCCTTGCCCAGAAGTTATATTTCCGTCTTTACAACTGTGGAGGCCTAAAAAATCAACGGATATTTTTTCATCGGCTAGTGTAGTATCATGTTCAAATCAGTAAATTATACCAAAGCAGCAAAGACGAAATAGAGAGGCAATTTCCGAAGGGGCGCGACCTCAAATTCAATTTCATTGGCCTAAGTATAGTATTTGTTCAAATCAGTAAAACAAACCAAAACAGCAAACTGAAACCGAGAAGCAATAATCGAAAAGACGCGACCTCGAATTCAATTTCATTGGCCTAAATGCTGTATTAGTTCAAATCAGTAAAACAAACCAAAAAAGAGCAAACTGAAACCGAGAAGCAATTCCCAAAAAGACGCGGTCCCGAATTCAATTTTATTGGCCTAAATGCAATATTAGTTCAAATCAGTAAAACAAACCAAAAAAGAGCAAACTGAAACCGAGAAGCAATTCCCAAAAAGACGCGGTCTCGAATTCAATTTCATTGGCCTAAATACAGTATTTATTCAAATCAGTAAAACAGTAAGATATCCGTATACAGATGTTTAAATGCCAAAAACCAAATTGAAACAGAGAAGCGACTTCCGAAGATAATGCAGTATTAGTTTAATCAACAAAATAACAAAGAGAATGTAGTATTAGTTCAATCAACAAAATAACAACATAGCTGCATAGCGAATGTTCAAGAGCCAAAGTAAACCAACAGTAAGCAATTAAAATATCCGACCCGAATTATGAAATTTTGGAACCGAAATAGGATTCAGAATGTTTATGAAAACACGACCCGGATTCTGAACAGTGACCCGAATGTGCGACCCAGTTTTCAGGTCGATCCGATCCGAGAAATACAACTCGAAGCAATGACCGGAATCGAAATCAAATTTTGATTTTTCAGATAACCAACAAATAAGATGTAAAACATAAAATCTGGGAAATATACCCAAACCGGGTCGACCCGACCCCAATCGACTTCTTTCAAAATGTCAGATAACCAACAACAAAATATCAAGCATATAAACCTGGAAATCTTACCCGAAACAGGTTGACCCGACCCGGATCGAAAACCCCGATTTAGTGAAGAACAAAAACAACAAAACAAAACAGATTTTTGGATTGGGATTAACGAAACCAATAGAAGTATTTAACACCAAAATTTAAGAATGAAACTCACCCTTTTTCCTTCCGATTTTGGACTTGTTTTCGGACTTATTTCTTGAATAACAAGGAAGACGAATGCTAAGAAACAAGAACGCAACATATATTTTTGTTTCTTTTCAGTCCCGGTCCCCCTCTCATTTTTTGAAGAACAAAAAAGGGGTTTTATAGGTGGATTCGGACTCTCCAACGTTCACCCCCATACCCCCTTTCAAATGAGTTTGAATTTCAAAAATAAAGTGACAATTTTGGGACGGATTTGAGGGGATATGGGTCGCGGATTTTGAGGGGATAAGGGTATGGGTCGAACCGTTGGTGGTGTCAGCGTAACAGAGGGGAGTTGGTGGTGTCAGGGGTCGGTGGTGGCAGGAGTGAGGTGACCGGCGATGTGTGGGGTCGAGGCATGGGTGAGGTGCGGCCATGGGGGGTTAGGGTGATTTATTTTAGGTTTAGGTTTTGTGGGTTGGGTATAAGGGAATGGTTTGTTGGGCCGACCGAATTGGGCTGCGGGTAGGGGATAAGTGGGGTTATCGGTTGGGCTTGGGTGAAATTAGTTTGGGTAGAAATTGTTTTGGGTTGGGAAATGAATGGGTGATGGGTTTAAAAATATAAAAGGGGTTTAATATTAAAAATGCATTGAAGAAAAAATGTAAATTATTTAAAATAAGATATAACGATGTGATAATAATAAATCACAATATTTGCGAAATGTTTTAAAATGCTTAAAAATGAAAAATGCGATGTTGTTTTGCGAAAATAAAATAACATAGAATTTTCGGATAAAACTATGATTATGACAAAAAATGCAAATGTCAGTAAAGAATGCGAATAATAATAATAATATTTAGAATAATATATATATATATATATATATATATATACGCATGTATGTATATAGATAAAAAATGTTTTGAGGTGTTAAAAATAATTAAAATTGCAACAAATTCAGAAAAGATGGGACAAAAATGGATGTCAACAGATGCCCCTCTTTGGCCGGAGATGATGAAAGAGTTTTCGGACAAAGAAGTTGACTGAGTAGCCAATTTTGTCCTGACCCTGGCTTTGAACGAGAAGTAGGGATGCACGGGTAGAGATAGAATCCCGAGGGAGAAGAAATTGCGAAAGTTGGTGTGGATTTAAGAAGTATTTCCCTAGTATCGAGTTACGATGACATTAGTTGTAGATGTGGCAAAATTATTGGGGAAGGAGTTGAACGATGTTCGCAATAGGACGCTGATCGAAATTGCCTCGGTTTGCTGCAAAAATTAGTCACGCGTTGAAGCTCCTGCAAATTAAAGCTCCTGCAAACTAAAGCTTAAGATAAAATTAATGCATAACTACTAAGATAAAATGGTAGAGAATGAGTACAAAAAAAATGCGACTCTGTGAGTCGAAATTATGTCCTTGCACAAACGTAATGCGATGACGTCGTTGTAAGGGCGTAATGTTGATGTCGTCGTTGTGTCAATGTAATGTTGTTGATGCTGTCGTTGTATAGACGTATTGTGTTGAAGACGTCATTGTGTAGACATGTTGTACAGAAGACGTCGTTGCATAGGCGTGTTGTCGATGACGCCGTTGTATGGGCGTGTTGCTGATGACGCCGTTGTACGGGCGTGTTGCTGATGACATTATTGTAATGTTATTGATGTCGTTGTAATGCTGTTGTAACGTCGCTGACGTTGTTGTAATGTTGTTTTGCTGTAAAAGATAGTTGTTGAACTAAAGACGTCGTTGTAATGTTGTTGACGTCGTTGTAATGTTGTTTTGCTGTAAAAGATAGTTATCGATAACGTTATTATATGGACGTTATGTTGATAACGTCGTTGTATGGACGTTGCTAATATCGTCATTGTATGGACGTTGTTGATGTCGTCGTTGTATGGACGTCGCTGATGTCGTCGTTATATGGACGTCGCTGATGTCGTCGTTGTATGGACGTCGCTGATGTCGTCGTTGTACAGACATTGCTGATGTCGTCATTGTATGGATGTTGTTGATGTCGTTATTGTATGAACGTTGCTGATGTCATCATTGTATGGATGTTGCTGATGTCGTCATTGTATGAATATCACTGATGTCGTCGTTGTAGGGACGGTGCTGATATCATCGTTGTACGGACGTCACTGATGTCGTCATTGTATGGACGTTGTTAATGTCGTTGTTGTATGGACTTTGCTGATGTCATCATTGTATGGACGGTGTTGATATCGTTATTGTATGGTCGTTGCTGATGTCGTCGTTGTATAGACGTTGATGATGTCATCATTGTATGGACGTTGCTAATGTCGTCATTGTATAGATGTTGCTGATGTCGTCGTTGTATAGATGTTGCTGATATCGTCGTTGTATAAACGTTGTTGATGTCGTCGTTGTATAGACGTTGCTGATGTCGTCGTTGTATAGATGTTGTTGTTTATGACCTATATCCAAAGAAAGCTTGTGAGTTTTGGGGGGGGTCGATTCGTATTGACTTTTGTAGCTTTGGCTTTTGATACTTGCATGTCCTGCTGATTCAGACCTGTAGCCCCTGTCTGGTTCCCAGTCTTGGCTAACCGTTAATGAAAACATTTGTTGAAGACAATTTGCTTATAAGAAAGTATGCATATCAGTAAAAAATTCTTGTCGAACTCTAATGAAAATATTTGTTGAAAATAATTTGCTTATAAGAAAGTATGCATATATATAAATTTCTGTCGAGCAGTGATATGCGGTGAAACAAAGCAAACGTCTTATCCAAAATCCTTCTTCTGGCTGAAGATTTAGCCTGCCGATGATTTTCCATGTTTATCGGCGTCCTCTGGCAGTGAACCTTTAAATTTGCCCTGGTTTTCGAATGCGAGGATACTGAACTTTCAGTGGACAACTGAGTCTTGTGTGGGTTTCTTTCTTGTCCTATCAGGGTGATCAGATGGGTGCATTTTGTCATATGTGAGATAAAGGAGAAAAGATTTCCTAATGGTGGGACCGAAGCCGATTTAGGCCGCCTACGTATCCCCATGAGGGAATCAGGTCATAACGTAGTTCATTACAAACAAAAGGGATTGTAAGGTTTTCTAAATATGGGACCGAAGCCGATGTGGCCGCCTACGTATCCCGCCGAGGGAATCAGGTCATGACGTAGTTCATGTTACAAGCAAATGGGATTTTTTTTTCTTTTTTGGGAATTTATGTCTTGAAGAGACGAAACCCTATGTGGGTTCTATGCGTATCCCGCCCAGGGAGCGCAACTTTTACATCATAGAAAAGGTATTACATGGAGAATAATAAATCCTAGATATAGTATCTCTTCACTGCATCTGCATTGATAGCTTTTGGCCACACTTCGCCGTCCATCTCAGCCAAGATTAGTGTTCCTCCAGGTAACACACGGTGAACCGTGTAAGGCCCTTTCCAGTTAGGTGCGAATTTTCCTTTAGCTTCATTTTAGTGTGGGAATATGCGTTTCAACACCAGCTGCCCTGGTTTGAACATCCTTGGTCTCACTTTCTTGTTGAAAGCTCTAGCCATCCTGTTTGATAAAGTTGTCCGTGACAGACTGCGTTCATTCGCTTTTCATCAATCAACATCAATTGCTCGTACCGATTCCGTGTCCACTTGGCCTCATTGGACTAGGCCTCTTGGATAATTCTTAAGGACGATATTTCTACCTCCGCCGGCAACACAGCTTCCGTTCCATAGACCAGAAGGTACGGGGTTTCCCCAGTAGAAGTCCTGATTGTAGTGTGATATCCCAACAGGGCAAAGGGTAAATGCTCGTGCCAATGTTTGTAATTATCAATCATTTTTCGCAGTATTCTCTTGATATTTTTGTTGGCTGCTTCGACTGCTCCATTCATCTGAGGTCGGTATGGAGTGGAATTGCAGTGAATGATCTTGAACTTCTCACATGTCTCATGCATCAAACCGTTGTTGAGGTTGGCTCCATTGTCTGTTACAATCGACTCAGGGATTCCAAATCGACAGATGATGTTATTGCGAACAAAGTCGACCACCGCCTTCTTTGTCACTGCCTTATATGATGATGCCTCTACCCATTTCGTGAAATAATCAATTGCTACTAAAATGAATTTGTGCCCATTCGATGCTGCGGGTTCGATCGGGCCAATGACATCCATGCCCCAAGCTGTAAATGACCAAGGAGAACTTGTCATATTGAGTTTGTTTGGAGGCACTCGGATCAAATCGCCGTGAATCTGGCACTGGTGGCATATTTGCATAAAGCGAATGAATCTGTCTCCATGGTCATCCAAAAATACCCTGCTCTCAGAGTCTTTTTTGCTAAAGTGAAACCATTCATATGAGGCCCGCACGTGCCCCTTTGTATCTCTTCAATTAACTTGCTCGCTTCTTGGGCGTCAACACATCTTAACAAACCTAAGTCCGGAGTCCTCCGATAAAGAATTTCTCCGTTTAGGAAGAAATGGTTTGCTAACCTCCGAAGTGTCTTTTTTTTAGCGTTGGTTATGTCTTTTGGATATTCGTCTGCCTTGAGATATCTCTTAATGTCATGGTACCAGGGCTTTCCATCTGGTTCTTTGTCTACGTGGAAACAGTAGGCTGGTTGGTCCAACAAATCTACCTTGATAGGATCAATGTAATTCTTATTCGGATGTTGAATCATGGAGGACAGAGTTGTCAAAGCATCCGCAAATTCGTTTTGTGTTCGTGGGATATGCTTGAATTCTATCTCGCTGAACTTTTTGCACAACTCCTTCACACAATGCAGGTATGGAAGTATCTTCATGTTCCTAGTGGCCTATTCGCCCTGCACTTGATGGATCAATAGGTATGAATCGCCGATAACCAATAATTCTTGCACGTTCATGTCAACAGCCATTCTGAGTCCAAGTATACACACTTCGTACTTCGCCATATTGTTGGTGCATGGGAATCTGAGCTTCGCCGAAATTGGGTAGTGTTGACCCGATTCTGAAACCAAGATTGATCCGATACCAACTCCTTTGAAGTTTGCAGTTCCGTCGAAGAACATTCTCCAACCCGGGTATTCTTCTGAGAGATCTTCCCCAATAAACAATACTTCCTCATCCGGAAAATAAGTTCGGAGAGGGATGTATTCTTCATCCACGGGATTTTCGGCAAGATGATCAGCTAGTGCTTGTCCTTTGATGGCCTTCTGGGTGACATATATGATGTCGAACTCGCTTAGCAGGATTTACCATTTTGCTAGCTTCCCAGTAGGCATGGGCTTCTGAAGGATGTATTTGAGCGGGTCCATTCTTGAGATGAGATAGGTGGTACATGCTGACAGGTAATGTCTAAACTTTTGAGCGACCCAAGTCAAAGCGCAGCAAGTGCGTTCTAGCATAGTATACCGGGCTTCATAAGGTGTGAACTTCTTACTCAAGTATTATATAGCTTGCTCCCTTTTTCCTGTTTCGTCGTGTTGCCCCAGCACGCATCCAAATGTGTTTTCCAACACCGATAGATATAGTAACAAAGGCCTTCCGGGCTCTGGAGGCACCAAAACCGGCGGATTAGACAAATATTCCTTGATTCTATCAAAAGCCTGTTGGCAATCTGCTGTCCAATTGGTAGCAGCATCCTTCTTCAGTAATTTGAATATCAGCTCACATATTACCGTCGACTGTGCTATGAACCTGCTGATGTAATTGAGACGACCGAGAAAACTCATCACGTCCTTTCAGCTCTTTGGATAAGGCAAGTCTTGAATAGCTTTTATCTTCGAAGGGTCCAATTCAATGCCTCTTCTACTCACGATGAAACCTAACAACTTCCCAACTGGGACACCAAATGCACATTTTGCGGGATTCAGCTTCATATTGTACTGCCTCAGCCGGTCAAAGAATTTCTTCAAATCTGACAAATGATCTGAAGTCCTTCGTGACTTGATAATGACGTCATCCACGTATACCTCCATTTCTTTATGGATCATATCATGAAAAATGGTAGTCATGGCTCTCATGTAAGTATGAGAGCCCCCTGCGTTCTTGAGTTCGAACGGCATTACTCGGTAATAGTATACTGTCTTTTCCGCATCTTCCTCGTCCATCAGGATTTGGTGGTAACCAGCAAAGCAATTAACAAATGACTGTAATTCATGCTTTGCACAGTTATCAATGAGTATGTGAATATTTGGAAGAGGGAAATCATCTTTCGGGCTAGCCTTGTTGATATCCCGATAATCCACGCATACTCTTATCTTCCCATCTTTCTTTGGCACATGTACGATGTTGGCTAGCCAAGTTGGATACCGGGTGACTCGAATAACCTTTACGTCGAACTGCTTGGAGACTTCTTCTTTGACCTTTAAACTCAAATCAGGCTTGATTTTCCTTGGCTTTTGCTTCACCGGAGGACATGATGGCTCAATAGGTAATCTATGTGAAACAATATTAGTGCTCAGACTTGGCATATCGTCGTAAGACCACGCAAATACATCGACATATTGCTTCAAAAGATCTAACTATTTTTTCTTTTGGACGGTGCTTAGATGGACACTAATTCTTGACTCCTTTACCAGTTCTGCACTTCCCAAATTCACAGCTTCTGTTTCATCTAGCTTTGGCATTATCCTATTCTCGAAATGCTCTAATCCCTCTGTCAATTCTTCTGGCTACGAGTCTTCCTCGTTTTCTTCGAAATCATGTTCGTTGTTTGGATTTTGTTTGCTTGTTTCGCTGCATGTCGCATTCACATTGTCGACAGATTTATTAGTTTGCATGCAGAAAGAGAGAATAAAATTGTGAAATGACACGAATTTTAAAATAACAAAAGCACAATGGATTTGTCATTTAGGCTTTCAAAAGATGGAGGCAAAACACATTAAATGCATAAATGAGATTCAGGCCTCAATCTGAATCGCATTGTTTCATTAAGTACTAATACAATTTGGGTAGGCATGATTGAGAAATAAAAGATGGGGTGCCCCGCCAGTTTTAGTCAATACGAATCAACCTTTGGGGGAAATAAATTAGACAAAATAAACCTCCTAAAAAATGAAGAGAACCAAGTTAGTATACGACAAGTAATTATTGCTTCAAATAATATGCACAAAGTGGAAAGTAGCAAAAAATAACAAGCAGATTGTATGAAAATTAAATGTGCGTCCTAATATGCATGGGGTCTCTCTTATTCCAGAGGTGGGCCTAAACGCCAAATACGCGAGATTATGATAGATTTATCCAAGTCATTAAACTGCAATGCTTTTGTTGGAAATGAAGACAAAATGAATGCATTTTCCATTTTCGGCGTGTCATGATTAGGCTTGGATTCGTCTATCATTACCACGCTACACATAATATGCTGGTTGGTCGTTGGATTGTGAGACCCGTCGACAATTTTGGTGGATTTATTAATTATGGAGTCGATATCAATGATCGACCCACCTAATGTGTATGCATGCATGACTTAAGATAAAGGGTGGTGTAGCTCTATCCTAAATTTTCTAAGATTTGGCTGACTAGACTCAAGGTTCCAGAGCGGACTGCTCGAGTGAGAAGGCTACGCGGCCAACCGGATGGTCCGGACGCTCCGCGCATATACCAACTCTCCTAAAATTTTGGAATTTTGAAAGAAGTTTGCGGGTGCGCAAAACACACCTCGCGTGCATGTGTGATAGTGTCAATTTTCCGAAATGGACGAAATATGAGCGGAATGCCAATTTAAGAAAAGCGGTAAAGAAAGTAGCAATTAAAGCAGTTAAGCATACAAAATTTCCACTTAGGAAACAATTTAAAATAACAGATCAAATAAGGAGCAAAAAAAAGAAAGTGCAATAATAATTAACCTGAGTTTGCTATGATTAAGAACCTGAATCTCCCCAGCGGAGTCGCCATACTGTCGTGCCCGTTTTTTGACCCGCGGTCAAAGCGGAGCACAATGTGTTGGTGATTCCTGGGTAAATGGTTAAGGAGTCGCCACCTAATTATTCTAAGGTGAATTAGGACACCTAAATGTTGACTAAATGCTGCAATGTAACTCCAATTTTAAGGTCTG
This sequence comes from Anisodus acutangulus, assembly GCA_029783415.1. Taxonomy (NCBI): domain Eukaryota; kingdom Viridiplantae; phylum Streptophyta; class Magnoliopsida; order Solanales; family Solanaceae; genus Anisodus; species Anisodus acutangulus. The sequence continues at coordinate 39,377,067 of CM056497.1, read as the reverse complement.
CGAAACTAATGAGATTCTAGGTAAGGGTTCTTTATTATCCTAAAGGAAAAGGGTTAGGCATCCTTTAAGATCCGCTAACTTGCGGTTATCCGGCCAAACTCAGATTAATTATTGCTAAGAAAAAATGCATGTTTAAAAGTATATAAAGTTAAAAAGATATTTGCAAATATTTAGTAAAATGATGCATTTTGTACAAGTATGCATTTGTATGATATTAAAGAAAAATACATGTAAAGTTGAAAAATATGCATTTTTACCAATTAATAGTAAGGAGAAAAACGAATTATTTATAATGCCAAAGAAGTAATTTTTTTGGAAATCATTTAGTTGCAAATTAAAAAAAAAGATAAACTTATTGGTATGATAAAATAAAGTGAATAGAAGATGATGATCAAAGTTGTTTTTTTGAAAATTTTGAATATGCATGACGAGCCTAAAAATAAATAAACTAGCGGAGGATTTCTAAGTTTGAATTAACCAAACCTACAAGTAAATAAGCTAGCGACGGGTTTCCAGTCTTAAACTACCCTATGAATTAATTCTAAGTCTACATATTCTAAGCATTTCAATAACTACATAAGTGCAATAAATAATATTACAATACAGAACGAGATAAAGCTGAATTAATAAAAGTAAAAACAATAAAATAAATAATCTCCGAGGAGTATCTGCCTTCGTTGACTTTGTTCCTTGCAAGCTGTCAAGAACAAACGGTTAGAAACAGTTAAATATAAATAACTTCAGATCCGTATCCAAAACAGTGAATATTTTTATCACGGAGGGCTCAGACTTATATTTTTAAAAAGACCATTCCAATCACGTCGTGGCTGCAAACATATGACTCGGTGGTCATTTTAATTGCCTCGCCTACTAAATATGTTGGTCTCTCGGATGAAAAAGAAAGATCATTCCAATCACGTCGTGGCTGCGAACATATAACTCGTCGGTTATTTTAGTTGCCTCGCCTACTAAACATATTGATCTCTCGGATGAAATAAGAAAAAAATTTAAGTTTCATCCTTGCCCAGAAGTTATATTTCCGTCTTTACAACTGTGGAGGCCTAAAAAATCGACGGATATTTTTTCATCGGCTAATGTAGTATCATGTTCAAATCAGTAAATTATACCAAAGCAGCAAAGCCGAAACAGAGAGGGAATTTCCGAAGGGGCGCGGCCTCAAATTCAATTTCATTGGCCTAAGTATAGTATTTGTTCAAATCAGTAAAACAAACCAAAACAGCAAACTGAAACCGAGAAGCAATAACCGAAAAGACGCGACCTCGAATTCAATTTCATTGGCCTAAATGCTATATTAGTTCAAATCAGTAAAACAAACCAAAAAAGAGCAAACTGAAACCGAGAAGCAATTCCCGAAAAGACGCGGTCTCGAATTCAATTTCATTGGCCTAAATGCAGTATTAGTTCAAATCAGTAAAACAAACCAAAAAAGAGCAAACTGAAACCGAGAAGCAATTCCCGAAAAGATGCGGCCTCGAATTCAATTTCATTGGCCTAAATGCATTATTTATTCAAATCATTAAAATAATAAGATATCCATATACGGATGTTTAAATGCCAAAAACCAAACTGAAACAGAGAAGCGACTTCCAAAGAGAATGCAGTATTAGTTCAATCAACAAAATAACAAAGAGAATGCAGTATTAGTTCAATCAACAAAATAACAACATAGCCGCATAACGAATGTTCAAGAGCCAAAGTAAACCAACAGTAAGCAATTAAAATATCCGACCCGAATTCTAAAATTTCGGAACCGAAACAGGATTCAGAATGTTTATGAAAACTCGACCCGGATTCTGAACAGTAACCCGAATGTGCGACCCGGTTTTCAGGTCGATCCGATCCGAGAAATGCAACCCGAAGCAGTGACCAAAATCGGAATCAAATTTTGATTTTTCAGATAACCAACAAATAAGATGTAAAACACAAAATCTGAAAATATACCCAAACCGGGTCGGTGACCCGACCCCAATCGACTTCTTTCAAAATTTTAGATAACCAACAACAAAATATAAAGCATATAAACCTAGAAATTTTACCCGAAACGGGTTGACCCGACCCGGATCAAAAATCCCTATTTAGTGAAGAACAACAACAACAAAAAAAATAGTTTTTTGGATTGAGATTAACGAAGCCAACAGAAGTATTTAACACCAAAATTTAAGAATGAAACTCACCCCTTTTCCTTCCGATTTTGGACTTGTTTTCGGACTTATTTCTTGAATAACAAGGAAGACGAATGCTAAAAAACAAGAACGCTACAGATATTTTTGTTTCTTTTCGGTCCTGGTCCCCCTCTCCTTTTTTGAAGAACAAAAGGGGGGTTTTATAGGTGGATTCGGACTCTCCAACGTTCACCCCCATACCCCCTTTCAAATGAGTTTGAATTTCAAAAATAAAGTGACGATTTTGGGACGGATTTAAGCGGATATGGGTCGCGGATTTTGAGGTGATAAGTGTATGGGTCGAAGGGTTGGTGGTATCGGCGTAACAGAGGGGAGTTGGTGGTGTCAGGGGTCGGTGGTGGCAGGAGTGAGGTGACCGGCGATGTGTGGGGTCGAGGCATGGGTGAGGTGTTGCCATGGGGGTTAGGGTGCTAGGGTGATTTTATTTTAGATTTAGGTTTTGTGGGTTGGGGTATAAGGGAATGGTTTGTTGAGCCAACCGAATTGGGCCGCGGGTAGGGGATAAGTGGGGTTATCGGTTGGGCTTGGGCGAAATGGGTTTTGGGTGAAATTAGTTTGGGTAGAAATTGTTTTGGGTTGGGAAATGAATGGGTGATGGGTTTAAAAATATAAAAGGGGTTTAATATTAAAAATGCATTGAAGAAAAAATGTAAATTATTTAAAATAAGATATAACGATGTGATATTAATATATCTCAATATTTGTGAAATGTTTTAAAATGCTTAAAAATGAAAAATGTGATGTTGTTTTGCGAAAATAAAATAACATAGAATATTCGTATAAAACTATGATTATGACAAAAAATGCAAATGTCAGTAAAGAATGCGAATAATAATAATAATATTGAGAATAATATATATATATATATATATATATATATATATATATGTGTGTGTGTGTGTGTGTGTGTGTGTGTGTGTGTGTGTGTATAGATAAAAAATGTTTTGAGGTGTTAAAATAATTAAAATTGCAACAAATTCATAAAAGATAGGACAAAATGGGTGTCAACACACATATCTCTCCTTGTATATGGGTGCACCATGATTCCAATCAGTTATATGATTCATATCCATTGGTGGCTTCAACGAGATTGTCAACTATCTCACAACTGAGTTTGAAGTTGGACCAGTCTGTTAGATGTCTTAGAAATCTCAATTCCTAAGATGTCATCTGTGATACCCATATCTTTTATATTGAAATTTTGTTTCAATATGACTTCCACTTTCAGACTGTTGGTTTTCCAACTGTTGGATTTCTAACTTCAGAGTCAATGTTTCTGTTGTCAGATTCATTGTTTCTGTTTTAACTGAAATTTCCAGGACCAAAATGAAAGTTCAGGAAGAAGCCTAACAGTCCAACAAACCAACTCTGATCCTCCCCTTACAACTCTTCGGTTAGGAAGGCGGCATCAACATCCATGTCACACAAGACTGCAATGGCCCTGGATGTTAAGTTATTCACAGGAGAGCACATGTACAAGTAGCCGAGGCTTTATACTCGTCAGTAGATCCATCTACTTTGTACTCAATTTTGAGTATCCACTTTTACAACCCAAAGGTTCTTTTCCCGGAGGAAGGTCAACTATTACACAAGTATGGTTCTATATGATGGAATCTAATTCTCTCTTTGTAGCTTCTTTCCAAAGCAGCACTTCTGGAGATGACAATTCTCTGTTAATTGTCCATGGTTCATTCTCAACCATACAATCTAGAAGGCCCGGAACAAGTCTTTGTCCCCTCTTTGCTCCGTCTCGATTCAACATCTAGAATCCCTGAGTTCTGTAGATCTGGAACATTAAGTTCTGAATAGTCAGCAACTTCGAGTCATGTAGCTCTGGAATGTCTAGTTCTGGACAATCAGGCACTCGCGGGTTCTTGTTAACCTCGAGCAATTACTTCTTTTTCCTTCTCAAGGAAAGTTATCCTCAAAGAATTCAGCATTCTTTGACACCAAGAGGCGATAAGCACTACTATTATTTGCAGATCTAGTAGATGCAATCTACAGTCTTAGGTCCAACTTGACCTATTTCAGTATTCCAACTTCTACCAAGCCACCCCACATCACAACATTTGTAGGTGGGATCATTTCCATGTTTCACATGGATGGTTATCCTTATCCTTATGTGTAGTTCTGTTGAGAATCGTATTAGCGGTAAGGATCGCCTTTCCCCACATATTTTGGGCATACGGTTTTGCGCTTGGCTAACACTGTTGGACTGAGGTGCATAATGAGCAGTCGTTTGATCAACGATGCTTCACATTCTCCCCCTCTATCACTATGAATTCCTCAATTCGTAGGCTTAGTTGATTTTCAACTTCTGCTTTGTAGCTCTTATCCGCTTCAACAGCTTCAGCTTTGCTTTTCAACTAAAAAATGATGCAATACGTTGTACCATCATCAATGAAGGTCACAAAGTACTTGTCTCCCCCCTCTATTTTGTATAAACTTCAAATCACACATGTAGGTGTGACTAAGTTCTAGAGGAGCGGTGCTTCTTTCGCTATTCCTTTGACGGAACTTGGAAAGGTGATTTTGCCTCTTCTCCTATCTCACATTCATTTTGAGGGTTTAAGGCAACAATCTCAACTTCGTTAGCTTTTGAATGACTTTCTATTTAACGTGTCTTAATATATGATGGCATAGATGCACAGATTACAAATATATCATTTATTTAGCTACAGACATATTGTATCATTCTTAGTTATTACAAACCTGTTGGACTAGTCTCAAACCAGCTTGACCAACAACGTCCCTTAAACCAAGTTTGGGACATGTATCACCTCATTTTAGAGTGATTACATTCCCTGAAGTCCTATTGAAGACAACCTCTCCAACCCCTTCTACTTTAGAGGTGGAGTTGCTTCACATGAACAACCTATTGTACGTGGTTAGGGCGTAACCGGATCACATGTGATCTGGATACTCTGGCCCACTCCAGTTGCTTTGGCAGACTAAGTGTCCAATTTCTTTTCTGTCTTTCTTTTGTCCTTCAGATCATTTAAGACCTGGAAACCTTTGGTCCGCCTCACTAGGTGTCTATTAATTTTCTGCCCTTCTTTTGGCCTTCAGATCATTTAAGACCTGGAAACTCTGGCCCACCTCACTAGGTGTCCATTACTTTTCTGCCTTTCTTTTGGCCTTCAGATCATTTAAGACCTGGAAATTCTGGCCCACCTCACTAGGTGTCCAATATCATCCTATCGACTGAATTCTGACCCACTCCAGTCGCCCGTAAGCTTTGTACGACTGAGTGTCCAATATCATCTTATCAAATTTATTATGGCCCACTCTAGTTGCCCGTAGGCTTTGTACGACTGAGTGTCCAATATCATCTTATCAAATTTATTATGGCCCACTCCAGTTGCCCGTAGGCTTTGTACGACTGAGTGTCCAATATCATCCTATCAAATGAAGGATCTTCTATTAAATAGTTTGACAGGTTCAACGTCTTTAGCTTTTAGTCTTCTTCCCTTATGATTGGTGCCTAGGGAAATCCCTGGCGCTTACTTAAGAGTGGTAACAGTTTTCGCACAGTCAGTGGATCTCTCTCCTTCGTATGTGCAAACATACTTTACACACTTTTAATAATTACACCCAAAAGAACGAATCTTTTAAGTTTTGTTTACAATAGTCCAATCTTTAACCGGGAAGGAAGGAGATTCAATATCTGATTTTAGAGTGTAGGGAATATAAGTTTTTAATGAAAACACTTTCATATTCCCAGTCTTGCTTTACACACATTTATTCAGATATTAACTAAACACATTATAGATAAGGAAGGATAATTAACTTAGACCTTTTGGATTTTGGCCCACTTCAGTTAGACTAAGTGTCCACATCCTCCTTACCATAATTCGGATCCTTTGTCTGGGACAGATATAGGCGTTTTGCTACATGATAGAACATCATCTTCAGCCTTCTCCTCTTGTCCCAGTTGACATCCTCAGCCTCTCATGGGCGCTTGTTTCCACCACCCTTGGGAGCGGTGACACCAACTCGTCCTTGATCTTTAGTCGTACTAGCATGACTATCAGCAGTATCTTGAAGCTCAACATCAGATCCAGAGATCCCACCTTTGACGAAAATAGATTTGTAACTGTCATCAAAGAGAGAACCAAAACTAGGACCAGATTTGAAAGCACGGTTGTTGTGAATCTGATGTTTGAACTGTTAGCAAAATCACAACGTAATCGCTTTTCAAGAAGAAAACCACACCAGACTTGGTCACACACTTGTCGGCCAACATCTTTCGAATCACTAACACAAATCTTGTCTTAAAATTATTGGAATATGTAAAGCAATAACGTGAATAGTAAATAACGATTATAGTGATGGAAAGGATAAACAACAAAGAGGACAACAACAAGTTGTCAATATCTTGATCTTGAATTGAAACTTCAAATATGGAACTTGTATTCTTAAATACAAGAACATGAACTGCTACCCTTGTGGCTTGTAGATCCGCTGAGAATACGAACGGTTAGAGTCTTTCGTCTGTTAAGTTAACACCTGAAATCCTTAGCAACCAATTAGATAATCACAACACCACCGGCTAAGTCGAGAGATGACTCTCTGTCTTTAAGATAAGATTGCCCCCGTATATAGGCTTTACGGAAGTGTGGACAATAGTCTCCCAAGATGAAACATCAAACTATCAAATGTGCAAAGCCTACACAAATGACCTCAGCGAAGAACACGAATAATGAAGATTGCTAAGAGAAGGATTGCTTATCAGGAAAATCCGATCTCTTTGTGGTGTTGTATACTTGTATGTATATTGTTTTTCTTCCTCTATAGAATTGAGCCAAAGGCCTAAATTTATAGGTGTGCAAGATGGTCCCTTCAAGTGCCATGTAATGGTCATTTAAATGCCATGTAATGGCCCTTTAAACCACCAACTAATGCAGCCAAATAATGGCTGAGTTATGGAGGAAAAACTGTCAAGTTAATGCTCCAAATCCTCTCCATAATCAGCCAAATTTTTGGACTTCCGTTGAGCACTCACTGCCTGGGAAGCGCCGCGACGCTGCAGCATTTAGCGTCGCGGCTCCAGAAGCCAAAATTGGAATTAGCGTCGCGGCGCTGTAAGGGGGGCGCCCCGGCGCTGCGGCCCAGTCTACGAGGCGCCGCGGCCCTTCTCGGCTCCGTGGCTCTTTCCGACCCGTTCCATCTTACACCTCGCACAATCTTTCATTCGTTTACCAACGTGGAACACTTGTTATTTATCCAATAACCATCAATTATTCTATGTCTCAAACATTTCATTTACGTACCAATATCTCTTTCATTAACGAAATTTACGATACTTGGCACTAAGATTGCATGTGTGTGGAAACGATATTTCCGAAGTGCGGGACCCAATTGTTCGAGTCATAAATAATGTGATAAACTTAATTCCACATTAGTAAATTTTCAACACTTTTGCCATCTTCTTTTCTCGATTTTTATTAAAATATTGTTTCGTTGTTTGAACATTGTTTTACTAACAACTTTTATTATTTTGAGCACAGATTAAATAACACATTAGACACTCTCTGATGTTCCTTGAATAGTGTACATATATGAGGAGAGATTATATACTCTTTCAATTTTTGTAATTTTGTCGGCTCAACTGAGAAGATCATAGAAATACATAGTGGCAATTTTTCAATTAACAGGGGCCTGCGGTCAGCTGTTGGATTCCAACAAAACCATACTTAAGTCATTTTTATCTTAAATACAGTCTATATTAAATCCTAAAGAAGAGTACAAAAGTAAGAGGGACCTGCGGTCAGCTGTTGGATTCTATCCAACAAAACCATATTTTGTCATTTTATCTTGAAATAGAAACACATGACACCATATGCAATAGTTATACTTACTACTCTTTTTTTATTTGTCTACGTGCTCTATTTTAGGTACACATTTGTGATTTTCTTCAATTAGATGGTGCTTTTCCAATTTCCACCCTTAGGAATAAAGAAGTACTTCTCCAATATATGGATTTGATCTAACTGTTCAGTTAATGTACCTAGCCTTAAGTTGTCTATTTTTATACGTTCTCTTTAAAAGATGGCTGAAGATTCAATTATCCTACAATAAAATAGGACAAGATAACAATAATTAAATGGACACAACATGAGTTTTAAGTAAACCCGTCTTAATATTTTAAGTAAATTAAATACATAACTCATGTTCTGCGTCAACATCAATCTAGGACGGTCAAGATTAAAATGCATGCAATTGATATAAGATAGTAAGATTTTTGCTTTTGTTTTTTCTTCTTCGAGAAGTTTCAACGAACACCAAACTGTATGATATGTTAGAGTCTACATTCAAGGAATCCCTATTTGTAGCATTCATCAATTTCATCTATCTTGATTCTCTAGCTCACGACCAGGGGAGGCTCAATCACATCCGGGCCTAAGACAAAAACCTGATACGAGTAGGTATGTCAATACCCATGGTAATACTCAGAACCATATGAATTTGATGAACCATCTAAATGGAAGTCAGCCATGTTTGTGGTAGCCAAGACTTCGGCTGTTGATAGTAACTTTGGTTGAACATGATTGTGGAACTGGGGCCGAGAATAGTCGGCTCTGATATCAATTGTAACGATTCCGACGGTGGAATCGTCATTAAAAGAAAAGGGAAAACTAAAGAAAAATGTAAAAGAGAAGATAATAATTTCATTCACCATAGCCCTACAATGTCTGTTTACAAAATATATAAATCAAACCTAACAGGGTTACTAATGAAAATAGAATATAAAGTGGAGCTAAATTGTAGCAGTAAAAACTAAGGGGAGTCAAACTGTAAACAATAAAACTTAGCCTATATCTCTATTCATTACAATATACATACATACATATATATATATATATACATACATACATACATATATATATATATATACATACATACATACATATATATATATATATACATACATACATATATATATATATATATATACATACATACATATATATATATATATATACAATTTATTTTTTTAGCTTTTTGAGACTTAAAATTACGACTAATTTTTATAATAAATATCTTCTAATAATTCTTTTTCAATTGACAAAGATAGAAAGATAGAATCTAATTCAATAGATGGATAACTTGATTTTAAAATAACTTTCGCTATTTCAAAATTCAATTCTTGAAAAATTGAAAAAGAAATTTAAAGTATATCTTCTGCTAATAAAAAAGCAAAGAGAATTTTTATGTTTGATAGATGATGAGTATGGAGGAAAAGTTGAAAAGTATTGACAAAGTTAAAAAGTAAAATATAAAATACAATGAGCTATATTCTTGACATGAAATCACGTGTTTTTTTAAAATTATCTTTATGATTGGTATTTTCCATATTTCTCTCACCAATTTATTCTTATTTACTCCCAATCAACAATCACCTCTCTTCCCTTTTTATGTTTTTTTTTGCTGAAATTCCCTTTGTTGGTTGACAAACTAGTACCAATTATATTTTTCAAAGAATAGTACATATATATACACACTTATAGAATAACATGGGTGCCCATAAATGTGGGGCCTTAGACAATTGCCTAAGTGGCCTAAAGGACCAGCCGCCCTGCTCAAGAGATTAGTTAAGGACAATAAAGAGAGAAGAAAGTGATTGAACCGGAAAATGGACAAAAACAAAAAGGAAAAAAAAAAAAGAAAATACCTAAAATAGACCTCAAACTTTGCTCCGATTTGTTGTAACACACTTAATCTTTACGGATGTCCTATTACCCTCCTGGATATATTTTAAGGAATTTCTTTGATATTTATCGACTGAACTGGATAATAATTCAAACATGTGCCGAACAAAAGACCAAAAAATAAATGAGTCTGATCATTTTACTCTTCGAACAAAACAAAAATTAATTCTCTCCTACACTCTTAATTTTTTTATGGAGAAAACAGTTGATTCTCTTGAAATTTGATCTTGTGAATCACTATATTCTTTCATAATTGAGTCTTGACTCATGTCGCGTTGTATTTTGGTTCGATTTTTTCAGATAAATATCAAAGAAATTCTTTAAAAATATAGTTAAGGGGATAATAGAACCACCGTAAAGATTAAGTGTGTTAAAGCAAATTCGAACAAAGATTAAAGTGTATTTTAAGTATTTTTCCGGAAAAAAAAGAAGACAAAAGAAGCACATATATGCTCAACCCCATGCACAAAACAATCAGGAAAACCAGAGAAACTTTTTATCATCTCCATTGTTAGGCAAACAAACAGTACTCATCAGGGGCGAATTTATGTTTATATTTAGGACACGTGAATTCATGATCTTTTCGTAAAACTAGATATTTTATGTACATATTTTCTAGAATTGATCCGATATTATCTGGTGGCACTCATGCTACAAAAAGTTTAATGGTGCATTTAATTAAAAGCTTAACAAGAATCAACTCTCACTTAATACATTTTTTCTCCTTTTTTTTTAATAGTGCACCCATGTTATCAAAATCCTAGATACATCCCGTCCTCATCGATCACATATCACGTAGAAGCTATGGTATTAGGAACCTAGTTTATAGTCGTCAAGTAATATTAAATGAGTATACAATAGTGAGTTAAGTGGATGATATCCTGACTTCGTCCTAGCTAGGTAATTTTTCTTTGACTTTTCCCCAAATCAATTGGTAAACCACCTTAATTTTGAAATTGGTAGTTCTGTGACAATCTTAATATGATTTTCTTTGCTACGCTTATGAAATTACCCAATATTAATTCCGTTACACACTAAAAAGTTTTTTATCTTATGTCTAACGACAGAATAATAATCAAAATAAACAGAATCTAAAAGAAATATGACAGATTAATAATCAAAATAAACAGAATCTAGAAGAAAAAATGAAGAAATCATGGTGAAATTGAATGAGATATATTACTGAAATAAATAATCCCTTGATTATTTTAATTAATGAATAAGTATATATACAATTTACAAATTCCATAATATGGAAAATATTATTCTTATTCTACTTCCAAAACCCTATTCTATTTGTACAAGAATTCTACAATTATGGTAAGTGTACAATGCTAATTAAATACAAATAATATGTTACCAAATATACTCCAAATCGTGATATACTTGGCATGTATATCACGGACTGTTTTGTCTTGTGTTTCCGTGATATACACGGTATACACAAGGCAGTGTATATGTCGTGTATATCATGTATATCACGGTATACTTTCACACCCCCGCAGTCATAGCGGGCGGTCGTCGTACGCTGAGACTATCCCTAAAATCTTAACACAGAACTGAGGGAAGATCCTTAGTGAAGATGTCTGTAATTTGGTATCTAGAAGGGACATGTAAGACGTGTACTTGTCCACGAGCTACCTTTTCTCGAACGAAGTGGATATCCATCTCGATATGTTTAGTGCGCTGATGTTGAACATGATTACCAGAAAGATAGACATCACTAATATTATCACAATAAACCAAGGTAGCTTTCTGAATAGGACAATGAAGCTCTAAGAGAAGATTACGTAACCAACACGATTCAGATACCACATTGGCTACCCCTCGATACTCTGTCTCTGCATTGGAGTGTGATAATGTAGACTGGCTCTTTGCAGACCATGAGACCAAGTTATCACCAAGAAACATACAATAACCAGATGTGGAGCATCTGTTATCTGGACATCTACTCCAATCAGCATCTGTATACGAGACAAGTGTAGAGGTCGTCGAAGGATATAGATACAAGCCATAGTCAAGTGTTCCATGGATGTATCGGATAATGCGTTTGAGCGCATTCATGTGCTCAACCCTAGGATCATGCATAAACAAACACACATGTTGTACGGCATACATAATATCTGGTCTCATGAATGTAAGATACTGAAGAGCCCCAACAAGACTGCGATAGTGGGTAGGATCCTCGTAAGGTGAGCCAGCCGCAGCACCCAGCTTGAGTTTAGTATCAACTGGAGTGGAAGTAGACTTACACGATGACATACCAGCTCGCTCAATTATCTCAGCAACATACTTTCGTTGGGATAAGAATAACCCACCTGTATGCTGAGTGACAACAATCCCCAAGAAGTAACTCAAGGGCCCCAAGTCCTTCATAGCAAACTCAGAAATGAGTAGTGTCATGATAGACTTGTGTAAATCATCAAAAGAAGCAGTCAAGATAATATCATCCACATATAATATAATATAATATATGCCAAGAAAGTACCATGCCGATATATGAACGGAGAATTATCAGACATGCTGTAGGAAAACCAAATAGTAGATACATAGTCTGCAAATCACTTATACCAAGCTCGGAGGGGGGGGGGGCTGCTTGAACCCATACAAGGACTTCTTCAATAAACAGACATAATTAGGATATTTGGGGTGTCGAAAACCCAAAGTCTGATGCATGTAGACTGTCTCCTTAAGATAACCATGTAAGAAAGCATTCTTGATATCTAGCTGATGAATAGGTCATGCCGTTGAAAGAGCCAGACTTAGAACAGTGCGAATGATAGCCGGTTTGACCACCGGACTAAAAGTCTCACCACAGTCTACGCCAACCTGTTGAGTCTTACCATCACCTACAAGACGAGTCTTATGTCTTGCAAAAGAACCATCAGAATTATATTTATGAGTAAAAATCCACATAGACAAAATAATAATAATGCCAGAAGGACGGGGTACCAACTCCCACGTCTTATTTTCAATAAGAGCATTAAATTCATCGTGCATAGCCAATTTTCAATTCGGGTCATTTAATGCAGACACTGAGTTACGGGGCAGTGGAGATTTAAGAACATTAGAATTAAGATTAAAATATTTTTTTGGTTTAAAAATACACCATTGACTACGAGTAACAGGTCGGTGACTCGAGGAGAATTTGGTGGAATTTGGAAAAAAATCAGATGGGGGATGGGTAGCGGCAGTGACGGTGGGCTCTTGCGGCTAACTTTGGAATCTGGACACTGGAACTAGAAGCGAAGCAGGCGAGTGGGAATTTGGACGAGTGGCCCAGTTGTTGGACCTGGGATGGGATGGGCTGTGGATGTTGGCGGGCCAGTAGGCAGTGGTCCTGCTGGCATTCCGAAGGGTACTGGATTGGCCCGATAAGTGGTGCATAATGTACGGTGAGACTTCGTCATCTAAAAAATTATATGAACTAGGCACGTGACTACTCACTTTAGCAAACGGAAATTGAGTTTCATAAAAAATAATATGGCAACTAATTATGATTTTATTAGATGATAAATCAAAACATTTGTAACCACGATGATTAGATGGATAACCCAAAAACACAGAAGCGGTAGAACGGGCTTGAAGTTTGTTAAGTGTAGTTGACGGAAATAGTGGATAACATAAACACCCAAAGACCCCAAGATGTGAATACGAATGATTCTTATTATAGAGGATTTGAAGACGGGATGAATATGTCAATCCTTTGGTAGAAATTTTGTTAAGCAGATAAGTAGTCATTTGTAGAGCATGATACCAAAAGGAAGGGGGTACGAAAGCATGGACCAATAAAGTTCAAACAATATTATTAATGGTACGGATTTTTCGTTCAACTTTTCCATTTTGTGAGAATGTATGAGGACAAGAAAAATGAAAAACTATGCCATTAACATCACAAAATTCCCGAAATAACTCATTATCATATTATTTGTCACTATCACACTGAATATTTTTTATTTTCCGTTCGAATTGGGTACAGATGAATGCTCTAAATTTTAAGAATGTGGAAAAAACATGAGATTTCTTTGCTAACGGAAAGGTCCATAAAAAATTAGAATAATCATCCAAAAATAGAACATAATAACGATGGCTCACAGAACTTAGAACGGGAGAAGTCCATAAATCGCTATGTATAATGTCAAATGGCATCAAAGTACGAGAAGTAGATGCTACAAATGGTAATCTAACATGTTTTTCTAATGGACAGGAATACAAATTGGAGTACTACGCGTACCCTATAAGAAATAAAATTATTTTTATGAAAGGAAGAAACAATAGATGACACAGGGTGACCCAAACGTGCATGCCATAAGGAAGGAGCTAGAGCTGCAAATGACGATTGCATGGCTTAACTCGAGAAATTGGAGACGGGCATGAATGGATAAAGGTCTCCCCTACTATTGCATCTCATGAGAGGTATTCCCGTTTTGAAATCCTTCAGAGAAAATCCAAAAGGATCAAAATTAACAGAAACCCAATTATTAGTGGTGAATTTTCGGACAGACACCAAATTTTTAATTAAGTATGGGGCATGAAGGGCATTTTTCAAGACAAGAGGTGGATGTGGAGGAGACAATTACCGTAACCACAAATTGATCCGCCAATTCCTTGAGCCGTTTACAATAGACTGAAACATTTGGGAAATTTTCCATGCGGACTTGTGAAAATTCTTGCTCAAGGATGACAACTTGGAAATATTGGTTATCCTGGAAAATATCACGCAATCTATTCCAGATAGCCATAGTCGTAGTGTCTGGTTCAATGATCTTCTGTAAAAGGTCGGTAGAAATAGTGGAGTAAATCCACTGAAGGACGGTAGCATCAAGAGTGATCCATAATTGAGGATCCTCCGCGGGTGTAGGGACAGCGGGAGAAATTATGTGATGGAGGACTTGATGTGAGATTGCGTGAATTTTGAACAACTCTACCCACGTCGCATATTAGATGTTTTCCATCTCAAGAACAATATGGATGTGGTTCTTGATGTTAGCAATAGTAAGGGCAGGATGAAACAATTTCTTTGTCGTCGACATAACGAAAGAACAAAGAGATTTGGAAGAAAATTTAGGAAGAGATGAGGTAAGATTGGCACGAAATCCGAGAAGGGATGCGAATTCTGAGGTAGTGGAAGAGAGGAAATATCGAGAAGTGAGTTTAGACAAAGACTTCCGATACCATGAAAGAAATAATCCCTTGATTATTTTCATTAATGAATGAGTATATATACAATTTACAAATTTCATAATATGGAAAATCCTATTCTTATTCTACTCCCAAAACCCTATTCTATTTGTACAAAAATTCTACAATTATGGTAAGTATACAATGCTAATTAAATACAAATAATATGTTAGCAAATATACTCTAAACCGCGATATACTTGGCATGTATATCACGAACTGTTTTGTCTTGTGTTTTCGTGATATACACGGTATACACAAGGCATTGTATATGCCGTGTATATCGTGTATATCACGATATACTTTCAATTACTTTTTCTTGCTTTTCCACATCTTTAATTTCATGACATGTCGTGATTTTCCTTTCACTAATTTACAGTATTTTCCTTATTCATTCATATTGAGTTAACATAAAGTCATTAAATAATTAACGATATGTGTGTCATTACAAATAATTGTTGGATATAATTTCAGTACGGGAAGTAAATAAATATTACAAGTGTTCGAAAGGATGAAGAAACAACTAATATTCAGAACTGCCGCAAGTTTGTTGAGTCATGAATCTTGATAACCTGAAATCAAGAAACACTAAATCTGGATTGTTACAACTGTGACTGAGTCGAGAGATGGCTCTCTGTCTTTAAGACAAGATTGCCCCGTATATATCCTTTTACGTTCTGAACAATAGTCTTCCAAGATAAAACAATAACTTAATAAATGAGCAAAGGAAACTCAAGTGTTATTTTGAATAACTTAGAGTAACGAAATGATGCTGGATAGTAGGAAGAAGATTTCTGTTTTGTTTCTGATTTTCTGTTTTTCTTTCTGTCTTGTGTAGTGTAGTCTCAACAATTGAGGCAAATGCTTCAATATACAGTGCATAGAGGGGACTTCTCAACTTCCCAACTAATTGTTGTTAATGACCATGTAATGACAATTAGTGAGAGTAATTCAGTCAAGTAGATGACTGAATTAATGTGCAACGTATTGGAGCTTTAGTGAGGAGTTATTCAGCCAAGTAAATGACTGAATTGATGTGCAGATTAATGGAGGAGTTTTAATGTTCCAAAACCAACGGCACAAGTTCTCTTTCCAATTTTATCTTACCTGAAACTTCAGGGATCAAACTGTAAATATGAAGCAATTTGGATCCAAAAAGATAATATCAGAAGAAGCCCAAAGCCCACGACCCGCGATCGAACTGACGGCGCGTGGACTTAGCCTCGAACCAAAGCACAACTAGGTCCTCCCTCCTTCAAACACATGGGTTACACCTTGGGATCCCAAACCCTTATCCAATTTTGAGACTTATAAACTAAACAAATCTTCCTTCCCCCACCGATGAGGGAGAATTGGTCCATACCACATTTTCATGCTTCAAACACCTCACTTCGTGGATCAATATCTCTTTCATTTCTCAACAAAATTTGACGATCCTTGACCCTACGGTCATCTACTCACTTAGTAGATTATGCACGTGTGAAGAATCAAAGTCTCCAACATGCGGAACCCAAGTGTTTAAGTCATTAAAAATGGGTGGATGCAACTCACACCAAAGACGAATTTCCAACAACAACATCTTTATAAAAGTAGTCTAAGGAATCACTTAAAGGATATCATAAGAACGCTTAATTATATCATATCATATGCTGTATGATTGAATGAACAGAAGTGAAACAAATTTAAAAACTGAGTAAAGGATTTAGCTGTTCTAAGAAATGAAGAAAAGGATATATCGGAAAAAGCAAAACATATACTCCTAATATATACTATATCAAATTACAAGAGCTTTTTAACCTCTATAGCTCAACTCCACCATCTTCATATCTTTATTCTTATCATAATGCAGTTTAAAAAAAAACGAAAAGGAAAGGAAAGGTAAATAAACATTAATTCCCAAGAGAAAAATCTCCGCAAGCAGAGTACTCTGCTGCAGGATTAAGGGATAACAAAATACTCATTATTACGGGCTTGTAAAGAAAATCTTGATTGAACGTCCATATCTTTCTATTTATGCGTCAAACTTTGATGTGTCACCGATTTAGATACTATGAGATAATCATCAAAGTTTGGGAATCCCAACTGGAATACCTGACTGCACCGGTGCCAATAGTTATCTATGATCTGTTCCTAGGAACAATCTTGATGACTAGTCCTGGAAAAACATCATCAGGGTCATGAATATGTGGATTCCTCTCAACAATATAAGGGTCATCACACTTATCACTAATCGTATGTAACGTTTCCCCTTCTCCGACCACATATATTTCATCACACGGCCGGTTAAGGAAGTGGTTCCCTTTCATCACTGCTCCATCTGTTGAATAATTATCTTTCACTGAGATAATTAAAAGCAGACCTAATATAACCATAGCACAGTACAAAGAAGCTGCATCTGCTATGGCTAGTAATTGTGATTTTGTGGATTTTCCTGATACCTGAACGAACGCCATATTAATTACTTAGGTTTTCTTTTTTGAGAGAGACAGAGAGGGAAAAGGATGAGGTTTTTTTATTAAGTTTAGAAGGGATTTATATATAGAAGAAAATTTTGGGAAGCACTACCAAAGTTGGGAATTCTAATTTGGGTGGGAGATGGAGTTGGCTGCTAATTTCAATCGTGTTTGATGGTTAATGGTTAGGGCAGTTGAATTCAAAGTCATCAACTATATATTTGATCTTTTATTTGGTGTACTTATGAAATGTTTGACTAATTAAACGCGCCTTCTTTCTGAGGGGTTTTATTTGATTGGAGTAAAATATTTAGTGATAGAATTAGGTTAATTTCTCACATAGTCATTTAACTTGTGAACTTTTTTCTATTAAAGTTATTACTTATATAAATTTAAGATCACTAAAACAATAAGTACTAGGTTTTTATTTAAAAAATAAATTTGGTCAACAGAGTCATTAAATCTAACTGAAAGTCTATTATGTATGTCAACAACTACATATATTTCAAACAAATCCACCTTTAGGATTTCAGATTATTTCCCATATGGTACATATTATTCCTTCATAATCGTATGATAGCTAGTAGTAAAAGGGAAAAAAGACACATGCCATGAAAATAATGTTGGATATTGTAAAGCAGTACGGAAAATAAATAAATATTACAAGTGTTCGAAAGGATAAATAAGTAGCCAATATTTAGAACTGGTGCAAGCTTGGTTTAATGTTGAATCTTGATAACCTGAAATAAAAAAACACTAAATCTGGATAGTTACAACTGTGTGCTGAGTCGAGAGATAGCTCTCTGTCCTTAAGACAAGATTGCCCCATATATATGCTTTTACGTTAACGGGCAATAGTCTCCCAAGATAAAACAACAACTAATCAACACTACAAAGCAAATAGGTTGATTCTGATGAAGAAAACAAACACGAAACGACTTGCTGAAGAATAGAAAAGGAAGTAAGAGTTTTATGTTTTCGTCCCAACGTTACTGCTCACGTTTTGGACTAACTTTATGTTTGTCTCTGTGTATATAAATGTTGTCTTGTTTTTGCTGTCTTTTTGTGTGTTTGTGTGTAACACAATTGAGCCAAAAAGCTCCAATATATAGCATAAGGGAGGGAGGGACTCCTCAACTGCCAAAACATGGCTGTTAATGGCCAATAAATGAGGGTTGTTACTGCTCCAAAAATCAGCCCAAATGGTAAGCAGAATTTCTACCTTCCGTTGTTGCCAAATTCATCTTTCCAGAAACTCCAGAGACCAAACTGTAAATATTAAATAATTTGGGGTCCAAAGAGATAATATCAGAAGAAACCCACGACTCGAGCCCGGATCGGACGGGCGGCAGCGCGCGTGTGGGCTTAGCCTTGAACCCAAGCACATCTAGGTCCTCCCTCCTTTAAACACATGGGTTACCCCTTGGGGTTTCAAACCTTTAGCCAATTATGAGACTTATAAAGAGAGCAATTCTTCCTTTTCCCACCGATGTGGTAGATTTGTCCCACACCATATATTCATGCCTCAAACACCTTACTTCGTGGATCAATATCTCTTTCATTTCTCAACGAAATTTGATGATTCTTGGCCCTACGGTCATCTACTCACTTAGTAGATTATGCACGTGTGAAGAGACAAAGCCTCCAACATGCGGAACCCTAGTGTTTAATTCATTAAATATGGGTGGACGCACCTCCCCACCAAAGGCAAATTTCCAACAAATAATAGATAACGATATTCAATGATTCTGCTTACTAATCTAGAAAAAAGCAATCTGATGTACTCTCTTATTTCGAATTAGGTGTTATATTTCACTTCTCGATAATTAATTTGACTAATTTTAAAATTAAAATAAATTAAATCAACAAAATATTTTATAATTAATGTTTAGATATTTAAAAATATTATAAGTTACAATATTTTATGTTAATTTAATAAAAAAAATATTAATTAAATTCGTATAATTTAACTTTCGAAAATTAAAATATAACGACTAATTTAAATCGGAGGGAGTAGTTAGACGAGAGATAAAAATGGTTGACCTAATATTTTTATGGGAAGGTGGCAATTAATTAGGTGTCCAACCATTTGTTTGGTGCGTTAAAATAATTAAGTGCGGGGAATACTAGAGAAGTTCCTGTAGTTTTTGCGAATTGGACGCGTGGCGCATACCTGAGATTTTGGCCATTTTGGTTCAAGTTTTTTTTTTTTTTTTCAGGTCTCCAGGCTTGCGCCTGACTACGTCCTAGAGGTAATAGCACCGGTCCTTCAACACTATTACCAGGTAAATCGCGGGATGTGCTCTGGTGGCCAGTTTTCTGGGAGCGTACAACTAATCAATGAGACAATGTCAAATTTTCCAACATGCAGAGTTTCTTCGTGTTTGCGGGGAATCGAACTCACGCTGTCTCATGCCAGAGCGCCTTATAGCGCCCAGGCTTTGCCACTGGACTATGCCCCGGAGGACAAAACTAAGGTAGGGTAAACTTTTTAAAGTGACTGGTCCCACCGCATTACGGCCTCATACCCCAGAAAACCCCACCTCCGGCCTGGCCCTACGGATTAGTATACACCGCTTGGCCCTACGCGTATGGAGGGATTTTTTTAGGAGAACACAGTTCCACTCTCGCTGATCAGAGGACTCGAACACGGAACCTCAAACAGCAATACCCTAATATATTGGTCACTGGGCCAAACACTTTGGATCATTTTGGTTCAAGTTTAGAAAGCTCACGCGAAGCAGATGACTCATATGTTGTCCACACACTCCACTATCGGCCATGTCATGTTTGATTTCTACACGTCTTAACTTTATATCCAAATAAAGAAACTGTCACGTCCTTTGTTCCGAATACACGGCAAAGGAGTTTGTATAGACCAAGATATGACCGAGAGGATTTTGTCCAAGCCCAGACCGACCCCTTAAGTAAGAGGTGTGATTTACACAAATAGGGCTTTTTTTCTATGGTTTAAATATTAACCTCGTTAAAAATGAATTTTTTAAATACACAGCCGGTAAAATTTGATATATATTTTTAATCAGTATACATAAATTATATACTAATTAAATATTAATTATACATAATTATACACACACACACACACACACACACACACACACACATATATATATATATATATATATATATATAATATATTTATCGACTATTTTTAGTTTAAATTATTGGGTGGACAACTATTTAGGTTAATTCTTCTTAAAACATTATGCGGAAAATAATATTTTTGCTAGAATTGGGAGCAAATGTTAGGGAGGCACCAAGAAATTTGTCTTAACAACAAGTTATACTGATTGTCAGAATTTCTGGTAAGATCTTGGTGAAGTGGTGATCATCAACATATGTGGTGTAGAAATTCATCAGTACAACATGTTATGGTGACACCAGGATTTGACCACAAATCCTAACGGATCACTAGGAATTTTTCAGCATTTTCGGCTAAATTATGGTGATTCATCAGAATTTATTGTCAAAATTCTGTCTATTACCATAATTTGTTGTGTAGAAATTTCAATTTCACGTTTTGCTTCGAAGTTAATCCAAATTGTTATCATTAACTCCAAATAATTCCGAATTTGATATCAGCATTCTAATACCAATCCCAATAACCGTCAATTGTTAGATTCAATTGAAACATTCAAAAACCAACACATTCACTTTGTTTTAAAACTCGACAATGATGTTTTTCAATTCTTCAATCAAAATCAATCCAAACTAGTCATGAATAAGCAATTAATTTTCAGTTTTTAGTGGCTCGTATGAAACACATGGAGGAGGAGTATCCTTAAGAATGACAGCTCATGTAAATTTTGATTTATGCAAATGTCCCCTTTTGGTCACCATTTAGGTTTTTTCCCTATTTTAAAAAGTTTTGTAATAACGGTCCTTCAAAAATTACGCTTCTGAATAACATTAGACTCAGGTCTAATATTTACTCATATATAGTTTAACTTTATAGAAAAAATATTAGATTGTTGTCTAACATTTGCATTAACATATAAAAATTTTGACTGTAGCATAATATGTTTTCATAAAATTTTTAGTTTGCCCAAAATAAATCTTTAGCCTCTGATTTGAAAGGTCCATATATTGCATAAGAAAAAAAATAGAATTATTTATTAAATAATTATCTCAAAAAGGGACGATGGACGAAAATTTCACCAATAAGTTAATTAAGAGTAAATCTAAAAGCGTTAAAATGGGGAGTTTAAGTTTTGTGTACCGTCAGTGTATAATATTTTTTACACTATCAGGTAAATGAAAAGATAATCATGGTAACTTTATAACTA
This sequence comes from Anisodus acutangulus, assembly GCA_029783415.1. Classification (NCBI taxonomy): domain Eukaryota; kingdom Viridiplantae; phylum Streptophyta; class Magnoliopsida; order Solanales; family Solanaceae; genus Anisodus; species Anisodus acutangulus. The sequence continues at coordinate 39,355,211 of CM056497.1, read as the reverse complement.
AAATTTATTCATGGACTAAATAAAGTAACATGAGAAGTCTAGATAAATCGTCCCAGAGTTAGTTTAAGACAGCTTATAAGACAGTTTAGGGGTAATTGTATGGGAAAAAATTCGTATAAGACAGTTGTACAAATTAAAGTGTGACACGTGGAATACGGTGCTGAGTCAAGTCTCTAGCAGCCTAAGGCACTACCGGTTAGATATGAGTGGTACTGGGAGCGTCATATGCATGGCTAATACCAGTGACTCAGAAGGTCAGGAGAACCGTTTGGATCGCAACGGACAACCGTTACTGAACTGGTTGTACGTCTTCCAACAGAGCATTGACGACATTTATTGAGATACTAATTGTCTAATTATTACAACATTCATTCTCCTGCATTAATGAGATCATATTTCATGAGGTGTATACCCGTGTAGCTCATGTATAAATAGGACACATAATTCCATTGTAAAGAAATCATATTCAAGTTATTACAATACATTTGCTCATATTCTCTCGATTCTTGTGCTTGCATACGAGTTGTCATAACTTTGCCTAGAAGTTGTCACAAGGCTCAGGCTAATTACTATTTTCTTAATCTTATTATTACCTATATACAATATATTTTACCTAGAATTATTATCAGATATGTCACTTGAAATCTACGTGTCCTTGATCACGTATACATATTCAACTGTACCGTTTTACAGGTAAATAGTTTGGCGCCCACCGTGAGGCCTGGACAATTGTGGTGTCACAAGTGACTCCTCTACTAACCTAATTTTCTCTTTAAGTCTTATTTTTGTTCAGAATAAACAGATGACAGGAGTAGGAGAACACGGAAGCAGTCACAACATCGGGGACAACACAAGCAATGTCCCACTTGGACCCCGGATGGTTTGACAATAAGAATCACGATACCAAGGACCCAATATTTGCAGACGGAGACACTTCCGGAGGCAGATAGACTCGGCATGAGGATGTTCCCAGTGACGAAATATCTGAAGAAGCCATACAGAATCTGAGGGCGCAGAATGCTACCATGAGTCAGCAGTTGGAGCGTCTGATGCAGTTTCAAGCAGAGTATATGTCCAAGAATGATGAAGTACTCCAACAGATGAATTAGTTCCTCAATCAAATACTAATAAAGAAACCGGTAATGATCAGGGTAGATAAAAAAATGATAGTTCAGAAAGCGAAGTCGTCCCTAAAAATTTATTTCAGGGAAAGATCTTGAAATTCGTGGAAGATATGACAAACAAAGTCAACACAAATGCAGAGAAGGCAAAAAAAATCCCAAAGAGTTCCAACACTGGTTCAGTCAAATACCGAGTGGCCCTTATATGGTTAACGGTTCATACGCAAAGTGATATATACAGTTGGTGTATAAGTCATAGAATGCGTCCGAACTGATCCCTAAAAGGTTCTAAATACCCTTTGTAGCCAAATATGATGGAACTACTGATCCACAGGAGCACATAATGGCCTATACTACAGCCGTAAAAGGAAATGATCTAAGGGAACATGAAATAGAATCTGTTCTGATCAAGAAGTTTGGTGAAACACTTGCTAAGGGAGCATTGACATGGTATTCACAACTTCATGAACACTCAATCAGATCATTCGTCCAGCTCGCCTACATATTCATAAAGGCTCATGTGGTGGTTCGAAAGGTGAAGACACGCAAGACAAATATTCTTCGCATTGCGCAAGGAGAAATAGAACGCCTTAAGGACTTCGTGTCATGGTTTTAGAAGGAGTGGATGCTGCTACCCGCAGTCCCAGACGAATGGGTTGCATAGGCTTTCACAGGGTTTGAATCCTTCAAGTTCAGATGCCTCTCGGAAGCTCAATGAAAATCTCTTGGAATTCATGTCACGACCCAAAATCACTTAGTCGTGCGGGCACCTACAATTGCCCACCTTGGTAGGCGAACCCTTCCCTCTAACATTAATACAATAACAATAAAGTAAATAAGACAATCAAATTATAAGTCTCAACGTAAATATAGATAAGTGTAGAATACAATACTAATACAATCCCTGAGGAACTGATCTGAATACAGTTGAATAGCCACTACAAATAAACTACAAGTCTGAAATAATACAAAGTCTCCAAAATACAAATATTGTCTCGAATGCAAGAAAATACAGGTAATAGGGAAAGAGTCTCTGGGCTGCGGATTCATCAAGCATGCTCACCCTAGAAACTCAATAGTAGACCTTGGGAACAGTCTCGATGAGTAGATGTGGACCCTGTCACATACTCTGCACTCATAAAAGAATCCAGAAGAGTAGTATCAGTACAAATACTATGTACTAGTAGGTATCATAGGCTGACAATAATTAGCTAACATACATAAAGGAAGAAACTGAAGAATAGACATGATCGCAATCAAGTACAAACACTATCACAATCCAAGAATAAGCAACCCAAGTACAAAGTATCAAGTCAGAATCCAAGTAATATGTGAATGTAATGATGAGTGAATATCCAATGCAATGCATTGGCCAAATGTAATCTCCGTGCACACATGCTCTAAGCGGAATATCTCAACGTCCCGACAGTCATGACCTATGAGGGACCCGTAAAGTCCATATACCAGTCACTCCACACACAACCCAGAGGTGACTCTACACACCAACCACACTGCTACCCATTCCGCACACATCCCAAAGATGTCTATGATATCAAATATATTTCAAGAATCACGAATGTTTCCTTCTCACTTATCAGCATCACACCAATAACATGTAATATCAATGTATCATGACACATATCATAATTGTGCCACACATTGACACATATCATAATATCAATATCAAGTCAAGTCATTTCCTATGTCCATGCTAATACCAAGATAATTGAGAGACACTATATCACAAAGAGGCAACAAGCCCTCAAATCAGTCAAAAGTACCAAACCTAAGTAATCCATCCCAACTTCATACCCGAAGGCATAACATGCTTTCTCCGATAGTAACTAACTCTACATATATTTTGCTAATTGAAGTCTAACCAGAAGGTAAGTCGTAACCTACCTGGATGCCGAGCGGGAGCCACAAATGATCACACTCGAGCCTTGCCTTTTTTAGGATCGTGTTAGTACTCGAAGTCTAGTCATTACGGAAATATAAGTTAGAAACGGAAACTAACAATACCCAAATCACTAGACTATTTCTTGAAACCAAACCAACTAAAGGAAAAAAGGGGGAAACAAGCCCATAAAGGTAAAACGGTAATTAAAGGGTAAAATTGGTAACCCAACATTCTAGAAGTTCAACTCTACTATCCACTTGCTAAATTAGTTGAATAATAGGTCAATTTCATCAAACAATGCAAAACCCCCAAATTAGGCATAAACCCTAGATTTTCCATGATCAATTTCTCAACAGCAATTGAAGATTTAAGCCTAATGGTTACTAAATAATGAAATTCATACTTAGATTAGTAAAACACATCAATTTATCTCACATTTAGGCCTCATAATCAATTAATACTAAGTGAGTAGAGTCTCATCTTCTTCAACTAGTTTACTAGGTTTTTCCCACCATGGAGTTCAACTTAAGAAAGGTAAATAAAGTAAAACAAGGCTAAGGAAGCTTACCCCAAGAAGTATCCACCTAGAAATGCTTGAAATCTCCCTAGAGATGCTTGGAGGAAATAATTTTTGGAATGGGGAATGAATTTTTTAATCACACACTTAAAAAGAGTTTCTGATTTTTCTGTCACCCGCTGCAGCGGTCGAAGGTCCGCTACAACAGAATTTGCCCCAACTATAAACATTTTGCTACAATGGTTCATCACAAACACCAATATTTGTCGTAGCGGTCAACTGTCCGCTATGACTATTCATGCAATAAAACACCACCGCGCCAGCAAGCATACTCTCGCCCCAACGAGAGTTATCAGAGACCAGCAGATTTCCTTATTTTCACAAATTCAACCCAAAATCTGACAATCACCCGAGATCTCCCCGACACAAATCAGATATGTACACGCATGTAAAAACATGCTACAGACTCACTCGTGGTCTTGGAAGTCCTATCAGAGATCTATTTAATCAAGTCTACTCCTAACGGCCTAAAAGCAACTCTCCAACCAATAGTCAAAACACTCTCGAGAACCTCGGGAACCAAACTAACTATCCTACCAAGTAATAAATGACCCTCCGGACCTCACAGAATTGACAGAATTCCAAAAAAATGTCTATTTACTCAAAGGTCAACTATAGGTCAAATGTTTACACTAAAAGGTTCTAATTCCTTCAACAGTCACTAGAATTGCTCGATAACCTCGGGAATTGGGTCAACAGGGCTAAAATAAAATACACATAACAACTGAATGAATCATTACATCAGATACCAATTAAACAACTGCTCATCCTCGAGCGACAAGGAAAAAATAGGGGATGAAAGTACCCGAGTGAGCAAATAACGGGGGATATCTGGAATGCATATCGGACTCAGTCTCCCATGTAGCCTCCTCCACAGGATGATGCTTCCATTGCACCTTAAGTTATCTCCTTAAACCTCAACTTCCTCACCTGCCTATATAAAATCGCTATAGGCTCCTCCTCATAAGATAGATTCTAATCAAGCAACACAAAATCCCAACGAATGATATAAGACCCGTCTGAATGGTATTTCTTCAGCATAGAAATATGGAAAACCGGGTGAACACCTGACAAGCCTGGTGGCAAAGCCAACTCATAAGTAACAATACCAATACGATGGAGAATCTCAAATGGTCCAATGTATCTTGGGCTCAACTTTCCCCTCTTCCCAAATTGCAGCACACCTTTCATGGGTGATATCTTCAGAATAACCTGCTTACCCTCCATAAACTCTAAGTCTCGGACCTTTCAATCCGCATACATCTTTTGCCGACTCCGCGGAGTGCAAGAACTAGGCCCAATGACCACCAAAATCAATGACACATACCATAAACATATTCTCGAGCACCTAAATAGTCCTCTCGGACTGTCCGTCAGTCTGGGGGTGAAAAGTTGTACTATGATCCAACTGAGTACCCAACTCTGCCTAGAACATCCACTAAAAATGGGAAGTAAACTGAGGACCTAGATCAGAGATGATAGAAATAGGAACCCCGTGCAACCGTATAGTCTCATGGACATAAATCCTAGCCAACTTCACCGCATTATAAGTAACCTGGACCGGAATGAAGTGCGGGAACTTAGTCAGCCTATCCATAATAACCCAAACTGAATCAAACTTTCCCAAGGTCTACGAAAGACCTACAATGAAATCCATGGAGATCATCTCCTACTTCCACTCGAGAATGGGCATTATTTGAAGCACACCACTAGGTCTCTGGCACTCATACTTAACTTGCTGACAATTTCCACACCGGGCTACATAATCTGCAGTATCTCTCTTTATCCGACCCCACTAGTAATACTTCCCCAAATCATGATAAATCTTAGTAGCACCTAGATAAATGGAATATCGGGAACTATGGGCCTCCTTCAATATCAAACGAATCAAACCACCAACACAGGAAATGCACACACGTACATTGATCCTCAAAATCCCCACATCATCAAGTATAGCCTCTTTGGCCTCACCATGCAACACATTATCATGAATCCTACATAACTGAGCATCCTCAAACTATTGAGACCTAATTTTCTCCAAGAGATATGACCTCGACTCAATACACGCTAAAACTCTGCCCGAATTTAAAAGATCCAATCGCACAAAATTGTTAGCTAGAGTTTGAACCTCCATGGATAAGGGACGCTTTGAAATAACAACTGAGCTAAACTGCCCATACTCACTGCCTTGTGGCTTAAGGCATCAACTACCATATTAGCCTTACCCGGATGGTAAAGTATAATGATATCATAATCCTTCAGAAGCTCCATCCATCTACGCTACCTAAAATTGAGACATGTCTTACTGAACATGTGTTGAAGGCTGCGATGATCGGTAAACATCTTACAATGAACCCCATATAGATAGTGCCTCCAAATCTTCAAAGAGAAGATCACCGCTAACAACTCCAAATCATGTGTAGAATAGTTTCTTTCATGGATCTTCAATTGTTTGGAAGAATAGGCAATGATCTTGTCTTCTTGCATCTATACAATGCCTAAACCAACACGAGACGCATCACAATAAACTAAGTAATCCTTACCCTTCATGGGAATGCCAAAATTGGAGCCATAGTCAACAAAGTCTTCAGATTTCGAAATCTCTCTTCATAAGAATCGGACCATTGAAAGGGAATATCCTTCTGAGTCAATCTAGTTAGGTGAGACACAATAGAAGCAAATCCTTTCACAAACCGATGATAGTAACTGGCCAACCCCACGAAGCTACGAATCTCAATCACAGTAGTAGGCCTTGCCCAATCTCTAACAACCTCAATCTTCTTGGGATCAACCATAATCCCATCAGTTGACACCACGTGGCCCAAGAATACCACAGAATCAAGCCATAACTCACACTTTAAAATTTTGGCATAAAGCACTTTCTCTCTCAATAACCCAAGAACAATCCTCAAATGATGCTCATACTCCTCTTTACTCTTCAAATACACCAAGATATTATCGATAAAGACAATACTGAAGAAATCCAAGTATGGATTAAAAATGCCATTCATCAAGTCCATGAAAGTTTCCAGAGCATTCGTAAGCCAAAAGACATCACAATGAACTCGTAATGACCACAACGAGTCCTAAAAACCATCTTCAGAATATCCTCGACCTGAATCTTCAGTTGGTAATAGCTAAACCTCAAATCAATCTTTAAAAATACCAAAGCACTTTGAAGTTGGTCGAACAAGTCATCAATGCGAGGAATCGGGTACTTATTATGAATGGTGACATTTTTCAACTGACGATAATCTATGCACATCCTCATCGTACCATCTTTCTTCTTCATAAATAACATGGGAGCACCCCAGGGGGAGACTCTCGGTCTAATGAACCCCTTGATCAAAAGGTCCTGCAACTTCTCTTTCAACTCCATCAACTCAGTAGGTGACATCCTATATGGTGCAATAGAAATAGAGTGCGTGATTGGCTCTAAATCAATACAGAAATCAATGTCACAATAGGGTGGAATACTTGGCAAATCGGTCGGGAATACCTCTGCGGACTCACACACAATAGGAATTGACTCAAGGGATGAAGAATCAACACTAGTATCACGAATATGGCCTACCAAACATCCCTTGTCAACAAGTTTCTTCACGCGGAGATAAGAAATGATCTTGTTTGGAACGGGACTCGGAGTACCCCTCTACTTAAGTCTAAGAATCCCAGGCATAGATAAGGTAATTGTCTTGGCGTGATAGTCTAAGATCGCATGGTACAGAGAGAATAAACTCATACCCAAAATAATATCAAAGTCTAACATATCCAGGACCATCAAGTCTACCCACGTGTCGTACCCCATAAAAGTAACTAAGTAATACCAATAGGCAAGTTAAGGCGTTCACAAGTCAAATCCCAATAACTGAATGATAATCAGATATATATGAGAAAGTAGACCCTGGATCAAACACAACCGTAGCCGGCTGATGATGAACAAAAATGTTACCTGAGATCACAACATCAGAAGCCTCTACCTCAGGCCTACCGGAAAGAATAGCAATGCACACCACCATGGCCACTCTGACCAGACTGTGCTTCTCTCTTGGAGACTTGGGAACCTCCTCTACTAGAATGATGTCCACCCCTAGAAGAATTAGAACCACTGTAGCCTGATTGAGCACTACCCATCGCTAAAGAACTACCCCGACTACCAGTAGATGTCGAAGTCCTAGGAGTCTAAAACCTAAAACCCTATTGAGTCCCACTCTGTATAGCTCAGGGGCAATATCTGATTATGTGACCCAACTCACCACAACCAAAACAAACTCTGGGTGGTGGAGGCTGATACATGGAGGCTAAAGAACCAGATGGGCCACCTCGGTCGGCTGGCCGAGAGAAAAAACCTCCATGAGACTATACATCCCCATAACACTCTATCTAGATGGGCTACCATAAGATGCCTTTAATGCGGATTGAACGAGATGAATGGGGGTTGAATGATAGGTCCTGGAAGACTGATTGTCACTTTTGTGACTAGAACCACTTAATCCATCATGCTGACGAGGCCTCCACTCATTAGACCCTAAAAAAGATCGAACTGTGGCAGACTCGACACTCATAGCGTGATCCACTACATCCTGGAGGGAAGACCCCAAAGCCACTAGCTGAAGACAGAGAATATGGAGTGGAAGCACAAGTCCACCATTAAATCTATGAACCATCTCTGCCTCTGTCAGAATAAAATGTGTTGTATACCAAGCTAAAAACAAAAATCTAGCCTCATACTCGGCCACAGTGATACATCTATACCAAAAATGGGTAAACTCATCCCTATGTTGATCTCTCAAGGTACGCGGCACATACTTCTCTAAGAAGACCTGGTGGAACTGTACCCAAGTGTGTGGAGGTGAACCAGCTGGTCTGCCCTCAATATAATACCTCTACCATGTCTTCGCGTAATCGCAAAACTGGAAAGACACACAGTCCACACCATGGGACTCAATAATACCCATCTTATAAAGCCCTCATGCATATCCATAATGAACTCATACGCATTCTCACTATGGGTACCATAAAATCTGGGCGGCTCCATCATCAGAAACCGACCTATGAGCTCCTAATCCTTAAGTGTCAAAGTCTGGGCTTCTACTGGTCTAGGGACGCCCTCAAGGGATAGTTTACCATCAATACACAGGGCCATGGCAATAGCAGACTTCATCTCCTATGTTTGTCCCTACTCGAGAGTATATAACCCTGCTCTAGTCTGAGAATTACCTGGAGTAGTTCCACCACCCACGTCATGCTAGGCATCAAGATGTATAAGTATACGGGCCAAGGTGTCCTGGAATACTGGGTCGGACATGACCTCGGGGTGAGTCTGGTTTGGCTTCATACCTCCCACAGCTGCCTGGTCTCTCTTGGGCTGATGCTCTGGAGAAGTTGATCGTGCCCATCTCTGTCCAGCCACATGAGCCCTACCCCTGGCCGGTGCAGCACCATGTCCTTTAGCTCGGCCGCTACCTTTAGCATGTCCTCATCCTCTCGCGCCGGCCCTAGTAGTGGGCTTGGTCATGTCGTCCCTCACGATATCAGCTCGTGTCCTCACCATCTATGAGAGAATAGAAATGAATTAGATACCAATTCAAACTTTTCAGATACTAATTTGAATAAAGTATCATGAAAGAATGAAGAAATTTGATATTTCCTAAATGTCCCATAACCTTTCGTAAAAAAGTACGGAGCTCTTCGTACCGTTCCGTAAGACTCTACTAGACATGCTCGTGTACTTATAGACCGGGTAACCTAGGACTCTGATACTAATTTGTCATGACCCAAAATTACTTAGTCGTGCAGACACCTACCATTTCCCACCTTGGTAGGAGAACACATCCCTCTAACAATAATCCAACAATAATAAAGTAAATAAGACAACAATATTCTAAGTCTTAATGTAAATATAAATAAGTACAAACTACAATACTAATACAACCCCCAAGGAACTAGTGTGAATACAATACAAGAGCCACTACTAATAAACTACAAGTCTGGAATAATACAAAGTCTCCAAAATACAAATATTGTCTCGAATGCAAGAAAAGACAAGTAATAAGGAAGAAGTCTCCGGGTTGCGGATCCACCAAGCAGGCTCACCCTAGAAACTCAATAGTAGGCCTCAGGAACAGTCTCGATTAGTAGATGTGGAACCTGTCACATACTCTACACTCATAAAAGAATCCATAATGGTAGTATCAGTACAAATACTATGTACTAGTAGGTATCATAGGCCAACAACAATTAGCTAACATACATAAAGGAAGAAACTATAGAATAGACATGATCGCAATCAAGTACAAATACTATCACAGTCCAAGAATAAGCAACCCAAGCACAGAGTATCAAGTCAGAATCCAAGTAATATGTGAATGTAATGATGAGTGAATATGCAATGCAATGCACTGGCCAAATGTAATATCCGTGCACATATGCTCTAAGCGGAATATCTCTACGTCCCGACAATCATGACCCATGAGGGACCCGCAAAGTCCATATACCAGTCACTCCACACACAACCCAGAGGTGACTATACATACCAACCACACCGCTAGCCATTACGCACACATCCCAAAGATGGCTACGCTATCAAATATATTTCAAGAATCATGAATGTTTTCTTCTCATTTATCAGCATCACGCCAATCACAAATAATATCAATGTATCATGACACATATCAGAATCGTGCCACACATTGACACATATCATAATATCAGTATCAAGTCAACTTATTTCCTATATCCATACTAATACCAAGATAACTGAGAGACAATATGACAAAGAGGCAACAAGCCCACAAATCAGTCAACAGTACCAAACCTAAGTAATCCATCCCAACTTCATACCCGAAGGCATAACATGCTTTTTCCAATAGTAACTAACTCTACATATATTTTGCTAATTGAAGTCTAACCAGAAGGTAAGTCGTAACCTACCTGGATGCCGAGCGGGAGCCACAAATGATCACACTCGAGCCTTGCCTTTTTTAGGATCGTGTTAGTACTCGAAGTCTAGTCATTACGGAAATATAAGTTAGAAACGGAAACTAACAATACCCAAATCACTAGACTATTTCTTGAAACCAAACCAACTAAAGGAAAAAAGGGGGAAACAAGCCCATAAAGGTAAAACGGTAATTAAAGGGTAAAATCGGTAACCCAACATTCTAGAAGTTCAACTCTACTATCCACTTGCTAAATTAGTTGAATAATAGGTCAATTTCATCAAACAATGCAAAACCCCCAAATTAGGCATAAACCCTAGATTTTCCATGATCAATTTCTCAACAGCAATTGAAGATTCAAGCCTAATGATTACTATATAATGAAATTCATGCTTAGATTAGTAAAACCCATCAATTTATCTCACATTTAGGCCTAATAATCAATTAATACTAAGTGGGTAGAGTCTCATCTTATTCAACTAGTTTACTTGGTTTTTCCTACCATGGATTTCAACTTAAGAAAGGTAAATAAAGTAAAACAAGGCTAAGAAAGCTTACCCCAAGAAGTATCCACCTAGAAATGCTTGAAATCACCCTAGAGATTCTTGGAAGAAATAATTTTCATAGGGAATGAATGGTTTAATCACATACTTAAAAAGGTTTCTGATTTTCTGATCACCCACTGCAGCGGTCGAAGGTTCGCTGCAGCAGAACCCGCCCCAACGACAAACCGTCCACTACAGCAATTCATCACAAACACCAACATTCTATTGTAGCGGTCAACTGTCTGCTACGACGGTTCATGAAAAAACACCACCGCGCCACCGAGCATACTCTCTCCCCAGCGAGAGTTATCAAACACCAACAAATTTCCTTATTTTCACAAATTCAACCCAAAATCCAACAACCACCCATACCACCCCCACGACACAAACCAGATATGCACACATATGTAAAAACACGTTATGTACTCACTCTTGGTCTCAGAATTTCCATCGGAGGTCCATTTAATCGAGTCTACCCCAAATGACCTAAAACTAACTCTCCATCCTATAGTCAAAACACTTCCAAGAGCCTCGGGAACCTACCCAACTATCCCACCAAGTCATAAATGACCCTCCAGACCTCACAGAATCGACAAAATTCTGAAAAAGTTTCATTTATCCAACGGTCAACTATATGTCAAACGTTTATACTTAAAGGTTATAATTCCTTCAACTTTCACTAGAATAACCCGATAACCTCTAGAATTGTGTCAATGGGGGTAAAATAGTCAAAATGCACCTAACGACTGAATGGATTGTTACAATTCCAGGCTACAACTTGGGAAGATGTGCACAATCAACATAAGTCCAAGATTCGGATTGAAGATGATATGCTTGGATCTAAGGTCGGAAGTATCTTTGGGAAGTCTGACAAAGGAGCCGTAGCCGTGGACAAAGAGAGAGAAAATAGGGCTAGTTTAACCTTATGGACGGGATAGGAAAGAGAAATGCGCAATGAAGCGCTCAAGAGAAAGGTGTAGAGCACTGGGCAGCGCTAGTTAGTGTCCCATCGACCAGAACTCCTCAAAAAATCACTTTTAACCTTATCCTACCCCCAGAAAGCAAGGAGGTGGACATGGTTTTTGCTCCTTTGAAAAGTTGAATCATAAAGGATATCCCAAACGAAATAATCAAGGATTGATGAATTCTGATAAAGGTAATTCATCTAACTTTATTAAGGGTACCGGGTACCCAAAATTATCTAAGTATAACTTCAAGATTGATGAAGAATAAATGGTCATTGTATTGAGAACTCATCTGGCATCTCGACCACCGAAACCATTGCAATCCGATCCTAGAAAAAGAAATCAATCCGTCTGGCATGATTTCCACGGCACTCACGGACATAAAATTGTAGATTGTAGACATCTTTGAGAAGAGGTGGCAGGAATGCTAAGTAGGGGCCACTTCTGAGAATATTTGGCGAGAGAGCTTGCAACAACTACAAGAGGTAACCACAGATTGAAAATAAATCAAATCCGACTGCACCATCTCATGTTATAAACATGATCTATGATGGGTCAATGATTGCCGCCACATCTTTCACCGCGGCCAAGAAGACAAAATCTCGGTGACCCAAGAGAAGAGTTCTAGGAGATACCGGATGAACATACTATCACGTTCACAAAATAAGACGTTACTGGTGTAATCTTCCCACACAATGATGCACTGGTGGTCAAGGTACCTATCGACTGCTTCCAAGTGAAGAAAGTTATAATCGATCCTGAAAGCTCGGCTAATATAATCCAGCGAAAGATGGTAGAGGAAATGAATATGGCAGACAAGATAGTTTTGACTTCCAGAACCCTCTAAAGGTTTAATATATCAAGCGATACCATGAAGGGGGAAGTAGATCTACCGGTGGAAGCGATGGGAGTTATTAAGATAGTTAAATTCTATGTCAGCGATGGTGATATTAGGTATAATGCAATATTCGGAAGGCTGTAGATATATGATGTGAAGGAGGTTCCGTAGACACTACATTTGTTGGTAAAATTCCCTACACTAGAAGGGATTCAGGAAATCCGATGTGAACAGCCCGCTGCTAGGGAAATGTTCGCCATAGAGGAACCCGAGGTATTGACGGATGCTAAATAGCAATTACATGAAACAGAGCCAGCACCAATAGATATCTATCAGGTTCCATCAGCAGAATCAGAATCGATCTATCCGGAGGAGGTATTTTCAGACCGATACCAGGTGCCTAAATATTTTCAGGTACCGGACGAGTCAAATGCCACCAAGTACACTATAGAGGAACTTGAGCAGATTGCGCTACATCTGGAAACTCGCGATAGTAAAGTAAACATGGGCACCAGGTTAACCCCAAGGCTTAGAAATTTAATTCTTAAATGTCTTATATCTAACGCTGATTTCTTTGCATAGTCTCATGAAGATATGCCATACATCCCTCCAGAAGTCATAACTCATAAGTTGGGCATGTATCTCAGTTTCCCTCCTATGCGGAAAAAAAGTAGCCAATCACCAAACTCTACAATAGGTTTATTGAAGAAGATGTAGCTAGATTGCTTACTATAGTATCAATCTGGGAATTAAAGTACCTGAGTTGGTTAGCAAACTTAGTCGTAGTACCAAAAAAGGAAAATAAGTTTCGAATATGCATTGATTATAAAGATTTGAACAAAGCATGTCCGAAAGACTCATTTTCGTTGACAAACATAGATAAGATGATCGATGCTACGTCTGGGCATGAGATAATGAGTTTTCTCGATGTGTATTCCAAGCATAACCAAATAAGGATGGCACCCGGAAGACCAACATAAAATATCTTTTTATTTAGTTTTGGTACTTTAAAGGTTAGTAAATAAAATGTTTGAAAAGCAAATAGAAAAACCAATGGAAGTATATATAGATGATATGCTTGTTAAGAGTCTTCGTGTAGAGGAGCATTTAAGTGCAAGAAACCTTTAAGGTGCTGAGGAAGTATAATATGAAGCTAAATTCCGAGAAATATGCTTTTGGGGTGGGCTCCAGAAATTTTGTAGGTTTGTTAGTTTCCTAGAGAGGAATCAAGATAAACCCTAATAAAATAAAGGTTATCAAATATATACCAGACACACTTGAAGATGTGAAAGCTTTGCAACGGCTGACCGGGCGAGTGACGGCCCTAAGCAGGTTTATCTTCCAGTCGTCAGAGAAATGCCACAGGTTCATTTCATTTTTAAAGAAGAACGATTTTGTTTGGACACTCAAATGACAGCAGGCCCTACGAGACCTGAAAGCTTACCTATCCAGCCTTCCGTTCATGTCAAATCCAAAGGATGGAGAGAAACTACTCATATATCTAATGGTCTCGGAGGTAGTGGTAAGTGTAGTTCTAGTATATGAAGAAAAAGTCACAAGTCCTTATAGACTTTGCGGCCGATTTCAATCCGAGAGTAACCCCATAGGCAGAAAATGAGTCTATCTTGGTCTCGACGAATGCACCCGGGATCTGGACACTCTATATAGATGGTGCCTCTAATGTAAAAAGGATTGGTTTGGGAGTAGTATTGCGCACTCCCATCGGTGAAATTTTAAGGCAAGCAATAGATAACACTTCATTGACTAACAATGAAGTCGAGTATGAAGCTTTGGTTGTAGGTTTGGAACTAGACCGAGGCTTAGGTTCTCAAATTATTGAAGTCAAGTATGACTCACTACTGGTAGTGAAATAAATCTATGGGGTGTTTGAAGCCAAAGAAGAGCGCATGTCAAGATACCTTGAGAAGGCTCTGAAGCTTTTGTCTCGTTTTTAAGAATGAATAGTGGTGCATATACCCCAAGAAGAAAACATAGAGGCATATGCACTCGCAAACTTAGGTTCTAGCATGGAAGCCGAGGGTTCTAAGATCGAGTCGGTTGTTCAGCTGTTGCATTCGGCATTGGATCCCATCAGGTATGATGAGGTAAATTCAACCAGCCTAACTTGGGACTAGATGAATGAATTCTTGGACTATCTCGTGAATGGAAAGCTCCGGGAGGACTCGAAAGCATCTAGAGCTTTGAGGATCAAAGCTGCTCGGTACTATGTCATAGATGGGAAATTTTATCGAAGGTATTTTATGGTCCCCTAGGTCGGTGCCTCGATGAAGCTAATTACGAGATGAGGGAAGTCCATGAAGGCATTTATAGAAATAAGTGGGGAGCAGAATCTTTAATGACAAAGCTCATCAGGGTCGGTTATTATTGGCCCCGGATTGAAGAAGATACAAACATGTTTGTAAAGAAATGAGATAAGTGCCAGCGCCATGCGCAACTGTTACACCGACCGGGAGAAGAACTGCATTCGGTAGTATCCCCGTGGCCTTTCATGAAGTGGGGGATGGACATTGTCGGACCCTTGTCAGTGGCACCAGGACAGGTATGTCAAATTATTTTTATAACTGACTATTTCTCTAAATGGGTTAAAGCTATAGCTTATACAAAGATCTAGGAGAAAGAGGTGAAGGACTTCATTTGGCAACACATCATCTGTCATTTTGGCATCCCAAAGGAGATAGCTTGTGACAACGCTCAGGATTTTATTAGAGCCAAAGTCACAAAGTTCCTAGACGACTTGAACATCAAGCGTATCACCTCCACTCCCTATCATCCCAGTGAGAACGGTCATGTAGAGTCAACAAACAAGACTATAATTCAGAACTTGAAGGAGAAATTGGAAGCCGCAAAAGCAAATTGACCGTCTATGCTACCTGAAATATTATGGGCATATAGAACCATGGAAAAAATGAGTACCAAAGAAACTCCTTTTTCATTAGTCTATGGTGTAGACGTCTTGATCCCGGTTGAAGTGGGAACTCCCAATTTGAGATATCTCTGGGATGAGGACAAATCAAATGTAGAATCAATGTCCATGCACCTAGATTTGCTAGAAGAATATCGGGACCTTGCATATGTCTGGATGGTAACCCAAAAACAAAGAATGGAACGTTACTATCACCGGTGCACAAATATCCGACACTTTAAACTCGGGGACTTGGTGCTCCGGAGGGTAACTCAAAGTATGAGGGAGCATAATGTAGGGAAATTATGAGCAAATTAGGAAGGGTCGTATACGGTCAACAGTATTGCCAGTAAATAAGCTTATCAGCAAACGAACCAACAAGGAAACAAACTTTCTAGTAATTGGAATGTAAGCCATTTGAAGAAATACTATGTGTAGTGAGACAAAACGTGCGCTGCACTCTTTTTTTTTCGTTCGGTTTTTGTCCCAATTAGGTTTTTCTGGCATGATTTTTAATGAGGCAGCACCGCAATATCAACATGTTAATTGACTTACTATCGAGGAGAGCTATCCCGTGTTTGGGTGTTCATAGCATGACCTCCCAAACACTGGGGGGCCATATACACCCAGAGCAAAGTGAAGAATATTTTACGAAAATTTTAGCGCTTCAAGGAAAAGCACCTGATAATGGTAGAGATGGCAGTGGATCCTGGACCTGGTCCAAATTCGGTGGATTCAGATCCATTTTATAGGATATGGATCTTCAAAATTTGGACCCGACGGATCCGGATTGGACCCGGATCCATTTTTGCCGGATCGAATCTGGATCTGGATCTTGTATTTGATATCCGTATCCGGTTCAGATCCGACTCGTGGATCCATTTTTTATTAAATATATTCATAATCTAGAATGTAATTTTATAAGTATTTTCTTAAAATTGCTAAGAACATCCTTGCAAGTTTAATTCTCAAAACAAGTTTAATTTATCCCCGCGTTAACTCAAAAACCAAAAAAATAAAGAGGTAACTTCGATAATAAAATCAATGTTATATTAGTGAATGACTAACATCTCTATAGACAAGTAATTAAAATTATATTCACTTCATTTGTGAAGATTCCAAACACATGTAAGTTCTGCATTGTGAAAATACTAGTCAACATTTTCCACAACTATTGTCATTGTCCAACATTTTCAATTAATAGCTCACAATCAAAATGAGACAATGAACAAAATATCTTATATGAACATTTCAAAATTGAAACACAGTAAACTGTTAGCTAAGTAAAAATCGTTTGTCAGTTAAATAAAAATTCTTAGCAAGGTTACATTCTTAGCAAGGCAAATTTTTTTACATGTGGATCCATATCCGATCCGTGGACCCGGTGGATCCGATGGATCCAGATTTGGATCTGATTTTTATGAACCCGATGGATCTAAATTTGGATATGGATCTAGGTATGAAAAATGAATCTGAATCTGGATCTGGATCTAGTAGGATCCGATCCAGATCTGATTCATTGCCATCCCTAGTTACTGGAGACTCCTCATATATTAGGGACTGCTCAGTTATCCAAAATATATGTAAACGGACTGACCACACTAGATGGCAACCAGATTATTCTTGCACTTGTCTTCACATTTGTAAGTTAAAGGAATAAATAAAAAAAATCTTTTTATGATTAATAAACCTTTTCCATCACGAGCATAAAAACGTATGTTATCTCAAACATGTTAGAAATTTCATGTCATAATGAACAAGAGACGTCCTCTTCTACAACACCATTAAAAAATAAGAGCCCTCTCTTATCAAAACCTTAACAAAAAAGTTAGGGCTCTGGATACTAAAAGTACCAGAGTTTTAAGATTGACCGGAACCAAGTCAAGTTTGGAACCAACTATAAAGGCCATGAGAAGCCCCGATATGATATGAAAACTCATCTTTCGGAATAAAATCAAGTTTGATAGGAAGTTATTAAGAAGTCCCAAAGTTTAGTGTTTCCCAATTGTAAATTAAATTTTGACGAATGGTTTCAATTCATGAAGCAAAAGAAGTAAAGATTTTCTTTTAAGAATGAAAAATAAAGACCTTAGAACAGAATTACCAAAAGAGAAGTTCTTTCATTCATATTTTCCGGATCAAAATGGATCCGGCTACAAAAGGTACTAACAGGGCCCAAAAGTGATCCGGTAACAAGACAAAAGATTGAAAAAAAAACCTCGTGAAAGGTTATGGCCTGCCCGCTCCATGGTCCACCGGGGTGTTTCAAATGGTACTAACAAAAACAAAAAAAAACAAAAGACAAAATAGGTGGGTCTCATCACCATCATCACTAGCTTCTCCACCAGTTTCCATATCTGAATCTTTTCTATCTCCTCGTCGATCTTCCAATGATTGCTTAATATCATGGAGGTCAATTTCTGCGTGCAGGAGTTCAGAAGGGATACCAAATCCTGGTTTCTTGCCTCTTCAAGGGTATCAACACGACTCTTCATAATAGCCATATCTCTCTGAAGCTTCCATTTTTGGCATTTAGTTTGAAGCTCAGTGATGGTGTGCTCGGAGGTGTTCAGTTGCCCTTGAGCCTCTGCCAAATCTGTTGCCAACCTTGTCGTCATCCCTTGAAAGGTCACATAAGAAGTGGTTAAAACCTTAAGAAAATTCTCCCAGTCCTGAAGAGAGTCAACAATATCCTGAAAACACAGCCAGAGAGAGGCTTGAAGAGATCCCGAATATCTAAGATTGGCTCGGAGGTCTTCAATTTTGGCTCTAAGATGTCGGATTTCCTCCTTTAACTTCTTTTCCTCTTGAGAAGGGCCCATTGCCTTAGCCAAATCTGCGGTAGGGAGAGCAATGGCATGACCCTAGATGAAGGAACAATCGTCGGTGAGGAAGCATGAGCATCTGAAGAGCAATTAAAAGGAAGAAATATGTTACATGCAAAAGCAAGTGTGCATGGTGTGCAAGAAAAGCTTCAAGAGTAGCGTTTGGGGATTTTCGGGGGAAATAAGCAAATGTCCCAGCCTCAGTACCAGAAGTAGGTATTGAGTTGTGTTTAGAAGGGTCACTAGGAGAAATAACTGACTCTGTATCTGGAGCATCCCGCAGGGGACTCGTGGGGCATGTGCTTTCATCGATCATCTTCTCCTCATTGTCAATCTGAATGACGCCTGTTTTTGCCTCCGGCTATACCTCTTTATAGTACTGAGTGAGCCGACGGTGGTTCCTAACCCGGGAAGCAATTTTCACTGGGGTCTCGGGAGCTTCATCTTGAGTTTTCCGCTTTCGGTTGCTGGAAGTAAATTGAAGAATATTAGACAAAGCGGTTGCGTGTGATGGCACTTTATAGGCTGCAGATTTTCTTGTCGGGAGCCCTGCGGATGGAATAAATAAGATGAAAAGGAATCCTGAGAAATCTGGGGTGAAACCTATATAAAAGTGAGAGTTAGGGTTAAGACTTACCGTGGTATTTTCCCTTCCACCACTCGGAGGTATACTATTCCATGATCGGGTAATGTCGGGGGAGGCACAGAGAAGACTGACAACTCACTCAAAAATTCCTTCAATCAGTTGTGTCTCAACTAGAATGGTTATGAAAAATATGATGTTTGCATGAGAAGGAGTAGTTCTCTTAATCAAAAAAGCAAAATAAACAAGTTCGTGACTAAAAATACTCACGAGAAGGGTTCCACTTGTCTCTCCCAAACGCACACGTGCGGTCGTACAAGTAATATAGTGATTTTAGAAATCGGATGTCGAACCCACTGGAACTTGTGATTAACCGTCAACTAAATTAAACTAATTATAATTATCTAAATAAGAGATGAGATACGAAGTTTTTAATTATAGACTAACTAAAATAAAAAGAAACAACAATGAACTTCAACCAAGAAAGAGCGAGTTTTTATATTATCAATGAGATGAAATCGATTCACGGCTATGGGCTATATAAAAATCACGTTATATTCTTCAATTGATTCAACATCTTAATTTATCTAGCTTACTGATTAACAGTGTTGATATTACGACTACAAATTTCTAGAGTCCTCTAGCCGCCTATTGTATTATTTCATGTCTATATCTATATGGTCATGAACCTTAACTCAAATGAATTTATATTTTCTGTATATCAACCAAGCAGGGCAAACCAGATATATCTCTATCATAGACGCAAATTTGTTCCCTGATGTCCAGGGTTGAGATCTTGCTCTATTTAACCCTATCGCTTTCCTAGAATTCCTCTCTCGAGTTCAAGCTAAGATTCGTAGATAGTATTCGATTGGTGATCAATCAACCAAATAATTAAGTCAATATTAAATAAATAAACTAATACGATAAGCTTATTTAATTGAAATTAATATTCGGATAACAACGTTCATGAAAGAACCATAACCCTAGAACGAGAAGTTTAGCTCCACATAGACATGGAGGAAATACAACAAATCATCCAAAGAAAATATAAAAACTAGTATATGGAGAAGAAGTAAAATCCAATAACTCCGGCCTCCACGACGACTCCAAGCTCTCTCTAGGTCAAAGATTCTGAACTCAGGTCACAAGTTATCCCCCTTAATTTTTTAAAAATTCGGTAAAATATATATTTATAGGGTACCAAAAGATCGGGGCTTTTAAAAACCAAATCTAACTCGGATCGAGAAAAATAATAGGCTCGCTGCAGACAACCAACTAAACTTTAGAGAATGTGTTTCCGCCCGACACATTCGCGACGCAAGTGCATCGCATCAAATGGTCAGTACGTTTTCCAATTCAATTTGCTGCTTGCTTTCAATTTTTCGCTGCCACGTAAATGTGTCCCATGTGCCTCCTATTCGTTTTTCTGCCAGCAAGCAGTATTTCATCCAAACTCATCCCTTTATTTCTTCTCTTGTAAACACTTGTATGCCCAATCATTACATCATAAACATTCCAATCATTAGGCCATTACATCATATCTCCCTTCTACTTGTTTTTTTTAATACATTTTTGCTCCGAACCTCTTTATCTTAACACCATTCTATTTCTACATAGTAAAAATATAATAGTAAGCACAAATTATTATAATTAATACTCAAATGATAATTAAAAATATTAAAATATGAAGCAAATAATAAATAAATATATGCATTTTAGGCCGAACATCACCACTCCTTTGTAAAAGGGTCTGCCGAAGGACGGTGGATTTGATTAATCCTGATCAAAACAAATCGAGTAAGCCAACCTCGGTCAAAATCATCTTCAATATTAACGAGGCTCCGGATTCCATGGGGCTATAAAGGAATAATACCACCGTAAAGAAGGAAAAGGTGGTCAATGGTGAACGGGGTGTTGGCATTATTTGCTAGCATATGTATACAATAAACTAATCTCCAGATTTGTATAGCAACTTCTCCCAAAACAGACTATGTATCGTCGACAAATGTCTTTGATAATTTGGGGGATAGGAAGCTTAAAGCCAATAGTAAATGGGTATGTGTAGGTCATAGAAAACCCATCAATATGGTGGTGAACTTGGTCAACCGAGTCGACTATTCTAATGATTGTATCAGAAGAGAAGTTGCAATCTTTCACAACATCGGGAAGAATTTTGACAGTAATCAAAGATCCAATCCCTTCAAAATGTTCGAAGTTGCTTTGAACATGAAGGTCTTCAGAGAAATCGAAGCCATAAGGAAGAATCTTTGGGGCAACGGAGTGCCGGTCAGCCTCTTATCTCTTCAGGGAAGTATGTTCTTTCCAGGACGATGGGTTGGGCCATCTCCATTGTTATTTGGGGAACGAAAAGGAGAAGATTTCGTAGACAACATTATAGAAACAAATTTTAAAGAGGAAGGAAAATTTGTGAAAACTGTAAATTTGAGGAAGATTGTGGTTGCCTTCTATGTGGTATTTGGCCTCCTATTTATGGTATGAAATGTAACATTTAGAAGTGAAAAGACATGCATCATCATTGCTATACTTCATGTCGATTAGAGAGATTGTTCAGTTGTCGTTGTTTCAGAAGCATTGAATGGATGTGACGTTTGATAAGTCTTGTAATTATTACGTTTCAAATTTTCCGCACAAGTACAAGGTTCATTCGGCCAGGGGTTCAAATCCACATCCCGAGCGCGTAAGATTTGCGCATGGAAAGTGCGAAAACTATCTGTATAGGGCAAAATTTGTATAAGACAGTTGTACGAATTATAGTGTGACGTGTGGAACACTGTGCTGAGTCAAGTTCAGATCAGCCTAAGGTACTACCGGTTAGATCTGGCTGATCTTGGGAGCGTCATATGCATGGGCGATCACGATGACTCGAAGGTCGAGAACCGTTTGGATCGCAGCGGACGGTAGATTCTTGAACTGGTTGTACGTCTTCCAACAGAGCATTGACGACATTTATTGAGATACTAATTGTCTAATTATTACAACATTCATTCTCCTGCATTAATGAGATCATATTTCACGGGGTGTGTACCCGTGTAGCTCATGTATAAATATGACACATAATTTCATTGTAAGGACATCATATTCAAGGTGTTACAATACACTTGCTCACATTCTCTCGATTCTTGTACTTACATACGAGTTGTCATAACTTTGCCCAGAAGCTGTCACAAGACTCAGGTTAATTACTAATTTCTTAATCTAAAATTATTATCATATATGTCACTTGAGATTCACGTATCCTTGACAACATATACAAATTCAACTGTATCGTTTTACAATTAAACACTTTATATTGCATAAATTGTTCAGCGGCACAAGGGGTAAACCAAATAGCATCTCATGGTAATGAGTAAAAATTGAGAATATTAAATTTAAAATTTTAAAAATAGTGAAGGGCAGAGTGCGTGTGTCTTGTGTTATGTATATATCATTAAAAATATAAAAATTAAAATAAATAAATAAAAAATAGTTGTGAGTTTAGAAAATTGGGTTATGAACTAAACAAATCAACCAACTCATTTTAGTATAAGTAAATTTTGTACGAGCTAAGTAAATTTTGAATTAATTTGACTCGTTTTAACTCTTTCAAATTTTACGCTAATTTAGATCCATTTTAGAATTTAAGTTTCGTGCACTATTAATGTACAACATTTTTTACCCCATCAGGTAAAATTACCTGATATTGCAGGTTACCTATTCTTTCCATATTTATTTTTTTCGTTTTCTAATATTAAACTCCGAATTAAACAAACTCGTCTCTCTCTTTCAATCAAGCCCTCCATCTAACTCCATCCCTCCATGGCCTATTTCTTTGATTGTCTTTCTAATCCAATAGTCCTATGATCTTCTTCATTTGATTGAAATACTTAATGCAATCTAAGAATTTTATGTGACTGGGGGGTTCAATTGCTTCTCAATTAAAAAAAAAATTGAAAATCATTAAAGACATACTACAACAAACCCTTAAAGCAGAATAAGCACCTGAAGCATGAAGGTCAACAATGGCTAAGGTGTTGAGGAATTAAAGTTCATAATATTTGATGCGTTGAAGAATTACATAACTTTTTTTTGTGAATTTACCAGTCCTTT
The DNA here is from genome assembly GCA_029783415.1 of Anisodus acutangulus. Classification (NCBI taxonomy): domain Eukaryota; kingdom Viridiplantae; phylum Streptophyta; class Magnoliopsida; order Solanales; family Solanaceae; genus Anisodus; species Anisodus acutangulus. The sequence goes on along the minus strand of CM056497.1, from coordinate 39,331,883 downwards.
CTTGTTTGATTACTTAAGTGATTCTGATGATTTAATTTAGAAAAAAAAATGAAAAACGTTAAATTTGATTTACTTTAGGAAAGGAAATTAATATGATTTAATGTCAGAAAAGGAAAGATTGATTTGATTAGAGTGCAATTAGCACTCTTACGGGTCTTTAATATTTCCCCCATAAATTTTTGTTATAAAGTTACTATGATTACCTTTTCATTTATCTGATAGCGTAAAAAATATTATACACTAATGATGCACAAAACGTAAACTCATTTTTTCCGGTGAATATTATTGGGCTAAACTATCCCAAACATACTTTTAGTATTACATTATATTATCCATTTTAAATCAAGTTCATACAATTTTCTTCAAAAAGTTGCACATCCAACAAATGCTTATATTGGGACCCCAACAGGTACCACTATTGCCAAATGCACAACTGAATTTATCAAACTTTAACCAACCTTTGGAAAAAAATTCTAACTAACCGAAGCTGACCCAGTCGTCATTCAAGTCTTTTCAACAATTCTGGCCAAATCTAATTTATTTCCTTCCAAGACATTCAATAGAATAATGAAGCTCTTTTTCCTGATAACATACATAAGCATCAGTTTCAACAGAAATTGTCAAAATTCCAAATACGAAAGGCACGACAAAAAAAGTGTTGCCCATATTGTATGGTTATAAGATCACGTTTGATTAAATTGCCCATCAAAAATAAAACCCAACCAACAAATTAGTTGAATAAGACCCTGAGGAAATGACTTGGAGTTCAAACTAATTCACTTGGCTCGTCTCTTCTTCGGTGAATTCTCAAAATATTAAATATATTAATCAATTTATATAAAAGGACGTTAGAGGTTAATAGCCCAACTTTCTTCTTGATTTTAATATTTTTGCATTATTTAAGCATCATATTGTCATATTATCGTAGAGTATATTGTGGTTAAGAACTCAATTTTCTTTGTGGCTTTTATATTTTTGCATTACTTAAGCATCCTCATTTGTAATATCATCATAGAGTGTGTTATAAACTATGAGATGATCATAGAATATTTTGTTCTCTCTAACTTTTATTTTCTTCATGCCTATTAATTATGTTATCTCCCTTAAATTAATAATAAGACATATTTTAATGATGTTATTAATACGCGGGAATCAAAAAGGATGCACACCAACTGAATGAATGCATTCATAAGTAAAGGCGAAAGATTCTGTTGTAGAGAATCTTAAACCAAGAAATCAGCAAAGGAACCTAGAAGAAGAAAAGGAATGCACACCAATTGAATTGATTCACTCAAAGGAAGGACACGAGATTCTCTAACTAAGAATCTCAAATCTGAAAAACAAAACCTAGTTGGAAGATCCTCAAGCCACATACGTCAATAAATAAGACCTCAAATCATGAGCCAACTAAGGAAAGAAGACACCAAGAAAATCGCAAGATCAAATCAAGCAGATTACGTCAACTCAGCAAAAATCTTGAGTCATAAACATCAAAGGAAAGAAGACTCAAATAAGAACACAAGACCAATCAGCGAATCACTCAAAATCGTTGATTGAAGACAAACTTCCTTGGGTTACCTTAGAGCAAACAAATCAGAATCAATAAAAAGGAAAAGATTAATTCATCATCAAACTGAAGATCGGAAGCAGCCAGCTAGCAGCCCACTATAAGAGAAGACCTCACAAACCTGAAAAACTCACATCTTCACTAGAGAAAAATTATTATTCGCTCTGAATCTTGTAAAAGCACTATATACTTTCTTTTTACTAGTGTGAGAAAAAGAAAGAGAGAGTAGGTAGCTAGTTATACAGGTAGAGGTTGTCAACCACAAGTACTAAAAGAAGTCCTTGGTTCAATCTGAACCATATTTGTACACAAATCAATTCACATGAGCTCTAAGGAAACCCTTGTAACCCAAGGGGACTGGACTAGGCACTACACCGGTGATCCGAACCAGTATAAAATTCTTTATGTCATTTCATTACTGCCTTACTTTATTTACCTTAACAGTTTCCTAATCTTTCTCTTAGAGATCTGGAGGGAAGTCGACTAACCGGTCAATACAATCGACTAGCTAAATAACTTCAGAAAATTTCAATTCACCCCCCCCCCCTCTTGGTTTTCAATTGGTATCAGAGAAGGTCTCACTTCAAGACGCTTAACATCACGTGAGAAAAGATCAAATGGTTGGATATCAAATTCTCGGAGTAATCTTGTAAGATGGACACTCAACAACTCGACCTCCCTACTTCAGTGGACAACACTACAGTCACTGAAAGGAAAGATTCATAATCTTTATCCAGTCAACTAACTTCCAAGCCTGGCTAGTAATCAAGAAAATACCAAATCATATCCCAATAATTGAAGCAAAGATCACAAGGATCCCAAAAGCAAAATTAACCTCGAATCATTCGATATCACCAAAGAGCAACAAGAGGTAATTCAAACTAACACTAGAGTTATAAGTTTACTTTATTGTGCAGTTAGCGGAGAGGAATACGTGAAGATATCAACTTGTGAAACTACAAAGGAGATATGGGACAAATTGGAAGTCACATACGAAGGAACGTCCAAAGTCATGAAAACAAAAATTGATGTTGTTACACATGAATATGAACTATCCATGATGGCAGAAGATGAAAACATAGGATTGATGTTTACCCAATTCAGCAAGATAGCGAGCGAACTCAAATCGCTAGGCATGGTCTACACAAATGGTCCGCACGTCAGGAAACTCATCTGGAGTCTACCTAAGGCATGGGAGACAAAAGCTATTATTTTGAAAAGTCAAGATCTGGAAAATATCACATACGATGAACTTCGACAAAGCTTGATAGCATTCGAAAAGACTCATCTAAAAAGATATCAAAAGGAAGAAAAGAAAAAGTCAGTTGCTTTCAAATCAACTACTCATTACAATGAGGAGGAGGATGAAGTAAGCAATGAGACACTAGCTATGATTAATCGAGGAGTCAAGAGCATATTGAGAAATAGAAGAAAGAAACCTCAACAAGGTTACAGAAATAACAATGATCAAAAGAATGATGATAAATACTATCAATATGGAAAACCAAGACACATCAAGTCGGATTGCCCTAAATTAAAATGGAAGAACTACCGAAAGCCAAACACTGCCAGATCATATGGAGCATGGAGTGACAAAGATGAGTCAAACTCAGAACCAGCTGACATGACAAACACGTGTTTCATGGCCATGGGAGAAACTAGCAAGGTATGATTTTTTTATTGCAGTAAATGTAATGATCTTCAGTCATCTCTTGATCTGGTCACTAATAATCTTTAAAAGATGATTAATGAATATAATAAGCTAGCAAGAGAAAAGAAAGACTGGCAAATTCTTCTTGAAGCAAGTCAAATTGAAGTCAATTTACTCCAGGAAGAATTGAATGAAGTGAAGTTGCAATTAAATGGCGTCAGGAAATATTCCAGTCATAATTCAGTTAGATCAAACAGATCTAATCTAAACAATCATAACTAAGGAAGGTTTTTCAGAAATCAGTCGACTTCAGACAAAAACTCCTCTGAATTTTTCTCTACTAATAACAATTTCTCTTTAGGCAATATAACTTGTTATTCCTGTGGTAAAATTGATCATGGAGATTTTAATTGTAAGTATAAAAGGAATAATTCAGGAAAATGGATTTGGAGGCCAAATGCCTCTATTGGTAACCATCAAGGACCCAAGAACACTTGAGTACCTAAAAAAACTGATTTATCTATTTTGCAGGAACATCTAAAGAAAATATTCAAGAAGGATATATGGGTACTTGACATGGGATGTTCCAAAAACATGATCGGAAAAAAGGATAACTTCAAAAATGTCAAGAAAATAGATGGAGGACAGATCAGATTTGGCGATAATGCAAAAAGAGATGTAGTTGGAATAGAAACCATCACTCTCAATTAAAATTGTGATATAATTAAAGTATATATAGTGAACGGACTCAAATACAATCTCTTAAGCATCAGTCAACTGTGCGATGTGAGATTGAAAGTATCTTTTGATGACGTAAAATGCAAGCTCAAGCATAAAACAAGAAATCTACTTATCTTTGAAGAAAGAGTGGAGAACATTTAAGTACTCAGTAATGTTGATTTATCTACTCTTACCTGTTTTGCATCCACATCTAGTGATCCTTGGTTATGACATAGAAAATTAGGTCATTCTAGCATGCACATTCTTGAAAAGCTTTCTAAATTAGATCTAGTGTTAGGTTTGCCTAAATTAAATTTTTCAAAAGATCATATTTGTGATGCATGTCAATTAGATACACAAACTTGCTCATCTTTCAAACCTAAGGACATTGTTAGTACGTTTAAGCCTCTTCAACTATTGCATATGGATCTATTCGGTCCAACTAGAACTGCTAGTATAGGCGGAAAACGGTATGCTTTTGTTATTATACATGATTACTCACATTTTACTTGGGTCATGTTTCTAAGTCATAAAAGTGAAGCCTTCACCTAGTTTGAGATTTTTTGTAGAAAAGTCCAGAGGGAAAAGGTTACTTCATTTCAACTATTCACAGTGATCATGTAAATAAATTTGAAAATAAAGTTTTTGAAGAGTTCTATGCTCAGCAAGGATACACTCAAACATTTTCATCCCCTAGTTCTCCATAATAAAATGGTGTTACTGAAAGAAAGAATCGATATTTTCAAGACACAGCATGAACAATGTTTCTGGAATAAGAAATGCCTGATAGATTTTGGGTTGAAGCAGTAAATATTGCCTGCCATATTCTAAATTGATATCTGATAATGTCAATTCTGAAAAAGACTCCCTATGAGCTATGGAAGGGCAAACGTCCCAACATCAGATACTTTCACCCATTCGGATGCAAGTGTTTTGTTCACAACAATGGTAAAGGACAATCTGAGCAAATTTGACGCCCGCAGTGATGAAAGTATTTTCGTAGGATATGCTCCTATGAGCAGATCCTATAGAGTTTATAATAAAAGAACCATGACAATTGAAGAATTAGTTCATTTTGTTTTTATTGATACTAACCCAGTGTCCAAGACACAAAAGCTTTAGATGTTGATATAGGAGAAGAAATAAATATACCAGAATCGACTAATGAGACAGGAGTCTCCTCAGTTTTGGAAAACACCAAGTCGACTACAGAGACTATAACTACAGAATACCAAAGTGAACCTCGTCAGTCAGCACCTGAACAAGAGGAAAAAGAGAAAGTATCTAAATAAATAAATGCTCTTATAAATGGAAAAAACGAAGCCAAATTCCCAAATGAATTCATCATTGGAAATCGAGAAGCTAAGATGTAGACTAGAGTTTCTTTATGACACACTTTACTTTCACCCGCATATCTCAACTTGAGCCCAGAAAAGTTGATGAAGCTTTGAACAACGAATCATGGGTGAATGCAATGAAGGAGAAACTTGATTAATTTGAAAAAAATCAAGTATGAAAACTTGTCCCAAACCCAAATAACGCCTCAGTAAATGATACCAAATGTGTGTTTCGAAACAAACTAAATGAAGTTGGACAAGTTGTCAGAAACAAGACAAGGTTAGTGGCCTAAGACTACTCCCAACATGAAGGTATAGACTTTGATGAAACTTTTGCTCCCGTAGCAAGGTTAGAATCTATTTGCATCCATCTTGCATATGCATCCTTTAAACGATTTAAATTATTTCAAATGGATGTTAAAATTGTTTTTTTAAATGGTTTTATTAAAGAAGATGTTTTCGTAAAACAATCTCCAGGTTTTGAAAACTCATCATGTACAGATCATGTTTTCAAACTTACAAAGACCTTATATGGTCTCAAACAGGCCCCCAAGGCCTGGTATGAACGACTCAGCTCATTTTTATTTTAAAATAATTTTAAAAGAGAAAATATTGGTACCACCCTATTTATTCAGAATACATCAAATTACATATTGATTGCCCAAGGATATGTTGATGTTATTATTTTTGGAAGTCCTGATCCTCTTTTGTGCAAGAATTTTGCTGACCTTATGAAGGACGAATTTGAGATGAGCATGATGGAAGAAATAACCTTCTTCCTAGGACTGTAAATTCGACAGGCGACTAATGGTACATTTATAAGTCAAAAAAAGTACACAAAGGAGCTCATCAAAAAATTTAGAATGGAAAAAGCCAAAGCCTTTGATACACCTATGAGTCCCTCAACTTGTCTTGAAGCAAATGCTCCATGAAAAGATGTAGAAGAGAAAAAATATTGTGAAATGATAGGTTCATTGCTCTATCTCACTGCAAGTCGACCAAATATAATGTTTAGCATATGCAAATGCGCTAGATTCCAGTCGGCTCTAAAGAAATCTCATCTTATTGCAGTAAAGATGATTATTCGATATCTCATTAGCACACAGGACCTTGTCCTATGGTATCCTCACTCTAACAATTTTGATTTAATTGGATATTCAGATGCTGATTTTGCAGATGATAAAACTGATAGAAAAAGCACCAGTGGCACGTGTCAAATTTTTTGGAGAATCTCTCATTTCTTGGCATAGCAAGAAACAAATGTTTGTTGCCCTATCTACTATTGAAGCAGAATATATAGCCTTAGAAAGTTATGGAACACAATTATTATGGATGATGCATCAACTAATTAATTACGAACTATCTTATAATTTCGTGCCTATCTTATGTGATAATACTAGCGTAATTAGTCTATCAAAATACACTATGCATCATTCTAGGGCTAAGCATATAAATATCAAGCATCATTTCATTTGTGATCATGTTGAAAATGGTAATTTTTCATTAGAGTTTGTAGATTCTGAAAATCAACTTGCTGATATTTTTACAAAATCTCTTTTGGAAGAAAGATTTTGTTTCCTTAGGAAAAGTCTTGGAATTACTGTTTTTCTAAATAATTGACACTATTTATGCTTTTAATTTTGGTACGTCTCAAATTATTTCCATATTAAATGGACTGTATGTGCTATGCGAACAGTTCTTGTATGTTATAGACTTCCCGCCTCCACTTCTTGCCATCATTATTTCTCTTCTCTATAGAACACTGACCCTTCACATCAGTCTACTCAGTTCATATCCCAACGAAACCATCCATATTCCCACCTTTCCCTATATCTCTCCCTCATTCCAACTTCAATCCTTACTCTCTCTTAAGCCACCCCTCTTCATCAAAACCTCTATCTTCCTCTCTATAGTTTTTCCGCCATGGTAAGTGTCAAGAGAGAAGGCTCTAGTTGCAGACACACCAGTCGACACTTATAAAGTATGATCAACTCTGAAAAATATGTGAATCTCTCAAATTCGTCTAACGATGAAATCATCAGAACCTACTCAGACAAGAAGCAAAATTTCCCTCCCTATCCAAAAGAAAACTTTCCTAAAAATGAAGAATGAAAGCCTGTGATGCATTTGGTTCATAATACATGCAACTATTTTGGGGTTACACAGAAAAATTCACGTGCAATTCATTCAAAAAGCGTCATATTGCTCCTGGTAGGGTTATTAATCTTGAACAACTTAAGGAGCATCGCTATAACGTAAGCTATATTTTTAAATCTCAAAAATTGCCCATTATTTTTAAACTTTGTGAACTTGAAGTTTTTGAGGAGCCTGTCAGAATATTTTATACTAACCTCAGAGTCTCTAAAGATAGTGGTGAACTTAAAACCCTAGTGATTGGGACTAGGATTGTGGTTAATGAGTTTTTGTTTGAAAAGGTCTTTGGTGTACGTTTTTCTGGAAAAGTTGAGTTCATGTTTCTGGAAAAGTTGAGTTTATGCGGAATGGATGGCCTGAAAATTTTGAAGTATCACTTGAAGAAGCTAGGGCGTTTGTGTCTGAACCAAACTCTGACTAATCTGATTTTGGACCCTCTAATCTATGCTTTGTAAATCGCATTCTTGCTTACATGGCTGCTACTATTTTGTTGCTTAGGGTTGGATCCTTAAGTTTCATAACCAATAAGGATGTTTATGTGCTCTACTATCTGCTTCGAAAATATAAGATCAATTGGGCTATCACTAGGGTTTTAAGTTCACCACTATCTTTAGAGACTCTGAGATTAGTATAAAATATTCTAACATGCTCCTCAAAAACTTCAAGCTCATAAAGTTTAAAAGCAATGGGCAATTTTTTAGATTAATCTTAAAGTGGTTCAAAGAACATATGTTGGAAAGTGCTCTAGATACATCTCCATCCGCTAGTATCCCTTATGGAATGATCATCTCTCACATTCTAAAGGACTTATTTGTTGATCTAACTGAATTTCATGCTCTATAGGTTACAGGAACATATGATCATCGTTCATTTGCAAGTATGAATTTTGTGTTAATAGATGGTGAGTGGACCAAGAAGGAAACTGCAAAGCTGAAGGTTGAGCCCAAAAGTGTTTCAGACCAGCCTATTACCCCAAATGTGAGTCTTGAGGTCACTGAGTTGAAGCAGAGTCTGACTGTAGCGGAAGGTAGCATGCAGAAAATTCAGAAAACTCTAGACAAAGTGTTGAGTTCTTTAAAGGAGGTATGTCTCGATGTTGGGAAGCTGAGGATAACTATGGATGGTCTTCAAAAAGAGGGAGTCTAAACTGTCAACAAATTGATATCAAGAGTCAACTCTCTACAAAGGGAAACATAAAACTCCAACACTGAACTTGTCGTAGCTGTCCAAAACTCCTACTCCGCTCTTTCCCAAAACATGGAGACTTCCTATAATTCCTTCTCTGACATAATCATTAATACTCTCAAGTACTTCTGGAAAAGGGATAGCTAATTCTGTGTTTTTCTCTTATGTTTGGACATCTTTTGTTTTTGCTTGGTGTTGTTTTGTTAAAACTATGAGAATTGTTTGTGTCCTTGCAGACTATATTGCTTAGATTAACTTATAACTTGCTTATATGTCTACGTGCCCTGTTGTTTATGTGCATTGCTAGTATGTCTGTTTTCCTTTCTGATGATGTCAAAGGGGCAGAACAAGCAACAACATTCAGGGAGAGCATAACTGCAACAAATCAGGGGAACAACACAGAGAAGTAAAATGTCACACTCTTTTTTGGTTGTCATCATAAAAAGGGGGAGATTGTTAGCTTCATTAAATTAATAATAAGACATGTTTTAAAGATGTTATAATATGCAGAACCAAAAAGGATGCACACCAACTGAATGGATGCATTCATAAGTAAAGGCGGACGATTCTCTTATCGAGAATCTTAAATCAAGGAATCAGCAAAGGAACCTAGAAGAAGAAAAGAAATACACGCCAACTGGATTGTTGCACTCAAAGGAAGGACACAAGATTCTCCAAGTAAGAATCTCAAATCAGGAAATCAGAAAAGAAAAATCTAGTTGGAAGATCCTCAAGTCACATGCGTCAATAAATGAAGACCACAAATCATGAGCCAACTAAGGAAAGAAGACACCAAGAAAATCGCAAGATCAAATCAAGCAGATTACGTCAACTTAGCAAAAATCTTGAGTCATAAAAATCAAAAAAAAGAAGACTCAAATAAGCACACAAGACCAATCAGCGAATCAGTCAAAATGGATGATTGAAGACAAACTCCCTTGGGTTACCTTAGAGCAAACAAATCAGAATCAATCAAAAGGAAAAGATTCATTCACCATAAAACTGAAAATCGGAAGCAGCTAGCTAGCAACCCACTATAAGAAAAGACCTCACAAGCCTGAAGAACTCACATCTTCAGTTGAGCAAAATTCTTATTCACTTTGAATCTTGTAAAAACACTATATACTTTTTGTTTACTAATGTGAGAAAAATAAAGAGAGAATAGGTAGCTAGCTATACAGGTAGAGGTTGTCAACCACAAGTACTAGAAGAAGTCATTGATTCAATCTGAACCATATTTGTACACAAATGAATTCACAAGAGCTCTAAGGAAACCCTTGTAACCCAAGGGGACTGGACTAGGCACCACACCGGTGATTCGAACCAGTATAAAATTCTCTGTGTCATTTCATTACTGCCTTACTTTATTTACCTTAACTGTTTACTAATCTTGCTCTTAGAGATCTGCAGGGAAGTCGACTAAGCCGTCAATACAGTCGACTAGCTAACTATCTTAAGAAAATTTCAATTCACTCCCCCCTTTTGGTTTTCAAATTAGTAGAGATTCATTATCTCATTAGGATTGGTAAGAATAAGACTTAATCACCTTTACTTGTGCTTATCCCTATTAAGATTTTTTAATCTTTATGATTAATAAAAGGCTTTTACACACTCTCTTTGTCTAGTCATATAAATTCACTAAAAATATTTTTTATATAAAAGGAAAGATGAGTTTGTTAAAAAGTTTTTAAGGCAAGAGAGAAAGTCATCTCTAACTACACACGGCCCACTAGTGGGAACTCAGGGCTTAACTGTTACCCCTATTATATAAAGTACTGGAAAGGGTCAATATGTCTTTAAATTATGCGAATTTGGATAAAACTGTCATTCGTTAATAGTTTGATTTTAAAAAATCTTTAAATTATACAAAATTGAATATAAATGACCATTTTGTTACTTAATTGGGCCAGAAATACCCTTTTGCTAATAATTTTTTTTCTTTTAAAACACTTTATTTTTAAAAAATATATTATTTTTAAAGAACCATTTTCTTATTTCTTTTCTTTTAAATCCCTTTAACTAATAAAAAAATGAGTAATTTTTTTCTTCTTTCTTGTTTTATCAATTAAAATAAAATTACCTCATGTACTTTCTTAACTGATAATATAGGTCATATTTATAAGATCATAGTAAAGCCATCATTAATTTTTATTTAGATATCAATAAAAAAATCTAATAAAATAGAAAAAAAATATTTCTTAATTTTATCCGAATTGAAGTAGGATAAACATTTGTTGATATAATTCTTGGTTTTAAACTTAAAATGAAAAAGGGCTCAACAATAACTCCATCGATGATATCCTAAAAATATTTTGTGATTTGAAGCAATGTAATAAATTTTCATGTTTTTTGATATTATGATTGTTGTATCTTAACTTTAAAACCAAGTATTATATCAGCAAATGCGTATCCTACTTCAATTCGAGAAAGATTAAGAAATAAAAATATTTCTTATTTTTATTAGGAAAAAGACATTTTTATCCAATTAAATAATGATATGGACATTTTTTTAAATTTTGGATAGTTTAGAGGTATTTTTTAACCAAACTATTAACGGAAGACATTTTTGTTCAATATCACAATTTAAAGACATTTTTGACCCTTTTCCGTATAAAGTATCTTTTTCAGGGAGGCTCATCAATTATTCAATGAGGTCAAGTGCAGAGGAATTGGAAAGGAAATTGAGTTTTTATGTGAATTGTGGTATAGGGAACACTCTTTATGTTGTCACTGACATCAAGTATATAGGGAAGACTCTTTATGTTCTCCTCACTGCCTTAACGGCCAACAATCTTTTCTGCAATCACTAGCCCAAATCTGAAGTGTAAAAATGATAGGAGTAATTTTTAGTCACATTTGAAAATTTTAAGCACTTTCAGAAACTATATAACCACTCAATTAACAACCTGACAAGACAAGTCACAACCATTACCGTTACAAGACATATTTTTCTTCACCTGCATTACTGTATCATGTCCGCCTCCATTATTTCAGACTTTAATTAATGTATGCCCTCTCCGTACTCGTTAATATTGACAATGTGCAAAATAGAAATAACTAGAGAGTCCTCATTTTCAGTTATCCAACATTAATTTTGTATATCGATTAGTTATACCATGATGTATTAACCTAGAGAAAGAGAGCGCATAGAAGCCTTTGTAAAATGATGAGACGTTGAAATAGAATTATCAACATTTCCATGACATCTAAAATAAAGAAGAAAGAAAGAAACGAGTTAGAAGCAAGACGTATATATATACGTATCAGTATTGGGCTTACATTTCTGATTAATTTATGCTCCACTTTATTTCTATACATATAGAGAGCAATTATTCAACATATATTTGTTGAGGAAGACGAGAGGAAAAAAAAAAGTTCCATTAAAGGTACTATCTCAATGACTTGTTATGGTTGGAAGGAACAATCTTGATGACAAGTCCTGGAAATACATCATCAGGATCATGAATATGTGGATTCCTCTCAACAATATAAGGATCACCACACTTGTCACTAATCGTATGTAACGTTTCTCCTTCTCCGACCACATAAATTTCGTCGCACGGTCGATGAGACATCGACATCTGATTTCCTCTTCTAGAATCCCAATTTCTAAGGTTATTTTCCCTAACAGAACTCATTAACACAAGTGCCATGAGGCTAATTGCACATAACCATGAGGCTGCATCAGCTATGAGTATTGAAGCTTTTATTTTGGATCTGTCTTTATTGGATATAGAAGCCATCATATTGAGAAGAAGCGAAGAAGATGATTTGATATTGTGTATAAAGATGGTGAAGAGATTAGTATTTATATGGATACTGGGGGAGAGTTTTTGTGTGGATTTTAGGTTGATGAAGACTTTTGAAATATTGGTTTTGAATTAGGCAAGTTGAGTGTTGAATTACAATTTGGCGTGTACTTATTTTATGTTCACCAAATTATGCGACACCGTTGTAATTTCGTTATACTTTATGATAACTTGATTAGGTAACCAAAATATCTTTGAGAGAAAGATATTCAGTTTGACATAAAAAAAAAAGCTTTTTATTACGTACAACTTAATATAATGGTCCTCCTTGGATGTATGGTGCCTTCAAATAAGTATAAGTTAAGTATATGTTAGCAGTATATCTGGCTGCTAACTAGTAAACCATGGCGACATTTCAGTTTCAATTAATAAAATTAGGATGACAAGTTTATGTTATTATAATGTATAAAAGACATCATGATTCTAATTGATTCCTTTCTGATAACTATTGAGTATTGACTAAATACAGAAAGGAATTTAAATAATTGATACTGGCACTTAATAAAAAATGAGTTCCTTAATTAAGTTGTTTAGGAACAATTCTCACTAGTATTTTTCTCGCAACTAACCTATCATCAGCAACTTGGACAGGTTACCACCAAATACACAACTATGATAATATACCACAAAACCTCACGTTGAATAAACAATTACAAAGAGAAAATACCAAATGACAACAAAAGCACTTCCAGAATAGAATAAGGAGGGGGAAAATAAAAAATCTACAAGTCAACCAAGAGTACTAAAATGGTGACCGAGGTGGGTTTAATGGTCAATAAAGTAGTAGGAGAATTACTAGGTTTCAAGTTTAAATATTAGTGAAGATAAAAAATATTACTCCTTCCATCTCATTTTAATAGTCGTTTTAATTTTTTTTACATTTATTAAAAAATAATAAATATAAGATATAATTTATTAAGTTACCCCTATTTATTACCTCTTGCGTCCATTTTATGTCCATATTTCATTTGGCATTGTTAAATATACAATAGGTATACCGTGTATACCTATTGTATATTACTGAATAGGTAGTCTCTGATATGTACATAGAGGCCCACGGATTGTGTATATTTGGTATGTATATTGTTGTAATAGTTTAGGATACACATTACATTAATTAGTCTTATAGACTTACCATAATTGTATAGTTAGTGTCCAAGTAGAATAAGGTTTTAGGAGTAGAATAGGAATAGGATACTCCTATTATGGAAATATGTAAATTGCATATATACTCTTTCAATTAATTAAAATAATCAAGGGATTATTTCTTTCATGGTATCAAGAGACTAAGTCTAAATTGCTTTCGCCTTTGTTCTCCAAATATTGCTCTCGGTTTTTGTGCCATTTCTAGGCCAAACCTGCTTCGATTTCCGTCCCCCTTCACCGGAATTCGTGTTATATTTTACCTCCACTCTTTCCGAATTTTCCCTCCAATCCCTTTGTTCTTTCGTTATGTCTAGGAACACGTTTCATCCTGCCTTCACTGTTTCTAACATCAAGAACAACATCCCTATTGTTCTTGAGATGGAAAACGTCCAATATGCGACGTGGCCAGAATTGTTTAAAATTCACGCTATCTCTCATCAAGTCATCCATCACATAATTCCTCCCACTACCCATATTCCCGCGGAGGATCCTTAATTATGGATTACTCTTGATGCTACCATTCTCCAGTTGATTTATTTCACTATTTCAGTCGACCTCTTATAGATGATCATTGAGTCGGACACTACGGTTATGGCTACTTGGAATAGATTGTGTGATATATTACAAGATAATCAACATTCACGTGTTGTGACCCTCGAGCAAGAATTCTCTCAAGTCCGCATGGAAGAATTTACGAACGTTTCTGCATATTGCAAGAGACTCAAGGAGTTGGCAGACCAACTCTGTAACGTTGGCGCACTTGTGACAAATAATCATCTAGTTCTACAATTGGTTGTCGTCCTGTCTGAGGCCTATAATGGCATTGGGACTCTCCTTCGTCAAAGTAACCCGCTTCCCGCTTTTTATCAAGCCCGCTCCGTGCTTACTTTGGAAGAGGCCGGTTTGGCTAAGAAGGCGGCTACCGGTGTGAGCCCCGTAGTCATAATGACGTCCTCCACAAATTCTTCGGGGGTTGTTGATAATTCGGGCCACAACCGTGCTTACGGTGGCGGCAAAAATAATCTTAAAAATAATGGGAAAATCGTGGTGGCAAATGCGGTGGTTCCAGCGGTGTTAACTGCAGCAGCGGGTCCAACTCCAGCAGCAGTGGGCCACGGCCCAACTGGTCCCAGCCTTGGGCCAACTGGCTGTGTGCCTGGACTAATGGGCAGTGGCCCAACAGCCACTGGTCCCCAGTTCCACCGTATCCAGTCACAGGCCAGTGTGTTGGTCAGCCCATCTCTCAGCCCAACATGCAGTGGCCAGCGTTCAGTAACCCCTCTGGGATGAGGCAGCAAACATGGGTGCTTGGGCCTCGGCCTCCGCAGGCCCATCATGCGGCAGTGGCCTCCACTTCTACCGACATCGAAGCAGCAATGCACACGCTTGGTTTAAATCCTCCGGACCTAAATTGGTATATGGACACCGGTGCCACCACACACATGACATCTGATGCATGTACGCTCTCGTCTTATTCCAATTTGAGCAACCCTCGTGGCATAATTGTTGGTAATGGTAATTCTATTCCAATTCGTGGTTACGGTCATAAAACTGTCTCCCCCCAATCCACCCCTTATCTTGAAAAATACACTGCATGCCCCCAAATTGATTAAAAACTTAGTGTTTGTTCTTAAATTCACCACTGAAAATTCTGTTTCTATTGAATTTGATCCATTTGGTTTCTCTGTGAAGAATTTCAAGACGGAGAATCCTCTCATGAGGTGTGAGATCTTTATCCTATCTCACCCAGTTCCGGTCCATCGAGTCAAGCCTTGTCGTCAGTATTTGCAGCCCTTGCTCCTTCCTTGTGGCATGCTCGTCTTGGTCATCCGGGGTCATCTATTTTGTCGTCATTAGATAAAAATAATTTTATTTCATGTAAGGGTACGCGTAGTACTCCAAATTGTCAGTATTGTTCTTTGGACAAGTAAAAATGGACATCTATTTTTTTACTATAGTGAACAAATAAAAATGGACAGATGGAGTAGGATTTTTTTTAGAATTGAGTAGCATTTAAAAGATTACTTATTCAGGGGTCGTTTGGTAGGATGTAGTAGATAAAATAATGCATGTATTAGCTTTGTGTATTACTAATACTTTATTTGGTATCCTTTTTCAACCTATGTATAACTAATGCAAGCATTAGTTTCATTAGTTATACATCCTATTTGGTATGATCCTATGCATAACTAATACTTAACAAATCATGATATTAGCAATGTAATGGGTTTTAATGCATGCATAAGCATGGTTAAAGACGCAATTACCCATGAAGTCTCTCATGTAGTACAATATGGAGGGAATTTTTGTAACCAACCAATTATTTTTAGAAATTATGCAATGCATGTTATTTATGTTAGTTACAAAGATGCAGGAAACAAAAATTACAAGTAACTGCTAAGTAATACAAGAACTGAAATTACAATTCAACAACAAAACTGAAAATTACACATAAATTGAAGAATAAACTGGAACAGTTTTCGGTATGCTGAGTCGAGTGTTTGCACTCTGTCTTTAAGACAATATTGCCCCGTATGTTTCCTTTCTACGTCCTGGACAATTGTCTCCCAAGATAAAACAACAAATGAACAATTGAGCAAAGGAAACTCAAGTGCTACCGTGAAGAATTTTGAGTAATGAAATGATGTTTGGAAGGTTGTAGGAAGACTGAATTCGTTTTGTTTTTCTGTGTTGTGTGTAGCTCAACAATGGTGACAAGGGGTCCTTTATATAGTTGAAGGAGAGGCTCATGAACTGCCTCCATAAGTGTCATTACTGGCCAAGTAATGGCAATTATGGAGGTAGTAATTCGTCCAAAATAAATGGTGAAGATGTGCAACGGATTGGCCATTTAGGAAGAGTAATTCAGCCAAAATAAATGGCTGAATTGAATGATGGTCGGCATTTCTGTTCTCTGTCCAATTCTGATTTTTTGAAACTTCAGGGACCAAACTGTACATATTGAAACTTGAGGGACAAAACTGTACATATGAAACTTCAGGGACCAAACTGTATATATGGCAAAGTTCTCTGGTCCAAAAAGATAATATCAGAAGAAGCACAGCCCGTGGCCCGTGGCCCGGACCGGACGGGCGGGCAGCGGCGGCGGCGCGCGTGTGTGCTTTCCTAGAACCGAAGCACATCTAGGTCCTCCCTCCTTTAAACACATGGGATACCCCTTGGGGTCCCAAACCCCAAGACAACCTTGAGACTTATAAACAAAACAATTCTTTCTTCCTCCATTGATGAGGGAGAATTGATCTCAATACCACACTTTTCCATGCTTCAAACACCTCACTTCGTGAACCAATATCTCTGTCATTTCTCAATGAAATTTGATGATCCTTGGCCCTACGGTCATCTACGTAGTTAGTAGATTATGCACGTGTGAAGAACCGGATTCTCCAACATGTGGAACACTAGTGTTTAAGCCGTTAAAGTTGGTCGGACGCAACTCCCGCCAAAGGCAAATTTCCAACAATCCCCTTCCATAGGCAAATTCCCGACCCGACCCGACCCTGGCCCGCAACAAAAAATCGACGGGTCAGGGCCGACCCATGACCCGTAGGGTCCCCGAAGGGTCAGGGCCAGGGTCAGAATTTTTAAAATAATATAGGGTTAGGGTCGGGCCAGGGTCGGGCAAGGAGGAAAAAAAAGCCACCCGACCTGGCCCTGACCCGGCCCGACCCGACCTTTGAACAGGTCTACTTAAATACTATCGGACTTACTTACTGCGCGGTTAACATGATGTCTTGAACCGTCAGTGTTTAGTGTAAGCCAAGTCAATAGTTCCAACACAATAAATTCCATTACTCTCTTCTTTGTAATGTTTTATCCGTTGTGGCCATGGACAACTTCTTGGATTCTTAAGTGCGTTCATTTGAGGCGGCTCATCCTCGCACTTAAATAGGTGGTCTCCTACAAGGTATCCTGCTATACCCCACTTCACAAGTGTTAGGAACCATTAAAAGTTTCCCAAAACCTAACCTCACTGTTGAGGATCATTAAAGGTTTTGAAAACTTAACCTTTACCCATACAGCAGATAGCACTTAACGTCTATCGCGGGAACGGCTTTGGATTTGGTGTTTCTTTACAGAAATCACTATCTGAAGTGCTCATGCTTCCACTGAAGCGATCAACTGAACCTTTACAGCTTAGCTTTCCCATTGAACCAAATTACTGGGATCTCCAGTTAGTAAGGTTGGGTTACCACCGTATTGGTCCTTATATTTTGGGTTTTAAGCCCATTCCCCTAGACAGGCAAGCCATCTAATCCTTGGGTAAGCCCTTTGTCAATGGGTCTGCTATATTATCCTTTGACTTAATGTAATCATTGGATATTATACCCGTGGTGATCAGCTGCCTAACGATTTTATAGCTCCGTCGAATATGACGAGACTTGTCGTTGTACATAGCATTCTGTGCCCTTTCTAGAGCCGACTGACTGTCGCAGTGGATCATTACCGAAGGTACGGGTTTGTTCCAACACGGAACATCCTCTAAGAAGTCATGAAGTCACTCAACTTCTTCTCCTGCTATGTCTAAAACGATAAACTCTGATTTCATTGTGGATTGGGCGATGCAAGTTTGCTTAGAGGATTTCCAAGACACAGCCCCACTACCAATTGTAAATACATACCCACTGGTGGACTTGGTGTTCTCTATATCAGATATCCAGTTTGCATCACTGTACCCCTCTAGTACAGCTGGATATCTCGAATAGTGTAACCCGAAAGTTAGCGTATATTTTAGGTATTGTAATACCCGATTCAACGCCTTCCAGTGATCATCACTGGGATTATGGGTAAACCTAGCCAACTTATTGACTGCATAAGCAATATCAGGTCGGGTGCAGTTTGTTATATACATCAAACTACCGATCATCTGTGCATATCGCTCCTGGTATACAGGTGCACCAAGATTTTTATCAAGCTTTTGATTTGTATCCATTGGTGACTTTATCGGTGAACTGTCTAACATCTCGAACTTTCTCAAAACATCCTCGATGTAGTGAGACTGAGATAAGACCAGTCCGTCAGACGTCTTAGATATTTTTATCCCTAAGATGACATCTGCGATACTCATATCCTTCATGTCGAAGAATTGTTTCAACATGTTCTTAGCCTCTAGGATTACCCTAGGACTGCTTCATGTGATCAACATATCGTCTACATACAGGCATATCATAACAAATGAGTCAGAGTT
Organism: Anisodus acutangulus; assembly: GCA_029783415.1. NCBI lineage: Eukaryota > Viridiplantae > Streptophyta > Magnoliopsida > Solanales > Solanaceae > Anisodus > Anisodus acutangulus. Next base: position 39,313,108 of record CM056497.1, on the reverse strand, counting down.
ACCTTTCGTGTAGACACATTTATCACACTCATTAATGGCGAAACCCTTCGATAGTAGAGTACTACCAAATTTTTTGTGCCATTGCTTCGGGGCTTGTTTCAGCCCGTACATAGATTTGACAAGCCTACATACTTTCTTTTCTTGCCCTTGAACGACATACCCCTCGGGTTGGTCCATATAAATTTCTTCTTCCAAATCACCGTTTAGGAAGGCTGTCTTGACATCCATTTGATGTATCTCAAGGTCACGTAAAGCTGCGATCGCAATGAATACCCGTATGGATGTCATCCGAGATACCGGGGAGTATGTGTCAAAGTAGTCAAGACCTTCTATCTGTCGATAGCCCTTGACTACCAACCTGGCCTTGTACTTGTCTATAGACCCATCTGCTTTATTTTGTTTGAGTATCCATTTACAACCCAACGGTTTATTTCCCGGAGGAAGATCAACCAACTCCCAAGTATGGTTATGTAGAATGGAGCCTATTTCACTCTCAATAGCTTCTTTTCAGAGTGGTGCTTCTGGAGTTGACAACGCCTTATCAATTGTCTTTGGTTCATCATTAACCATATAAGCTACAAAGTCAGGACCGAAGGATTTATCCTTCCTGGCCCTTTTACTTCGCCTTAGATCCATCTCTGGAGTCTCCAAGTTCTGAGAATCTGGACCACTAGATTCCGGATGTTCAGCCACCTCGAGATTCGCTAGATCTGAATCATCTAGATCCGCGCAGTCAAGGACTCCCGGTTCTTGAGAGCTTTGTACATAACTTCATTTGCGAGAGGTTATGTCTTTTTCCTTTCTAGGAAAGGTACCTTCAAAGAATTGAGCATTCATTGATTCCATGATTGTACCCTGGTGGATATCTGGAATATCTGACTTATGCACTAAGAAGTGATAAGCACTACTGTTATTTGCATATCCGATGAATATGCAATCTACAGTCTTAGGCCCAATCTTGACCTGCTTTGGCTTGGGTACTTCAACTTTTGTCAAACAACCCCACCTTAAAATATTTATAAGTGGGTTTATTTCCCTTCCATGATTCATATGGAGTTTTGTCCTTACCCTTATGTGGGACTCTGTTAAGAATCGTATTAGCGGTAAGGACGACTTCTCCCCACATGTTTTGGGGAAGACCGAAATTGATGAGCAAGGTATTCATCATTTCCTTCAATGTGCGGTTCTTACGTTCCGCCACACCGTTTGATTGAGGTGAGTATGGAGTCGTCGCTTGATGAACAATGCCTTCTTGGGCACAGTATTCCTCAAATAGCGCTATGTATTCTCCCCATCTATCGCTACGAATGGATTTAATCCGCAGGCTTAGTTGGTTCTCAACTTCTGCTTTGTAACGTCGGAACGCTTCAAAGGCTTCATCCTTACTTTTCAACAAGTAAAGGTAACAATACCTTGTGCTATCATCAATGAATGTCACAAAGTACTTGTTCCCCCCTCTAGTTTGTGCAAACTTCAAATCACATATATATGTGTGAATAAGTTCTAGAGGAGCGGTATTCCTTTCGACGGATCGAAAAGGAAGCTTGGTGAGTTTTGCCTCTACGCACACCTCACACTTATGTTGAGGGTTTACATTGACAGACGGCAACAACTCCATCTTTACCAGCCTTTGGATAGACTTGTAGTTAACGTGTCCTAATCTATGATGCCATAAATTAGAAGACTCAAGCAAATAAGAAAAAGGTTCAACTTTATTACTTGGACGCATTACAGACATGGCATTCACTTTGAAGAGACCTCCACAGACAAAGTCTCTCCCCACAAATGTGCCATTCTTAGTGAGTACAAACTTATTGGATTTAAGCACTAGCCTAAAACCAACATTAACCAATAAAGGTCCAGAAATTAAATTTCTTCAAATCTCTGGGACGTGCATCACTTCCTTCAGAGTGAGCTCCTTTCCGAAAGTCATCTTCAGGACCACCTTTCCTACCCCCAGCACGTCAGAGGAAGCGTTGTTGCCCATGAACATCTTCTTATCGGTGACCGGTGTGTACGTGGAGAAGGCATCTCTGTTGGAACAGATGTGTCTGGTAGCACCTGTGTCCATCCACCACTACATCGGATTCTCAACCAAGTTGGCTTCTAGCACCACTGCAGTGAATTCCTCAATCATGTCATCCAGGAGCGTGTCCTTGACGACGTTAGCATGCGCCTTGCCTTTAGACTTGGCTTTTTGTTGTTGCTCAGTCTTGAGCTTGCGGAATTCCTTGATCCTATGACCAGGTTTCCCACAGTGGTGACAGTTACCTCTGAACATCTCCGCTGCGTGGGCCTTGCCGTCTTTCTGGAACTTCCGCTTCTTGCTTGAGTTCCCTTTGGCCTCAGCCAGATTTGCCTTTGCCTCAGCAGGTTGTCTACCTCTAGGCAAGGTCTTCTTATTATCTTTCTGGATTTGGAGTTTGCTAATAAGCTCTTCAAAGGTCATCTCCTTTGTCTTGAGTTTTAAGTAACTCATAAACTCATTCCACGAAGGAGGTAACTTTTCAATCAGCGATGCAACCAAAAACTGCTCGTTTGGTTTCATTCCTTCCAAATCCAGGTGATGTAAAATCATTTGAAATTCCTGGACTTGGGAAATCACTGTCTTACTATCCACCATTTGGAATTTTAGAAATTTTCCAACGATAAACTTCTTAGTACCCGCATCTTGTGCGTTGTACTTCTTTTGCAGTTTTTCCCACAGCTCTTTGGCAGTGCCAACGGTGCAATAGACCGTGTAGAGATGGTCTGCCAAGCAGTTCAGTATGTAATTCTTACACATGAAATCGCTATGATTCCACGCATCAAGAACCATCTTCATGCTGTTAACGACATGGATACCAAGGCCCCCTTCAGCCGTTTCAGCAGGCGAAAAGTCCATTTCATCTCCAGCTCGTGGAGGATCTTCCGTTAGGAACCGGGCCATGCCCATAACAGTTAAGTAGAACAGCATCTTTTGCTGTCATATCTTAAATTCTAATCCCATGAATTTTTCAAGGCGATCATGGTGTAAGGCAGAAGGTGGAAGCGGCGGCGATCGGGAAAGCGTGAGTTGTCGCCTTGAGCGATAGCGGCGGCGGCAGTGAAAGCGGCGAGTTCTGCCTTGGCGAGAGCGGCGAGAGCGGGGAAGGCAGCATTGTTGTCTTGAATGGCAGCATCAGTAGCATCAGTCATATTTTCAGCCATTTTGCAGCAGTTATAGTGAGCAAATATTGTCTTAAACTTGTTGGTTACAAAGATGCAGGAAACATAAATTACAAGTAACTGCTAAGTAATACAAGAATTGAAATTACAATTCAACAACAAAACTGAAAATTACACAGAAATTGAAGAATAAACTGGAACAGTTTTCGGTATGCTGAGTCGAGAGTTTGCATTCTGTCTTTAAGACAATATTGCCCCGTATGTATCATTTCTACGTCCTAGACAATTGTCTCCCAAGATAAAACAGCAAATGAACAATTGAGCAAAGGAAACTCAAGTGCTACCGTGAAGAATTTTGAGTAATGAAATGATGCTTGGAAGGTTGTAGAAAGACTGAATTCGTTTTGTTTTTCTGTGTTGTGTGTAGCTCAACAATGGTGACAAGGGTTCCTTTATATAGTTGAATGAGAGGCTCATGAACTGCCTCCATAAGTGCCATTACTGGCCAAGTAATGGCAATTATGGTGGTAGTAATTTCTCCAAAATAAATGGTGAAGATGTGCAACGGATTGGCCATTTAGGAAGAGTAATTCAGCCAAAATAAATGGCTGAATTGAGTGCTGGTTGGCGTTTCTGTTCTCTGCCCAATTCTGATTTCTTGAAACTTCAGGGACCAAACTGTACATTGTACATATGGCAAAGTTCTCTAGTCCAAAAAGATAATATCAGAAGAAGCACAGCCCGTGGCCTGTGGCCCGGACCGGACGGGCGGGCGGCGGCGGCGGCGGCGCGCGTGTGGGCTTTCCTCGAACCGAAGCACATCTAGGTCCTCCCTCCTTTAAACACATGGGATACCCCTTGGGGTCCCAAATCCCAAGCCAACCTTGAGACTTATAAACAAAACAATTCTTTCTTCCTCTACCGATGAGGGAGAATTGATCTCAATACCACACTTTTCCATGCTTCAAACACCTCACTTCGTGAACCAATATCTCTTTCATTTCTCAATGAAATTTGACGATCCTTGGCCCTACGGTTATCTACGTAGTTAGTAGATTATGCACGTGTGAAGAACCGGATTCTCCAACATGCGGAACACTAGTGTTTAAGCCGTTAAAGTTGGTCGGACGCAACTCCCGCCAAAGACAAATTTTCAACAATTTCTAATACACCAAACCAAACGGTGGATAAAAATTAACCCTGCATAACTAATGTCAGCATTATTAATAGCAGCATTACTATGCACTCTATTCAATATTATTCTTATACGCTCTACCTAATTATTTTGGGAGAATGTTTTTGAGCTATAGTTGAAAACAATTATCAACTTTAATTAGTCTTGAAATTCTAAAGTGACAATTATTTTGGAAGAATTTTTTTGAGCTAAAGCAATTGTTAATTTTGGGACAGAGGGAGTAGGTGATTAATTTCTTCTCATATGTTTTAATTTTGATGGACAGATTTATTCAGTACATGTGCTGGTGAGAGATGACAAACTGACATAACACCAACATCATTAATAAAAACTAGGAGTACTAAAATGGTGCGTGACGTGAAGGAAAGGTTACCTTCCACAGTAGACCAATTTTTCAAAGCATTAGCCATCAGAATCAACAATTAACCAAACCTAAAACCTAAAATCCAAGTCAATAAAGAGTGCTAGTTGTTATAGGATTGTGAATATTCATCGATGGGATCAAATTTTCACTTTCTTCTACAAGTGTGTTTTGGCCGTTTGCACTTGGCGTGCTAAAAGAAATTTCCACCATCACCTTCTTGACCTTGTCAATCCCTTTAATTTGTGCGCTCTTCTTTTGACTTGATAACAATAATTCCAACAATTTAATGCAAAAATTCCCCTTTCTTTTTCTTTCTTTTCATTGGATAATTTATGTAAGAACATATTTATTAATATTGGTACTCCAACAATAACATGGAAATTAACAAGTGTGTTATTTATTCCAAATTTTGCGCACCATGTACTTTATTGATTAACAAATACCATTCATTCTTGAACAATTTCTTCGTTGGGTTGGGCCGTTGGGGTCCTCTAGATAGCATAAAAGTATGTTTTAAATTTTCTGACTATAGGTGTGTTTGGTAGGAAAGGAAAATGTTTTTTAATTTTTTCATATTTAGATGGTCAAAAGTTTTGGAAAATATTTTCTTTACGAAAATAAGTTTCTACTTCCCTAATAAAAGTAAGAAAAAAACAAGTCTCACATGTGACATTCAACTAACTACTCCACCACCATCCAACCACTCCCAAATCACCCACCCCACCAAACCCTACCCACTATCCCCACCCTATGCACCCCACTCCCCACCCCACCCCAAAAAGATTTAATTTTAATTTTTTTGGTATTCTACACCACTCGTCCTCCTCCCCGTTGTGAACCCCCCACCCCTCATTTTTTTTTAAAAAAAGTTTATAATTTTTTTTTTGGTTTTATACACCCCTAATACGAACTCATCCCCCACCCTCCAAAAAATTTAATTTTGTTTTAAAAAGTTTTTTTTGTTTTTTACACACCCTGCGACACCCGCCCCAACACTACATTTTTTTAAAAAAAGATTTTTTAAATCTCTTTTTTGTTTCTACACCACCCTCCCCCCCCCCTCCAAAAGATTAATTATTTTAAAAAGAGTTTAAATTTTATTTTATTTTCTACACCACCGCGTCCCTTACTCCTACCCCTCTCGAATTTTCTAGTTCATATATTTTATTTTTTTTTTTTTTTATAATTTTTTTATAAAAAAAATTACGTGATTAAATTTGGTGTGAGTGGTTTGTGGTGGGGGGGGGGGGGGGTAAGGGGAGGAATAGGGTAATGAAAGATTTCTTATTTTTTATAAAAATAAAATAAAATATATGAAATAGAAAATTGGGGAAGTTGGGGTGGAAGAGTGGTGTGGAGTGGGGTTGGGGTGAGTGTGGTGGTGTGGGGTAGGGGTGGAGTGAAGATGAAGTGCGTTCGAAGGTAGTAGTTGGGTGGGTGGAATTTGGTTGGGTGGGGTGGATGGTGGAGGGTGGGTTCTTGGGGTGGTGGTGGGTGGGTTAGGTGGTGGAAGGTGAGTGCTTGGGGTGGGTGATGGGGGTGGGTTGGTGAGGCTTGAGTGAGTATTTTCCGAAATCCGCACTCCCCATCCCATAGTACTTTGCTAGATATATAAAGACTCTTCGTACCAAACACACCCTATAATTTTCAAGTTAGAATGAAGGGTGAAATTGAAGCTTACTGATTATGAGTGCTACCTTTTCAATTAACAATGTTGGTTTTTACAAATTAGAAAACAAAAAATGAAAATAGGTAAAAGTGCTATTAAGCAAATATTCTATCTATACTTTCTTCTATATCTATATATCATAAACAAAAAGGGTCAAAATGTCGTTAACATACTAGAAGTGGATCCAAAAAAAATTGTTGGATCAAATTTGTCCCTCCTTCCCTCTATCGGATAAAAAAAATACTTTTAGCCTATTAAAAATGATTCAAATATGTCCTTCCACTTACAAATTTTTTATTAACGTTATCTTCAGGCTTAAAATATCCCTTCATTAATGACACAATTATATGACATAAAATTAAATTTTAATTAATAAAGTGGTCTTTATTTATTGGTCCACATAAAATAATAGGACATGAAACTGAAACCAAACATGAGTATGAAACTAAAACCAAACATGAGTATGAAACTGATTTGATATGAGTATAAATCATGTATTAAATCTGTATTTCTATAAACTTGTATATTTGTGGGGAGAGCAGTAGCATAACCAATAACATGAATCACCATGTGGGTACATGGAGTCTGGTACTTATCCCGACCAGTAGAGCTTTCTCATACCTTGTCGGGGTATGAGACATGAACATGGCAAGAAATGATCCAATCTGTAAATCTGAAGGTATCGACCTCTGGGCAGAGCGTCTCTTATCCTATGGTGGCATATGTAGTTTCAGGCTACTAGAGCCTTCTCAATAAACTATGCAACTTCCAAAAATATGTTCTTGAAAATAGTGGCTTGTAACCCATGAAATTCATAAAATAGCTTGTAAACATAATCTTGTAAATTCATAGTTTTAACATGTGAAGAAATACATAATATAACTTATATAAATCATGAAAAATATAAATGATCTCATCGAACTACATAATAATGACCATAACTTATCTTTAAGAACTCATGGAAATCAAGGCATGAGTTCATAGATTACGGACAGGTTCATGACAATCACAATTGACCAATCATGAATACAATTGATAAATAATAATATAAACATGATATAATATTCATATAGTAAGGGTTATCATGATATTAGAACAAAAAACCCTAAGTTATGAAACATATATAAATTATTTTTAAAAAAAATATAAGGGTGTCTTTTCATCTTTCTTTCAAGATTGTATCTCCATTTAATAAAGTGATTAGATGAAGCATGCACTTTTTAAGAAATAATAAGTTAAATTGACTGTATTAATTCCCAAGTTGAGGTGACTTTTGGGATTATAATATAGAGTAGTAACGTCTGTTTCTTTAACTGCTTTGTTTCTTTAATAGTGCCGTTTAGGATTATAGTATTAATTTGAGACCACATAAATTTATATAAAAGGGGGAAAAGATATATATATATACTGAACATACCCTAAGACTCAAAACAAGAAACCAAATATATCAGTCTTAGCAGGTTAGGAAGTTGACCTTTTTTCTGAATCATCAAGCAAAGTTTTATTATTAATGGATTTAGAAAATGGGTCTAAAAGTATGAAAAGATGAGTAATTAATAAAGTATGGCAGTAGAGAAATATCAGATGATCGCCAAAAGATGTGATGTGTGTGAATGAAGTTAATTACATGAGTTATTTTATTTCAAGATTGAAATATATATACAATTATACAATATCATTCTAAGGTTAATATTAAGGAAGACATATCTAATTATATTCTAATTATCCTAAATTACATAATACTAATTTCAATTACAATGATATGATATGATTGGGAATGATATGATTGGAATAATTATGGATGCCCCGCAGTCTTAGTGGGAGGTTCTCGTATGCTGAGACTGTCTCTGAAATCGTCAAACAGTACGCGTGGAAGACCGTTGGTGAAAATGTCAGCAATCTGATAACGGGAGGATACATGGAGAACACGGACTTGTCCACGTGCAACATTTTCTCGGACAAATAAGATATTTATTTCTATGTGTTTTGTGCGTTGATGCTGGACAGGGTTACCTGATAAGTATATCGCAGTCACATTATCACAATAACCACAGTTGATTTTTCAATCAGACAATGGAGTTCTAAAAGTAGATTACGGAGCCAACATGATACAACGACTACATTAGTTACCCATCGGTATTCTACTTCATCGCTTGATCGAGACATCATCGACTGTCGTTTTGACGACAATGAAGTGAGGTTGTCTCCCAAAAACACACAATAACCAGAGGTGGAACGTCGTGTGTCCGTGAAGCCACCCAATCAACATTTGTATAAGATGAGAGACTCGAAATGGATGACTTATACAGGTGCAATCCAAAATGAAGAGTACCCTTAACATACCGCAGAATTCGCTTGAGAGACTCCATATGTTCTTCATTCGGATCATGCATATGTAAACATACATGTTGAACTGCATAGGAGATATCAGGTCTCGTAAAGGTAAGATACTGCAATGCCCCTGCTAAGCTGCGGTAATGTGTTGGATCACTGTATGGTGTACCTGTATAGTTACTCAATTTTGCCTTTGTATCAACTGGTGTATGTGACGGTTTGCAGGAGAACATACCGGCTTTGTCAATGATCTCCTCGGCATATTTCCTTTGAATAAGAAACAGACCACCGACATATTGAGTTACAACAATGTCCAAAAATAATTTAAGGGACTTAAATCCTTCATTGAAAATTCAGATTCAATGAGGGACATAATAGACTGTCGGAGTGATGCAGATGATACTGTGAAAATGATGTCATCTACATATAGAAAGATGTATGCCATGTCATTTTCCTTCTTATAAATGAACAAGGACTGATCGAATTTGCTGTGTGAGAAACCCATTGTGGATACAAACCCTGCAAACCTGTTATGCCGTGCCTTGGATGCCTGTTTCAAACCATATGAAGATTTTTTTAACAGACAAACATAATCCGGATGTGTAGATCTCTGAAGCCCAAAGACTGGCACATGTAAACTGTCTCATGTAAGTGGCCATGTAAAATGCATTTTTGACATCCAACTGATGAATGAACTATGATTTTGACAGTGCCATGCTAAGAACAATACTAATAGTTGATGTCTTAACCACCGGATTGAATGTTTCACCACAATCCACGCCAACCTGTTGAGACCTGTCATCACCAACAAAATGAGCTTTGTGTCTCACAAAGGAACCGTCCGAATTCTTTTTATGACAGAAAATCCATATAGACCTGATTATGTTCACATTAGATGGACGGGGCATCAACTCCCACATCTTATTTTTAATAAGAGCATCAATCTCGTCTAACGTGGTAGCTTTCAAATTCGGGTCTGATAGGGCCACTTTGGGATTTTTTGGAAGAGGTGATGGTTGGAATGAAGATGTTAGGTTAAAATGATGCTTGGATCGAAAAATCCCGTGCATGGCACGGGTTTCAATGGTCTGAGGTTGGGGATTTGGGTTATCGGGTAGGCTATGGGGCCGAGGGGAGGTTCGAACTTGGGCCAAAACTGACAGCTGGTTGCTTTGGTTTTCTGCTTGTTATTGGGCCGACACGGGTTGAGGTTTTGGGCCTGAAGAGATGGGCCTGAACGCCACGAGATGTGGACCGGGACGAGGCCGAAGGAAAAGAGGCAGTGACTTCCTCTTCTCGGACTGGCCCACTCACATTTTTTTGTTGGGCTGGTACGGTGTGTGGGGTATTGTGGACTGGTCCCACGTGATTTTGGGTATTTATATGGTGATGTAAAATTGAATGTATTCCGTCGTCCAAAAAATCATATGAAGGTGGGGATGCCACGTGAGAATTAACAAACGGGAATGTAGACTCATCAAAAACTACATGATGAGAAATAATGATTTTTCCATTCGTCATATCATAACATTTATATCCTCTATGATTTTATGGGTATCCCAAAAACACATAAGGAGTGGAACGAGCTTAAGGTTTGTTAATGGTTGTAGACGAAAACAAGGGATAACACAAACACCCAAAACTCTCAAATGTGTAAAAGACAGGAGACGATGGTACAACATTTGTGTAGATGATATGTTGGAGAGTAGTTTGTTATGAAGAATGTTTAAAAGATATGTGGACATTTGAAGTCCATGATGCCAAAAAAAATGGTGGTGTGGATAAATGCACAAGAAGTGTGCAAATTATATTGTTAATCATTAAAAAAAATCGGCTTTTCCATTTAGAGGTGAGGTGTGTGGACAGGAAAGACTTAAAGACATGTCATTTTGGTGACAAAATTCTTTAAATTGGGTATTTATGAATTCCCTCCCATTGTCACATTGAAAACATTTAATGAATTTGTCAAATTGGGTTTTGATAAAAACACTAAATTGTTTTAAAACGATGAAGACTTGCGATTTCTTCCCTAAGGGAAATGTCCATAGAAAAATCGAATAATCATCCAAAATAAGCATATAATATTTATGACATGTGGATCTTAAAATCAGGGACTTCCACAAATCACAATGCATAATATCAAATGGCATAAGCGTATGTGAAGTAGATAGTGAAAAATGAAGTTTAACATGCTTCCCAAAAACACAAGCATGGCAAACAGAAAAGTCCAAAAGTTTGTTACAATCAACAAAATTATTCTTTCTAACAGCATTGAACAACGGTGCTCCCTGGTGTCCCAACCGATTATGCCATACGATAGGGGAAATAGCTGCAAAGGTTGATGGTTTTGTGAATTGGTTGTTGGTAGTGGTAGTGATGGGATACAAGTCCCCCGTGCTATTACATCTCATTAGTGGCATCCTCGTCTGAAAATCCTTCACAGAAAACCCAAATGGATCAAAATTCACAAAAACATTGTTGTCAATTGTAAAATGACGTACATATATCAAGATTTTAATTAGTTTTGGTGTATGTATGACGTTTTTCAAATATAAAGGTGGGTGAGGGGGAGTTTTACTTGACTAATACCACAAATTAGAATTTTCTGCCCACTATCGACGACAATATTTTTATTACTACTCATATTAAAATAAGATGAGAGATTACCTTGAGATTCCGTCATGTGTGACGTAGCCCCCGTGTCCATGTACCATGAATCATTTGGAACATTTAGATTCATGTTGTTCATGGCCTGTTCGATATCGGTGGGAGCATAACTTGAGGAGGATGGTCCATGGGCTGTAAAAGCTTATTGCGGACGAGAACCTAGAACTCCGGGTTGTCGGTTTGAAGATGTGGGATATGGGCAAGGAGGGGCATCCCATTGTGGTGCCCAAGCCCACGGCAGTATCGCCTCATCGCCTCGGGCCGGATCGGGCTTCTGCCATTTGCCTGGGCCGCCACTACCACTGCTACTGGTGGTTGTTGCAGCCGCCGGCTGGTTGGCCGCTGCCCTTACCCCGTCCATTTCCGTTATTATTTTTTCCTTTGTTATTGTTGCGATTTGACCCCCATTTTTTACCATTGTTGTTGCGATTTCCTGTTCCACCCGAAGTTGCAAAATCCGCGAAATATGAGTTGGTGGAGATGAGGGTTGTTTCGGCAGTGACTGCCCTAGAGACTGGTTGTTTTGCCTTGCGGGTTTCTTAGAGAATTAATCACGAACAAGCCTCATAAAATGGAGGCAACGGATTACTTTGTTGAATGAACGTAACAACCCCATATAATGTTCATTCAACCCCGCAATCAATTGAATAACCAACCGTTGATTTGTCACCGGCGTACCAACGTTGGATTGTTGGTCGGCAAGCATTTTCAACTCTTGGCAATTGGTGGAAACGTTTGAAAAATCATCCAATTTGACGTTTGTGAATTGGTTTTCAAGATATACCGCCCTCGAAGTTTATTATCTTGAAAAATATTTTGCAAACGCTCCCATGCTTATTGAGCCATAGAGTCCGGTTCCAAAATAGTATGCAACAAGTCGTTGGAGATGGTGCCGTAAATTCATTGAAGGACTATAGCATCTAAACGAGACCATAACTTTTTATCAACAACGGTAGTGTCCGATGAAGACTCGGAAGGGATAATATAGTCTATTACTTCGTATGCTCGACAGTGAATTTTGAATAACTCCGCCAAACGAGGAGTATTGCCCTTTTTCCATCTCAAGTTTAATTGAAATAAAGTTCTTGACGTTGTTTACGGCAAGAGCTGGATAGAATTTATGTTTGTCGGCCATAGTTTCCCAAGAAAAAACAAGAATAAAAGACGAAGAGAAAAAAATATTTTTGGATTGGTGGAAGAACCTAAATCGGAAGTGGTTTGGCGGTTAGGGTTGAAAGAGAGAAGAGTGATTTTAGGGTATGTGGTCGGCTAGGGTTTTGAAGAAAAGAAGAAAAGAAGTCGAATTAGGGGTGGTTTTAGGGTTTGTAAAGAAACCCTTTTTGTGTTGGCCGAAAAGAATTATTTGGGGGGGGGGGAGTGGGTAGGCCGAGAAGATGGAGGTGGGCAAAGTTAATTTGTGGCTCTTGATATCATGAAGGAAGTTAATTCCATGAGTTATTTTATTTCAATATTGAAATATATATACAATTGTACAATATCATTCTAAGGCTAATATTAAGGAAGACACATCTAATCATATTCTAATCATTCTAAATTACATGATACTAATTATAATTACAATGATATAATATGATTGGGATAATTATGGAATGACTCCATAATTATCTTAACAGTGTGGTCTGCAAGAGAGAATAGAGACTTATTATTAGGAGTAATTATACTTATTATTAGAGTGGAGAAATGGGAAAAGAAAAGTCAGAAAATACATTGAAAAGGAAAACGACTGCCAATTGGATTGGAAGTAAAGGCATTAAATACGGATTTCAAATTAGTATAAATGAAGTCCAGTCTATTTTAATCAACTTTAAATTATTTATTTCAAATTATAAAATGAATATTAATTTGTAAATAATTATAGTTGAAGTTTAAAAAAAACTGTAGCTGCACACTAAAAGCAAATTTAAAACCGTTTGGATTAGGTAATAAGCATCAAAACACTTTCAGGTGCCGAAGTTGAATTTATAAATACAAAGTTATGATTCGGCTAAATGTGTTGAAACTGATAATTATCATTTACATTAAATGACTAATATCTTAAAGTATTTTTACTCGAAAAAGGACGAGTTACTAAAGTGGATTAAGAGAGTTAGAAATTTTGCTTTGAAAATGATATTTTAGAAATTACAAAAGATAAAAGATTTGATCATACCAAAAGTACTTGTAGGCTGAAAAATCAAAAGCCGGGGGTGATCAACTTATGTTTTGGCTTATAAACACTTTTGATATTTGCCAAATACATAAAAATCTAAAAGTGTTTCTAAGCAAATTTTGGCCAACGTATAAGCTCTTATCCAACTGAATTTTAACTTGATAAAAAATTGGTGATCCCTGGATCCGGGACTTGTTCATTCATAGATAGATGAAAATACAACTTATTGTTTATATTTTGTGTCTCGCACGTAACTTTTAAGAAGAAAAAGAAAAAGATGGAAAAATAAAACAGTATACTGAGGGTCCAAAAGACAATAGCATAGATTTTAAAAGTATATAACAATATCTCGAATAATTATCATAAAATGTGTGATTAGTTCTAACCGAAAATTTGTTGATTTGGTAAAATATATAGAGATAATAAAGACACTATTCTTTTAACTAGTCCCTACCATGTATGTTTTACTATCGCAATTACTCTAAGTTACTTATATGAATAAAATGGGTAAGGGAAACTTCGATAAATAAACTATTGAGAAGACTTGGTATAATGAACCATGAGAACTTTCTCCTCTTGTGACCTTTTGTCGAAGGAGGAGAAGCTTTTTATCTTTGAAGAATGTCAATACTCAATGGTGTCTATATTTTACCTTATCTACATGGACTGACGTGAATACTATTGATTATGTGATTTAGGTTGACATGATAAGAGTTAATTTTAGCGGTGATAAAATTAGTCTACGAAATATAACTGGCACAATTCATTCAAGTTCAAGTGGGTTAATGATTCGTCTTTATTTAATTTAGTTTATTTGACCGGTCCAATTTAGTTCATTTAAAAGTTATGTTGATTTTGGCTAAATATGTAGTCCAATTGACTTATTGGAGAGACGTCAAAATATTTTTTTATTTGATCATAATAAAGAAAAAATAGTTTATGAGGTAATTAAATAAATTATATGAAAACAAACAAAAAATAACTAAAAATTTAGTAAGAGACGAGTTTTGGATCATAACTCATTATTTAATCTATCTTGACCCAGTCCATCACAAGAAGTAATATTTGGGTGGGTTAATCAGACCAGGCGTTCAAGGATGACTCGAAACCTGCACTTCTTTTTTTTTCTAATTTAGATTACGGTCTATGCTCTCTTTCTCTAGGAAGATGCCTGAATTACAATGTCTAAAAGCGAAACGTATAAAATTAATCTTAACAAACTACAATTAGCATTAAACACTATTTTGCTGCTGCCGTTGATTGGTATTACAAGAATATAGCTTAGGGCTGATCTTGGACCACATACAGATTTGGGGTTTTCTCTTTAATGCTTCAATCATTTTTTCCTTCTTTTTGCTGTTACGGCAATGAACTGGAAGAAAATGGTTAAGTTGGAGAAGAGTTATCAATCACAAAACATGTCTATTTAGAGGACCGTTAATAGAGGCCTCCTTACAGAAGTAACCTTGAGATCACTATTAAATAAGAATGATTGGTTCTCTGTGCACAGAAACATAGTTCACCGCCAACAGTCGTGCATACAAGAGTAAAACTTATTCAAGGTACACAACACTTTTGAGCTGCATCCATAACTCGTGAAAAACAATACAGGACAGACCAGAAATGTCCTCCAGGGATTTACACGAATATATCATGATTTTGAGTACAAACCAGGCTAGGAAAAAATATGCCTGGATCCCATCATGAGCTCACTCAATAGTTAAAAGCAACAATGGCAAGGCTCTAAGCTATGCTACTAGGTCGTGACCCGGAGTACTACCTCTGAGAATCAAAACTGGTACTTCTTTATCTCATTATATGCTCCTTGCTTGGTACATCTTCTCATCGGGAGAAGAAAAATAAGATAATTGCTGGCCAGCGACAAGGAAATATTATCACTGTAAAATGCAGCAACCCTCTCAAGACGTACTACTGCTGGATTCAGTTGACCACTTCCAGACTCTAACTTGACCTGATTCATCACCCGTAAAAAATAAACCAGCAGGACCGATCTCGATTCGACGGACGCCCTCCTTAGAGAATATCTTCCCCCTCTCAGAAAAGCTAACCACAGAAGAAGTAATGGTGTTAAACGATTTATTCAATAACAAGAACAAACTATCAGTTCCAACAACATAGAGACTGAGTGTGAAGCTTACGATGGCAAATCATAGACGCGAATCGTGTTGTCGTTGCAAGAGCAGAGCAATACAGGCTTTGCTTCTGCATCATGCATGCCACAGAGAGCGAGCAAACCCTGAAGATAAGACAACATTGTTAAATAACACAGAGCTCCTCTGTCAAAAAAAAAATATGCATCTAACAAAACATCATTGGAGTTTGACATACAAAGCAATCAAGCCTCATTTTTCTGCTCTATATGCAATTTATTCAAATCACCAAAGCAGTAGAGAAAACTTGAATATAATAGTTTAGAGTTTCAAAGTTGTCACAACAAATATTCCCTCCGCCCAGACGTATAATATGATGTTAGAATATGGGATCAAACTCAAAATAGTGTAAATTGTTGGCTGATATCGGGCACCGACTTGCTATTTTTTCAGATATGAAGATAGATAACCAGAAATAATAAATATAAAATGTTCTAGAAATCAAACATTTCTCAAAATTAAAAAGATATTAAAAGTTTTTCAGAAATGAAAATAGATAACAAGAAATAATAAATAAAAAGGTACTAGAAATCAAATATTTCTCAAAATTTCAAAAACTTGTAATAAAAGAAAATGTTATTTGATCACCAGAATAAGCATAGTGCGATACATTAGAGGACCTTTTTTTATAAGTAATATTAGAGGACTTTCTAATTTCCTACCAATTAATTTGTTATTTTATTTTTGGATATTTCTATCACTTAATGATTTAATGTAAAACAAACTGTTGAAAGAGTTAATATTACAACACAACTACACCTCAACCAAAGAAAGTTGGAAAATATTAATAATGGTAAGGGGAAAACAACAATATCATGATATATTTTCTTCACATGATAATTTTTAACAACCAACAAGAGATAAGAAAAGAATAAAATACTCTAGTTTATTATTTTGCTAATCTCTTTTTTCATAATTAATTTTATTCACATAACTAGAGCAACAAGAAGATACAAACTAAAGACAAAAGATCCACTTGATTTGATTCCTCAAGTATGTATAAACTAGAAACTCTAGCACTGCCACTATATCACCAAGGGATCGTTTGGTTGTGGTATTGGAGCAATTAATCCCAGCATTTAATCTTGCATAATATAGTGTAGTATTTGATTGGCTGCATAACAAACAAAAAAGTGTTGCATAACTAATGCAGTGTTTTCTTTGCGGTATTAAATAATACCGTATGTGGAATTAGATGAAAAATGCGGGGATAAAAAGTTGTACAGACTAGCCAAGGCGAAGAGAGGAGGACCCGTGACTTGGATCACGTGAGGTGCATCATGGACGAGGACGGCAAAGTACTGGGGGAGGATGCGCTTATTAGACGAAGGTGGCAGTCTTACTTCCATAAACTCTTGAATGTAGAAGGAGATAAAGACATTGTGCTGGAATACCTAAAGCAATCCGGAAGGTATCGGAATTTTGGATATTGTAGAAGTATTGAGGTTGAAGAGGTTAAGGGTGTTGTTCGCAGGATGCGCGGGGGACGAGTGACCGGGCCTGATGAGATCCCAATTGAATTTTGAAAGAGCGCATGAAGGGCAGGTTTGGAGTGGCTGACTAAGTTGTTTAATGTCATTTTTAAGACAGCAAGAATGCCCAAAGAATGGAGGCGGAGTACGATGATTCCTTTGTACAAGAACAAAGGTGACATCCAAAGTTGCAACAATTATAGGGGTATCAAACTGTTAAACCACTATAAAAGTTTGGAAAAGAGTACTGGAGATGAGGGTGAGAAGACACGTGTATATTTCTGAGAACCCGTTTAGATTCATGTCGGGGCGTTCGACTACAGAAGTCATTCATCTTATTAGGAGGTTGGTGGAGCAGTATAGGGAGAGAAAAAAGGACCAATATATGCCTTTCATCGACCTCGAGAAGGCATACGACAAAGTCCCTAGGAAGGTTCTATGGAGATGTTTGGAGGTTAGAAGTGTACTTGTGGCGTACACTAGGGCGATCAAGGATATGTATGATGGAGCCAAGACCAAGGTACGGACAGTAGGAGGAGACTCGGAGCACTTTCCAGCGGGGTTGCACCAGGGATCAGCTCTAAGCCCATTCCTATTTGCTTTGGTGATGGATGGACTAACGCGACAAATTCAAGGAGAGGTGCCATGGTGTGTGTTATTCGCTGATGACATAGTCCTGATTGATGAGACCCGTAGCTGAGTGACGCTAAGCTGGATGTTTGGAGATAGACTCTGGAGTCTAAAGGGTTCAGGCTGAGTAGGACCAAGACAGAATACATAGAGTGCAAGTTCAGTAACGGGAGCGACCTTGAGACAAACGTGGAGGTGAGGCTTGGTACTCAAGTCATTCCAAAGAAAGAAAGTTTCAAGACTCTCGAGTCTATTATCAAAGGAAATTGAGAGATTGATGATGATGTCACACATCGTATTGGTGTAGGGTGGATGAAATGGAGGCTTGCTTCTAGAGTATTGTGCGATAAAAATGTGCCACCAAAACTTGAAGGCAAGTTCTATAGGGTGGTGGTTAGACCGACTATGTTGTATGGGATGGAGTGTTGGTCAGTCAAGGCATCGCACATCCAAAAGATGAAAGTTGCGGAGATGAGGATGCTGAGATGGATGTGTGGGCATACAAGGAGGGATAGGATTAGAAATGATGATATTCGGGACAGAGTGGGAGTGGCCTCGGTGGAGGATAAGAAGCGAGGTTGAGATGGTTCAGGCATGTACAGAGAAGAGACACAAATACCCCAATGCGGAGGTGTGAGAGATTGGCTATGGACGGGTTCAGGAAGGGTAGAGGTAGGCCGAAGAAGTATTGGGGAGAGGTGATTAGACGGGATATGGCACAGGTGCAGCTTACTGAGGACATAACCTTAGATAAAGGATTGTGGAGGACACATATTAGGGTGGAAGGGTAGTAGGTAGTTGAGCGTAGTCCTACTTACGCTTACATACTGGTAGTTGTAGTGGTATTATTATAGACCTGCTTAGCCTAGCGTACTAGTAGGTGCAGTATTGATTTATACTAATATTTTTATGCAGTTCCAAATATAACTTTGTATTTTAAACAACATAGAGCAAACCATCATCTGAGACCAAACTAAAAGTTAAAAAGTTCTACTTTCATGCTCCTAACACCATTTATTTAGGACAAGAAAATATCATTTTTCTTTTTAGTTTGTACAATGTATGTATTACTCCTTTAGAAATTAACTCTAGAATTTTCAGTAACATAAATGTAGTATGACTTTCAATTCTAGGAAGTATATTGAAACACAAGTATAACTTTATTGAAACACAAGTATAACTTTATTTACTAAGTGTAATTGTTAAAGAGTATTTTATCAAAAATAAACTCAAACCATTTTATGATTCTCTTCCCTATCAAACAAATTGATAACTCTAAGCTTCCGTCAATTTTTCTTTTCTAATCTCTCTCCTTTCTCTAACATATAACTTCCGGAAGGTAAATTAAAACTTGGTCTTCACCGAATGAGCTTGTTTCAGTTTTGACTTAATTAATACTCCTATTAAAAAAATTTCAAGATGATATGTGAGCATATACCAAAGTATTGACAGACGAAGCAGTCTCACATACCCGTTCCTCTTGATGAGTATATGTAACCTCCAAGTTCCCACTCTCGTTAGCAGCCCAGACCTATAAAAACAAGCGCAATCAAATCAACACATGATTGGTTAAGCTTCAGAGGGCTGAATTTCAAGAAAAAGAACAAACATAAACCTTTATCGTTTTGTCCAGTGAACATGATAAAAGAAACTGATCCCAGCATAGAACAGACATAACAACACTTGTATGATCAGTCAAGATCTGTAGACATAGCAAAGTTTCAAGGTTCCATACCTGAAGACACAATAGCAACAGTAAGAACAAAAAGGTACCAACTGCAAAGTCTAGGTCAAAATGCAGAACTCTGGATTCCTAGATTTCTCTACTCATCAAGAGGAAATAGAAAAACATAAGATGATGAGAGAATCCACATCGCACTCCGACCAAACTTACTCTTATTGAATTGTCCATGGAACCAGAATATAGTCTATTAGCTCCAACGACCAGTGATACCACATGATGCGTGTGTCCTGTCAATGCTGTGATTGGATCAAAATTGTTGGTGCTCCCATTATATTTCCATGCCAATATCCCATCCTGCAGTACCTCCCAGTTAATTTACAGACTAAGCTACAAGCTTGTATAGACATGCACTTATGTTTCATTTTCCTTTATTTAGTAAACATATAACTAACCATACACACTTACCTCTGTACCAGCGAGGAGCATATCATTGCCAACGACAAGAGCATAGACTTGTCCAACTGGCCCATTAAGACTGAGGTCAGTTCCTGTTTGAGTATTCCATGCCTGCAAAGTTATCAGACACATCTGTGAAGAAAGAAATGGAATTTTCACTATATTGAGTGTTGTACATATTTGTAAATAGATATGCATATGTCTACCCAAGGTGCGGAGAGAGATATGAACTGCCAGTAAAGAAAGCAGTATGATAAAATAATTGTGTTTGACAGCTCACCTTGACAAGATTAGTTATACCCACAAAAATCCATGGCCCTTCACTCAGCATACAGCCTACTTCACCATCAAAATTGACAACCCCTGCACACTACAACAGGAGGAAACCACAGCATAAGAATTCATTCATGATCCTCCAAAGCTAGAAACTAGAGTCTCTTCATCAAAAAGGCTGGAAACTACAGTCTCATAAAGAGAATAGATCATCATATCCAGTGGAAATAGTTTGGCAAGAAACTACTTGACTACCCTTCAGATGGAAATCTGGAAGAATGTTTATCACATAGACAAGATATATTCAACTTCAAAAATTACTTTTATCCTTTTCTGGGTAGCTTAGAATTTCACACCTTGTTTTCTTATAACTTGTCTAACTGAATCAATTTTTTCTTTCCTTTTTACTTCTTTCAGTAAGGCAGAAGATTCATATTTTATGATCTTAACAGGCTAAACTGGAGAAAGAATTCTCCTTATTTAGGGATGGCGTATGCTATTAAGATCTCATGCAACAAAAAGATAACATTACTGTTCTAGGGAAAAGTGATTGGTAACAGAGCTGAGCAAGTGATATTATTTCTTAGATTTTTCTCGTGAAGTTTTCTACAATATCGGGATTTCAAGCAAAGAAGACAAGATTTTCCTAATCCATTATTGAAAGGGAAAAGTATGAGGAGAACCTGGCCAGACTGGCAATCCCACACTCGTACTGTCTTGTCCGTACTCCCCGAATAAAGCTTATCCGAGCCTGATGGAAAAGCAATCCCTGTAACAACCTGTTCCAATACCCATTGTAATTAACAAAAACAGTGTTCCAACCCAATACAAGAATGAACATTCAGATATAAAAAGACCGTATATTAACGGGAAATCTTCAAAAATATACAGCCCAACATTAAATATTATGCCACGTAGCCCAATATACAATATTATAAAACAACAAAAACAACAATATTTGCATTAGGTTAGGCTATCTACATCACACCCCTTGGGGTGCGGTCCTTCACATGACCCTGCTAACACGGGATGCTTTGTGCAATGGGCTGCCCTTTTTTTACAACAACATACCCAGTGTAGTGTAATCCCACAAGATGGGATCTGGGGAGAGTAAGGTGTATGCAGACCATACCCCAACCTCGTGGAGGTACAGAGGTTATTTCCGAAAGATACTTGACTCAAGTAATACATATCAAAGCAGTTTTAAAAAGATAAGACCCAACAGTATACAACATTATACATGAGGGGAACACATCATACATAATGGGTTAAACCGGGTAACAAACTCAAAATACGGGCTACATGGCATAAATATTTTCTCCCATTAGACATAAGCGTAATTTTTCCCCACGTAGCCCACTATACATTACTCCCTCCATTCCATAATAAGTGATTTTTTAAGTTTTTTTTCAAAATAAGTGGTGTTTTAGGATTTCAAGAAGACTTTGGGCAGATTCTTCCAAGATTACCCTTATTTAAATGGTCAAGATTCATTAACTACCTTTTCTTTTACTAGAAAGTAGTAAAACTTGATTAGGGATAAGTTAGTAAAAACACTCCTAATTTTATAGGAGTGAGCAATTTCTTAAGGAATGTGCATGAGCTTAAAAACCACTTATTATGGAACGGAGGGAGTATTATACAACATTATACAGTATTATGCAACATTATACATGGGGGAAAAGCATTATACATAATGTAACAACCTTGTATAAAAGTATACCTTTTGGTCGCCTTCAAGTTGGGTCAACAATGTGAAGCAATCCCCAGTAGTCCAAGAATGCAAATACCTACAAGTGTTACCATATGTACAATTCCCTTTTACCCAATAATTACATACTTTCTCGGTCTTCCTCACAACTGCACCTCCACCACCAGCAGTTCTCCCCCATGTATTATTAAAATTCGGATTCCTACGCAATCCTGAACCACCTCTATTATTATCATCGGAAAACCCATGAGGCTGCTCGGACGACGACGAAGACATCCCATTATTCCCATGAGGCTGTTGCTGATGTGGCGGTGCGGATAATTCTCTATGAAAAAAAGGACATGGAAATCTGTTACATCTTCCAGCCCTCCAATGATAACAAACTTTTGGCTGTTTATTATTATTGTCTCCATGTTGTTGTTGTGAAGGACCTAACCGATTGAACACGCGTTTGCTTCCATCCATTTCCATTAACCTTCTGGAATCTTGAATTGTTCGAGCCTTCTCTCTATGATTTTGAATTTGCGAATTTTTTTTTTATCGAGTGAATGATCAGTGGATTTTCGAAGGGAGATAAACTCAGTGATTTAGTGTGACCAAATAGGGTTTGATCATGAAAAGGAGGACTGAGAACTGAGAAAATCAAAGAATTATTAGGGTTTTGATGAATTGGGAACCCTAATTTTGGAGTTGAAGAAGAAAGTTAAAAGGGGGGAAGAAGAATGGAGATTGGTGATTCAGACATATGCAGAGCTTTTGGGCTATTCAGATTTGAAAATCGAAACAAAAAATCGAGTGGATTTTGTTCGGGCTGTTAATATTTCTTTGCGAGAATTAAATCTGGAGCTTTAGGAATTATTTGATCAAGATACTTTAATGGTGGATGAAAAAAATGAAGAAGAATGCATAATAGTCGTTTCCCATATTTTTTACCTTTGGGGATCACATATGTGAGCTCTAACTCGCGTGAGATCGGGTGTATCTCACGCGAAATAACATGTAGAATGTCTGTGTTATGTGTTTAATTTTAAAAAAATATTTTTTTTATTCCTAAATTTATATCAAAAATTCATTTTAGCAATTTAACTTGATATATATTTATTTACTTTCTTAATTATTTTGAAATGAAATAACACCGCAAATACTGATGTGGCAAAAAAAAAGAGAAATTAAAACGCTTAGATTTTAGCCAGCATATTGTTGCACTCTCTGTTTGATTTTTTGCCTGAGGGAATTGAAAAACGCTTTTGAAGCTACAGTTCAAGAAACAGAGAAAGACCCAATTTTTCTTTCCTCCACAAGGCTCTACCTTTTACTTGGTAAAATAAATTAAACAACCCAGCACCAGCAACATAAACGGTCGGAATTTAAACCAACTCAATACAAAAAATCACAAATTCAATTCACCATAACCCTTCAATCTCATCTCCCTGCTCTTCCACAAGGTCCCTTCATAAACCCATCATAATTACATTTAAATGCGATGATTTTAGTGATTAATTAGTGTAAAAAGATATAATTAAGGAAAAAATGATGACATATTTAAAAGAAATGAAGAAGAATAAAAAATTAAAATTTAGATAATATTTTATGTGGCTATGATGTGGCTTTGACATGACGCTGACATACCTTGACGTGGCGCACGTGTACTGCACCTCACATTATGAGATTGATATTATAATCTCAGGGTGTTATTTATTTCATTTCAAACAAGTATAAGGGGGTAAATAAATGTCCGTAAAATTAAAGTATTAAAGTGAGTTTTCGATACAAATTTAGGGGTGAAAAGATGTATTTTCTCTTAATTTTATATAAGTTAATGTGTCTACTTGTGCATACCCAAAATTCAGAGATATTTGCTAGTTGAAATTAAGTTTAGGGTCCTATTCATTTACTGTGCCTTTTTTTATTTCACATTGGTATTTTATCAAACTATGATTAATTGTCTTCCTTGAGCATATAAAATCTACGGAAAAGGGTCAAAATGTCATTAACTATACTAAATTGAATAAAAATGTCCTCTGTTAATAGTTTGACCTAAAATACCTTTGTTGTTAATAGTTTGTGTAGGGTTTTGTTGGGTTGTTGTACGCAGCGGATATTAAAAATTTGTTTCAAACCCAACAAACGTAGAACTGTTTGACTATAGGGTAATTTAAAACCGTAAACATAAGACTCGAATGATACTTACATGTTTACAATATCTGAAATCTTTATCAACTGTGGGTGCGCACGCGAATGCTCTTTCGATTGCAAGCTCCAAGCTTCAATGTATTCCTCCTTTGGAAAGCTAGGAAATCCGGTAGAGGTTTGAAAGAGTGTTTTGATTTTGAGTCTCTAAGACTTAGAATTGATATGAAAATCAAGTGTAATGAATAATGAAGTGTATGTCTGTATTTATAGGTGAAAATTAGGTCAACCCGGATTAGGGTTTGACCTTGGGCCAGGCCCAAAGAATTTCAGCACATTCTTAATTAAATCAAAAATCTAATTTTGACTTAATTAAAACAATCATCATTCATTTAAATATCTCGATTCTAAATCGAATATTTAATAATCTCTCAATACATCCTTAGATCGAAAGGACAATCGACATAGTGTAACCCTACGTGCCTTCTCATATCGACACTAATCAAATTAAGGTCTATGCGGAACTCCTAGACGGCGCCGCAAGACGAACTCAATATGTGAAGTACGTTTACATGAATCCAGTAAACTTAACATCTATGTGGTAAGATAAAATTATTTCATTCACGATACTCTCGATCAGGCTTAGGATTTGCCAAGTGTCTATCCAAATGACTTGATCATTATATCTCATCTATATTGGTTGACAACAAGACCATATTCTAGATATGTCTATTGCGTTGGCCAACGACTTAGTCAACCCAATATCAATGAGAAGCTGAGTGTTCTCTCGAATATACATTCGAGGAATGAATCCTAATCTTGGCTCAACTACCACCTTTAATCCACATCGTAATGTACCCAATACAAGTCATATCTCAACTTATAAGGTATTTGAGCTTAGGACAGGATCAAAGTATATTACTATGTAGACAAGGTGTGTATTGACCTCAAGTCTAAGGACTTCTATCTTCCACACGCTGATCATACTTTAGACATATATAACAAACAGTATATCAGCAGGGTATATCAATACTTCCAAAGTATCCATGTGTCCATCACGAGTAGTCATTACTCATAGCAGGTGAGACATACTACATCCTCTAAGGAAGTGATGCAGACCACATGTCGACTTATCACATATCATCGATATCCCATTCTTGATGATCATTAGTCGAGGCTATTTTAAGAGTTACGTTATAATATTAATATCTCACATTAT
The DNA here is from genome assembly GCA_029783415.1 of Anisodus acutangulus. NCBI lineage: Eukaryota > Viridiplantae > Streptophyta > Magnoliopsida > Solanales > Solanaceae > Anisodus > Anisodus acutangulus. The sequence continues at coordinate 39,287,816 of CM056497.1, read as the reverse complement.
TAATAACAATGTAACCTCTAGGGATGCATATTATAGAATATTATAAACAATCAACTAATAATTCAATAATTGCAAATGTCAAAATATTAATCTTCATTAATAATAATACGAATGTGTATGAAGTATATTTGTCCTAATACAGATTGTCTCTAGGACATAAATATACTTTCAATCTCCCACTTGGCCTAGAGCCAATATCCAACATATCTAATGCTCATATTCTCAAAATGACTATTATGTTTGACTAAGCTTAATGGTTTAGTGAGTGGGTCAGCTAGATTATCGTCTGTGGGAACATAGTCTAATCTAATCTCTTCAGTCTCCACCATCTCCCTGAGTATGTAGTACTTCCTTGGTACATGCTTGTTTCTGTTTGTTGATCTTGGTTCCTTAGCCTGTGCAATCGCACCAGTGTTGTCACAATAAACAGTTATTGGACAATTGGCACTCGGAACTACCCCTAGTTCCTTCAGGAACTCAGAAATCTTTACCAGCTTTCGATCCAGCAATGTACTCAGTTTTTGTTGTCGAATCAACAATTGTAGCTTGTTTGGAACTTTTCCAGCTCACTGCTCCACCATTGAAAATGAACGTGTACCCAGACTGAGATTTGAAGTCATCAAGATCTGTCTGGAAGCTAGCATCAGTGTACCCAGTAGCAGCTAGCTTTTCTTCCCCACCATAGACTAAGAAGTAATCTTTAGTTCATTTAAGATACTTAAGAATACTCTTGACTGCTTTCCAGTGTTCTTCCCCAGGATTCTGCTGGATTTTGCAAGTCATACTAAGTGCAAAGGCCACATCTGGCCTAGTACAGGTCATGGCATACATGATCGATCCTATAGCGGAAGTATATGAGATCTTCTTCATGTGTTCAAGTTTTATAGTATTAGAAGGACTGTCCTTCTTAGATAACTTGATGCCTTGTCCCATAGATAGACCACCTTTCTTGGAATTTTCCATAGAAAAACGTCTAAGCACTTTGTCTATGTAGACTGACTGTGACAGCCCCAACAATCTATTAGGTCTATCCCTATAGATCCTAATTCCCAGAATGTAGTAGGCTTCACCTAAATCCTTCATCATAAAGGTACTGAACAACCACTCATTGACTGACTACAGGAGGGTCTTATTGTCTCCCATTATCAATATGTCATCTACATATATAATAATGAAGGCAATACTCTTATCCTTGCATTTACTATAAACACAGGGATCCTCTTTGCTTCTGACGAAATCAAATGACTTGATAGCCTTGTCAAAGCAAATGTTCCAACTCCTCGAGGCTTGCTTAAGCCCATAAATGGACTTTTGTAGCTTGCATACAATATTTGGTTTGGACTCAAGAGAAAAACCCTCGGGTTGTTTCATATACACCTCCTCAACTAGATTACCATTGAGGAAAGCGGTTTTGACGTCCATCAACCAAATGTCATAGTCATAATATGCAGCTATTGCAAGCAAAATCCAAATGGACTTAATCTTTGCAACATGTGAAAAGGTTTCATCATAATCGACCCCAGGCCGTTGATTATAACATTTAGCCACCAACATTGCTTTATAAGTCTATACATTTCCAAATACATCGATCTTTTTCTTGAAGACCTATTAGCATTCTATGGGTTTAACCCCAGCTAGCAAATCAACCAAGTTCTACACTTGATTGATGTACATAGATTCCATCTCGGATTTCATGGCTTCTTGCCATCTCTTCGAATCAATGTCCAACATTGCTTCGTTATTGGTTGTAGGCTCATTGTTATCGGGAATATGTATCTCACTGTGTGTTTCCACAAGTAGATTTAGTTTTTCATGAGGATGATGAGTCCTAGTGGACCTACGAAGTTGATCGTTTTGCAATTCAATGCTTAGTATGTTCTGACCGTGAGAGGGTTCTTATGTGTTGGATAATCCACTAACTTGAGAGCTCTCAGAAATATCATTTTCATGTATTTCCTGAATGGGAGGAGGTGTAACCATTGCATCTACTCCCAAACGCTGTGTAGGAGGATCTTGCATTTCTGCATTGTTCCTCGTAACACTCCCATTGGCCGAAGGGCGTACTTGAAGTACCCAATCTTCGCCAACGCCAAATACTCCCACTGAATTCTTGCCTTGGTCATTCGGCAAGGATTCAACATCTATGTTATCTTGCGGTTCTTAAATTTCTTCAAGTTATATCTCTATGCAACTATGTTCCTTGTAGACATATTCTTCTTCAAGGAAAGTTGCATTCCTGGAAACAATGACCTTACGTTCTCCAGGAAGATAGAAGTAGTATCCCTTAGTTTCCTTTGTATACCCCACGAAGTAACATTTCTCACTTTTGGATTCCAATTTGTCAGTGAGCATCTTCTTAACATATGTAGGGCACCCCCAGGATCTCATATGTTTAAGAGCTACTTCTTGCCATACCACATCTCATAGGGTGTCTTTTCTACTGACTTGGAAGGAACCATGTTAAGAACATATATTGAGGTTTGTATCGCATGTCCCCAAAGGTATGTCGGTAGAGCTGAGAAGCTCATCATGGATCGAACCATATCTAATAAGGTTCGGTTTCTCCTTTCGGCAACACCATTCATCTGTGGTATTCCAGGAGGTGTCCACTCTGATTGGACTCCATGTAGCTTTAAGTAATCTAGAAAATCCTTGCTCAAGTATTCATCTCCTCGATCTGATTGAAGGGTTTTGATACTTGTTGCAAGTTGCTTCTCTACTTCTGACTTGTACTCTTTGAACTTATCAAAAGCCTCGGATTTATGTCTCATATGATACACATATCCATACCTTGTGAAGTCGTCAATAAAAGTGATGAAGTATGGGAAACCTCCTTTAGCTTGAGTCGAAAATGGCCCACATACATCAGTATGGACCAACTCAAGCACCTTCTTGGCTCGCACACCTTTCCCAGAAAGTGTCTTATTGGTCATCTTTCCTCTCAAGCAAGATTCGCAGTTACCATAAGACTCTAAGTCAAATGGGTCAAGGTAGTCTAACTTCATCAACCTTACTATCCTTGATTCGTTGATATGACCAAGTCTGCAATGCGATATGTAGGTAGAGTTTCTATTACTTATCTTAGCTCGTTTGTTTTTTACATTGAATATTTATTGACTACAGTTTAGTGTATATAATCCATCCACGAGAGGAGCACTTCCATATATAACATTATTAAAAGACAATACTTGACTGCCATTATAAATATATGAGGAAAAACCCTCCATGTCCAAAATAGGGATAGAAATGATATTCCTCGTTAACGAGGGTACATAGTAACAATCATTTAACACTAGATAATAGCCAGAAGACAAATTTAATCTATAAGTTCCTACGCGCTCAGCATCTACTCGTGCTCCATTTCCAACACGTAGGTCTACCTCTCAAATGTGTGAGCCATAAACGTCCAATACCCAGGAATGAGAGTTATTTATAGACATATTTATTTCAATGACGTACATACCTTGTCCACCAGAGGTAGAAGCACCTGGTGCTTTTCCTCCTCCTAGTGCAGTGCAGTCCTTCTTCCAATGCCCATTCTTGTTGCAGTTGAGGCATACATCCTTAGCCGGATTCACATTCTTCTTCTTTTTCACATCCCACTTAGGCTTCATAGCTGAGGGCGCATCGACTTCTTTGCCCTTCTTCTTCTACCATTCCTTACCGTTCGTCTTGGGTCGGCTAGTAGAGCTCACCATGAGCACAATTTTGTCTTTGGAAGTGGAAGACTCAAAGGTCTTTAGCATGTTTTGCAGCTCCGGCAGACTCGCCTTCGTTCCATTCATATTGTAATTCACTATGAAGTTTTTAAAGGAACAAGGGAGAGAGTTCAGGATGAAGGTGGTAGAGATATTATTTACAACTTCGTTCTAATTGAAGCAAGTCTCTCTATCAGCCCTATCATCTTCAACACATGCTGCGAGACCTGGCCCCCTTCATTGAGCTTATTAAAAGCAAGTCTCTCTATCAGCCCTAATCATTATGGTCTTTTGTTTAATTATCTTTCACTATTTTAACATACTTCTACGACCCATGCTAGAATACAGACATATATTAATTGAGGTTATAATGGGCCAAGATCCAAGCCTATTCTATCTTCGCGTTTGCTTTGGCTAATAATTCAATAACACATCTTGGTAGGTTCTAAACCAATTGCAAAACTTATTTGCAATTCTTGGTTGATCAAATATTATATTTAATCTTGCATCCTTAGATTAGTTCGACACTTTGGCGCAAAGATTTGTCTAAGCAAGTCAACCCCATTACACGACTGCGTTTATGTATCTAAGTAAATTTGGCCTTTGTGAGCAAACACTTTGGTGTAAATACCCACAAAAGTTTATCGTTTAACTTTACATTTAAAACACATCTATGAAAGAGTCCGGGTCCTCGTAGACTTAGAGCAAATGCTTTGGCATAAATACTCGTATCGCCGAAAATAACTTTGCACTCTAACAATTATAATGGACGACGCGTTTTAATTTAGACTTATATTTAAAATTTTGGAGAACATTTTAATTTAGGGTTTTAACCAAGATCAACTCTTTTACGCCATATCCAATATGACATCTTAATATCATGCAAAACTAATGACACATATAGTTGGGAACCATCAACCCAATATGCATGATATAAGATGGTTTAATCAAATACTGGGCGCCGCCTAACCAGAGAGTTATAGCATACACTATGCTAATTATTAAATGAAAGCATTTAAACACTTAACATATAGTTCGTCTATTATTCAACAATATACAATTAATAATAATCACGGGTTAACTTGTCTAAACTCTAAAATTCAAGTCTAATCCAAACAGTCCCTTAAACATTTTCTGATTTTAAAAACTGATTTTCAGGATATTTCTGTAAGTTCCAGATTTTTAGAATTTATAGTTTAGTCCCTCAACAATTTAAAATTTCAATTTTGAACCCCTTTAAATTCAAAAAATCCAATTTTAATTTTCAGACAATATTTTCAGATTGCAGGGACCTATTTGTAATTTTCAAAATTTTAAATTAATTACACATTTGGCCCAAGGGACCAAATCTGCTTTTTTGAAATTTACAGATTTGCCCCAAGGACCAAATCTGATGATTTTAAAAACTTTTTCAGGGACCAAATTGCAATTCCAGAAACTTCTAAAATTTTCAGATTTTTCCCAAGGGCTAAATTGCAATTACAGAAACCGTCACTGCCCATTCGGAACAGTGACTGCCTCCACTGTTCATGCCGGAACAGTGTTCAATTACTGTTCATTGTTCCGATTTTTTTTTAACTGGAGCCTCGGTGCCGCAGCGTTTCATCGTGGAGTTGCGGTGCCTCCGTCTTAGAAGCACAAAATCCGCATTTTCAAAATCCTAAAACTGGTTCAGGGTCAGATTTGCAGATTCATCTTTGTTATCCTTCACTATCAAACAACACGTCCATCGACCATCATCCAATCCCTTCTCGTTCTTCGCTTCAGTGCACCATGTTCACAATGAACCGTTTACGCACATTGACTTAGAGGAGTTAGATCGGAATGACTTTCTCGATTACATCATTGTTTAATAGTTTGGGAGACAAGGATGATGTGCTTTTAAGATATTAGGTTTTCAAGCTTTAAAAGACATAAATTTCAGATTTAAACAAATTCTAACTCATATTATTATTAACTAATTACCTTATCATCATACAAAACAACCCTGACTCTTGATACCATTGTAGGGTTTTGTTGGGTTGTTGTACGCAGCGGATATTAAAATTTGTTTCAAACCCAACAAACGTAGAACTGTTTGACTATAGGATAATTTAAAACCATAAACATAAGACTTGAATGATACTTACATGTTTACAATATCTGAAATCTTTATCAACCGTGGGTGCGCACGCGAATGCCCTTTCGATTGCAAGCTCCAAGATTCAATGTATTCCTCATTTGAAAAGCTAGGAAATTCGACAGAGGTTCGAGAGAGTGTTTTGATTTTGAGTCCCTAAGACTTAGAATAATGATATGAAAATCAAGTGTAATGAATAATGAAGTGTATGTCTGTATTTATAGGTGAAAATTAGGTCAAACCGGATTAGGGTTTGACCTTGGGCATGGCCTAAAAAATTTCAGCACATTCTTAATTAAATCCAAAATCCAATTTTGACTTAATTAAAACAATCATCATTCATTTAAATATCTCAATTCTAAATCGAATATTTAATAATCTCTCAATACATCCTTAGATCGAAAGGACAATTGGCATAGTGTAACCCTACGTGCCTTCTCATATCGACACTAATCAAATTAAGGTCTATGCGGAACTCCTAGACGGCGCCGCAAGACGAACTCAATATGTGAAGTACGTTTACATGAATCCAGTAAACTTAAACTCTGTGTGGTAAGATAAAATCATTTCATTCACGATACTCTCGATCAAGCTTAGGATTTGCCAAGTGTCTATCCAAATGGCTTGATCATTATATCTCATCTATATTGGTTGACAACAAGACCATATTCTAGATATGTCTATTGCGTTGGCCAACAACTTAGTCAACCCAATATCAATGAGAAGCTGAGTGTTCTCTCGAATATACATTCGAGGAATGAATCCTAATCTTGGCTCAACTACCACCTTTAATCCACATCGTAATGTACCCAATACAAGCCATATCTCAACTTATAAGGCATTTGAGCTTAGGACAGGATCAAAGTATATTACTATGTAGACAATGTGTGTATTGACCTCAAGTCTAAGGACTTCTATCTTCCACACGCTGATCATACTTTAGACATGTATAACAAACAGTATATCAACAGGGTATACCAATACTTCCAAAGTATCCATGTGTCCTTCACGAGTAGCCATTACTCGTAGCAGGTGAGACATACTACATCCTCTAAGGAAGTGATGCAGACCACATGTCGACTTATCACATATCATCGATATCCCATTCTTGATGATCATTAGTCGAGGCTATTTTAAGAGTTACGTTATAATATTAATATCTCACATTATTAATAACAACGTAACCTCTAGGGATGCATATTATAAAATATTATAAACAATCAACTAATAATTCAATAATTGCAAATACCAAAATATTAATCTCCATTAATAATAATACGAATGTGTATAAAGTACATTTGTCCTAATAAAGATTGTCTCTAGGACATAAATATACTTTCAGTTTGGTCCAAAAATATCCCTATTATTACTTAATTGGGTCAAAATGTCCTTTCTCTAATAAACATATTACTTTTTTTATTTTTAAACACATTTTTTTCTAATAAAAATATTATTTTAAAATAACCCCTTTCTTGTTTTCTTTCTTTTAAAATATCTTTAACAAATAAAAAAGTGAGAAGTAATCTTTTTTTTCTTAATCTCATTTTATCATTTAAAATAGAATAACCCATGTATTTTTTTAACTGATAACATAGGTATATATATATATATATATATATATATATATATATATATATATATATATATATATATATATGACATACTGCCCAAAAACATAGTAACTCCATCATTAATTTTCATTTAGATACTGATAAAATTATTTTTTCTAATAACATAGGAAATATTTTATTTATTAATTTTTTTAATTAAAGAAGGATAAGCATTTGCTAATATAATTCTTGATTTTAAAGCTAAGATGCAATAATCATAATGCCATAAAATACAAAAAAATATTAAATTACTTCAAATCATAAAATAGCTTTTAAATATCATCGATGAAGTTATTATTGATATTTTGTCATTTTAACTTTAAAATCTAACATTCTATTAGCAAATGCGTATCTTACTTCAATGCACAAAAGATTAAGAACTAATACTATTTTTATACTAACATAGGAAATATTTTATTTATTAATTTTTTTAATTAAAGAAGGATAAGCATTTGCTAATATAATTCTTGATTTTAAAGCTAAGATGCAATAATCATAATGCCATAAAATACAAAAAAATATTAAATTACTTCAAATCATAAAATAGCTTTTAAATATCATCGATGAAGTTATTATTGATATTTTGTCATTTTAACTTTAAAATCTAACATTCTATTAGCAAATGCGTATCTTACTTCAATGCACAAAAGATTAAGAACTAATACTATTTTATTAGTATAAAAATTATCGTTATCTAAATGAAAATTAATGATGTGTTACTATGATCTTATACACATGACTTAAATTATCGGTTAAAAAAGTACATGGAGTTATTCTATTTTAATTGATAAAATGAGATTAAGGAGAAAACAAATTACTTCTCACTTTTTTATTAGTTAATGTGATTTTAAAAGAAAAGAAACAAGAAAAATATTTTTAAAACAATAAATTATTCGAAAAAAATGTGTTTAAAAAAAGAAAAGAAACAAGATGATTATTAGAAAAAAATGCATTTTGACCCAATTAAGTAACAATAGGGGCATTTTTGGACCAAGCCACTTGTAAACGATATTTTTATTCAATTTCGCATAGTTTAAAGATATTTTTAACCGTTTTCCTTTAAAATTTATTATAGTAAATTTGTAATTTTTGTGGCTTAAGTCTAAGAATTTATATATAATCCAAACAAATATTATGGGATGTGGGGGTGGGGATAGGGGTGTGGGATGATGCGGGTGGGGACTACAGGTTGGGGTGAAGCTAATGTGTGTTGGAGGGTGGGGAGGACACAATCAATATAAAATGCCACTTGTGGAACTTGTTTTTCCTACTTCCATTAGGAACGTTATTTTTCTCATCTTTAATTTTTTTTTTCACTAGAACCTTCAACTATACATTCATTAAGGACATAATATGTCCGAAGGTGCATACAACATCATTTACAATCCAACTTGAGAATATTCTTTCCCAAGAAATTCAAACCAAGTAACAAAAAAATAGAAAACTCAGCTAAGTTATGAGCAACAAAATTAAACCTTCTAGGGATATGTACAAACATGACATGATCTTGACATGAATACATGTTCTAAATATCTTTACATGTTACATTCATATCTCAAGTTATCTTCACATTTTTCTTCAATATATCTACTATGCCCTTCACATCAGAGGAAATATAAAGTTTTCTACATCCATTTTGTATCGATTTTTCCACAGCTTTGCTTCAACAATCATAAACTTCCCAACTAACTAAATTGGGGATCCATGGGCATGAAGCAACGCACCCTTACTATTCTTACAAAACCTAGTGCACCAAAACTGGTGATATAAGGCAATTTTAAACCAAATAACTACCTATTTTCGGATAAATTTATAATATGTTCAAAATAAAAAAAAGTACCTTAATTTGAACTCCAGTGACCATTCAGTAATTTTCATTCTATTTTTTTTTTTGGTTGCAGTGACTACTTCACATCTAATTAATTTCCTAAGATCACTCCTATCCAGTCAAACTAAAGAGATCCACAAACCATCTTTATGATACACCTGGGGGGTGGGGAAATTAAAGTTCAAGGTAAATGAGGTGGATTTTTTTTAAGAATTATTTAAGTAACAATACGATTAAGTTTACTTATTTGGAAAAAATGTTGTATTGGGAAACAAATTTAATTAATACAACAACTATGTCTTAAGTTTTATTGATGCGTTTTGTATGTTGATTAAACACAAAGAGTATTGACCAAGAACTTAACTAGCTCTATATTGCATTTACATGATATATTTTAAAACTAAGTCTATGAACTGTATATCAGTGTATATTTCAGTATATCGCAGTTAGTTGAGTTTGTTAGGAGTTAGTTACTTACAAAATAATGATTAGTCTATTAATTTTAGTTTGTTACCAGCTGTTGACAACTGGACATAAGCAACTTGTCATGCCTCGAACCATGACCTACACGTAACACGACACTCGGTGTCTGGCTGCATGTGATCGAGCGAACCAACTGACTGGCTGAATCAACATGTGGTATAAACTGAATGCGGAATATTTTATCAACAAGCTAAGATACCAACAAGTCTAACTGATAAATCATAAATGCGGAAACAATCTGAGTGTGTTGTTAAACAGAACAATATACCTGTGATATACACTGAATATACAGAAGTATATATCACAGGTATACAAAAGCAGTGGACCAACAAAGCAGGGCAGTGGCCCAAAACCGACAGTGGCTAGTAGGCCCAGTTCGGAAGCCCATCACGGGCAGTGGCTTCAGAAAGCAGTGGTGTATATATGGAATGTAGATTGTTGATATATTGTAGTGTAAATGTTACCTTAATTAGTCTTGTACACTTACCATAATTGTATAGTTAGAATTATGGTAGAATAAGGTTTTAGAAATAGAATAGGAATATGATTCTCCTATTATGGAAATATGTAACTTTTATATATAGTCTTTCAATTAATGAAAATAATCAAGGGGATTATTTCTTTCATGGTATCAAGAGACTAGGTTTTACAAAAAAATTTATCTCCCAAATTTTTTGGACCATTCTCGGCCGAGAACCCCCCCCCCCCCCGGGTTTCTCTCCCAAATTTCGTTTTCCGCTCTCAAAAACCTTTCTTAATTTTCCCTTCCTTCTTTGTTCTTTCAATATGTCTAAGAACAATTATCATCCTGCCCTCATGATTTCCAACATCAAGAATTGTATCCCTATTGTCCTTGAGATGGAAAACGTCCAATATGCGACGTGGGCGGAGTTGTTTAAAATTCACGCTCTCTCCTATCAAGTTCTTCATCACATCATTCCTCCCGCTAAACCTCTTCATGCGGAGGATCCTGATTTATGGATTACTCTTGATGCTACCGTTCTCTGGTGGATCTACGCTACTATTTCGGTTGACCTTCTACAGACGATTATTGAGCCGGATACCACGGCTATGGCTGCCTGGAATAGATTGCGTGACATATTCCAAGACAACCAACATTCACGTGTCGTCACACTCGAGCAGGAATTCTCTCTAGTTCGAATGGACGAATTTCTGAACGTTTCTGCATATTACAAGAAACTAAAGGAGTTGGCGGATCAACTCCGGAATGTTGGCGCACCGATAACTAATAATCATCTCGTTCTACAGGTGGTTGCCGGTCTTTCAGAGGACTATAATGGTGTTGGAACTCTCCTTCGCCAAAGCAACCCTCTTCCCGACTTCTATCAAGCCCATTCCATGCTTACTTTGAAAGAAACCGGTTTGGCTAAAAAGGCAGCTACCGGAGCAAGCCCCGTCGTCATGGTAGCATCCTCTCCTAGTTCTTCGGGTTTTGTTAATAATTCGGGCCAAAACCATAATCATGGTGGCGGCAAGAATAATCGCAAGAATAATAACAAAAACCGCGGGGGCAAACGCGGCAGTTCTGGTGGCGGCTCCGGTGGTCAGCAAGCAGGCGGTGGGCCCCATCCAGGGAACAATGGCCCACCACCCCCTGTTCCCAGTAGTGGGGCTTATGGCAGTGGGGTTGGGGCAGTGGGCCGTGGGCCAGCAGCCCTTATCATTTAGCAGAAAATTCCAGCGATGGGGTGCCAGCGATTCGAGCCCAACACCAGCCAGTGGCGGCCCACTCGGCTGGGCCCAAAGAAGAAGCAGAGCGCCTATGGCCCAGCTCCATCACGGACAGGAATTCTTGGGCCCCGACCTCCACAAGCCCATCATACAGCAGGCCCCACTCATACCGATATCGAGGACACAATGCATACGTTGGGGTTAACTCAACTGAACCAAATTGGTATATGGACACCGGTGCCACAACTCACATGACTTCCGAATCAGGTACTCTTTCATCTTATTCCAATTTGAGCACCCCTCGGGGGATAATTGTTGGTAATGGCAGTTCTATTCCAATCCTAGGGTATGGTCAGAAAACATTGTCTCCCCCCAATCCACCCCTTCTCTTGAAAAATACTTTACATGCTCCTAAATTGATTAAAAATTTAGTGTGTGTCAGAAAGTTCACAACTGACAATTCGGTTTCCGTTGAATTTGATCCTTTTGGTTTCTCTGTGAAGGATTTCAAGACGGGGAGCCATCTCATGAGGTGTGATAGTAGGGGGGATCTGTATCCTATCATGCCCGGTTTCAGTCCATCGAGTCCAGCCTTGCCGTCAGTTTTTACAACCATCTCTCCTTCCGTGTGGCATGCTCGCCTGGGTCATCCGAGAACTTCTATTTTATCAGTTTTAGATAAAAATAGCTTTATTTCTTGTAAGGGTACGAGTCGTACTCCACTTTGTCAGTCTTGTTCATTAGGAAAAATTATTAAGTTGCCATTTGTAGACTCCAATTCTCATACTTCAATGTCATTTGATATTATTCATAGTGGCCTATGGACATCTCCTGTTCTTAGTTCAATGGGTCATCGATATTATGTTCTCTTTTTAGATGATTATTCTAGATTTTTTTGGACGTTTCCAATTGCGAACAAATCACAAGTGTTTTTCGTCTTCATCAATCCTAAAGAGAATACGTCGGAACAATCCTAAAGAGAAGTTCAAGCTCTATAGCACAATGTAGGATCAAGAAGAATGAGAAACACCTATAAATGTCTTGGTAGTCTTTCGATCATGCAGGTGATCAGGTTGCACAAAGAAGACTCCACTAGATATAGCTCCACATGCACAAACAACTCGTAGGACACATCTAAATCTAGGCTCTAATACTAAGCTTGTCACGCTCCAAACCCGACCCTGAACGTAACAGGTATCTGATGCTATGAACAACACCGGAAGCACCTTATAAATCACTAACCATTTACCTTTTTAACAATATTTCATTATTTAATCAAACAAGGTATAGATAGCTAGATGAAATCATGACCGCAATTAGGAAATAAAATCAGCGGAAGTCTATTATAAATATGTCATCATAACTATAGCAACACCCAATGAGTCAAACAATGACTTCAACATATACCAACAATATAAATGTCTATCTATGGAGCTTCTATGAGAGATAAACAATAGTCTAACTTCAGGACGTAACCCGAAAACTAAAGTAGTAAACTAGATAGATAGGGTATCTCACGAACAAGGGTGTGGGTTCACCAATAAGTCTGGAAAGCAGCAAGTTCTCCTACTTTGTACGCTTATCATGAGCCTGCTCTTCTTCGTTACCTAACATACCATCAAAAAAAATAATGGTATGCTTGAGTACTGGGTACTTAGTGAGTGTCTCCGGGACAATAGTTAATAGCATAATATATAAGTATTAAGTGTAATTAAAACAATGTTGAGAAACAACTTAAAATAAATGATAATATCTCATGAACATCTAGTATAAGTCAATGATAAAGATATAATCACTTTGAATTCTTAAGTCATTCTCATTACCTTAAGTTCTTTCAAAATAGTTCGAAATCTCAAAGATGGAATAAGATTATAACCTTAGTAAAATCACCAGTAAAAGCCATCAACATAGAAATATATCAATTTCAACTTATTATATCATTCATCACATTAAGTCATTTCAATCATGAACTCAAAATCATCAACAAGTCACTCGCAGACAACTAAAGTATAACACATGCCAATACAAGCCCAAATCAATGTAACGAAGGGATGACTATTAAGGTTCCTTAAAACCGCATAGAAGAACCACATTAGGATTGTCACCCTCGATGGCTATCATTCCTCCCGAATAGCTAGACAAAACCACATCGAGGCTATGAACCCTCGATGGCCACTCTTCCTCCCGAATGGATAGGCAAACTACACTGAGGATATTGGCCTTTGGCGGCTATCCTTTCTCTCGAATATCTAGGTAAAACCACACCGAGGCTATTGCCTCTTGATGGCTATCTGTCACAACCCAATTCTGACACTTAGGCAGCGACAGGGCACCTGACGAGCTTCTACCCATGAGGCAAACCCTCTAAGCTAAACACGTGAATAATGAAAAGATAAAGAAGAATATACTCAAGGTATCATAATATAATTTAAGTGCCGAAGCGAAATACAAATGCTAAGTCTGCCCATAAACCCCATAAAATGTGTAAGTCATGGAACTACTAGTCTGAATATAAAAGTACGAGACACAACTCAAAATACTACTAAGTCAACTAAAGAAGAAGAGGTCGTCATGATCTAATGGTGGATCAGTTCGACTGGAATGGACTAAAGAAAGCTGGAATAATCAGGTATCGGCTATCCGATCGTCGTTAACCATATCTGTACACATACAACATCAACAAGTGTGAGTCTAAAAGACCTAACAATATCATTGACACACTCTCAACTTACCCACGGGACAAGTCTTAGAAATCCCTGATAATGCATAAAAGCAATTAAATAGTACAAGTATATTAAATATATACAAACACTGAAGCTGAAACTAAAATCATGAAGCATAAACAAGTAATACATGAAATATACTTAATCTGAATCTGTGCTCACGGGACATGGTACATGGTACGTACTTGTCCATTTCGTACCCCGTCTTCCAGAGTGGGCATTGTTTACCCACATCTTACACATATCACTTATAATTATGGAATCTACCTCCGACCGAACTCAATGGGGCCTGGCGGAATATGCCTCCGTGAAAATATGATAAAGTGGAATAAATGTCCAATCAATACCAAGTCAAGACTTTACATCTACAACACGTATCTATTTAAGCGAAATTATGCTAACGGAATCATACGGTTATTACTTTAGAAACTTGAAAATTACACAATTTAGATCATGCTTGCACACTCACACGAACTAAACGGTTTAAATGCATTCATACCATACAATCCATATGCTTTTTATGAAAAGCAAGCTAAGAGTTTAAGCCTCACTTGCCTTATAATTGATACGCAAACTTCTCTTGAAACGTCAATTTCTCTTTCAACGATCTCCAATAGCGTCAATCTTAACTTAAGAACGTTGAAATAGTGACAAAAATTAAAGCCTCCTCTTGCTTCTCCTTGTTGAATCCAAAGACAAGATACAATGTCCTATCTTCTCCAAATAAATCTTGATTGTGATGCCCAATTAATGAATTTACAACTTCTAAATATCACTCTTTGCGTAGCCACAAAAATTCCAACTTAAAGGACAACCTCTCGTTCAACTATCAAAGAAACAATACAATCCTCCATGAAACTTTTATCTCCTCAAATAATGATTTCAAGACTATAAGAGTAATAACAATCTCTCTATAGGCCGCCACCATCGATCCTAAAACCCCTACCTTTCTTCATAAGAACTCCCCAAATACAACAATTAGCACTTTTATACCCTATATATCAATCACGTAATAGCAGATGGTGAGCTTGGCCCACTTTCCCCTCTTTCTAAATTAATAATAGCCTCTTAAAATCCAACTAATGTGTAAATCATAAATTTGACCCCACTAATACTTAATTAATAAAGTACCTCATACATTATATGCACCTAAATGATATTAAAAAAATAAATAAATAATTATACATATTGTATAATTTTATTCCATAATTACCCGCTAAAATTAATAAACTATAAATAAGGAAGTAATTCTAAACACAAAAAATATAGCGAGGTGTTGTCTCGCTCTGGGCTTCGCCGAGTGAGCTCCCTTGTCCATTTTACACTTAGTCAAAATTTTACGTTTTTCGATGATAGTAACAACATCTCAGTAAAATGGGCATAACTCCTAGCACAAAGCTCCATTTGCACTCCACCATATATGGTTGGAAAGGTATTTCAAAGACCTACAACTGTGTCAAATTCCGAACGAAACGACCCAAACATTGAGTATAAGTGAGAACTACTTCAAACTTAGACGAATTTAAGAACTTTTACGAACTCCCTTATTTGGTTTGACTTCAAAACGACTATCTATCACCCGAATTCATCTTGAATTCATCTCGAATGGATTCACATAGCTAAAATATGATACGTGAACAATCATTTAATGTAGGGTTTTTGTTGGGTTCAAAACATATAAGTAGGCACAACGGAAGTTTAAAATTGTGTTCTACTTACCCCTACAATTTCTTCCGGTATGGTTATATGACAATCAAAACATGTAACATAAAACTAGAACACTTACAGGTTGTATTATCTGGAGTCTTTACTTAGGGAGTACACGCGACTAACCCTTCTACTGCAAGCACTATGCTACGGTGTATTCCTCTGTCAAGAAAGCCAGGAAATCTTAGCAGAGGTTTGAGAGAGTTTTGTCCTAGACTCTAAGTCTAGAAAGTTTATAGAATTGGTGTGTTTAACTTATGGGGTTTAGTGATATTTATATAGGAAGGATTAGGTCAACATCATATTAGGGTTGGGCTCTAATCCTGGCCCAAAAACCGAGGTGCAGTGTGCCAGTCTGACTGGGCCCACTACAGGGTAGGCGCCGCGGCGCCATACGTAAAATTTTGCTGCCCGTTTTTATTTAATATATATATTCAGCACATTAAATCCAAAATCTAATTTTTGATTTAATTAAATAATTTATATTTAATAGAAATTATTCCATAGTTATTATCAATTTAAATATCTCGATTCCAAATCGAATATTTAATACTTTCTCAATACACCCTTAGATCGAAGAGACAATCGACATAGTGTAATTCTATAGGCCTTCATATATCGACACTAATACAATTAAGGTCCATATGGAACTGCGCCGTACGACGAACTCAATATATGAAGTATGTTTACATGAATCCAGCAAACATAACCTTTATGTGAGATGATAAATTCCTTTCATTCGCGACACACTCGATCAAGCTTAGGATTTGCCATGTGTCTATCCAAATGGCTTGATCACTTTATCTCATCTATATTAGTCGACAACTAGATCATATTCTAAAGATGTCTCTTGCATTGGCTAATGACTTGGTCGACGCAATATCACTGAGAAGTTGAATGCTCTCTCGAATATTCAATCGAGGAATGAATCCTATTCTTGGCTCAACTACCACCTTAATTTTCATCATAATGCACCCAACACAAGCTGTATCTTATCCTATAAGGAGTTTAAGCTTAGGACAGGGTCAAAGTACATTACTCTGTAAACAAGGTGCGTATTGACCTCAAGTCAAAGGACCTTTATATCTCACACGCTGATAACACTCTAGACATGTCTAACAAATAGTTTATCAACAGGGTATACCAATACTTTCCAAAAGTATCCATGTGTCCATCACTAGTAACCATTACTAGTAGCAGGTAAGGCATACTACATTCTCTAAGAATGTGATATAGACCACATGTCGACTTATAACATATCATCGATATCCCATTCTCAATGATCATTAGTCGAGGCTATTTTTAGAGTTACGCTCTATCATCAATATCTTACTCTATTAATGACAACGTAAGCTCAAGGGATGTACATTAATGAATAATTACAAACAATCAAATAATAATTCAATAATCGCAAATGCTATAAATATTAATCTTATTAATAATACGAATGTGTTCAAGTACATTTGTCCCTAATAGTGATTGTCTCTAGGACATACATACTTTCAATCTCCCACTTGGCCTAGAGCCAATCTCCGATGTATCTAATACCCATGTTTTCAAAATGACCATTATGCTTAACTAAGCTTAATGGTTTAGTATACGGGTCAGTTAGATTATCATCTGTGAGAACATAGTCTAATCTTATTTCTTCAGTTTCCACCATCTCCCTGAGTATGTGGTATTTCATCGGTACATGCTTGTTTCTGTTTGTTGATCTCAGTTCCTTAGCTTGCGCAATCGCACCAGTGTTGTCACAATAAATTGTTATTGGACAAGTGGAACTTGGAACAACCCCTAGTTCCTTCAGGAACTCAGCTATCGCGACAACTTCTTTACCATCTTTCGATCCAGCAATGTACTCGGCTTCAATTGTCGAATCAGCAGTTGTAACTTGCTTGAAACTTTTCCAACTCACTATTCTGCCATTGAAAATGAAGGCATGTCCAGATTGAGATTTGAAGTCATCAAGATCTTTCTGGAAGCTAGCATCAGTGTACCCAGTACACACTAGCTTCTCTTGTCCACCATAGACTAAGAAATATTCTTTAGTTCATCTAAGATACTTAAGAATACTATTGACTACTTTCCAGTGTTCTTCCCCAATATTCTGCTAGAATTTGTAAGTCATACTAAGTGCATAGGCCACATCTGAGCTCGTACAGGTCATGACATACATGATAGATCTTATAGTTAAAGCATATGGGATTCTTTTCATGCGTTCAAGTTCTGCAACAGTAGAAGGACTATCCTTCTTTGATAACTTGATTCCTTGACCCATAGGAAGACTTCCTTTCTTGGAGTTTTCCTTAGAGAATCGTCTTAGCACTTTGTCTATGTATATGGACTATGACAGCCCCAACAATCTATTAGGTCTATCTCTATAGATCCTAATTCCAAGAATGTAGCAGGCTTAACCAAAGTCCTTTATTATGAAGGTGCTGAATAACCATTCCTTGACTAATTGCATGAGAGTCTTATTATCTCCCATTATTAATATGGCATCTACATATATAACAATGAAGAAAATACTCCATTCCTTGCACTTACTATGGATCTTCTTTGATTCTAACAAAGTTAAACGATTTGACTGCTTTGTCAAAGAAAATATTCTAACTCTTTGAGGCTTGCGTAAGTCCATAAATGGACTTCTGTAGCTTGCATACTGCTTTGGGCTTAGTCTTGGATGTAAAACCCTCAGGTTGTATCATATACACCTCCTCAATTAGGTTACCATTGAGGAAAGCAGTTTTAACATCCATTTGTCAAATGTCATAATCATAGTATGCGGCTATTGCAAGCAAAATCCGAATGGACTTAATTTTCGCAACAGGTGATAAGGTTTCATCATAATCGACCCCAGTCCATTGATTATAACCTTTAGCCACCAATCTTTTCTTATAAGTCTGTACCTTACCATATACATCAATCTTCTTCTTGAAGACCCATTTACATCCTATGGGTCTAACCCCTGTTGGCAAATCAACCAAGTTTCTAACATGATTGATGTACATCGAGTCCATCTCAGATTTCATGGCTTCTTGCCATCTCTGCAAATTAATATCTAACATAGCTTCGATGTAGGTTGTATGTTCATCGTCATCAGGAATATCTATCTCATTGTGTGTTTCAATAAAGAGATTAAGTCTTTCACGCGTATGAGGAGTCCTAGTGGTCCTACGGAGTTGATTATTTTGTGTTTCAGTGTTTGTTGCATTCTGATTGTGATAAGATCTTTGTGTGCTGGACAATCCATCACCTTGAGAGCTTTTAGGAATGTCATTTTCATGTATTTCCTGAATGGAATAATGTAAAACCATTGTATCATCTTCCATTGGTTGTGTATGAGAGACTTGCATTTCTGCACTATTTCTCACATCACTCTCACTGGATGAAGGGCCTACTCTAAGTACTAAATCTTCACCAAATACTCCCACTGAATCATTGTCTAGGTCTTTTGACAAGGGTTCAACTTCTGTGTTATCTTGTGGTTCTTGAATTTCTTCAAGTTCTATCTTATTGCAGCTCCGTTCCTTGTAGACATAGTCTTCTTGAAGAAAAGTTGCATTTCTGTAAACAATGACCTTATGTTCTCCAAGAAGATAGAAATAGTATCTCTTAGTTTCCTTTGGATACCCTACAAAATAATATTTCTAACTTTTAAATTCCAACTTGTCAGTAAGCATCTTCTTTACATATGCAGCGCACCCCCAGGGTCGCATGTGTTTAAGTGCTGGCTTCTTGCTATTCCATATCTCATATGGAGTTTTTTCTACTGACTTTGAAGGAACCCTGTTTAGAATATAAATTGAGCTTTGCAATGCATAGCCCCAAAGGTATGTTGGTAGAGCTGAGAAACTCATCATGGATCTAACCATATCTAATAGGGTTCGATTTCTTCTTTCAGCAACACCATTCATCTGTGGCGTTCCAGGAGGTGTCCATTGTGATTGGACTCCATGAAGCTTCAAGTAATCTAGAAAATCTTTACTTAAGTATTCACCTTCTCGATCTGATCGAAGGGTCTTGATACTTGTTTCAATTTGCTTCTCTACTTCTGACTTATACGCATTGAATTTCTCAAAGGCTTCGGACTTGTGTTTCATAAGATACACATGCCCAAATCTTGTGAAATTATCTGTAAAAGTGATGAAGTAAGGAAAGCCTCCCTTAGCTTGAGTTGAAAATGGCTCACATACATCAATATGGACCAACTCAAGTACTTCTTTGGCTCGCACCCCTTTCCCAGAAAGTGGCTTGTTGGTCATCTTTCCTCTTAAGCAAGATTCACAGTTACCATAGGACTCCAAGTCAAATGGTTCCAGGTAGTCTAACTTTCTTAATCTTGTTATCCTTGATTCATTGATGTGACCAAATCTACAGTGCCATAAGTAGGTGGGGTTTCTTGCATTACTTATCTTAGCTCATTTGTTTTGCACATTGAAAATTTCAAGACTACGGTTTAGAACATACAAACCATCCACAAGCGAAGCATTTCCACAAACAAAACCATTAAAAGACAGTACATAGCTGTCATTGGCAATAAATGAGGAAAACCCCTCAATGTCTAACACAGGAATAGAAATAATATTCCTCGTCAATAAGGGAAGAAAATAATAATTATTTAGTTCTAAACAAAAGCCTGAAGGTAAATCATGTCTATAAGTTCCCACGCGTTCACCATCCACTCGTGCTCCATTTCCAACGCACATGTCCACCTCCCAAGGTCCAACCTTTCTGCTGTCAACCAGACCCTGCACATTATTACAAATGTGTGAGCCACATGTGGTATCCAATACCCAGCAGTGAGAGTTATTTATAGACATATTTATCTCAATGACAAACATACCTTGTCTAGTAGAGCCAGGAGCACCTAATGTTTTGCCTTCTCCTGGAGCTGTGCAGTCCTTCTTCCACTACCCCTTCTTATTGCAGTTGAGGCACACATCCGAAGCTACCTTTGCCTTCTTCTGAACACCTCTTCTAGGTTTCATAACTGTAGGTGCAGCAACTGTCTTACCATTCTTCTTCTGCATGTTCTTACCCTTGGGTTTGAACTTGCTAGAAGAGCCCACCATGAGCATGGCTCTACCTTTAGAGGTAGACAATTCAAAGGTTTTCAACATGTTGTGAAGCTCTGGAGGACTTGCCTTGGTCCCATTCATATTGAAGTTCATAATTAAATTCTCAAATGAAACAGGGAGTGAATTCAGGATCAGGTTGACAGAGACATTTGTAGGCAGCTTCATTCCAATTGAAGCCAACCTTTCTATCAGCCCAATCATCTTCAGAACATGTGCTGACACTTGACCCCCATCGTTCAGCTTACACTTGAAAAGGTCCCTCAACAGTTCATACTCCATTGTCTGAGACTGTGAGTCATAGAGACTCTTCAAGTGTTCTAGCATTTCATTGGGGCCCATGTTTTCATGTTGCCTTTGTAACTACAAGGTCATGGAGGACAACATTACACATTGTGCCGAGGTAGCATCATCTAGATGTTTCTGATAAGCCACCTTGTCAAACAGGGCATACTCAGCAGAATCTTCAGTAGGGACTATGGGGAACACTGTGTCTAACACATACTCAATTCTTTCTTGTCTTAAACCAATCATAGATTTCTTAACCAGTTAGGGTAATTTTATCCAGTCAACTTGTTTGTTTCGACCAACATTTTCAGTGATAGATTCGACATTCTATATATATAGTCTAAAGAAATAGATAGACTTGAAATTAAACTCTAATATAATTTCTATTGAACACATTCGTTAACTAATTAACATGACCTTTAGTTTAATTATCTCCCACTATTTTAACATACTATTCGACCCCATGGAAGAATACGGACTCATATCAAATATAGTCATAATGGGCCAAGATCCAAGTTCATGATATCTCCGCGTTTGCAGTGGCTGATAACTTCAATAGCATAACCCGGTAGGTTTCCAAACCAATTACAAACAATTTGTAACTATTGTTTGACCGAATGTTCTAAACAATCAATTTGCGTCCCTCGGCTTGTCCGACACTATGGCGCCAAGACAGTCTAGCAAGTCAACTCCGTTATGCGACTGAAATTATATATCTAAGTGAGTTTTGCCTTATAGAGCAAACATTGTGGTGTAAATACTCACGAATGTTTATCACCCACTTCTACATTTAACATGCATCTATGAAAGAGTCTGAGTCCTCGTAGACATAGAGCAAATGCTGTGGCATAAATACTCATCTCGCCGAAAAGGATTTTGTACTACAATCAATTATAACGGACGATGCGTTCATTTTAAATGAGACTTGTATTAAAATTTTAGGGAACATTTTAATTCAGGGTTTCAACCAAGATCAACTATAGTATGTTATATCAACTATAACATTCTAATGCAAAGCCTACTAAGCACTTATTGGGCATCGCCTGCCCAAGCATGATATTAAGTTGTTTAAACACATATTGGGTGCCGCCTACCCAGAAAGTTATTTGCGGACGTTATTCTAGTAATTTAAATGACAAATAATTTGATATTTAGCACATAAACAATATACTTTGTAATAATAATCGTGGGTTAAACATTCTGAAAATAAAAAAATTTGGACCGACGGGGCAGCGGTGCTATTCATTAGAGTCTCGGCGCCAGTGAGGCAGAAGTCGAAAATTCTGCTTCTGCAATGCATTAGCGCCGCGACACTTGCAAGGCAGAAACCTTCGACTTGCATTAGGGTCGCGACGCTCCACCATGGAGCTGCGGCACCTAACGTCCAGAAAGTCAGGAATTAAAAGAAATGAAGCATTAGGGCCGCGACGCTCCACCATGGAGCCGCGGCTCCGCCTTGAAACCTTAGCAAGCGTCGCGGCACCCTACCATAGGGTCGCGACGCCGACGTCCTAACAAAACGTTTCTGTGTTAATTTTTCAAAATTGTTCAACCCAAAATCCAATTTAGGGATCAAATCACAGATCCTTTATCATCACCCACCATTATCAATAACGCACATATCGACCATCATCCGTTCTTACCCGTTCTTTGCCGTGCACCGTGAATGAGCCAGATATCCGCACTTTTGGCTTAGTTCGAGTTAGAGCAGAATGACTTCCTCGAGTTAGCGTAGGAGATAATTTAGGGTGACATAAAAAGGTCTACTTTGTTCAGCCAAGATTTGTAGGATTTCAAGAAGCCTTGTTTTAATCCAATTTTATGTTTACCCCATATTATTATATTATTCAATTGTTATATAACCATTGAACCAACCTGGGCTCTGATACCACTATAGAGTTTTTGTTGGGTTCAAAACATATAAGTAGGCACAACAGAAGTTTAAAATTTTGTTCTACTTACCCCAACAATTTCTTCTGGTATGGTTATATGACAATCAAAACATGTAACATAAAACTAGAACACTTACAAGTTGTATTTTTTGGAGTCTTTACTTAGGGAGTTACGCGACTATCCCTTCTACTGCAAGCACTATG
The DNA here is from genome assembly GCA_029783415.1 of Anisodus acutangulus. Classification (NCBI taxonomy): domain Eukaryota; kingdom Viridiplantae; phylum Streptophyta; class Magnoliopsida; order Solanales; family Solanaceae; genus Anisodus; species Anisodus acutangulus. Next base: position 39,264,494 of record CM056497.1, on the reverse strand, counting down.
CTACGGTATATTCCTCTGTCAAGAAAGCTAGGAAATCTTGACAGAGGTTTGAGAGAGTTTTGTCCTAGACTCTAAGTCTAGAAAGTTTATAAAATTGGTGTGTTTAACTTATGGAGTTTAGTGTTGTTTATATAGGGAGGATTAGGTCAACATCATATTAGGGTTGGGCTCGAAGCCTGGCCCAAAAGCCGAAGTGCAGTGGGCCAGTCTGAATGGGCCCACTGTCGGGTCGGCGCAGCCTAGCAGGCGTCGCGGCACCTTACGTAAAATTCTGCTTCCCATTTTTATTTAATATATATATATATTCAGCATATTAAATCCAAAATCTAATTTTTGATTTAACTAAATATTTTCTATTTAATAGAAATTATCCCATAGTTATTTATCAATTTAAATATCTCGATTCCAAATCGAATATTTAATACTTTCTCAATACACCCTTAGATCGAAGAGACAATCGACATAGTGTGACCCTATAGGCCTTCATATATCAACACTAATCCAATTAAGGTCCATACGAAACTCCTAGACTGCGTCGTATGATGAACTCAATATATGAAGTACATTTACATGAATCCAACAAACATAACCTTTATGTGAGATGATAAATTCCTTTCATTCGCGACACACTCGATCAAGCTTAGGATTTGCCATGTGTCTATCCAAATGGCTTGATCACTTTATCTCATCTATATTAGTCGATAACTAGATCATATTCTAAATATGTCTCTTGCATTGGCCAATTACTTGGTCGACCTAATATCACTGAGAAGTTGAGTGCTCTCTCGAATATCCAATCGAGGAATGAATCATATTCTTGGATCAACTACCACCTTAATTTACATCATAATGCACCCAACACAAGCCGTATCTTATCCTATAAGGAGTTTAAGCTTAGGACAAGGTCAAAGTACATTACTCTGTAAACAAGGTGTGTATTGACCTCAAGTCAAATGACCTTTATATCCCACACGCTGATAACACTCTAGACATGTCTAATAAATAGTTTATCAACAGGGTATACCAATACTTTCCAAAAGTATCCATGTGTCCATCGCTAGTAACCATCACTAGTAGCATGTGAGACATACTACATTCTCTAAGAATGTGATGCAGACCACGTGTTGACTTATAACATATCATCGATATCCCATTCTCAATGATCATTAGTCGAGGGTATTTTTAGAGTTACACTCTATCATCAATAACTCACTCTATTAATGACAACGTAAGCTCAAGGGATGCACATTAATGAATAATTACAAACAATCAAATAATAATTCAATAATCGTAAATGCCATAAATATTAATCTTATTAATAATACGAATATGTTCAAGTACATTTGTCCCTAATAATGATTATCTCTAGGACATATATACTTTTATTTTGATTCATTCACCTAACCCAGATTTACGGAATGTTACATGTCAGTATTATGTGACTCAGACTGGGCATCTTGCCTCAATACAAGAAGGTCAGTAACAAGATTTGGTATTCAGCTTGGTGGATCATTAATCTCATGTAAGTCTAAGAAGCAGCATACTGTGAGTCGTAGCTCAGCTGAAGCAGAATATAAAAGTATGGCTTCAACAGTGTCTGAAATTGTATGGTTAACAATCTACTTAAGGAGTTGGATATACATGTTGAGCTTCCCATAAAGGTTTATTGTGATAGTAAGGCATCAATACAAATATCATGCAAAACATAGTCTGCAAACCTCTTATACCTAGTCCGTGGGGACTGCTTAAGCCCATACAAGGACTTTTTCAATAAAAAGACACGATGAGGATATTTGGGACCCCTAAACCCTAAGGGTTGATGCATATAAATTGTCTCCTTGAGATCACCATGTAAGAAAGCATTCTTCACATCTAACTGATGAATGAGCCATGTTTTCTAAAGAGCCAAGCTGAGCACAGTGCGAATGGTAGCCGGCTTGACCACCGGACTAAATGTCTCACCACAATCCACACCAATCTGCTGAGTCTTACCATCACCTACAAGATGAGCCTTATGTCTCGAAAAAGAACCGTCAGAATTGTCTTTATGAGCAAAAATCCACATAGACCGAATAATATTAACACTAGATGGACGGGGCACCAACTCCCACGTCTTATTATCAATAAGAGCATTATATTCGTCGGTCATAGAAATTTTCCAACTCGGTCATTTAAAGAAGACACATGATTATGGGGTAGGGGTGATTTAAGAACATTAGAATTTAAATTAAAATATATTTTTGGTTTAAAAATACCCCATCAATTATGAGTGACTAGTCTATGACTCGGGGGAGAATTGGGTGAATTTTGGGAAATATCGGGATCGATGTGGTGGCGTGGCGGTGGGCTGCTTGGCCCAACAGCTGAGCCAGGCCTTTGTGGAAGACGTAGAAGCAGGAGAAAAATCTGGGCCAGAACTGGGCTGGGGATGCGGCCCAGTTTTTGGACCCACGACGGTGGGTAGTGAAAGGACTGTAGAACCAGCGGGCAATAGACCTGCTGGCGGATTTGGGGTGCGGGACATGTCCGAGAAATGGTGGAAAATATACGGGGAGACATCGTCATCCAAAATATTATACGAACTAGGCACGGGACTACTTACTTTAGCAAATGTAAATTGGGATCATAAAAAATAACATGGCGACTAATGATGATTTTAGTAGACGATAAATCAAAATATTTATAACCACGATGATTTGACGGATAACCTAAAAACACACGAGGGGTAGAACGGGCCTAAAATTTTGTTAATTGTGGTGGACGGAAACAACGGATAACATAAACACCCAAAGACCCTAAGATGTGAATATGAATGAGTCTTATTATATAAGATTTGAAGAGGAGACGAATATGCCAACCCTTTGGTAGGAAAAATGTTAAGAAGATATGTAGTCATTTGTAGAGCATGATGCCAAAAAGAATGGGGTACGGAAGCATGAATCAATAAAGTTTGGACAATGTTATTAATGGTACGAATTTTGCGTTCGGCTTTCCCATTTTGTGAAGACGTATGAGGACAAGAAAAATGAAAATTGATCTCATTATTAGCACAAAACTCCCGAAACACCCTATTATCATATTCTTTTCCATTATCACATTGAATATTTTTTATTTTCCGTTCGAATTGGGTTCTAATGAAAGCTCTAAAATTTAAGAAGAGATTTTTTCGCTATCGGAAAAGTCCATAAAAAATAGAATAATCATCTAGAAATAGAACACAATAACGATGACCCAAAGAACTGAGAACATGAGATGTCCATAAATCGCTATGAATAATATCAAATTACATTAACGTATGAGAATTAGAGTCTACAAACGGCAATCTAAGATTTTTTCCTAAAAAACAAGATTGACAATTCGGAGTACTACGCGTACTCTTACAAGAATCCTACAATTATGGTAAGTGTACAATACTAAGTAATACAGATTTCTTACACTAAAACAGTCCAAAACCGTACCAAAGACCCGTGATATACACTATGTATGATAAGTGTGTATCACGGGTATTTACACTGTTTATCACGATTATTAACGAATCAATTATCCACACATGGAAGTAATAAGTATTAAATATTGTCTAAATTACTAATAATTTTATGCCAAATAAATCCTGTCCCGAAACATCTTCAAAAGCAGATAATGTTGTTTATCAACAATTTATTTGTTTCTTAAGCCACTAAATATTAAATATTGTCGAAATTAATATAAATAAAGTCTGTCCCAAAACATCTTCAAAAGCAGGTTGTTGTTTACCAATAAGTTAATTAATTCTTAAGCCATTGAATAATACTGAATATGAGTGGCCAAGAATTATAATTGGTCAAACGTAAAATATATAGGAAACAATTAAAATAAAAAAGATTCTGCGCTCATCCATGACCTCTTTAAGATTCTGGGTTTGAATTTTACTTAAAATATTCATAAGGAAACAATATAACAATATGATTGGTCAAGAACTCTAATGGGTCCAACGAAAATATCAATACGAACAAAGTCTCACATAGATTGTTAAAAAAAGTCATGTATAAAGAAAAGCATACGTGTGAGACTCTTCGGGGGAAAATCATGTGAGCTTGACCCAAAGTGAAAAATATTACATTATGTTAAGGGTATCTTTAGGTTGTTTTAAGTCAAAATTTGGTATCAGAACCAATAGTTTGGTGAAACGAGTATAGATATGACAGAGTGATGGAGTGGGGCCCGAAATGACTGTCTTTACTCGTATGCGGGGCCAATTTATTACCTTTATCCGTAGCTTGGAGACCATACGCACAAAGAGAAGTCTTTGGGCTTCGGTGGCCATAATTCTCAAATAATACGAGTGGCATACAGTGTATCTCCAAATTAACCCATGACTCTTAGTGACGGGCATGTGGAACTTAGTTAGAGAGAAAGACTATTGGATGTGGAATAAAGTCCCACAAAAAAAGGTAAAAAGAGTAGGATACACTTAACGGTGTGACGCATTTTAGGGGAAACGATGTGGGCTTGACCTAAAGCAGAAAATAAAAAACGATGTTAAGAATGACAATACCAAACCATGTTAAGAGTGTCTTTAGATTGTTTTAGCCCAACAACAACAAGAAGCAATAACCCTTTTTACTCAAGCCCGAGAATGGAGAACCGGGTAGGAAGCATTTCCCTTTCATTGAGTTTACACGGCGTAAATTTAAATTAGTTGAGTGGTATCTAATAACAGATGGTTATAAGAAATCCCTCTAATACTTATACAAATATAATGTGGCAAAACCTCTGAGGATATTCTTAATAGTACAACCAACTAACAAGATATAGTGGTTCATCAGATTTTAACTGCTCTAATGTTCAATCTTCAATAGTTACATCATACACGGATCAAAAATAACAATGAAAAAACTACAATAGAACATAGATTTTTGATAGCATACTAGTGTTTCAAAACAAGAAAAGATGAGTGTTTGCAACAAATTTCGGATATGTGGAAAAGTAAACAGCAACCACAAATGAAATATGAAGAAATAAAGATTTTATTGATGAATATTGTGTGTACAAATCTTTTTATTCCCTTGATTTTTCTCTTCTATTTTTCTTCGTAATTTGAGGGCCGTTAGTAGTGTATTTCTCGAACGTAGGATGATCTGGATTTGGATGTGCGTGGATATAAGAAGAAGCACGACCCGTGACCCGTGACCCGTGACCCGTGAACCCGAGAACCCAAGAACTCGAGAACCCGGACCCGGACGGGACGGGACGGACGGGCGGCGGCGGCGCGCGTGTGGGCTTTCCTCGAACCGAAGCACATCTAGGTCCTCCCTCCTTTAAACACATGGGAAACCCCTTGGGGTCCCAAACCCCAAGCCAACCTTGAGACTTATAAACAAAACAATTTTTTCTTCCTCCACTGATGAGGGAGAATTGATCTCAATACCACATTTTTCCATGCTTCAAACACAGCACTTCGTGAACCAATATCTCTTTCATTTCTCAATGAAATTTGACAATCCTTGGCCCTACGGTTATCTACTTACTTAGTAGATTATGCACGTGTGAAGAACCGGATTCTCCAACATGCGGAACACTAGTGTTTAAGCCGTTAAAGATGGTCGGACGCAACTCCCGTCAAAGGCAAATTTCCAACAATCCCCTCTTGAAAGAGATTTTGGCGCACTCACATGGTGCCTTTTCATTTCCAGCAATATTTTAGCGGACCGATCTTGAATAAGGAGAGGTAGCTTCAGCTTTGAACCTTCCATAGTTAAATACCATCGGACTTACTTACTGCGCGGTGAACGTGATGTCTTGAACCGTCAGTGTTTAGTGTAAGCCAAGTCAATAGTACCAACACAACAAATTCCCTTACTCTCTTCTTCGTAATGTTTTGTCTGTTGTGGCCATGGACAACTTCTTGGATTCTTAAGTGCGTTCATTTGAGGCGGCCCATCCTCGCACTTAAATAGGTGGTCTCCTATAAGGTATCCTGCTATACCCCACTTCACAAGTGTTAAGAACCATTAAAAGTTTCCCTAAACCTAACCTCAACTGTTGAGGATCATTAAAGGTTTTGAAAACTTAACCTTTACCCATACTGCAGATAGCACTTAACGTCTATTGCGGGAACGACTTTGGATTTGGTGTTTCATTACAGAAATCACTATCCGAAGTGCTCGTGCTTCCACTGAAGCGATCAACTGAACCTTTACAACTTAGTTTTCCCATTGAACCAAATTACTGGGATCTCCAGTTAGTAAGGTTGGGTTACCACCATATTAGTCCTTATTCTTTGGGTTTTAAGCCCATTCCCCTAGACAGGCAGACCATATGATCCTTGGGTAAGCCCTTTGTCAATGGGTCTGCAATATTATCCTTTGACTTAATGTAATCAATGGATATTATACCCGTGGTGATCAGCTGCCTAACGGTCTTATGCCTTCGTCGAATATGACGAGACATACCATTGTACATAACATTTCGTGCCCTTCCTAGTGCTGACTGGCTGTCGCAGTGGATCATTACTGAAGGTACGAGTTTGTTCCAACACAGATCACCTGTGCATATCGCTCCTGATATATGGGTGCACCAAGATTTTTATCAAGCTTTTGATTTGTATCCATTGGTGACTTTATCGGTGAACTGTCTAACATCTCGAACTTTCTCAAAACATCATCGATGTAGTGAGACTGAGATAAGACCAGTCCGTCAGACGTCTTAAAGATTTTTATCCCTAAGATGACATCTGCGATACCCATATCCTTCATGTCGAAGCATTGTTTCAACATGTTCTTAGTCTCTAGGATTACCCTAAGATTGCTTCATGTGATTAACATGTCATCTATGTATAGGCATATCATGACGAATGAGTCAGAGTTACCTTTCGTGTAGACATATTTATCACACTCATTAATGGCGAAACCCTTCGATAGTAGAGTACTATCAAATTTTGTGTGCCATTGCCTCGGGGCTTGTTTCAGCCCGTACAGAGATTTGACAAGCCGACAGACTTTCTTCTCTTTCCCTTGAACCACATACCCCTCGGGTTGGTCCATATAAATTTCTTCTTCCAAATCACCATTTAGGAAGGATGTCTTGACATCCATTTGATGTATCTCAAGGTCACGCAAAGGTGCGATCGCAATGAATACCTGTATGGATGTCATCCGAGATACCGGGGAGTATGTGTCAAAGTAGTCAAGACCTTCTGTCTGCCGATAGCCCTTGACTACCGACCTAGACTTGTACTTATCTATAGACCCATCTGCTTTATATTTCTGTTTGAGTATCCACTTACAACCCAACGATTTATTTCCTGGAGGAAGATCAACCAACTCCCAAGTATGGTTATGCAGAATGGAGCCTATTTCACTCTCAATAGCTTCTTTCCAGAGCGGTGCTTCTGGAGTTGACAACGCCTTAGCAATTGTCCTTGGTTCATCATTAACCATATAAGCTACAAATTCAGGACCGAAGGATTTATCCTTCCTGGCCCTTTTACTTCGCCTTAGATCCATCTCTGAAGTCTCCAAGTTCTGAGAATCTGAAACACTAGATTCCGGATGTTCAGCCACCTCGAGATCCGCTAGATCTGAACCATCTAGATCCGGGCCGTAAACGACTCCCGGTTCTTGAGAGCTTTCTTCATAACTTCGTTTGCGAGAGGTTATGTCTTTTTCCTTTCTAGAAAATGTACCTTCAAAGAATTGAGCATTACTTGATTCTATGATTGTACCCTGTTGGATATCTGGAATATCTGACTTGTGCACTAAGAATCGATAAGCACTACTGTTATTTGCATATCCGATGAATATGCAATCTACAGTCTTAGGCCCAATCTTGACCTGCTTTGGCTTGGGTACTTCAACCTTTGCCAAACAACCCCACACCTTAAAATATTTGTAGGTGGGTTTCTTTTCCTTCCATGATTTATATGGAGTTTTGTCCTTACCCTTATGTGGGACTGTGTTAAGAATCGTATTAGCGGTAAGGATGGCTTCTCTCCACATATTTTGGGGAAGACCGGAATTGATGAGCAAGACATTCATAATTTCCTTCAATGTGCGGTTCTTACGTTCCGCCACACCGTTCAATTGAGGTGAGTATGGAGCCGTCGTTTGATGAACAATGTCTTCTTGGGCACAATATTCCTCAAATGGTACTACATATTCTCCCCCTCTATCGCTATGAATTGATTTAATCCGCAGGCTTAGTTGGTTCTCAACTTCTGCTTTATAAAGTCGGAACACTTCAAAGGCTTCATCCTTACTTTTCAACAAGTAAAGGTAACAATACCTTGTGCTATCATCAATGAATGTCACAAAGTACTTGTTCCCCCCTCTAGTTTGTGTGAACTTCAAATCACATATATCTGTGTGAATAAGTTCTAGAGGAGCGGTATTCCTTTCGACGGATCGAAAAGGAAGCTTGGTGAGTTTTGCCTCTACGCACACCTCACACTTATGTTGAGGGTTTACATCGACAGAAGGCAACAACTCCAACTTTACCAGCCTTTGGATAGACTTGTAGTTAACGTATCCTAATCTATGATGCCATAAATTAGAAGACTCAAGCAAATAAGAAGAAGGTTCAACTTTATTACTTGGACGCATTACAAACATGGCATTCACTTTGAAGAGGCCTTCACAGACGAAGCCTCTCCCCACAAATGTGTCATTCTTAGTGAGTACAAACTTATTGGATTCAAACACTAGCATAAAACCAGCATTAACCAAGAAAGGTCCAGAAATTAAATTCCTTCTAATTTCTGGGACGTGCATCACTTCCTTCAGAGTGAGCTCCTTTCCGGAAGTCATCTTCAGGACCACCTTTCCTACCCCCAGCACGTCAGATGAAGCGTTGTTGCCCATGAACAGCTTCTTGTCGGTGACCGGTGTGTACGTGGAGAAGGCATCTCTATTGGAACAGATATGTCTGGTAGCACCTATGTCCATCCACTACTGCATCGGATTCTCAACCAGGTTGGCTTCTAGCACCACTGCTGAGAACTCCTCAATCATGTCATCTAGCAGCGTGTCCTTGACGACGTTAGCATGCGTCTTACCTTTAGACTTGGCTTTCTGTTGTTGCTCAGTCTTGAGCTTGCGGCATTCCTTGATCTTATGACCAGGTTTCCCACAATGGTGACAGTTACCTCTGAACATCTCCGCTGCGTGGGCTTTGCCGTCTTTCTGGAACTTCCGCTTCTTGCTTGGGTTCCCTTTGGCCTCAGCCAGATTTGCCTTTGCCTCAGCAGGTTGTCTACCCCCATCCAAGGCCTTCTTATTATCTTTCTGGATTTGGAGTTTGATAATAAGCTCTTCAAAGGTCATCTCCTTTGTCTTGAGTTTTAAGTAACTCATAAACTCATTCCACGAAGGAGGTAACTTTTCAATCAGCGATGCAACCAAAAATTGCTCATTTGGTTTCATTCCTTCCAAATCCAGGTGATGTAAAATCATTTGGAATTCCTGGACTTGGGACATCACTGTCTTACTATCCACCATTTGGAATTTTAGAAATTTCCCAACGATGAACTTCTTAGTACCCGTATCTTGTGCGTTGTACTTCTTTTGCAGTTTTTCCCACAGCTCTTTAGCAGTGCCAACGGTGCAATAGACCATGTAGAGAGGGTCTGCCAAGCAGTTCAGTATGTAATTCTTACACATGAAATCGCTATGATTCCATGCATCAACAATCATCTTTATGACGTTAACGACATGGATACCAAGGCCCCCTTCAGCCGTTTCAGTAGGCGAAGAGTCTATTTCATCTCCAGCTTGTGGAGGATCTTCCATTAGGAACCAGGCCATGCCCATAACAGTTAAGTAAAACAACATATTTTGATGTCATCTCTTAAAGTTTGAGCCCATGAATTTTTCAGGGCGATCATGGTGGAATGCGGAGGATGGAGCAGCAAAGGCAGCAGACGTGCCTTGGGCAGTAGCGGGGAAGGCAGCAGAGTTGCTGCCTTGGACAGTAGCGGCAGCAGCGGAGTTGCTGCCTTGGATGGCAGTGGCAGCAGTAGGGAAGGCATAATTGTTGCCTTGAGTGGTAGCAGTAGCAGCATTAGAATCAGTCATGTTTCCAGCCATGTTGCAGCAGTTACAGTAAGCAAAATATTGTCTTAAACTTGTTGATTACAAAGATGCAGGAAACGGAAATTACAAGTAACTGCTAAGTATTACAAGAACTGAAATTACAATTGAACAATAAACTGAAATTACAATGAACTTGAAGAATAAACTGGAACAGTTTTTGGTATGCTGAGTCGAATGTTTGCACTTTGTCTTTAAGACAATATTGCCCCGTATGTATCCTTTCTACGTCCTGGACAATTGTCTCCCAAGATAAAACAGCAAGTGAACAAATGAGCAAAGAAAACTCAAGTGCTACCGTGAAGAATTTTGAGTAATGAAATGATGTTGGAAGGTTATAGGAAGACTGATTTCATTCCTGTTTGTGTATTAAGTGTAGCTCAACAATGGTGACAAAGGGTCCTTTATATAGTTGAAGGAGAGGCTCATGAACTGCCCCCATAAGTGCCATTACTGGCCATATTGAAACTTTAGGGACCAAACTGTACATATGATAAAGTTCTCTAGTCCAAAAAAATAATACCAGAAGAACCACAGCCCACGGCCCGTGAACCCTGACCGGATCGGATGGGCGGCGCGCGTGTGCTCTTTCCTCGAACCAAAGCACATCTAGGTCATCCCTCCTTTAAACACATGTGATACCCCTTGGGGTCCCAAACCCCAAGCCAACCTTGAGACTTATAAACAAAACAATTCTTTCTTCCTCCACCGATGAGGGAGAATTGATCTCAATACCACACTTTTTCATGCTTCAAACACCTCACTTCGTGAACCAATATATCTTTCATTTCTCAATGAAATTTGACGATCCTTGGCCCTACGGTTATCTACTTACTTAGTAGATTATGCACGTGTGAAGAACCGGATTCTCCAACATGCGGAACACTTGTGTTTAAGCCATTAAAGTTGGTTTGACGCAACTTCCGCCAAAGGCAAATTTCCAACAAGGTATACGTGCTAAATACTTTTTTTTTTTTACATATATACACATAGTTCGATCCAGAAAGTAATAGGCTCAGTTGAACTGACAGAATCTGCTCTAGATCCGCCTTTCTCGCTTAGTGCCAAAAATAGGCAACTCCGAGAAAAGAAAGCTCTCATTTTCTTTGGCCGCTGAGATTGAAGCTCATTCTTGGCTACGAAATCACCTATGTACTCTACAACAACCTGATGGTAAGAAAAAAAAAACGAACAAGTTAACATTTACTGTAAAGTCTAGATAGATTGACAGGAAACCTATGTTTCTCGGACTCTTCAAAAATGTCGACGGGTGCATGTCGGATACTCCAAAAGTAGTGCATTTTGGAGGACCCAATATGGGTACGATAATATTTTTGGAGAGTCCGAGCAACATAGCAGGAAACTACAGTAAGCATATATATGATACCTGAGCTCCTAGCTTTATTATTTGCCTTGGTGGTACTTCTAGCGGAGTCTCGTCAGCTCGAAAAGTTTTCAACTTTGACAATAACCTGAAGGAGTCAGGCAGCGTTCTTATTTGATTGTTGCTAATGTCTAGTTCTTCAAGATTCTCAAGGTTCCCGATAGATCTTGGTAAAGTTCTCAAGTCCGCAAAGTTGTTTGCAAGATTAAGTTTTTCCAAGCTGACGGCGAAACAAAAGGTTTTGGGTATGTTCTCAAGTTCATTGAAGCTAACATCAAGTTCCCTAAGGCGAGAAAGATTCCCCGTTGTCGTTGGTAATCCTTTAATTCTGTTAAAATACAGCATGAGAATCTCCAAGCATTCGAGCATTCCCACTGCCTCTGGAAGAGCTTTAAGCTTATTAAAATCCAATCTCAACTCAACAAGTGAAGAGCAGAATCCGATCGTGTAAGGAAGTTCCTCTAGCTGATTCGTTTCCACATTTAGTCTCTTCAACGATGTTAGGTTCCCAACGAAATCCGGCAAATGAGCGAACTGGTTCGAACCCAAATCGAGATCCATCAGATTTACTAAGTTCACGAAAGAAGCTGGCAGCGATTTCAACCTGTTCGCGTGAAGGTCAAGATCAGTCAAATTGAGCAGCTCACCTAATGAATCAGGAAGGTTTATGATTTGGTTTGAGTGAAGATCAAGCTTCGTTAAGAATTCCAGGCTACCAATGGTAGTTGGAAGAGCCATAATTTGCTTATCGGAAAAGTTTAGCTCAGTGACATCTGCCAACTTCCCAAGTGACAATGGAAGCCATTCAATCTTGTCCGCCAACTTGTTGTGAAGATCAAGAACTTTTGCTCTAGTTTTGGCGGCAGTTTCAATCAGGGCAACCACTTTCATTAAACTGTATGTCTCTTTGTGCTTTATCTCTAAAAGGCAATCATACAACAATTAGGACATAGTATGAAATATGATGACTAGCCTATCATAAAGTCCATAAGACTTACCATATACTCTTTCTGTTCCAATTAATGTGACACACTTTTCTTTTTAGTTTGTGTCAAAAAGAATGTCACGTTTCTATATTTAAAAACAATTTAACCTTAAAATTTTCATTTTCCCCTAAAAAGATGATTCATAACGACACAAATGTTGAAGGTTTTTCCACACCTTTATTTCATTTTATAAACATTGTGTCTAATCAAATGGAGTCACATAAATCGGGACGAGGGAGTACTAATCTAAAACTTGTGTAAGCTAAATGTGGTCAAGGTAGCAACTAAAAATTTCACAAGCTTACTTTCCAATAGTTACAAATTCATAACTAAATATACCAAAAATGGCTAAAGATTGAAGCTTTGGACTTCATATTAGTTGTCAAGCTATAAAAGTAGTTTGACAACACTCAATGTGAGCCCATATTCTCCAACTTTAGCGCACAAAGTTACCCACAGCTACCCTCATGGGATATAGCCGACAACACCACGGTTAGGAAAACAAAACGAGAAGAAGAAGAGAGCAACTCTATGATTGACAAGAAGTTGAATAAACATGGTTCTCTCTATTCATAACCATTTCAGCTCTAAATTCAACATATAGCAGTACTAAAAAAACAAATAACTCTTGTTTTATTCAAAGAAAGGAGAACCAACTGAAATTCTTGAGAATAAGATAAATTCAAAAACCCCATCAATACCCAAGCAAATGAAAAACACATATTGTTCTCCACAACTCACAAGAAATCAAAAAGTTGAAATCATTGCACTAAGCTCCCGCTATGTGCGGGGTCCAAAGAAGAGCTGGACCACAAGAGTTTATTGTAAGAAGTCTTACCATGCATTTCTACAAGAGACTGTTTCCGCGGTTCGAACCCGTAACCTTCCGATCACATGACAATAACTTAACCAATTACGTCAAGCCTACCCTTCAAAAAGTTGAAATATTGGACACAAAAAACAAAAACAAAACAAAAAATGAAATACCCAAGCAAATGGAAAACAAATATTATTCTCCACAACTCACAAGAAATCAAAAAGTTGAAATCTTGGACAGGGCAGCCAGTGCACTAAGCTCCCACTATGCGCGGGTCCGGACGACTAGAATTTATTATAAGCAGTCTTACCATGCATTTACAAGAGATTGTTTCCACTGATTGAACGTGTGACCTCTTGGTCACATGACAACAACTTTACTAGTTATCCCAACGCGCACTTTAAAAAGTTGAAATTTTGGACAAAAAAAATAAATAAATAAAAAAGCAAAAATATCCAAACCTGAAGAGGAAATAATTCTTTTCACAACATGTAACCAAACCCTTCTTCAAAGTCTCATCATTGATCACATCTTTTCTTATAATTTCACCAATTAGGTCCTCAAAGGAATTGATCATTTTCATCTCAGAAATAAATTCTGGGGAGGGTAGAGTGTACACATACGTTACCCCTATCTTGAGAGGTAGAGAGACTATTTCCAGTAGACCCTCAGCACAAGGACATGCAATTCAAAGTAGTACGAAAAAATAAATAACCAGAGCGAATAAGTCATAGAAAATACTATAAAAACATGATACAGCAGTGTAGAAAATAAAATGAGCCGTAACTACTGCAAATCAAATTAATATGATAATCAACAAACAAAAAACTAACAGATAGTACCAGAAGTAATACTACTACTTCTAGAATGCAAGAAAGAGCTAAACTAAGATAAATTCAAAAACCCCATCAATACCCAAGCAAATGAAAAACACATATTATTCTCAGCAACTCACAAAAATAGCAAAAACGTAAAATCTTGAACCCCCCCAAAAAAATATCCAAACCTGAAGAGGAAACAATAGTCTTTTCACAACTCATAACCAAATCCTTTTTCAAATTCACATCATTGATCACATCTTTTTTCTCAATTTCACCAATTGGGTCCTCAAAAGAATTGATTTTTTCCATTTGGGTCCCATCACAAATCAATTTTGTAGCTTTATGAATCAACACATCAAAATCTTGATAAGTCTTGTCAAGTTCAATTAACTGAATAGCCTCTTTCTTCTGTTCTTGGCTTTGGAACATAACCATAGCCTTTCTAGCTTGTTGTAGTAAAGAATATAGTTATGTTGGAACATTATTTTCTGGTGGTAATTTGTTTGAAATTTCATCAAGTACTATTTGTTCTTTAGTTTCTACTGATTTGATTACAGAAATTTCTGCTTCAATTTCTACAATGGAAGGTCTTGGTGGTAGTGATTTGTAATTTCTTGAAATTTCATCTATAATTTTTGCACAAGCAGGTGAAGACATGGTGGATTCTTGCTTGTGAGCATAGAGAAGAAATGGTGGAAAATTGTAGTAGCTTGTTTGGATTGTGTATTGATATTTTTTGTGTTAGACTACTTTTTTTTTTGAGAAAGTAATGGTTGTATGTATTTGACTAAATCAGTAGGTTGTACTGAAAATCATATTTACATCATAGCAGAGGTTAACTATCCATGAAGAGAAATTCTAATAAGAACCTAGGATTTCTATTATGGACTCAGTATCCTCAAGGTAGATCTGTTTGTACCAAAAAAATTTAATGCAATTCAATTTAATCTTCTAAACTTCATTGTTGTTGTCTTCAAAACACCTAGTGTTTCTCTCCTTCCATATTGTCCACCAAATGCAGGCTGGGACAATACTTCATCTGTCTCTGTCTGAGGCTCCTACTCCTGCCTCCTCCCAGCTATAAAGTAAATGGGTTATCTTTTTTGGCATCACCCAGACAATGCCTCTTAGATTAATAAAGATCCTCCAGAGTTGAGCTGTAATCCTACAGTGTAAAAATAGATGACTGGCTGTCTCAACCTTTTCACCGCATAAATAGCATCTGGAACATAGAGATAACTTCCTTTTCTTGAGGTTTTCTTGAGTCAAAACATCTTCCCTTGCTAACAGCTAAGTAAAACATGCAACTTTGTGAGACACCTTCACTTTTCATATGTGCTTCCACGACCAAGTTTGTACTTGTTGATCCCCTGGATAAAAAATTTGTAAGCTGAGCTCACTTTATAAATGCATTTACTGTCTTCTTGCCACCATAGTTTTCTGCTCCTTCCTCTATGCCTTTAAATTCTGCCATTTTCTTGAAGAATTTTGTCAATGTGTTAATTTCTCAATCATTGAAGTTTCCTTTAAATTGAATGTCCCACTCTTGAGCAGACAAGATCTCTGCTACCTTCTTGTGTTGATAAACTGCCAGTCCATGAATGCTGGGAAAGAGCTCCTTAGAGGAGTGTTACCCAACCATTTGTCTTCCCAGAAAGAAGTGCTTTCACCATTGTTCACTTTAGTAGTTGAGTGGATCCTCAGGAAAGGCCAAAAGTTTCTTATGGATCTCCACAAACTAACTCCATAAGGAGTGTTTACCTCATTGGTCATCCAATTGTTATCTTCCCCATATTTTGTTTTGATGATTTTTTCCCAGTAAGATTGAGGTGTTTGTGAATACCTCCATATCCATTTAAGTCTTAAGGCTTTACTCTGCAACTTTAAGTTCTTGATTCTTATACCACCCTGCTTCTTTCCCAATAGCACATCATACCACTTAACTAGATGGAATACATATTTGTCTTGATTACCTTTCCAAAGAAAATCCTTTATGATTTTATCAAATCTTTGGATAACCCCTTCTGGAATGGGAAAGATGGACATCATATAGGTTAGGAGTGCATCCAGTACAGAGTTAATGAGAGTGAATCTGCCCCATAATGATTTATATCGTGACTTCCACCTAGATAATTTCTTCTCACAATTTTCAATCACTGAATTCCAGATGTTCATTGACTTTGATTTGGCACCCAGAAGCATTTCCAGATAAGTAGTTGGCAATGACCCTACTTCTCTACCTAGAATCCTGGACAACTCTTCCATGTTATTTACTTCATTGATAGGGTACATATGACTCTTTCTCCAGTTAACATGTAAACCAGAAATTCCTTCAAACAGTACCAAAATAGTTCTCAAAATCTTTAGTTGCTCTACATCAGGATCACATAAAATTAAGGTGTCATCTACATACTGTAAATGTGTGATTTCCATGTTGGCATTTGTGTTAGAGCTTGTGGCAATTTCAAAACATCTGATCCAGTTGTTGGTTCTTACCACTTTGATCATATTATTCAGACCCTCCATGGCTAAAATGAACAAGAAATGAGATATAGAGTCACCTTGCCTTAACCCTATATGTGCTGAAAACCCCTTCAGGTGATCCATTGATAAGGATTGAGAACCTGACAGTAGAAATACAATATTTCATCCACTTAATCAATTTCCTTCCAAAACCCATACAAGAAAGTACTTTCAGGAAAAATACTCAGTTAACATGATCATATGCCTTCTCAATGTTTAAAGTGCACAAAACTCCTGGCTTGCCTTGTTTAATTCTAGAATCCACTGCTTCATTGGCAATTAGGATGACATCCATAATTTGTCTATCTTTAATAAATGCCATTTGCTGCACATCTACCAGCTTGCCAATAACTCTTTTTAGCCTCTCTGTGAGCACCTTAGAGATCAATTTATAGATATTGCCTATAAGGCTAATGGGTCTGAAATATCTCAACTCCTTGGCACCTGTTTTATTTGGGATTAAAGCAATGTAAGTAGCATTGAGACTTTTCTCAAAAAATCCATTAGAGTGGAAATTTTGAAAAGTGGCCACAATATCTAGCTTCAACACATCCCAACATTTGATAAGAAAACTGATTGTGTAGCCATCATGACCTGGAGCTTTGTCCATGGCACACATCTTCAAACGTAAGATCACCTCTTGTTCTTCAAAATTCCCATGTAGATCTGCTTTTTCTTCTTCACTAATCACTGGACAATTAATTAGGTTGCATGAAGGCCTCCAATCTGTAGACTTAGAGTACAAACTCTGATAAAAATCAATAATCTCCCCCATTATCCTTGTTGGATCTTCCACTATTTCTCCTTCTATCTCAAGTTGATGAATGTTGTTGTATCTCTTATGTGAATTGGCCATCTTATGAAAGAAATTGGTGTTTCTATCCCATTCTTTAAGCCAAAGAGCCTTAGATCTTTGTCTCCATGCAATTTCTTCATTTTTGAGATGCTCTTCATATTCCATTAAAAGAGAAGTCTTCAACACTGATTATCCCTCAGTAAGTACTCTATTCACTACCACATCATATTCCTTGGCTAGTTCTGCTCCATTCTTTCAACCTGTCTTTTAAAGCTTTAAGTTTACAGGCCATAATGAAGTCAAGTTTTCCTGTAAAGACAAATGAGCTCCACCAGTCCATGATTCTTTTTACAAACCCATCAGTATTTAGCCACCAGTTTTCAAATTTGAAATAGGACTTGTTGTGCTCCCACATTCCACATTGTAGCTCAATTGGGAAGTGATCTGATTCCAGTCTTTACAACAGATATTGCTTGATATTTATGAACTTATCATCCCAATCATGTGAGAAGAGTATCCTATCAATTCTGAATGTTTTTCTACATTTATCACCTTTATACAAAGTAAAACATCATCCCTTAAGCTGAGGGTCTACCAATTCCATGTCTTCTATGAAGTCTAGAATTTCTCCATGGCAAGGCTCCATCTTCTGCAGTTCATTTTCTCAGAGGGAAATCTAGTAACATTGAAATCTCCACAGACTGCCTAAGGGCCATCTATCAAACCCCTGACTACCCCTAATTCATCCCACACCTGTTTCCTCTCTGTTTTGCAGTTTGGTGTATATACTCCAGTTATATGGCACTCAAAAATTTGAAAGAGTGCCATAAATTTGCAAGATAAGGTATATGCACCAATCTCCAAAACCTCCCCTTTCCACACTCTACTATCCCACATCATCAAAATTCCCCCTCTAGTACAACTAGCTTGCAAGCATGCAAAATTCACCCATCCCCCCCCTCCCCCAAAGATCTTTGATAATCCTGCAACCTCTCCTTCCAACTTAGTTTTCTGAAGACAAATAACATCATGATTCCAATTGGAAATAAGGCTCTTGACTAATCTTCTCTTATCCCCACAATTCAAACCCCTCACATTCCAAGACACCAATTTTAACTTCATTACAAAGGTTCAATCATTCCCCCTACATTTCTTCCCATCACTCTTAAATTTTACATCAAAAGTGGTGAAACCCTTAAGCTCCTGGATGCCTTTGAATCTGGGCCTCTTTGAAACACTCTCCATTTCCAATTTCCTTGCTTGTCTGCAACTATCAATTTGCATAAGTATTTCCAATGCTTCCTCCTCATGACCCTTAAATCTACCCCAAAATGTTTCCCCATTTTAATCATGTGTTGTTTCACCCATGTAGTTGTCTTCTCTTCCTTTTGCAGAGCTAAACTCATGTCTTGTTGAATTGGTTATGCGTCTTCCAGCACCCACTCTTCAATCTCTGTGTCACCTTGCATAATCGTTGTGATAAATTGATATTTCCTTGCTTGTGCTTCACTCTCAGAATTATCGGTGACTAGGGTTATCAATGAGTTGCCGATGCTTTTCTATATGTCTTCGTTGCTTATAGCATAAGCTTTCCCCCTAAAATTTCCTGCACCTTCAAAGGTTGGCAGTACAACAAGTGTAGAAGTCTCTAATTTCTAAGACTTGTTGCATATAAAAATATCAGCTAATGGGTAAAAGCTAAATTTCGTCTGGGCCCATTTAGATCATTAAAAATGACTTGGGCAGCACCATCAAGCCGAACCCACTTTTTTTATTTTGGCCTGAAGTTGTTCCGGTCCAAGTGATAGGTGTTAAGAGAGTCCACCTCCCTGTCACGTGCCATCAAATCTTTTTTTAAAACCTTCCAGCTGGATTTGCGCATCTCATGTGGTCTCTATGTGCCCTATCATAAGATTGCATGTTATACAGTCCTTTCTCTGGTTGGATCGAGCCTTTTACCCAAAGGTTTGAAGTTAACCTCGTACCACTGGTTTCTTCCATGGCCTCAAAAGCTTTTGGCACACAGGAATCAGTCTCCGACGAGACTAATTCTAAATGAACTTTTTGTTCTACCCATATCGAAATAGAAAACTTGATGCCATCTCTTTATATTGATACTTCGCTAGGGCAGTTTCGACCGTCACCTGAAATTTGAATTCTCGCCCACTTCATATGGTTTTTCAAATCAGTCTCTTATTCAGTCGAAATCCATCCCCCAAAAAGATTCCCAATTTCTTTGAATATCCTCTGAGACCATAGTTGCAGTGGCACTCCCAAAGCTCAAATCCATGAGGTGGTTTCGATTTGGGTCAGAGGTATGCACCCAACAATAGGGTTCCACCATTGAAGCTTTATTTTGGTCTTCTTCCATCTCCATTCTTTTTGGAAGATCTGTTCTGCCATGTTTCTGTTTAGAAACTCGAAGAGGAACATATTGTTGGCCATTTCATAAATATTAATCCCAAATATTGCTTTCCAAGTAACAACTGTCCACCTTTTGATGTCTGACATAGTGGGAACCTCTATTTCTCCTTTAGCAAAAGACCCAACGATGCATGTCTTAAAGATACCAATATCCTTAACCCCAAGAGATTTTGTGACACATATATCTATTTTGTTGGAAGTGACTATCGATTGTCGAAGAGTATTTGATTGCCATTTACTCTCCATTACTGCATTAACATAAGGGTACTCGTTTTTGGTAAATCTGGGAGGTTCTGTGACCATCTGTTGATTGGTGCATTGAATGAAACTTTGTATCTTCAATGTTATCTCTTTCCAACCTACTTTTAATGTCACTTTTGGAATAATAATTATTGATCTCTCCAAACCATACATCAAGAGAATGCTCAGATATCTTCCATGCTCATTCGCTTTCCTCGTACAAAATATCACAGTTGATCTCTCCTTGGATTTCCACCTCCTGGTCGCATTATTTCCATCTTTGGAGGCTTATTTGAGAGTTGAGCACACTCATCTCATGCTCTTCAAACTGATAGTTGATCTTCTCATCATGTTATGACTTCTCTCAACCCATTCAAACCAAATGTCTCTACCATCGGATTATGTCAAATGATTTGAAGCATGAATTGAAATATATCCTATTTTCCCCATAGTAAAATGAAAGGCTTATCTGGACAGAAAATAAAGGTGTTTCTGATGGTTACAGAGTTGCAGGAGGTGAGGAAGTGAATTTGAGAGGGTTTTGCTGAAAGAGAAGGTCGGGGAAAGTGTCGGAAGAGGTCTGTTAGGGTTTTTTAAGAGAGAGAAAAAATCAATGGGACTGGTCGGAACAGTGATTCCTACGACCGACTTTCAGGTCAGAGGGTCGGTTAGGGTTTTTAAGAGAGAAAATCAAAGGGTCTGGTCGGAACAGTGATTCTGACGACCGACGATCAAATATGAGAGGAAAGATCGATCGTGAAAGGTATTTTGAGAGAACTGGGAGAGTTTTTAGGAGAGAGAAAGACGGAAGATGAGTTTCGTCTATCTAATTTTTTTCTGGTCGGAACAGTGATTCCGGCGACCGGCGTCTGGTCGAAACAGTGATTTCGATGACCAGTGATCATATTTGAGAAGAGAGATCGATCGTGAAGGATATTTTGAGAGAATTGGGAGAGTTTCGAGGAGAGAGAAAAACGAAAGAGGCAGTCTGGGGAAGTTTAAAAGAGAGAAAATCCAAGGTCAAGTCGGAACAGTGATTCCGATGACCGAAGAAAGGTTAGATGAGAGAGAGTGACGGACATATGGGGATTTGAGATTTACCTCGGTACCCGTGTCAGAGAGCATTTTTTACTGTGCCTTCTTTCTTTACCCTATATTTTTTAAGAGTTGTGTTGACTACTCACTACACACTTTCATTTTTAGTTGAGGTGACACACTTTCCTTTTTAGTCAATCTCAACAATGATATATTTCCTTATTTGACAATAATATAATTTTAAATTTTACTTTTTATGCTTAATGAACTTGTTTTAGATCACAAGATTTAAAAATTTTACTTTATTTCTTAATCTTCGTATCCAGTCAAACTATATCATATAAATTAAAACGGAGAGAGTACTATATATTTGTTAGGAATGTCAGGAGTAGTTAGAATTTATTAAATTGTATTGTTTAATTCATTACGTATTAATTAATAATGAAAAATATCATAAAAATTATAATGAGATGGTAAGATTTATTCATTTTAATATTCTTCCATGTCAAAATATTTGTTTTACTTTCATTTTTAGTCCATTTCAAAAGGATGTCTCTTTCTTTTTTGATAACTCTTTTATTTCAACATTCCACATGACATGTTTAAGTCCACAAGATTAAAAGATATTTTGATAAATTTTCTTTTAAATTTAATATTCAAAATTCTAATACCAATTTCAGCAATTTAAAAGTGATGTTTCACACTATGGGCCACGTCAGTGTTACATCAGAACCACAATAGATACCATTTTATTTTTTCTATTTTATAGATGGTAAAGTCAAATTATCTTGAATATGTTTATTTTTTATGTTTTACACACTCGAGTTAAATTGATTTTTTTCTTTTTAGATATAACCCCTTACCCCAATTAATACCAAACCCAATAGAGAGATTTACACAAATAGACTATTATTTATGGCGTTATCGCTAAATTTGATCCCATTTGAAAAAGATGTTTGAAATAGCTTTTCCGTCAAAAGTTAGAATTCAATATCAATTCCAATTGGGAGATCTACACAAATAGACTATTTATGGTGTTACCTTAAAGTTTGATCTCGTTTGAAAAAGTTGCACGAAATAGCTTTCGTGCCAAAACTTATACTTAAATACCAGACCTAATTGAGAAATATACACAAACAAACTATTATTTATGATTTTACTGTTAAGTTTTATCTCGTTAGAAAAAGTTGCACGAAATAATTTTTGTGTCAAAAGTTAGAATTCAATACCTGACAGATCATCAAAAGACTTGTCTTACCACAACTTATAATAGATCAGCAAAATTTAGTACAAAAAATTCTAACGGATCACTAGGAGCTTTGATCATGAGTTTGTCATAAGTCCCGAAGAACAACTAGAATTTAATATAATTATGTCTTACTGTAAAACAAAATGTTCATAAATTTTGGTTGATCACCAGGAGTTTACGATGGATAGGTTTGCTATAATCACCAGAATTTTAGTAATTGTATCGTAACTTTATAAATTTTAGCAATTCTTTGCAGATTATCAGACTTCTCTTATAAACTTCATCAATACGCTTTTACTTTAAAATTAATTCAAATTAATCAAAATCAACTCTAAATTTAGCATTTAACTTTCTAATACCAACCTCAATAATTAGAAATAGTTGATATTTCACACCATGTGTCAAGTCAGTGTCACATTAGAACCACGTTAGAGACCATTTTGCTTTATTGTTTCATATTTTATTTTCACATTCCTCGTCAAGTGCAAAGTATGTTTTTATTCTAATAAAAAAATTATAAATAGTAAAGTGCAAATTGTCTTGAATGTGTTATTTTTATTTTTTACACACGCGAGTCAAATTGAAATTTCTTTCTTTCTGATATTATCCCTACCCCAATTAATATCGAACCCAATTGGGAGATTTACACAAAACGACTATTATTTACGAAAAAATAATTGTGCCAAGAGTTAGAAATCAATACCACACCCAATTGGGAGATCTACACAAATTGACTATCCGAAAGACCGATATACACGGTCTTAATACCGTGTATATCATGGTTCGAATTTGTCTCCATAAATTGTAGAATTATTGTACAAGTGTAATTATGGTATTAGTCTTGTATTAGGAAAAACTATTAGAACTGGAGTAGGAAAAGGTTTATTTTTCATATTTAGGAATTGTGTATTTGTATATATACCTCTCTTTATTAATGAAATAATCAAGGGATTATATTTTTTATCTGAAGTCTAGGGCACATAATTTCCTTTTCCACATGACTTCCGCAGCCCCTCTTCTCGGAACTCATCAGGCCGTCGGCCACTGTTCCAAATTTCCTTCTCGAAATTCTTCTTGATTTTTTTCCTTCCAAATTTCTTTTCCAAATCCTCATTCACCTGTTGTTCTTTCATTATGTCTACCTCAAAGAACATGTTTCATCCTGCCCTTACAGTCTCCAACATCAAGAACCACATCCTTATTGTTCTTGAGATGGAAAATGCTCAATACGCGACATGAGCGAAATTTTAAGGTTCACGCACGCTCACATCATTTGCTTCATCACATCATCCCCTCGGGCACATGCAAGGAGAAGGTGTCTGCCCTGGAGGATGACCCAGTGTTATGGACAACCCTTGATGCTACCATTCTCCAGTGGATTTATTCCACTATCTCTATAGACCTCTTGCAGACGATTATTTTCCAGGTGTGTTTATTTATGCATGATCTGCTGATTGAGCACATGAATGCACACTTGATTATGGATTGCATTTATATCCATCCTCCGTCTCTACTCTCATGTCATATACAACTGCTGATTGGGGTGCATGTACAGATACCAAACGTTCGACAGGTGGCTATTGTATGTTTCTTGGAGATAACTTGGTCTCTTGGTCGGCAAAACGCCAGGCTACTTTATCGCGATCTAGTGCAGAGGCTGAGTATCGAGGATTAGCCAATGTGGTGTCTGAGTCATATTGGTTGCGTAATCTTCTATTAGAGCTACACTTTCCTATTCAGAAAGCTACCTTGGTCTACTGTGATAATGTTAGTGCAGTCTATCTCTCTCAAATCTAGTCCAACATCAGCGCACTAAACATATCGAGATGGACATACACTTTGTTCGAGAAAAGGTAGCTCGTGGATAAGTACGCGTCCTTCATGTCCCTTCGCGATACCAAATTGCAAGCATCTTTACTAATGGTCTTCCCTTGGTTCTGTTTGAAGATTTTAGGAACAGTCTCAGCGTACGACAACCGCCCGCTATGACTACGGGGGTGTGAAAGACCGATATATATGGTCTTAATACCATGTATATCATGATCCGAATTTTTCTCCATAAATTATAGAATTATTGTACAAGTGTAATTATGGTATTAGTCTTGTATTAGGAAAAGCTATTAGAATTAGAGTAGGAAAATGTAGAATTATTTTCCATATTTAGGAATTGTGTATTTGTTTATATACCTCTCTGTTAAATAAACATACGATATACACAATATACACGTGTATATCGTATGTATAGTGGTTCTCGGATTACTGTAGCAAAGCCCACGGTTGGGCAATTTTTGTATATAAGGTGTATATGTCTTGTACCTTAATTAGTCTTGTACACTTACCATAATTGTATAGTTAGTATCCAAGTAGAATAAGGTTTTAGGAGTAAAATAGGAATAGGATTCCTATTATGTAAATATGTAAATTGTATATACACCCTTTCAATTAATGAAAATAATCAAGGGATTATTTCTTTCATGGTATCAGAAGTCTAGGTTATTTTTCCAACCTCTTTTCCGTCGACCTTGTGCATGGTTTCTGTCCCACTTCCCGGATTCTGTGACCGTCGGTGGTGTTTCTTTTATTTTCTCCTCAAATCACCTATTGTTCTTTCGTTATGTCAACGACAAAGAGCACGTTTTATCTGGCCCTTGTTGTTTCTACCATTAAGAATCACATACCTCTCATACTTGAAATAGAAAACGTCCAATACGCGATGTGGGCCGAGTTGTTTAAAATTCACGCTCGCTCGCATCAAGTCATCCATCACATAATCCCCGCTGCTCCTGAGGATACGGAGGTGCCTCAACGTGAGGATGATCCTAAGTTAAGGACAACGCTTGATGTCATCGTCCTTCAGTGGATTTATTCCATTATCTCTACTGACCTATTGCAGACGATTATTGAGCCAGACGCTACGGCAATGGCCGCTTGGGATAGGCTGTGTGACATATTCCAAGATAATCAGAATTCCAGAGCTGTTACTCTTGAGCAGGATTTTTCCCACGTCAACATGGAAAATTTTCCGAATGTTTCAGCGTATTGCAAAAGGTTGAAGGAATTGGCGGACCAACGCCGCAACGTTGGTGCGCCCGTTAGTGAAGATCGTCTTGTTCTACAGATAGTTGATGGCTTCTCCGAGGAATTTAGTGGCGTTGGGACCCTACTTCGTCAGAGTAACCCTCTCCCAAAGTTCTATCAAGTCCGCTCCATGCTTATTTTGGAAGAAGTCGGATTGACTAAGAAGGCGGCTACCGGGGCAAGTCCCATGGTCATGATGACGTCCTTCAAAAATTCTCCAGGGTTTGTTGATAATTCGGGCCAAAACCATGCTCACGGTGGCGGCAAGAATGCTAGGAAAAATAATGGAAGAAACCGCGGTGGTAACGTCAGCAGTACCGATGGCATTGGGCCCCGCCCCATCAACAGTGGGCCACAGCCCAACTGGTCCCAGCCTTGGCCCCCCTGGACGTGGGTCTGGGCCAATGGGCAGTGGCACAACACTCTCGGTTTTTCAGCACCTCCAGCCCACGGTAATTGGGCTCAATTTCAGCCTTCTTTTCGGCCCAGCTACTCCAGCTCAGTCTCGGTCCAGCGATCCAGTGAGGTACCGGGTCAGCAGGGAGGCAGGCTTGGGCCCCACCAGGCCCATCATGCAGCGGGCCCCACTCCTACCGACATTTAAGTAGTGATGCACACGCTTGAAATAAATCCTTCGGACCCAAATTGGTACATGGACACCGGCGCCACTACTCACATAACATCTGATTCGGGTACTCTCTCATCTTATTTCAATTTGAGCAACAATTGTGGTATAATTATTTGTAATGGTAATTCAATTCCAATTCGTGGTTACGGTCATAAAATATTGTCTCCCCCCTCATCCACCCCTTATTTTGAAAAATACCCTTCACGCTCCAAAATTGACTAAAAATTTGGTGTCTGTCCGAAAATTCACCACTGATAATTTCGTGTCCATAGAATTTGATCCATTTGGTTTCTCTGTGAAGGATTTCAAAATGGGAAGTCCTCTCATAATGTGTGATAGTAGGGGAGATCTTTATCTTATCACGTCATGTTCCGGTCTATCGAGTCAAGCCTTGCCGTCAGCGTTTGTAGCCCTCGCTCCTTCCTTGTGGCATGCTCGTCTATTTTATCTTCCTTAGATAAAAACAATTTTATTTCTTGTAAGGGTGCGCGTAGTACTCTGAATTGTCAATCTTGTTCTTTAGGAAAAATTGTTAAGTTGTCATTTATAGACTCTACTTCTCATACTTTAATGCTATTTGATATTATTCATAGTGGTCTATGGACCTGTTCTTAGTTCTTTGGGTCATCGGTATTATATTCTTTTTTGGATGATTATTCTAAATTCTTATGGACTTTTCCAATCTCAAAAAAATCTCATGTTTTTCCATCTTCTTAAAATTTAGAGCATTCATTACAACCCAATTCGAACGTGAAATAAAAAATATCCAATGTGATAATGGCAAAGAATATGACAATGGGGTATTTCGGGAATTTTATGCAAATAATGGGATCAATTTTCATTTTTCTTGCCCTCATACGTCTTCACAAAATGGGAAAGCCGAACGCAAAATTTGTACCATTAATAACATTGTCCGCACTTTACTAATAAATGCTTCCATACCCCCCCCCCCCGTCCTTTTGGCATCATGCTCTACAAATGACTACATATCTCCTAAACATTCTTCCTTCCAAAGGTTTGACATAGGCCTGACCAGTGGGCCGGGCTCGGGTCTGGCGGGCCGGGTTTGTCGGGGTAGGGGTCGGGGCGGGCAGGGTTGGGTTTGGTGGGACTTGCTCCAGTCCCGTCCCGTTCCCGATCCCGTCGGAATCGGGTCGGGTCGGGGTCGGGATCGGGGCGGGTTCCGGCGGGTTTTCCTTTTTTTTTTTAATAACATATGTATAAAAAAAAACTCAATAAACAAGACAAGATAGTGTAATAAAAACATCCCAAGGCTGTTTTTGTGCCTCTTATATTATTTAATAGACATATGATTTTTTTGTAATACAAATACAATTGTCTAAATTGCAACTTTGTTGTGTTGTCCAAAAGTTGCAAATTACATAATAAAATTGCAATTAAAAAAATTACATTCTCAAAAAAACCTGTTCTAATTGCTTGATAATTTCCTGTGGTTCTTCGGTTGGAATTGGTATTTGTTGGTCAAATTGATCCATGTCGCTTCCACTACCTTCGGATAAGATTTCGTTGTAGTTTTCGTCTTCTTCTTCGTTGATCTCCGGTTGACCGCACCTTCTCCGCTCTGCTCGTATCCAATCTCTGAATAATAGTGCAATTTCCAAGCTGTCTCCGGCTAATGAGTGTATGTGGTCTCCTATTTGAAACAGCATGTCTTTTGTGAGGTTGTGTTGAAGTTGAAGAAGATGGTATGGAAGCCGGTAAGTTACTAGCATTTTCTTGTTGGTAAAACCTATATATTTTTTTGCATTGGTCTTCTACGCTAGACAACACTTCTTATTTAGTTTGTTCAATAGGTGGTGGGTGATTTAGATTTTTGGGACTTGGAGGTGGTAGTACTTCTATACAATCGTAAATAGTTTCAATTAGTGATTTAGTACCGTCTATTTTAATAGTCGGATTTAATACAGCACCAATAATATAAATAGTGGGAATAGGAATAAAATATTTTTTTATTTTGATAAATATTTTTTTAATAGCTGTCATATAAGCTGGTTTTTTCATATATTCACTAAGTAATAAAAATATTAGAGTTATATAAAACAACATAGTTGAAATAGTAGGATAATAAATATCGGAAAATTCTTTTGTTGCTTGAAAAAATTTCTCTAAAAATACAATAAGTTCAGAAATTTTTACCCAATCACTATCTACAACCATATCAGCTGAATTTTGATTATGAGAGTTAAAAAATAAAGTTATAGGTTTTCTATAGTCATAAGCAACAAGTAGTTGCTCGTAAATTCCACCTAGTGGATACTTCTTCTGCAATTTTTCTATAAGGTAGTCCATAATCGTGACAAATTTTTTTATATTCTTTTCTTCGTTGTACTCTATTACTTTTAAAAATAAAGTTTATAGCAAATTGTATTTTACTAAGAATGTCTTGAAAAAGTGATAGACCATCCTTTACAATTAAGTTATATATATGGCATGCGCATTTTATATGAAAATGATCTGGAAAAGATGGAGTTAAATTATTTTTTAAAATTATAATAGTGTAATTGTTAGTAGAAGCGTTATCTAATGTAATAGTCATAATTTTATCGGTTATTCCATAATAATGGCACACTTGATAAATATTATCTGCAACAAAAGTACCAGTGTGCCTATCATCTATATATCTATACGCTAAGATACGTTTTTGCATAGACCATTTGTAATCTATCCAATGACAAGTTACCGTTAAATAATCATGACCGTTAGTACTATGACCTATATCATACGTGATAGATACTTTGCCATTAAAATGATATAATGAATAACGTAAATATTGTTGATATTCATGTGCGAATTTAAATACATCTCTCTTAACAGTTGATCTAGGAAAACCGTTAAAAGCAGGATTATATATATCTCTAATGTAATGAATAAAACCGGGAGATGAAGGAAATGAAAAAGGCAAACCCTCCACAACAACTAATTTTGATATTGCTTCCCTATCTCTATGTTTATTGTATTTAGGGCCTACAATTCCCCCCGTCATAGGGTTAATTTGACGTTGTACTTGGTCCGGGATAGTATCAGTATATGAACCTTATCCCGATGGAGCGGGCGTTTGCGCACCCGGTTTTGAAGCCTGATATTGGGCATACCTAGCTGGATGAGCACTTACTACGTGTCTAATTAAACCCCCCGTCCCATCGTGACCTTTTCCAGTTTTAAATTTTAAAACATTTTTACAAATTTTACATCTAGCTACTTGATTCTCTACGTCCCTATCAAAAAATATCCATGCATCTGATTTTAATGGTTGGTTTGCTGGAGCTCATCTCATACTAGGGAGAATAGGAGGCATTTCAGTTGAAGGTGCACTAGTGGGTGTGTTGTCATCAACATTAGTGGGTGTATCATCTAGATCATCGTCTAAATTAAAGTCTTCTTGAGTTCCAGAAAATAGCTCCTCGTCTAAATCTAATGGTATTGTAGGAAAATGTTGAGTATCAACAAAATCATCCTGTGTAGGAATAAGATGACTAGAAGAAGTACCCTTGCCCTGGTTGCCCCTACTAGAAGAAGCACCCTTACCTTTACCCTTAAACATACCTCTTAATCCTTTCATTTTAATTATGATAATAAATCATTAAAGATAATAAAATTAAGTGCGCTAAATAAAGTAAATAGACAATAATAATTTAATGAAGGAACAAATATACCAAACGCCGACGTAACGTCGACGTGTAATCGAGAGGTTGAAAATTGAAAATTTGCTCGATGGAAGATCCTCAAGCTAGTTGTCAACTTCACTCCCAATTCCCAAATGAATAAATAAAATTGAACATTTAGTAAACAATGTAGACTTGTAGAGAGATATATTGAGAGATTAGAGAGATTGTAGGAAGATTTGTGAGAAAGATGAAGAGAAAATGAGTTATTTATAGTTGGAAAATTGGGTTAAAGTATAAATATAATAACTTATGGGTTAAAAATAAATATTAAAGGGTAGGGGTTGGGGGAGGCCAAAAATGACCGTTGCCCAACGGCCAAAATCTAAAATGGTCGTTGGTGCAATGGTTATATTTGCAAAGGGGGGTTAGGGACGGCATCGGGGCGGGCTCGGGTCTGGCGGGCCTGGGCGGGCTCGGGACGGGTCGGGACGAGACATTGTCCCGTCTCGGTTCGAGTCCCGCTACCAATTTTGTTTTCTAATCGGGGTCGGGGCGGGCTCGGGATGGGGTCGGGGCGGGCTCGAGACGCTGTCGGGGCGGGCTCGGGCCATCCCGGCTCACTGGCCTGCCTTAGTTTGACATATTCGTCCCCCTTCAAATTTTATATAATATGACTCATTCGTATTCGCATCTTAGGGTCTTTGGGTGCTTGTGTTATCCACTTTTTCCGTCCACCACAATTAACAAACTTCAGGCCCGTTCCACCCCGTCTGTGTTCTTGGGTTATCCGTCCAATCATCGTGGTTACAAATGTTTTGATTTATCTTCTAATAAAATCATCATTAATCGCCATGTAATTTTTGATGAATCTCAATTTCCGTTTGCTAAGGTTAGTAATCACGTGCCGAGTTCGTATAATTTTTTGGATGATGATATATCCTCGTATATTATTCACCCGTTTTCGGACATATCCCGCACCTTAAATCCCCCAGCGGACCCACTGCCCGCTGGTCCCACTGGTCCGCCACAGGCCCCTGTCCCCGCCTCGCCATCGGGCTGGCCAAAGATTTGGGCCAATCCAGCCAACATCGAATTGGTCCAGTTCCTGCATCCGAGACTACTTCTGCTTCCCGTGTTGGGCCAGTAGGCCCCAGTCCGCCACGAGTCCAGAAAATTCCCAAAAACCGCCCAATTCATCCCCGAGTCATAGACCAGTCACTCGTAGTCAACGGGGTATTTTTAAACCAAA
The DNA here is from genome assembly GCA_029783415.1 of Anisodus acutangulus. Classification (NCBI taxonomy): domain Eukaryota; kingdom Viridiplantae; phylum Streptophyta; class Magnoliopsida; order Solanales; family Solanaceae; genus Anisodus; species Anisodus acutangulus. The sequence continues at coordinate 39,233,574 of CM056497.1, read as the reverse complement.
AAAACATTTTAATTTACATTCCAATGCTCTTAAATCACCCTTACCCCGTAATCTTGTGTCTGCATTAAATGACCCGAATTGGAAAATTTCTATGACCGATGAATATAATGCTCTTATTGATAATAATACGTGGGAGTTGGTGCCCCGTGCCGTATCCCGTTTTAAGTAGGTCAAAGCGGAGTACAACAGGATTGGATTAAGGAGTCGTCACCTAATTAATTTACGGTGAATTAGGACACCTAAATATTAACTAATTGATGCAAAATAACTCTAATTTTATGATCTGCGAAACTAATGAGATTCTAGGTACGGGTTCTTTATTATCCTAAAGGGAAAGGGTTAGACATCCTTTAAGATCCGCTAACTTGCGATTATCCGATCAAACTCAGGTTAATTATTGTACTAAGAAAAATGCATGTTTAAAAATATAAAGTTAAAATGATGTTGCAAGTATTTAGTAAAAGGGTGCATTTTGTACAAGTATGCATTTTGTATAGGGGTGAGCGGGTCCGGGTACCCTAACATTTTTTAACTACCCGGACCCTACCCGATAAAAGATCGGTTCCTAAATTTACTATCCGGAACCTACCCGTAGCAATCATTACCCGGAACCTACCCGTAGCAATCATTACCCGAAACCTACCCGTACCCTGCGGGTCCGGGTAGGTTCCCGGGCCAGTAAATAAAAAACACAAATTAAGCAACAATTTTTAAGCCTATGAGAATAAAAAGAGTTCTAAAATAATTTCATCAAGTAGTTTTTTAGCATGCAATCGGAGTTTTTAGTACCCTTATAAGAAGTTTTAGAAAACTTATTCATTGTAGAAAAACTAATTCCGTAACCAAAACCTAAAATTGCAAGCTAAATTTGACACTCAATTAATTGAACATGTTGATTTCAAAATAAATTTGAAAATATCTGAATTAAACTTATTTTCGTGTTCATAAGCTCTTTGATACAAAAGAAAAACTTTATTATACTAGTAAATCCCTAAATTTCATCTTCACAACGACAAAAATATACACAAATTTTAAAAATAGTTTTAAATTTCAAATAAAAAAGTAATACAAATTGAAGATGAGTATCGCCTGAAATAGAACAGAAGCATATGATATTAAAAAGAAATTGAAGAGTTAGATATGAACCCATATGCATTTTAGGAATGACGTGAACACAACCAAGGAAGAGAAATAGGCAAAGGTGAAGCTTCAATGACGACAACGATGAAAGTACCTGAGAGAAAGTTTCAACAACGACGACGATGAAGCTCGGTGGTGTAGCTAAAACGTCATTGTTATTGAGAGAGTTTTGAGTGTTTTCTCTTAGGGCACAAAGAACATTCTAGAATAAAGGGGTGAAAAAGTTAAAATATTTACGTCTTGGGGTGGGGAAAATCAATATGTAGGCGTGCAACAAACAATTTTGGAGAAAGTTAAAAGTGGTCCAAATGTTTCTAAAAAAAGTAAACATATTTAATATTTTGTAGGTTTCGGATATCGGTTCCGGGTCCGGATACCCTGTCTCTATTTGCCGGAACCGGAACCGGAACCGACATTGATCAGTTCCTAATTTTACTACCCGGACCCTACCCGTTATTATAATATATCTACCCGGAACCTACCCGTTAGTGTCGGTTCCGATCGGTTATCTGGGTACCCTGTACCCGTGCTCACCCCTAATTTTGTATGGTATTAAAGAAAAATACATGTAAAGTTGAAAAAGTATGCATTTGTGACAATTAATAGTAAGGAGAAAAGCGAATTATTTATAATTCCAAAGAGTAATTTTTGGAAATCATTTTGAGTTGCAAATTGAAAAAAGATTAACTTATTTGTATAATTAATAAAGCGAATAAAAGATGACCAAAGTTGTTTTGAAAATTTTGAATATGAATGACTAGCCTAAAAATAAATAAACTAACGGAGGAATTCTAATTTTGCACTAACCGAGCCTACAAATAAATAAACTAGCTACGGGTTTTTGATTTTAAACTACCCTATTAATTATCCAGTCATAGCATAATTATTCTAAATGTCCTAACAATCACACAAACATTAAATAATTATTACAACCCCAAAAAAATAGAAATAACGGAATTAAAGAGTAATAATAAAAGGGAACTAAGGCGGATAACGATGTCATCTCGCCCTATTTGTTTTGAAATCCCGAGGTTGGAGAATGCAAGGAATCTGGATGCGGGTCTTCGTTTGGCAATTATCATGATGAGTCTCATAACGAGACTCTTCGTAGCTCCCGATGCATTTCATGTAAATAAAGAAAAGAAAAGAAGAGGATTAGTAAACGGGACATGGACATATATATACGTGTAAATAAATAATTCATGAAAAAAAGTAATATGTTATTGGGCCTCGGAATGCAAACAGTGTGCGGGATGGTGTAAAAAAAAGAGCCAAAACAGAATTTCAGACCGAAAGAAATCGGCTCGGATGTGCTATGGGCCCAATTAACACGCGGAAATAAAATGCAGGCCCAAACGTATAATTTTCAGATGTGTATATATAAAGAAAACAAATTGGCCCATGAGCCCATATCCGATATACATTCAGTCACTTTTAACCCAAAATGCATATGATATACAAAGGATATATGATATACATAGAGATATGCGAGCATATATAGCCTTAGTATACACTGGTATATACCTAGACTTTTATACCTTGTATACCTTGAGGTATATCATTGTATACTTAACATTTCACAACTAGAAGAGACAAAGCAATATCAGTTTTACATTACCAGCAAGAGTAAAAGATATTCATAGGTATTCCAAGGCAAAAATAATGAACCATATGAATAAGAATGAAGAAAGACAAATACCAGATGGAGATAATGCACTAGCAGCCTAATAATTCAAACCAATAATGCTAAACCAACTATGTGATCATGCCCAGTTTTAGATCACAAGTAGTAGTAATTAGAAAAGACATGCTAGTATATGGGGAACAAGGATAAATGCATTTAATTAGGTAATACATCACACGAGCCTATGATTTCAGATGCACCCTTTAAAGGAGGAAACAATGTGCCCATATATTCAGAAAATAGGGACAAAGATCAAGCTCATACAAATTAACTTCCACATTTGTGCACAGTCAAACAAAGTAGAAGGATGATCCAGAAATGGTTTAGCTCCTCAACAAACATGTTGAACAGGGTCTGAGGCATCCATTAAAGACATGTACATACATCCCTAATAGGCAACCTAAACATGATCGAGATATCTTTTACAAAACATGGGTCCTTAGGCCTAACTAGGAACCTGGTCATCCTATCAATATAGTAAGGATAGATCATTCCAAAGACACATACATTGTTCAAGGAAATTGTCATGCTTACATAAGTAGATCCACAAAACATGGGGAGCAAAACATGGTCCTAAGTAGGTAGTTTAGACATATATGCACAATTTTAACAGAGAATGAAATGCATTTTTTTCTGCTTCTGAATAAGGTCTGCTCAAGACATTTTCCAGGATCTTTCATTCATGCCTGAACAATTTCGATACCAAATTATATCCTATATACACATCCTACTACATGGAACATGGTTATAAGTCATGTGTGAAATGCAACAATGGCTATAGCTTAGCATGACATGTATCAGTTTCAATGGATGCACAATACTGAGGTAAATATCATTCAGACAATTCAACAGTTAGGGCACATACAAGAGAGTTTTAAGATGTGTTACATGCTGATATAGGGACATTTTCTCATCTAAACAGGCAAGGAAAGAAGACATATGAGATAGGGAAATGAATTAGTGATCATTTTTAAGGACAACATCTTAAAGGGCACAGAACCAGCTAGTCTAGGCTGGACATACAAAGCCCTACTCATGTTATATGCTTGACACAATGACACATATATTTTAGGCATGAAGACCTCAAATAAACATGTAAATAAACTAACAGGTGGGGTGACATGATATTTCAAAGATGATATTTTCTATATATAATTATCCAAACTAGGCTAGACATATATGATCCTAATAAACTAATCAGTAGAATGAATATGGAGAGCTCTGAAATCTCATACAACATGACTTAAACTTGTTCCAAAATGATGCAAGAGCCAGCAAATACACATTTTAACTTAGATCACTTGTTAGTCTAATAGAATAGCTAAGAGACTTAGGAGACAATAACATATTATTATGAAGTCACTATAGCATTTAGACATGTGAAGTCACACACAGTTACAAAAGTACACAGGTAGTTAATCAAATATGACATTTTTAAAGGTGATGGACAGATCTAACTGGCTATGGTACTTATTACATAGAAATGACACATTCAATCATAATGGTGGTAGAATGTACAAATCCTAATATTATTAACTTAAGTTAAAACAGGATAAACACACATAAATTTAAATACTCAATAAACAGAAACTGAACAAAACAACGACATGTAATACATCAAAGTAAAACTGAGAGGAGTTAGAGTCTACTGACCTTCTCCGGGCAGCGAAACGAGGCGTCGTCTCGAACCGTCGAGTCCGCTCGGAGGAGTGGGTTTATGCGGTTGAAAAGAAAACGAGCTTGAGTGTTTCATGGTGGTGTTGAGCCATAAACGAGAGTAAAAGAAAAGATTTTCACATAATCAAAACTTGTTCAAGAAAGGATTTTTTTTTGCTCTAAAAAAGAAAACTCTTTTGTGAAACCACCAGATAGGTCGATTCTTTGCTACAGCTTTAAAAAAGAGGGCTTTTTGTTCTCTGAAAATCCGAATCCCTTTAACAACTCACAAAGGGTTCTATTTATAGTCCCAACTGAGACCCTAATGGCTAAAGTTTGAAATTCAAATTCAAAACAAAGATTGAAAATGTGACCGTTCTTTTTTCCATCGAAAACCGAGATGATAATGAAGGGGTACGGGTTTGTGTTCTTACCCACCGAATCCTTGAAGATATTCTAGGGATCGACCGCGGCATGCATGCTTCGCATGTCGATTTGACTCGGACGAGCTATTCCAACCTCTAAGTTTCGCAAAAAATGGGGAAAAGGAGACTGTGTGATGTGAGGGCTCGATGGTGGAGGGGACATGGTAGCAGTGGTATGGTGAGGGTGTTTGTCCGGCAGGTAAAGGGAGGCGACGGTGGTTTCGGATGAAGGGTCGTTGGTTCTTTGATTCGTCGGTCGATGAGTTTAGATTTTTCTGTTTTTTTTCTTTTGTTCTTGGTTAAGGATAAATGGGTTTGGGAATAAGGGTATGTGCTTGGGTCATTATTTGGCTGATCCGGTTTGGGGGTTGATTTTGGGCCGAAAAATAGATGTTAATTTGTAGATGGTTTTTTTGGGTTGATAGAATGTTTTGGGTGAAATGAGTTTGGGTAAAAATAAAAGGGTTTATTATTAAAAGGGAATGCATTGAGAAAAATATAAATTATTTTAGAATAAAAAATGACGATGTGATAATAATAAAAATAATATTTGCGAGATGCTTAATGCTTATAAAATAAAAATGTGGTGTCGTTTTGTGAAAAAATAGAAATACATAGAATATTACGGTAAAGATTATGATTAGGGTATTAAAAGGCAAATGATAGTAAAAATGCGAATAATAATAATAATAATAATAATAAATAATGATATTGAAAATAGATGATGATATTAAAAGCCTTATATATATATATATATATATATATGTTAAAATTATTCTTTTGAGGTGTCAAAATATTTAAAATTGCAACTACATATCGGAAAATCGTGGACAAAATTGGGTGTCAACACCCCGTCCATCTGGTATTAATATTATTAGGTCTATGTGGATTTTTGCTCATAAGGACAATTCGGACAGTTCATTTGCAAGGCATAAGGCGCGGCTTATAGGTGATGGTAAGACTCAGCAGGTTGGTGTGGATTGTGGAGAGATGTTTAGTCCGGTGGTCAAAACGGCTACCATTCGCACTATGCTCAGCTTTGCTCTTTCAAAAGCATGGCCCATTCATCAGTTAGATGTGAAGAATTCTTTCTTACATGGTAATCTCAAAGAAACAGTCTATATACATCAGCCCTTGGGGTTTAGGGATCCCCAATATCCTCATCATGTCTGTTTGTTGAAAAAGCTCATATATGGGCTTAAGCAGTCTCCACGGACTTGGTATACGAGATTTGTCGACTATGTTTCGACTATTGGGTCCACTCACAGCTGGTCGGATAATTCCTTGTTCATATATTGTCGTGGTTCTTCCTTGGCTTATATACTATTATATGTGGATGATATTATCTTGACTGCCTCTTCCGATGCATTACGCCAGTCTATCATGACAATGCTCAGTTCTGAGTTTACTATGAAAGACTTGGGGCCCTTGAGTTATTTTTTGGGGATTGTTGTCACTCGTCATGCATATGGGTTGTTCTTATCTCAAAGGAAGTATGCAGCTGAGATCATTGAGAGGGTTGGGATGTCATCCTGTAAGTCCACTTTCGCTCCAGTTGATACTAAGCCCAAGCTTAGTGCCTCGACCGGTGCCCCATACGAGGATCTGACCCGCTATTGCAGTCTTGCAGGGGCCCTTCAATATCTTACATTCACGAGACCAGATATTACGTATGTTGTCCAGCAGGTGTGTTTGTTTATGCATGATCCCAGAGTTGAACACATGAATGCACTCAAACGCATCATTCGGTATATTCAGGGTACACTTGACCATGACTTGCCTTTATATCCTTCTTCAACGTCCACACTTGTCTCGTATACAGATGCTGATTGGGGTGGCTGTCCGGACACCAGACGGTCTACGTCTAACTATTGTATGTTTCTTGGCAATAACTTGGTCTCATGGTCTGCGAAACGTCAGTAGACTTTGTCCCGCTCCAGTGCCGAGGCCAAGTATCGAGGGGTAGCTAATGTGGTCTCGGAATCATGCTGGTTACGTAATTTGATGTTAGAGCTTCATTGTCCTATTCAGAAAGCGACCTTGGTTTATTGTGATAATATTAGTGTCATCTACCTTTCTGGTAATCCGGTTCAGCATCAGCGCACTAAACATATTGACATGGGCATTCACTTTGTTCGCGAAAAGGTTGCTCGTGGTCAGGTACGCGTCTGCCATGTCCTGTCCAGATATCAAATTGCCGACATCTTTACAAAGGGTCTTCCCTCGGTCCTTTTTGAAAATTTTAGGGACAGTCTCAGTGTACGAAGACCACCCGCTATGACTGCGGGGGTGTGTTAAATATACATACGATATACACAATATACACGTGTATATCGTATGTATAGTTGTTCTCGGATTCCTGTAGCAAAGCCCACGGTTGGGCAGTTTTTGTATATAAGGTGTATATGTCGTGTACATTAATTAGTCTTGTACACTTACCATAATTGTATAGTTAGTATCCAAGTAGAATAAGATTTTAGGAGTAGAATAGGAATAAGATTCCTATTATGGAAATATGTAAATTGTATATATACCCTTTCAATTAATGAAAATAATCCAGAGATTATTTCTTTCACTCTCTTTATTAATAAAATAATCAAGAGATTATATTCTTTAAATTGATCGTGTTGCGATTAAATTTAGAAGACCGGATGCAAATATCAATTTCAATGTCAGTTATTACCATGATAATCTTAAGCACTTCCATTAAAATCATTTCTGGTCTCAATGAGACAATTGCTGTTGTTTTGGACTATCTACGAGATACTAAGGAGCATGGTCAGATGAATGGAGATGATCTTCTGGTGGCTGTGCGACTAATCGGAAGCTATCTTGCAGATGCACCGGATGCATGTAAAGATAAGGTCACAAAAATCTTAGGCTATATGCTTTCAATTAAAGGGGAAGATGAATTGACTCCTTTTTATTCCATCTGGTTTTTACTTCCGATGTTGTGTCAAACAACTCTCAAGACTGGAGGATGTAAAATTTTAGCTTCCTCAGGTGCATCTAGAGAAGTTCTTGGTTGCTTCATGCCGGTTTTATGTAATTGTTGATGCCTTATGTCATGTTATTATCTTCTTGGTTGTTACGTTTAATAATATATGCAATGTGTTTTCTGTGTAGTTCCGACAAAGTGTTGGTCACGTTGTGGGGAGATCTTGGATCAAAATTCGTATTTGATACTTCAATAATGAAACCAACAATTGTAAAAGTAATCTCAATTAAGGTCAATAAATTCAAATGTGAGATATTTGTTCTATGTTTCCTAATGGTTATTTTTCACAATATTTTTTTATTCATTCTAACATTTTGCTAATGTAAATATGTGAGATAGGTTTTTCGTTGACAAGTGGTTCTAGATGTTATTTGGATTTGTCAATTAATTATGTTAAGATGTTGTCAACACAGTTTTCGTCAGTTACTGGTAGGGTTGTCCAACGGGGCAGGCTGGGGCGGGTCCCAGCGGGACAGGACCCGGCGGGAAGGGGGGAGGGTCGGGACTCGGGTTTCGGCGGGCCTGGCGGGCCGAGATAGGCAGGACGAGAAGAGGTCCCGTCCCGTCCCACATCCCGCCGGTAGAGGGGCCGAGATTTGGGGGGACGGGTCGAGTTTTGAATATTTTTTTTGCCACTTAATTTTAAAAAATAATATATATAAACACTTCAATAATTGAACAAGATAGTGTAATAAAAATATTCCAGTGTTATTTTTGTGTCTTTTATATTATTTATAGGAATATGATTCTTTGGTAATACAATTTCAAAATTACAACTTTGTGGTGTTGTTCAAATGTTGAAAATCACATAGTAAAATTGCAATAAAAAAATTACATAGTTAACCATACTTTTTCTAATTTGCTCACAATGTCTTGAGGATCTTCAGTTGAAATTGAAATTTGTTGATCAAATTGTTCGACGTCGCTTTCTGTTCCCTCAGACAAGATTTTGTTGTAGTTGTAGTCTTCTTCTTCATTGATATCTGGTTGACCGCACCTTCTACGCTCCGCTCGTATCCAATCTCTGAATAATATTGCAATCTCCAAGCTATCTCCCGCTAATAAGTGTCTGTGCTCTCCTATTTGAAATCTTCCAGCTGAAAAAATGCTTTCAGGCGTTGTTGATGACGCTTGAATGTTCAACACATCTCGGATCATCTTTGCTAGTGTCGGAAATGTCTTCTCATTCTGTCTCCAGAATTTCAGCAAGTCTTCATGTCCTTCATCATTGACAATTAATCCGTACGGTACAACACCCTGCAAAACATAAACATCAAATTCGCTAACTTGTGAAGAAGTTGAACCACTAAACATTTTATTTCTAAGGCCTTGAATACTAGCAGCAGAAACCGCATGTTTTTATAAGGTTGCGACGAAGTAGTAGAAGATGGTACAGAAGCCAGTTGATTATTTGCACTTTGTTGTTGGTAATACATATATATTTGTTTGCATTCAATGTGTATGCTAGACGTAACTTCTTCTTTAGTTGGTTTGTGAGTTGGTTCTTCAGTTGGGTCTGTTGAAAGTACTTCTATACAATCATAAATTATTTCTATTAGTGTTTTACAGTCGTCTACTTTAATAGTCGGATTTAATACCGCACCAATAATATAAATAGTGGGAATAGGAAAAGGTATTTTTTTAATTTTTTAAACATTTTTTCAATAGATGCCTTATAAGTTGGTTTTTGCATATATTCATTAAGTAACAAAAATATTAGAGCTATATAAAATAACATATTTGAAATTGTAGGTTAATAAATACCGGAAAATTCTTTAGTAGCTTGAAAAAATTTCTCTAGAAATCCATTAAGTTCTAAAATATTTTTTCAATCATTATCTACAAGCATATCCCTTGGATTTTTATTCTGGGCGTTAAATAATAAAGTTATAGGTTGTCTATAATCGTAAGCAACAAATAGTTGCTCATACAACGAATTCCACCTAGTCGAAACTTCTTCTAGAATTTTTCTATAAGGTAATCCACAATCATGACAAATTTTTTTATATTATTTGCGTCTTTGTATTTTATTAGCTTTAAAAATAAAATTTATAGCAAATTATATTTTTTTAAGAATACTTTCAAAAAGTTTTAGGCCATCTTTTACAACTAAGTTATAAATATGGCACGCACGTCTTATATGAAAATGTTTAGGAAAACATGGAGTTAATCGATCTTTTAAAATTCTTATAGCATAATCATTAGAAGAAGCATTATCTAATGTAATAGTCATAATTTTATCATTTATTCCATAATAATTACAAATTTCATTAATATTTTGTGCAATAAAACTACGAGCGTGCCTATCATCAATATACCTATATGCTAAAATATGTTTTTGCATAGACCAATTTTGATTTATCCAATGACTGTTACCGTTAAATAATCATTACTTTTAGTACTACGGCCTATGTAAGAAGTGATAGTCACTTTGCCATTAAAATGATACAATGCATAACGTAAATATTGTTGATATTCACTTGCAAATTTAAAAACATCCCTTCTAATAGTTGATCTAGGAAAACCATTAAAAGCAGGATTATATATTTTTCGAATGTAATGAATAAAACCAGGAGAGAAAGGAAATGAAAAAGGCAAACCCTCCACCGCAACTAATTTTGCCATATTTTCCTTATCTTTGTTTTTATCATATTTAGGACCAAAAAATCCCCATGTCGTCGGATTAATTTGACCTTGTACTTGGTCGGAGACACGATATGAACCTTGTCCAGACTCAGATGACATTGGCACACCCGATTTTTAGCCTGGTATTGATTCCACCTAGCTGTGTGCTCTCCTTGTACATTTTTACAAATTTTACCTCCCGTCTCACCTTGACTTTTTCGATTTTAAATTTATAAACATTTTTATAAAATTTACATCTAGCTAGTTGATTCTCTTGGTCCCTATCAAAAAAATCTCATGCAACTGATTTTAATTTTCGTTATATGGGGCCTCGACTCATACTAGGGGGAATAAGAGGCATTCTAGTTTCAGTTTTAGGCTGTGACTCAGTCTGAGCCTGAGGTTGAGGTGCACTCGTGGGTGTGTCATCTAGTGGTTCATCTAAATTAATGTTTGGTTCATCTACCTCATCATCTAATGATATATCATTAAAAAAACTATTTTCATCTATATGAGTGAAATCAGTGAAATATTCGGGACTAGGAATAGGATTACTAGAAGAAGTATCCCTGCCCTTGTTGCCCCTACTAGAAGAAGCCTTACACTTACCCTTACCCTTACCCTTACCCTTACCCTTAAACACACCTCTTAATCCTTCCATTTTAACTATGAAAATAAATAATTAAAGATAATAAAATTAAGTGCGATAATTAAAATAAAAGTAACAATAATAATTTAAAGAAGGAACGAAGGTGTCAAACGCCGACGTGTAATCGAGGTTGAAAATTGAAGCTTTGCTCGATGAATGATCCTCAAGCTAGTTGACAACTTCACTCCCAAATTTTTAACTTTGATATGAATGAGCAAAAAAAATATAATATTTAATAGGCAATATAGAATTGTAGAGAGATAAATTAAGAGACGGTAGGAAGATTTGTGAGAAAAATAAAGAGGAAAATGAGGTATTTATAGTTTAGAAATAGGATTAAAGTATAAATATATTAACTTAGGGGTTAAAAATAAATATTAAGGGGGTAAAGATCAACCGGTTACAACTTCCAAGTTTTTTTCTCAAAAATTTATAATTCATTTTCTTTAAATTCTACACTTAGGAAAGGAAAAATGAAGGGAAAAAAAAGAAAAAAGAAAAGAAAAGGTGGTTCACCAGAAAGATGGAACCGAAAGTTATTTAATGATCCAATTTTTTAGATAGATTTTAAATTTTAAATTTTAAATAGCTTATTAAACATAAAATCACAATTCACAAAAAGAAAAAGAAAAAAACTAACCTAAACTACCCCTGAATTGCCCCACGTTCCCATTCACACTAAATTAGTGCGTGTACAATTGTAACAAAACCAACGCCACTTCATTACATTTGTTCACTCTCTCTGGACTCTGATGTTGCTTTTGATTGGCTGCTAACATTATTTTCTGTTGCTAATCAAATAGATGAACAGTTTGAAGCTTTAGGAGTAAAATGTGCAATAGTAAGCCTCTATATCTATTTTTTAAGTGGCTATGCTGAATGAAAGTCACCCTCCAATCTCAATGCCTTTGTTCATTACTTCTGCCCGGAAATTTCTACATCAGTCATTGTCATGTAATACTTTCATCAGTGTTATTTGTATATTGGTATTTTCTTTTATTTTGTGCAATTGAATTGTCTACTCTATTTGCTTTCTTGAGGCGATACCCTATATTTAATCTCATATTATTTTATTATTACAATAAATCTCTAGGGTACTAGATTTCTAGAGATGAATGAAAACCACTCAAAATTAAGAGAATGTTGCCATTAGAATTACACCCTACTATGGTCTTTCCTCCAAAGACACTAATTAGGTTATAATTGTATACCAAATCTGTAAAGCTTGCAAAGAAAGTGGTCTTTTCTCTTTCGGTTTATAGAAGACTATGATTATGTGTGTTTTACCAATTTTTGGGACAAAAAGAAAGAATAAAAAAAAAACTGTAACTTTGGGACGAATATTGGAAAGCTATTGCAGTTACCTTTTTATTATTGACTGTTGGGATTCCTTTTTATTGAACAGTCAATTTTATGATAGAAATTGTGTAATGTGAATTACTTTTAGAAATGACGTGTAAAGTGTAAGAGTAAGTTTGAAACTCTTATTCCAAAAGGTGGAATCTCCCACCCCAGGAGCCCCCACACCCCGGTCCGACAGGTCTGTGAAGGAGGTAAATCATGGTGACTCAATTGATTTCAAAGGTTAGACCAGTACCACGCTGCGCACAAGGGGCCCTCCTTTATTTCAAGAAGAAACCCCCACACTGCCGCTGACGGGATTCGATCCTTGGTCTCTTATTCCAAATATCCCCCTTGAAACCAATTGAGCTGCCCAAGCGGACAAGTTTGAAACTCTTTCAGTTAAATTTTGGAGAGAGATGTCTTGCGCATGTGTTGATTTCTGTGGAGGTATCCTAAATTCCTAATGCCTTCAGCTATGCAAGTTAAAGTTGTTGACATATTAATCGTAGTCATGCTAAGTCTATAATTGACTCTTAAGCCTTACGAAAGTTCATTAATTGAAAGACTATATATACAAGTTACAAATTTTCATAATAGGAAAATCATTTTCCTATTCTACTTCTAAATCATTCTTCTACCATAATTCTAACTATACAATATGGTAAGTGTATATCCTATTCTAAGTAATAAATATACTACAATATACACTTAATATACTTTCCTTAATATATAAGGTTTGGCCACTGATTTTCTGTCCTAAATTCGTCCATGAAATTTTGGGCGTGTTGGGCCTGAAGGAGAGGCCCAAGCTATTTGGCTGCTTCTTTGCCTTATTCACGAGTTGGGCCCTTCTTTGAGAGGCCCAGCTGCCCTCTGACTTTGCCATACATTTGATGCTTTCTTCAGCAATATACATGTGATATGTATTCAGTGTATATCACATGTATATTGCTCTGTTTAACACCTTATGCTATCCATTTGTATCGTGCAATTAGCTTCATAAGTTTGTGATCTTTCCTTTCAACGCTTTCGGGAGTTATATTGTAACTGTCTGATGCACGAAAAATCTAATTGGTCGAGTTTAAACTAGGGGTGGCCAACTGCGCGGGGCGGGTTGGTTACGGGATGAGGGGGAGGGCGGGATTCGCCGATGTCCCGTCCCGTTCCCGGTCCCGTCGGAAAAGGGAACCGGTCTTATCGGGGCGGGTTGGTTACGGGATATTTTGATTTTTTTTCACTTAATTTTAAAAAATAACATATATAAACAACTCAATAATTGAACAAAATAGTGTAATAAAAACATCATAAGACTGTTTTTGTGTCTCTTATATTATTTAATAGAAATATGATTTTTTTGTAATACAATTTCAAAATTGCAACTTTGTGGTATTGAAAGTTGCAAATAACATAGTAAAATTACAATTAAAAAAATTACATATTTAAAAATACATTTTCTAATTTCTTCACAATGTCTTGTGGTTCTTCGGCTGATATTGGAATTTGTTGGTCAAATTGCTCGACGTCGCCTCCACCTCCATCGGATAAGATTTCGTTATAGTTTTCGTCGCCTTCTTCGTTAATCTCCGGTTGACCGCACCTTCTACGCTCCGCTCGTATCCAATCTCTGAATAATATTGCAATCTCCAAGCTGTCTCCCGCTAATGTGTCTGTGCTTTCCTATTTGAAATCTTCCGGCAGAAAAAACGTTTTCAGACGCTGTTGATGACGCTTGAATGTTCAACACCTCTCAGGCCATCTTTGACAGTGTCGGAAATGTCTTCTCATTCTCCCTCCAGTATTTTAGCAAGTCTTCACGTCCTTCTTCATTGTGAACAGCTTGGTACGGTACACCCTGCAAAACAAAAACATCAAACTCGCTAACTTGATTAGTAGTTGTACCACTATACATTTTATTTCTAAGGCTTTCAATACTTGACGCAGAAACATCATGTCTTTTTTGAGGTTGTATTGAAGAAGAAGAAGAAGAAGAAGAAGAAGATGGTATGAAAGCCGATTGGTTGCTAGCACTTTCTTGTTGGTAATATCTATATATTTTTTTACATTCATCGTGTATGCTAGATAAAACTACTTCTTCAGTTGGTTCCTTAGGTAGTTGGTCATTTGAATTTTTTGTAGTTGGAGGTGAAAGTACAGCTATGCAATCATAAATAGTTTCAATAAGTATTTTACAACCGTCTATTTTAATGGTCGGATTTAATACAACATCAATAATATAAATAGTGGGAATAGAAATAAAATATTTTTTTTAATTTGATAAACAGTTTTTAATAGGTGTCTTATAAGATGGGTTTTCCATATATTCATTAAGTAATAAAAATATTAGAGCTATATAAAATAACATAGTTGAAATAGTAGGATAATAAATACCGGAAAATTCTTTTATTGCTTGAAAAAATTTCTCTAAAAATACAATAAGTTCTTAATTTTTTTTCCAATCGTTATCTATAACCATATCAGTTGGATTTCGATTATGGGCGTTAAAAAATAAAGTTATAGGTCTTCTATAATCATAAGCAACAAGTAATTGTTTGTATAAAGAATTCCACATAGTTGCTACTTCTTCGGAAATTTTTCTATAAGGTAGTCCACAATCATGATAAGTTTTTTTATATTCTTTTTTTCGTTGTATTCTATTACTTCTAAAAATAAAGTTTATAGCAAATTGTATTTTATTAAGAATGTCTTCAAAAAGTAATAGACCGTCCTTTACAACTAAGTTATAAATATGACACACACATTTTATATGAAAATTGAAAAAATAATCCCCTTGATTATTTTCATTAATTGAAAGGCTATATATACAAGTTACATATTTTCATAATAGGAGAATCATATTCCTATTCTATTTCTAAAACCTTATTCTACCATAATTCTAACTATACAATTATGGTAAGTGTATAACACTAATTAAGGTAACCTTTATACTACAATATACTACAAATATATATACCATATATACAAAATTGTTTTGTCCACAATCTGTCCGAAATGGGCCACTGCCGATAGCCCATTTCTGGGCCAGTGCCGAAAGCCCACTGCTTGGGCCAATTCAGTCCACTGCTTTACCTGTGATATACACTGTTGTATATTGGGTGTATATCACAGGTATATTGCTCTGTTTAACACACTCCCGCAGTCATAGCGGGCGGTTTTCAAACGCTGAGATTGTCTATAAAATCTTCAAATAGAACTGCTGGTAGACCATTTGTAAAGATGTCTGCAATTTGATAACGAGATAGGATATGGAATACGCGAACGTGGCCCTTTGCAACCTTTTCACGGACAAAGTGAATGTCTATTTCGATATGCTTGGTGCGTTGGTATTGAACTGGGTTACCTGAAAGGTAGATGACACTAATGTTATCACAATATACCAAGGTTGCCTTCTGAATGGGACAATGAAGATCCAAAAGCAAATTACGTAGCCAACATGATTCGGAGACCACATTTGCTACCCCTCGATATTCTGCCTCTGCACTAGAGCGTGATAGAGTTGCCTGACGCTTTGCCGACCATGAGACCAAGTTGTTGCCAAGGAACATACAGTAGCCAGAAGTCGACCGTCTGGTGTCGGGACAACCACCCCAATCAGCATCCGTGTAAGAGACAAGTGTGGATGTAGATGAAGGATACAAGTGCAACCCATAGTCCACTGTCCCCTGAATATACCGAATGATGCGTTTGATTGCATTCATGTGCTCAACTCTGGGATCATGCATGAATAAACACACCTGCTGAACCGCATACGTAATATCCGGTCTGGTAAAGGTAAGATACTGGAGGGCCCCTGCAAGACTGCGATAGCGGGTCGAGTCCTCGTATGGTGCACCTGCTGCGGCACTCAGCTTGGAGTTTGCATCAACTGGCCTGGAAGTGGACTAACAAGATGACATCCCAGCCCTCTCTATGATCTCAGCAGCATACTTTCGTTGAGACAAAAATAAGCCACATGAATGACGCTTGACGGCAATCCCCAAAAAATAACTCAAAGGCCCTAAGTCTTTCATAGCAAACTCAGAACTGAGCATGGTCATGATAGACTGGCGCAAGGCATCGGAAGAGGCAGTCAAGATGATATCATCCACATACAACAGAATGTAGGCCAAGGACGAACCACTGTGGTAGATGAACAATGAATTATCTGACCTGCTGTGAGTGAACCCAATAGTCGAAACAAAGTCAGCAAACCTCGTATACCAGGCCCGTGGAGACTGCTTAAGCCCATATAATGACTTCTTCAACAAACAGACATGATGAGGGCGATTTAAATCCCTGAAACCCAACGGCTGATGCATATAGATTGTTTCCTTGAGATCACCATGTAGGAAAGCATTCTTGACATCCAACTGATGAATTGGCCAAGTCTTTGAAAGAGTCAAGCTAAGCACAGTGCGAATGGTAGCGGGTTTGACCACCGGGCTAAACGTCTCACCATAATCTATCCCAATCTGATGAGTCTTACCATTACCAACAAGTCGCGCCTTATGTCGAGCAAATGACCCATCTGAATTCTCCTTATGAGCAAAAATCCACATAGACCTGATAACATTAATACCATATGGACGGGGCACCAACTCCCACGTCTTATTATCAATAAGAGCATTATATTCATCAGTCATAGCAATTTTCCAATTAGGGTCATTTAATGCGGACACAGGATTGCGGGGTAAGGGGATTTAGAGACATCAGAATGTAAATTAAAAAGTCTTTTAGGTGTAAAATTACCCCGTTGACTATGAGTGACCGGTCTATGACTCGATGAAGAATTGAGTGAATTTTGGGAATTTTCTGGGGCGTCTTCTGGACCAGTTCCAGAATTGGGCTGGACTGGCCCAATTGCTGGGACTGATCCAGAAACTGGAACTGGAGAATGCACGGTGGGTCCAGCGGGCAATGGGCCCGCTGGAGGATTTTGGGTGCGGGAGATGTCCGAAAAATTCCGAATAATATACGGGGATATTTGGTCATCCAAAAAATTATACGACTTAGGATCGGGAGTATGGACTTTCGTAAAAGGAAATTGGGTTTCATCAAAAATGACATGGCGATTAATTATGAGTTTCTTGGAAGATAAGTCAAAACATTTATAACCACGATGATTCGACGGGTAACCCAAGAATACATACGGGTTAGACCGAGCCTGAAGTTTGTTAATTGTGGTGGATGGGAATAACGGATAACACAAGCATCCAAAAATCCTAAGTTGAGAATAAGACGAGTTCTTATTATATAGGATTTTGAGGGAGGAAGAATATGTCAGACCTTTAGAAGGAATTATGTTAAGAAGATATGTGACCATTTGTAGAGCATGATGCCAAAAATAGGGAGGTATGAAGGCATGAATTAAGAGAGTTCGGACAATGTTATTTATGGAACGAATTTTGCGTTCGGCTTTTCCATTTTGTGAAGATGTATGAGGACATGAAAAACGAAAATTGATCCCATTATTAGCACAGAATTCCCTAAACTCCCTATTGTCATACTCTTTCCCATCATCACATTGAATATTTTTTATTTCTCTCTCGAATTGAGTACGAATGAACGCTCTAAATTTGATGAAGACGGAAAACACTTGTGATTTATTCGCAATTAGAAACGTCCACAAAAATCTAGAATAATCATCTAAAAAGAAAACATAATATCGATGACCCAATGAACTAAGAATAGGAGATGTCCATAAGTCGCTATGAATAATATCAAATGACATTGAAGTATTAGAATTGGAGTCTACAAATGGCAACTTAACAATTTTCCCTAATGAGCAAGACTGACAAAGTGGAGTACGACTCGTACCCTTACAAGAAATAAAGCTATTTTTATCTAAGACTGATAAAATAGAAGATCTCGGATGACCCAGACGAGCATGCCACATGGAAGGAGAGATGGCTACAAAAGCTGATGGCAAGGCTTGACTCGATGGACTGAAACCAGGCATGATAGGATACAGATCCCCCCTACTATCACACCTCCTGAGATGACTCCCCGTCTTGAAATCCTTCACAGAGAAACCAAAAGGATCAAATTCAACGGAAACGAAATTGTCAGTAGTGAACTTTCGGACAGACACTAAATTTTTAATCAATTTAGGAGCATGTAAAGTATTTTTCAAGAGAAGGGGTGGATTGGGGGAGACAACGTTTTCTGACCATACTCTAGAATTGGAATAAAACTAT
Organism: Anisodus acutangulus; assembly: GCA_029783415.1. NCBI lineage: Eukaryota > Viridiplantae > Streptophyta > Magnoliopsida > Solanales > Solanaceae > Anisodus > Anisodus acutangulus. The sequence continues at coordinate 39,214,859 of CM056497.1, read as the reverse complement.
CATTACCAACAATTATCCCCCGAGGGGTGCTCAAATTGGAATAAGATGAGTGAGTACCTGATTCGGAAGTCATGTGAGTAGTGGCACCGGTGTCCATATACCAATTTGGGTCCGGTTGAGTCAACCCCAACGTGTGCATCGCGACCTCGATATCGGTTTGAGTGGGGCATGCTGCATGATGGGCTTGCGGAGGTCAGGGCCCAAGAATTCCTGACCGTGATGGAGCTGGGTCGTAGCTGCTGGAGTCGCCGTTGGGCCCATCGCCGATGGGCGCCATCGGGTGTTGGGCCTGAGCGTTGGCACCGCCTTGGCCGGAAGTTGTTGCCTGAGTAGAAAGGTTGCTGGCCCACGGCCCACTTCCCTAGCCCCACTGCCATGGGCCCCACTGCTGGGCCTAGGGGGTGGTGGGCTACTGTTCCCTGGATGGGACCCACCTCCTGCTTGCTGACCATCAGAACCGCCACCAGAACCTCCGTGTTTGCCCCCGCTGTTTTTGTTATTATTCTTGCGATTATTCTTGCCGCCACCATGATTATGGTTTTGGCCCGAATTATTAACAAAACTCGAAGAACTAGGAGAGGACGCCACCATGACGACGGGGCTTGCTCCGGTAGCCATCTTTTTAGCCAAACCGGCTTCTTCCAACGTAAGCATGGAGCGGGCTTCATAGAAGTCAGGAAGAGGTTTGCTTTGGCGAAGGAGAGTTCCAACACCATTATAGGCCTCCGAAAGATCGGCAACCAACTGTAGAACTAGACGATCATTTGTTATCGGTGCGCCAACATTACGAAGTTGATCTGCCAACTCCCTGAGTTTCTTGCAATATGCAGAAACGTTTGGAAATTCGTTCATTCGAACTAGAGAGAATTCCTGCTCGAGTGTGACGACACGTGAATGTTGGTTGTCTTGGAATATGTCACGCAATCTATTCCATGCAGCCATAGCCGTGGTATCCGGCTCAATAATCGTCTGTAGAAGGTCCACTGAAATAGTGGCGTAGATCCACCGGAGAACGGTAGCATCAAGAGTAATCCATAACTCAGGATCCTCCGCAGGAAGAGGTCTAGCGGGAGGAATGATGTGATGAAGAACTTGATAGGAGATAGCGTAAATTTTAAACAACTTTGCCCACGTCGCATATTGGACGTTTTCCATCTCAATGACAATAGGGATACAGTTCTTGATGTTGGAAACCATAAGGGCAGGATGATAATTGTTCTTAGACATATTGAAAGAACAAAGAAAGAAGGGAAATTTAAGAGAGGTGTTTTTGAGAGCGGAAGACGAATTTTGGAAGAGAAACCCGAGGGGGGGAGGGGTGGGGTGTCTTGGCATGAAAGAAATAATCCCCTTGATTATTTTCATTAATTGAAAGGCTATATTTACAAGTTACATATTTTCATAATAGGAGAATCCTATTCCTATTCTATTTCTAAAACCTTATTCTACCATAATTCTAACTATACAATTATGGTAAGTGTATAACACTAATTAAGGTAACCTTTATACTATAATATACTATAAATATATATACCATATATACAAAATTGTTTTGTCCATAATCTGTCCGAAATGGGCCACTGTCGAGAGCCCATTTAAGGCCAAGGCCGAAAGCCCACCGCTTGGGCCGCCACCATCGCTTTGCCTGTGATATACACTGCTGTATATTGGGTGTATATCACAGGTATATTGCTCTGTTTAACAATGATTAGGAAAATATGAAGTTAAAAGATCTTTTAAAAGTCTAATAGCATAATTATTAGAAGAAGCATTATCTAATGTAATAGTCATAATGTTATCGGTTATTCCATAATAATCGCAAACTTGATGAATATTTTCTGAAATAAAAGTTTCAGTGTGCCTATCATCAATATATCTATATGCTAAAATACGTTTTTGCATAGACCATTTATAATCTATCAAATGACAAGTTACAGTTAAATAATCATGACCATTAGTACTACGGTCTATATCAGACATGATAGATACTTTGTCAGGAAAATGATATAATGAATAACACAAATATTATTGATATTCATGTGCAGGTTTTAAAACATCACTCCTAACAGTTGATCTAGGAAAACTGTTAAAAACAGGATTATACATATCTCTAATGTAATGAATAAAATCAGGAGAGGAAGGAAATGAAAAAGGCAAACCCTCCACCGCAACTAATTTTGCTATTGCTTCCCTATCTCTATGTTTATCATATTTAGGGCCTATAATTCCCTCCGTCATCGGATTAATTTGACCCTGTACTTAGTCCGGGACAGTATGTGAACCTTGTTCCGACTGAGAGCGCATTGGCGCACCCGAATTTGTAGCCTCGTATTCATCCCACCTAGCTTTGTGAAAGTTTTGTACATGTTTCAATAAACCTCCCGTCCCAACCTGACCTTTTCTCATTTTAAATTTATAAACATTTTTACAAATTTGACATCTAACTACTTGATTCTCTTGGTCCCTATAGAAAAGCTCATGCATCTGATTTTAATTTTCGTTCTGTTGGGCCTCGTCTCATACTAAGGGGAATATGAGGCGTTTCAGTTTCAGTTTGAGGTGCACTGATGGGTGTGTCATCTAGATTAATTAGTGTGTCATCTAGATTATCTTCTAAATTAAAGTCTGGTTGAGTTGCAGAAAATATCTCATCGTCTAATGGTACATCATTAAAAAATTATGTTTCATTTATATGTGTGTAATCAATCAAATCATCATGTCTAGGAATAGGATGACTAGAAGAAGTACTCATGCTCTTGTTACCCCTACTAAAAGAAGTACTCTTACCCTTACCCTTAAACATTTCTCTTATTCCTTCCATTTTAATTATGCTAATAAATAATTAAAGATAATGAAATTAAGTACGCTAATTAAAATAAAGTAATAATAATAATTTAAAGAAGGAACGAAGATACCAAACGGCAACGTAACGTCGACGTGTAATCGAGGTTGAAAATTGAAACTTTGCTTGATGGATGATCCTCAAGCTAGTTGCCAACTTCACTCCCAAATTTTCAACTTTGATATAGTTATACAAATGAACAAATAAAATTTAATATTTAGTAGATAATGTAGACTTGTAGAGAGATAGATTGAGAGAACTAGAGAGATTGTAGGAAGATTTGTGAGAAAGATGAAGAGAAAATGAGGTATTTATAGTTGAAAATTGGGTTAAAGTGCAAATATATTAATTAGGGGTTAAAAATAAATATTAATGGGGTAGGGGGTTTGGGAGAGGGGGGGAGAGACCAAAAATGGTCGTTGCACAATGGCCAAAATATAAAATGGCTATTGTGCAACGAATATTTTTGCAAAGGGGAGAGGACTGGTCCGAGTTGGCGGGATCAGGCTTGGGTCGGGACGAGCCCAAGTTCCGTTCTGAGTTTGAGTCCCGTCCCCCCTCTCCTTTTTTTTTACGCGGGATCGGGGCGGGTCGGCCGACTGGCCACCCTTAGTTTAAACTACCCTTAGTTTAAACTATGTTCTCTCAGCAGCACCTCAATACCTAGGATTGTAAGACCAGTAACTTTTGGATCATAGGCTTTAAAAGAGATTTTACGAAAACTCATGTTATAATAGGTCTCTTAAGTTTCAATTCTCCCTCATAAAATGTTCAATGCAATGCACATCTCTCATTGAACCCTTTACATTAACACTACCAGAAGCACCAATATTTCATTTGTTTTAGGCTGCTTTGTGCATATGGCATGCTATAGAAAAGTTATCACATCAAATAAATTTATCAAACATGAGTTTAAATTGTTGGTACTTCTATGGTACTTTATAAAGCAGTACGGGAAGTAATAACTATTACAAATGTTCGAAAGGATAAACAAATGGTCAATCTTCAAAACTGCCGCATGTGTGTTGTGTCTTGAATCTTGATCACCTTGCAAAGCCAATATTGAGAACTGCCGCAAGTTTGTTGTGCCTTGAATCTTGATAACCTGAAATCAAGAAACAACTAAATCTGGATGGTTACAACGTTGTGTGTTGAGTCGAGGATAGCCCTCTATCCTTAAGACAAGATTGCCCCGTATATATGCTTTTACGTTAGCGGGCAATAGTCTCCCAAGATAAAACAACACTTTAATCTCAACACTACAAAGCCAATAGGTTGAGCCTGGCGAAGAAAACAAATATGACTCGACTTGCTGAAGATATGAAATAGGAAGGAAGAGTTTCTCAATACTCTTCTCTTTTGTCTCTGTGTATATAGTGTGTCTCAGAGTGTATATCTTGTGTATATGTGTGGGTTTGCTCACCGATTTTCGTGACAATTTGCTCACTGCTTTGAGCTATTTTCGTGACTGTTTTTCGCCGCTTTTGCAATCAGAATTCGCTGAATTTCACTCACTGTTTTGTGGCTGTTTTTCTCACTGTTTTGTGCTGAAAAACAGTCAGTTTTCCTGTGTTTTCTGGCTAGTTTTCTCCCTGTTTTGTGCTGAAAAACAGTCAGTTTTTCTGTGTTTTCTGGCTAGTTTTCTACCTGTTTTGTGCTGAAAAACAGTCAGTTTTTCTGTGTTTTCTGGCTAGTTTTCTACCTGTTTTGTGCTGAAAAATAGTCAGTTTTTCTGTGTTTTCTGGCTAGTTTTCTACCTGTTTTTCCAGCCAAATGAAGCTCAATATATAGCAAGAAGAGGGGCTGTCCAACTGCCAAAAACAAGGCTGTAATGGCCATTAAGGGAGGCCATTAAAATAGCCAAGTAATGGCTATTAAGGCCTTTGAAAGAGGCTGTTCACTGCCCAAGTAATGGGCTGTTAATGGAGGAATTAATCAGCCAAATAATGGCTGGTTAATTCTCCGTAAACAAATTAACCAGAGGCGTAAAAAGTCTCCGTAAATGGGACCAAACTATAAATATTGAAACTTCAGGGACCAAACTGTACATATGAAAGAATTCTGGTCCAAACTGTACATATGAAACTTCAGGGATCAAACTGTACATCTGGCAGAGTTCTCTGGTCCAAAAAGATAATATTAGACAGCCCCACAGCCCTACAGCCCCGTGAACCCGTGAACCCGGAACCGGACGGGACGGGCGAGCGGCGGCGGCGCGCGTGTGGGCTTAGCCTTGAACCCAAGCACATCTAGGTCTTCCCTTCTTTAAACACATGGGATACCCCTTGGGGTCCCAAACCCTTTACCAATTAGAGACTTATATAGAGAGCAATTCTTCATATTTCCACCGATGTGGTAGATTTGTCCCACACCACATTTCCATGTCTCAAACACCTTACTTCGTGGACCAATATCTCTTTCATTTCTCAACGAAATTAGACGATTCTTGGCCCTACGGTCATCTACTCACTTCGTAGATCATGTATGTGTAAAGAGACGAGGTCTCCAACATACGGAACACAAGTGTTTAATTCATCAAAGATGGGTGGACGCATCTCCCCGCCAAAGGCTAATTTCCAACAATCCCCTCTATGAAAGAGAGATTGTGGCGCACACACAAGGTGCCTACATTTCAGCAATCTTTCAGCGAAAAGATATTGCATCAGGAGAGGTAGCTTACGCTTTGAACCTTCCCTAGTTAAATACCATCGGACTTACTTACTGCGCTGTGAACGTGATGTCTTGAACCGTCAGTGTTTAGTGTAAGCCAAGACAACGATATCAACACAATAACTCTTCTTATTCATTTTCCTTCTTATGTTTCTGTCCGTTGTGGCCATGGACACACTTGGATTCTTAAGTGCGTTCATTTGAGGCGGCCATCCTCGCACTTAAATAGGTGATCTCCTACAAGGTATCCTGCTATACCCCACTTCTCAAGTGTTAGGAATCATTAAAAGTTTCCCCAACCTTAACCTCAACCGTTTGAGGATCTTTTAAAGGTTTGGAAGCTTAACCTTTACCCACCATGCAGGTAGCACTTTAATGTCTATCGCGGGAATAGCTTTGGATTCATGTTTCTCTACAGAAATCATCATCCGAGGTGCTCTTGCTTCCACCGAAGCGCTCAACTGAACCTTTTGCCGCTTAGTTTTCCCATTGAACCAAATTCTTGGGATCTCCAATCAGTATGGTTGGGTTTCCACCGCAAAGGTTCGTATTGTTTGGGTTTTAAGCCAATTCCCCTAGACTGGCAGAACACTTGATCTCCGGGTAGTCCCTTAGTTAGTAAACAAGGATGTGACACCCGTGATGATCAACTGCCATACGGTCTTATGTCTCCGACAGATCTTGAAAGATATGTCCAGACGCCGTCATCCGTGTCCTTCCTGAAGCCGACCGGCTAGCCACAGTGTAAAACTGCTGAAGGCACGAGTTTCTCCCAATAAGGGACGTCCTCTAAGGAGCCGTGAAGTTACTCAACTTCTTTCATGCTTTGTATAAAGCGATAAACTCCGATTCCATCATGAATCGGCCAATGCAAGTTTGCTTAGAGGATTTTCCAAGACCCACCATACACATTTGCTTGTGGCTTTGGTGTTCTTCAGATCTGATGTCCAGTTTGCATCAATGTGTTCTCCCAGAACCGCTGGACATCCAGAATACTATAATCCGTAGATAAGCGAAAAATTCAGATATCGTCATATCCGACTTAACGCCTTATACCGATCATGTATTAAAATCATCAGTGAACCTTAGTTTAACTGATCTGCTTTGTAGGCCGATACCAGGTCGGTTGTAGTGTGTACAATACATTGAACTACACATGACCTGAGCATATCGCTCCTTGTCTATGGGTGCACCATGATTCCAATAAGTTCTATGATTCATATCCATTGGTGGCTTCAACGAGACTGTCAACTATCGACCAGTCCGTTAGATGTCTTAGAAATCCAATTCCTAAGATGTCATCTGTGATACCCATATCTTTCATATCGAGACTTTGTTTCAATATGACTTTTACTTTCTCGTTGATTCTCCAACTGTTGGCTTTCTAATTTCAGAGTCAATGTTTCTGTGGTCAGATTCATTGTTTCTATTTTATCTGAAACTTTCAGGACCAAAATGTAAACATTTCAGGGACCAAAATGAAAGTTCAGGAAGAAGCCCAACATTCAAAGAAACCAATTCTGATCCTCTTCTTCCAACTCTCCGGTTGGGAAGGCTAATTCAACATTCATGCCACGCAAGACTGCAATGGCCTTGGATGTGAAGCTACTCACAGGGGAGCACATCTTACAACCCAAAGGTTCTTTTCCCGGAGGAAGATAAACCATTACGCAAGTATAGTTCTATATGATAGAGTTTATTTCTCTCTTTGTAGCTTCTTTCCAAAGCAGTGCTTTTGGAGATGACATTTATTTGTTAATTGTCCATGGTTCATTCTTAACCATACAAGCTAGAAGGACTGGAACAAGTCTTTGTCCCCTTCTTTGCTCCGTCTCGGTTCAACATCTAGAATTCCCGAAGTTCTGCAGATCCGGAATATTAAGTTCAGGATAGCCAAGAACTTTTGAGTCCTGAGATACGAACGCCTAGTTCCTGACAGTCGAACCCTCGCGGGTTCTTGTTAACCTTGAGCAATTACTCCTTTTTCCTTTTTCAAGAAAAGCTATCTTCAAAGAATTCAAGATTCTTTTACGCCAAGAGGCGATCAAAGACTACGTTATTTGCAGATCCGGTGGATATGCAATCTACGCCTTAGGTACAATCGACTGCTTTGATGTTCCAACTTTTACCAAGCCACCCCACATAATTTGGGCGTACGACTTTGCGCTTGGCTAACACCGTTGGACTGAGGTGAGAAATGAACAGTCGTTTAATGAACGATGTTTCACTTTCTCCCCCTCTATCACTACGAATTTCTCAATCCGTCGGCTTAGTTGATTTTCAACTTCTGATTTGTAGCGCTTATCCGCTTCAACAACTTCATCTTTGCTTTTCAACAAACAAAGGATTCCATACGTTGTACCATCATCAATGAAGATCACAACGTACTTGTCTCCCCCATCTATTTTGTATAAACTTCAAATTACCCAAGTAGATGTGACTAAGTTCTAGAGGAGCGGTGCTTCTTTCGCTATTCCCTTGACGAAATTTGGAAAGGTGATTTTGCCTCTTCGTCTACCTCACATTCATTTTGAGGTTTTATGTCGACAGAAGGCAACAATCTCAACATCGTTAGCTTTTGAATGACTTGCTATTTAACGTGTCTTAATCTATGATGGCATAGATGCACGGATTACAAATATATCATTCATTTGGCTACAGACGTACTGTACCATTCTTAGTTATTACAGACCTGTTTCACTAGTCTCAAACCAGCTTGACCAACAGCGTCCCTTAAACCAAGTTAGGAACATGTATCACCTCATCTTAGAGTGATCTCATTCCCTGAAGTCCTATTGATGACAACCTCTCCAACCCCTTCTACTTTAGAGGTGGCGTTGCTTCACATGAACAACCTTTTGCCCGTGGTTAGGGCGTAACCGGATCATATATGATCTCGATACTCTGGCCCACTTCAGTTGCTTTGGCAGACTGAGTGTCCAATTTCTTTACTGCCTTTCTTTAGGCCTTCAGATCATTAAGACCTGGAAACTCTGGCCCACCACACTAGGTGTCCATTACTTTTCCTATGAAATGAATTCTGGCCCCACTCCAGTCACCCGGAGGCTTTGTATGACTGAGTGTCCAATATCATCATATCAAAGGAATTTTGGCCCACTCCAGTCGCCCGGAGGCTTTATATGACTGAGTGTCCAATATCATCCTATGAAGGATCTTCTGCCAAATAGTATGACACATTCAACGTCTTTTAACTTTTAGACTTCTTCCGTTATGATTGGTGCCCAGATAATTCTTGGCGCTTACTTAAGAGTGGTAACAGTTTTCGCACAGTCAGTGGATCTTACTCCCTCGTATGTGCGAACATACTTTACACACTTTTAATAATTACTCTTAAAAGAACGGATCTTTTTAAGTTGCTTTACAATCCAATCTTTAAACGGAAAAGAAGATGAGATTAAACTTCTGATTTTTAAAGCGTAAGGAATATAAATTATTTTCATATTCCTCCTTACTTTAATCAAATTTTTAATCAGACCTCATTTAATCTTTATTCTTGACAAGTAAGAAAAACTACTTATCCCAATTTCGGATTCTGGCTCACTCTAGTCACTTCATCAAACTGAGTGTCCAGTTCCTTCTTACCATTATTCAGATCTTTTGTCTGGGATAGATACAGGTCTTTTGCTGCAAGATAGAAGTACATCTTCAGTCTTCTCCTCTTGTCCCAGTTGACATCTTCAGGCTCTCGTGAGCGCTTGTTCCAACCAGTCTTGGTAGCGGTGACACCATGAACACGTTCATCGTCATCACTCTCTTCTACCAGAAAACCATTGCCATATCCAGATTTGGTCACACAACTTTTGACCGACATCTTTCGAACACTAATAGTATTACAATACGATCTTGTCTTAAGTTGTTGGTACTTCTATGGTACTTTATAAAGCAGTACGGGAAGTAATAACTATTACAAATGTTCGAAAGGATAAACAAATGGTCAATCTTCAAAACTGCCGCATGTGTGTTGTGTCTTGAATCTTGATCACCTTGCAAAGCCAATGTTGAGAACTGCCGCAAGTTTGTTGTGCCTTGAATCTTGATAACCTGAAATCAAGAAACAACTAAATCTGGATGGTTACAACGTTGTGTGTTGAGTCGAGGATAGCCCTCTATCCTTAAGACAAGATTGCCCCGTATATATGTTTTTACGTTAGCGGGCAATAGTCTCCCAAGATAAAACAACACTTTAATCTCAACACTACAAAGCCAATAGGTTGAGCCTGGCGAAGAAAACAAATATGACTCGACTTGCTGAAGATATGGAATAGGAATGAAGAGTTTCTCAATACTCTTCTCTTTTGTCTCTGTGTATATAGTGTGTCTCTGTAGTGTATATCTTGTGTATATGTGTGGGTTTGCTCACTGATTTTCGTGACAATTTGCTCACTGTTTTGAGCTATTTTCGTGACTGTTTTTCAGTCAGTTTTGCACTGTAATTCGCTGAATTTCACTCACTGTTTTGTGGCTGTTTTTCTCACTGTTTTGTGCTGAAAAACAGTCAGTTTTCCTGTGTTTTCTGGCTAGTTTTCTCCCTGTTTTGTGCTGAAAAACAGTCAGTTTTTCTGGCGTGTTTTCTACCTGTTTTGTGCTGAAAAACAGTCAGTTTTTCTGTGTTTTCTGGCTAGTTTTCTACCTGTTTTTCCAGCCAAATGAAGCTCAATATATAGCAAGAAGAGGGGCTGTCCAACTGCCAAAAACAAGGCTGTAATGGCCATTAAGGGAGGCCATTAAAATAGCCAAGTAATGGCTATTAAGGCCTTTGAAAGAGGCTGTTCACTGCCCAAGTAATGGGTCAGAAACAGTCCAACGGTAGGCAGAAAAAGTCTCCAGAAATTCTGGGGACCAAACTGTAAATATTGAAACTTCAGGGACCAAACTGTACATATGAAAGAATTCTGGTCCAAACTATACATATGAAACTTCAGGGATCAAACTGTACATCTGGCAGAGTTCTCTGGTCCAAAAAGATAATATTAGACAGCCCCACAGCCCCGTGAACCCGGAACCGGACGGATCAAGGCGGCATGCAAGGCACAAGTGTGGGCTTAGCCTTGAACCCAAGCACATCTAGGTCTTCCCTCCTTTAAACACATGGGATACCCCTTGGGGTCCCAAACCCTTTATCAATTAGAGACTTATATAGAGAGCAATTCTTCATATTTCCACCGATGTGGTAGATTTGTCCCACACCACATTTCCATGTCTCAAACACCTTACTTCGTGGACCAATATCTCTTTCATTTCTCAACGAAATTAGACGATTCTTGGCCCTACGGTCATCTACTCACTTCGTAGATCATGTATGTGTAAAGAAACGAGGTCTCCAACATACGGAACACAAGTGTTTAATTCATCAAAGATGGATGGACGCATCTACCCGCCAAAGGCTAATTTCCAACATAAATTAATATGGTTAAGCAGATGTGTCCCAACCTTCGTGGATCGAATTGTATAAATTTCATAATTGATAAAATAATTAAAAAAAATGGTTAAGCAAATAATATAATATTTTTTAATAATTTTTTCCTCTTTAACACTTTCCGCGCATTGCGCGGTTAGGTATACTAGTAATATATAGATATAGATAAGTTGATCTTTCCAAAAAGACATGATTAGATATCTCTTCTCGCAACATGCTTGACTTTTTACATACAAGAAACTTTAAAAAGAGATTAAATAAAAATTTAAAATATATGATTGAGTTAAGCATCACGTGGAGTTACACTAAAACCAATCTAAGCATGATCACCAATTAAGTAGGCATATGAACAATGTTTAGTTGAAATTGAATAAAAAGAATTATAAAGTTCACGGTTTGAAATCAATCCAAAAGCAAATCAGTCACAAATAAATCAAAGTGATTTGAAGTAAGTCAAATCTATGAAATCAAGAAGTTAACCGAGAAGCAGGAATATGAGGGAAATCACAATCAGAGCAATTTCACCATAAATTAACATTTTGAAATAAGAAAATCAATCACTAAATGTATAGACAAGGAGTGTATTACTTAATAAGGGTCGAGAATTACTGAAAGAAGCCCGTGTTCTCCGTTAAAAGCGCCCTCCACACTACAAGCAGTGTCAGCTGAACTATAAGACGATTAAAGACAAAATTAGATATCTCTTATGAGAGAATCCACATCAATGCCATTCGACTTTTACGTACAATAAACTTTAAAAGGAGAAAATTAAACAAAAATTAAAATATACGAGTGAGTTAATTACTTTATGAGGACATCACGTGAAGTTATACTAAAACCAAACTAAACATGATCACCAATTAAGTAGACATATGGACAATGTTTGGTTGAAATTGAATAAAAAGAATTATAAAGTTAGAGTTGAAAAAGACTAAAAGAGTAATTTTGAAGTTAAAATGGTATTTGAACATGAATTTCATCCTAGAAAAAGTTTAACATTTTTTTTTTAGTAAAAATCATTGTTTATCTTGAAATACTCATCCAACAAGTTTTAAAATATTTTATTTGTAATTTTGATATTGAAATTCATCATTTTAGACACTAATTGGTACTTAATAGTGGGAAAAAACAACAACTATTGATGAGGAATTAAAATGAAAGTTAAACAAACCAAACTACCATATCTCCTTTATAGTCAATATCGTAAGTCTTGAGAACAGAATCGTTTTCAATAGGTAGTGTTTTATCTGTAAAATAAGAATCACGTTTAGGTCTTGAAAATTGAGTTAAAATAAGAATCACGTTTAGGTCTTTATCTCTAAAATAAATTTTTCCCACGTGAATTTGAATTAATTGGGCTTCAAGCGGGTCCTCGAACTAAGTGAGAACAAAAAAAAAAAGCGGGTCCCAGAACCAAATGAGAACAAAAAAAAAGGGGAATAAAAAGGCTGATGGGGTGAGGAGAGGCTCGAACTCTCGACCTCAGGATAACTCAGAAGCTATGAGACCTACGCGCTAGCCAACTGCGCCACCACCCCAACTATTAATAAACTATCATTTAATATTATTTATATTACTTTAATATTAAAACAGAAGTCAAAAGGACAAGAATCCTTTGCTAAAAACAACACCATTGTTCTTTCTTGCTCTCTTACATGTTTTCCAGATCTTTATCTCTTTCATCACAAAAACAAACCCCATTCAGGTGCATATTTTTGCTCTTTCTATAGAATTCTTTTTTTGATGTAATTTTTCCAATGTTCACCTTATAAATGAAAAAAAAGTGAGAAAAAAGGGTGAAGATTGAATCTTTCTAGTATTTAGGTGGTAAATGCTATTGGGTCTTGATTAAAAATGATTTTAAGGATTCTAATCAAGGGTCTTAATGACAACTTATAACAATGGGAGGTAGTGTTATGTTAGAGTAATTTGTACTTTATGTCTTACAGCTTGTACCTTGTATTTGTGATGTACTTGTTCTTTTGTGTTGCTGCTGCATATTTGCTCAATAGGATTCTACAAATTTCATTATTTGCTCACTAATTTAATGTTTTAGAATTACAATCATTAACTCAATATTTTTCATTGAACTTGCACCTATTCACCCCATAAATGGAAAGAAAGAAAAAAGGGCAAAGATGGAATCTTTTTCCTCTTTTTTTTTACTGGGAAGTTGCAAAATTTTACTTACCTTAGTTCTGAGCTGAGTTTCTTTAGTTATTTAGGTCGTAGATGTTATGCATGTGAAAAAAAAAAGTCCTTTTTCACAAACCATGAAATTTGGGAGTTTTGGGTCTTAATGGAACTTAGAACAATGGGAGGTAGTGGTATGTTAGAGTAGTTTGTACTTTATGTTTTACAGCTTGTACTTTGTATTTGTGATATACTTGCTATTTTGGTTTCTGCTTCATGCTTTAAGCACTTCTACAAATTCCATTATTTGCTCACCAATTTAATTTTTTTAGAATTACAATCATTAACTCAATATTTTTCATTGAACTTGCACATATTCACCCCATAAATGGAAAGAAAAGTCAGAAAAAAGGGCAAAGATGGAATCTTTTTCCTCTTTTTTTTTTACTGGGAAGTTGCAAATTTTACTTACCTTAATTCTGTGCTTTCTTTAGTTATTTAGGTGTTAAATGCTGGGTCTAATCAAGGGGCTCTTAATGGAACTTAGAATAATTGAAGGTAGTTGTATGTTAGAGTTGTTTGTGCTTTATGTTTTACAGCTTGTACCTTGTATTTCCCATTCAGGTGTATTTTTTCCCTTCCTATAGATTTCATTTTTTCCAAGTATCACTCTCTTGTTTATAGTATTGTTTCTTTGATTCAATTTTACTCTATTCACCCTATAAATAGAAAAAAAAGTGAGAAAAAAAGGCAAAGATTGAATCTTTTTATTCTTTTTCACTTGATAGTTGCAGTCTTTCACTTACCTTAGTTCTGAGCTGAGTTCCTTTAGTTATTTAGACATGAAATTTGGGAGTATTGGGTGTTGATTAATGATGTTTTTTAGGATTCTAATAAACGGTTTTAATGACGACTTAGAACAATGGGAGGTAGTGTTATGTGAGTAGTTTTTACTTTGTGTTTTACAGCTTGTACCTTGTATTTTCCCATTTCGTGAGATATACTTTCTCCTTTTGGGTTGCTGCTACATGCTTTATGCACTTCTACAAATTCCATTATTTGCTCACCAATTGCTTTTAGAATTAGAATCATTAACTCAATCTTGTTTATGCTGTGATGGGGAAACAACCTCCTGCAGAGATGCAGGGTAAGACTGCGTACAATAGATCCTTATGGTCCAGCCCTTCCCTGGACCCCGCTATGGGAACCCCACGCATAGCGAGAGCTTAGTGCATCGGGCTGCCCTTTTTTTTGTTTATGCTGTGATGTGATTTTTGTTTTGTACTTACAAACTCTAGCTATTCACTCCATATATGGAAAAAAAAAAGTGAGAAGAAAGGGCAAAGGTGCAATCTTTTTCTTCTTTTTTTTTCTCTGGAAAGTTGTAATCTTTCACTTACTTTAATTCCAGGCTCAGTTTCTTTAGTTATTTAGGTTATAGATGCTATACATGTGAGATTGTGAGAAATTATGGGAGAAAAATATTATTGAGTTGTTGTGTATCCACATGATTACACTGAGCTCTATTTATAGACACTCCATTACAATCATTTTCCTAGTAGGATACTATATATGAAACCTATTCCTATTCTACATTACAATCCTTTTCCTAGTAGAATACTATATATGAAATCCTATTCCTATTCTAACACTCTCCCTCAAGCTGGTGCATACAAGTCATATGTACCGAGCTTGTTACAGATGTAATTAATACGAGGACCAGTGAGGGACTTGGTAAAAATATTTGCAAGTTCTTTACAATCTTCACTCTACCATTATCTTTGGCCAAACGGGCGACACACATATTCTAGTGCCGCCCGCCGGCAGCAGAAGCTTTTTGATTCTACCAAGATCGTAGAAGCTCTGATTCCATTGCTCTTTTGGTTGCTGATTCATGCTTTAAGCACTTAAACAAATTCCATTATTTGCTCACTAATTGAATTTCTTAGAATTACAATTGTTAACTCAATCTTGTATATGATGTGATGTGATGTTTTGTATTCTCAAACTTTATTTGCACTATTAACTCCATTAATGGAAAAAAGAAGTGAGAAAATGGCAAAGATGGAAACTTTTTTTCTTTTTTTTCCCACTGGAAAGTTGAAATCTTACATTTAACTCTGAGCTGAGTTTCCTTAGTTATTTAGGTCGTAGATGTTACGCATGTGGAAAAAGAAAAGAGAAGAGTTTTTTTTTTCACAAGCCATGAATTTTGGAGTATTGGGTGTTCATTGAAAATGCTTTAGGGTTCTAATCAAGGATCTTAATATGTTAGATTAGTTTGTACTTTATGTTTTACAGCTTGTACCTTGTATTTCCTATGCTTTGTGATATACTTGCTCATTTGGGTATGCTGCTGCATGCGTTAAGCACTTCTCAAAAATTCCAGCTTTTGCTTACTAATTTAATTTCTTAGAATAATAGTTTTTATTTTGTAAATAATCTTGTTTATGCTGTGATGTGATCTTTCTTATATTCACTTGTTTGCAAACTCTGGTAATTGACATAGAGGTATAGAATAGTGCTCGTATGATGTAAAGCAAATGGAAATCCATGCGATGACTGTTGTGGTGATTATAAAGTGAAAGAATTGATAACATGTGCACATGAAGCTTTTGATATGATAATCAAAATCAGCTTGAGATATCTCCCAAAGTTAGTGGGACTGTTATGCAAATTTATGGAAGTGTAATAGTAAAGTTTACTTGATAAAACATGGGCGTAATTATAACTAGTTCTTTCGTTTTCTTTTTTTGATAACGGTAGTGTCTGAGCCAACTTGCGTGCACCTCAATAAGGATGATAAACTAGTTCTTCTAAAGGAAAACTGCTATTTAAAGCATATACAGATAATTTCATTAGACCCAACCACAACATTTGCATAACCAGAAATAAACTAGTAAGATGTTTATGAAAGTCAACTGCACATAATTTCGTTAACAAGTAGTAATACATGAAATTTTAAAGACTGATAATGTATCTTTGCTTCGACAACATAAGGCAGTAAATACTGTCATGTACAGTAACTGTTGCTCGCAAACAAATTTTCGCGTAAATTGTAAAGAAACAGCTAAAATATGGGTGCAGATCCTTAATTTGAAGAACTTTAGATGGAGGTGTTAGCATCAAGCTTTCAAGTACCAACTATGCAAAGTTGTGTCTTTTCCTACTTCAAGTTTTAAAAATTTGTGTTCCTTTATGTGCTATGCTAATTTCTTTATTGCTGCATGATTTTCATTTCTTTAAAGATTTGCTGTTTTAATTAAACAGATTCTTTGTTGTGCTATCAACTAGAAAATTTGCTGCTGAAGATAAGTAGTTGCAGAAAATGGAGTGTATTAGTGAGTATCATGTTTGTCTTGTGACATCATAGAATATCTTAGGTATCATATGTATACCTTAAAATGAGTGAGGGGGGGGGGGGCAGGGACCTTGAAGATCTTTATTTTTGTGTCTGCTCTCAGCAAGAGAAGCATTGGCCCATGTAAAGAAGGGTCTATACAAAAATGGGCTGGAAAACGAAATGATGTGAAAATAGTGGAAGAAGAAAGTCTTCTTTTTTTCTATGGTCTGCATTATTGAGCTTACGTAAGTTTATGACTTGTCCTGAAATTTCAGTTTGTTATATAGGGTGTAGTTGTCTCCGTGTGACCTACAGGTCACGGGTTCGAGCCGTGGAAGCAGCCACTAATGCTTGCATTAGGTTAGATTGTCTACATCACACCCCTTGGGGTGCGGCCCTTCCCCCGACCCTGCTAACACGGGATGCTTTGTGCACCGGGCTGCCCTTTTTTTTCTTTATATAGGGTGTAGATTTTATAGTGTACAAGCATATAGGAAAAGAGTCTTTGAGAGTTACTTTGGTTTAGAGTATGGGTTCAGTATGCATTATGATTTCCTTTATCTCATCTTAGACTAGAAAAAACTGGTTGCACACTGTCCTAATGAAATAGTGAAGGGAAAGATATTAGGCTTTGGCTTCGACCGCCAAGGAAACAAGAAAAAGTTCTCTAAGATTTGGTACCCTGTGATAAGAAGTAAGATAATGATGTCATAGCGACTTAACTAAAGTAAAAGAAATCCTGTTTATTTGACCAGTAAATTTGTTGTAAATTGGGGCAGTTGCTTGGTTGATTTTATTTTGGCTGTTTCTACTAGGCGGAAGAATGAGAACTATATTCAGATCAGTAATGCACAGATAAAATGAATTTGATTTTATCAACAGTTTATGAAGGAAAGATTAATTATGCAATATATAGACGATTTCAGAGAGATACGTACAAAATCATGCAGAGGATGTAAAATTGGCAGTCAGGAAGAAGCAACTTCTGTGAAATGGGAAACTTTGAACCTTGGTGTGTTTGGTATGGAGGAACACATTTTCCAGAAAATGTTTTTCAATTTCCATGCTTGGTTAGTCAAAATATTTGGAAAGCATTTTCTTTCGGAAAACAAGTTCCACAAGTGGCATTCCACACTAATTGTCTCCTCCCACCCTCCAACACACCCCACCCCTACCCCCATAGCCCTCATTCCCACCACCCGCACATCTTACCCCGCACCCCCATCCCTATAGTGTTTGTCTAGATTATATACAAATGCTTTTCGGATAATATTTTCTGCTTAGGTACCATCCTACCAAACACAAGAAAATAAGTAAGAAAACCACTTATTTTTGAGGAATACCAAACACAAGCTTAGTTTTAACTATAATAGGCAACTGTATATTTTCAGGGGTGAATTTGGATTTTTGAATTATTATTATTTGCTATTTTAGTAATTGTGCTTCCATGTCTAATTCAATGTGTCAACAACAACATACCCAGTAATCCCACAAGTGGGGTCTGGGGAGGGTAGACTGTACGTAGAACTTACCCCTACCATGGAGGTAGAGAGGTTGTTTCCCATAGATCCTCGGCGTCTAATTCAATGTGTCAACATTTAAATATTATTAGTATTCTGTGCTGCCATATGAAGGCGAACTGACATGCAAGATAATTTTGGTGAGCATGTGATGGTTGATTTTTTGTTTTTTTGTACAGGACGTGTCTGAAGTCTGCCTGTCAAGCTGATGTATACTAGTTCTCTGTAGATGCTGCTCGACTGTTGAATTGCACACTAAGTTAACATTGGCCTCAACTGCTGCATTACACATGAGGTTATTGTTTTACAGTATTTTGCCAATTGGTTTTTTTTAAGGGGAAATAGTTCTCTTTAGCCATCATTTAGTTATGTCTTGCAAGATGAACTGCTTAATCTCTATGGAGTTGTGCCTGCGGAATTGATAATTTTCAGTTGACTATTACCAAAGTGTATTCTTCAAAAATTAAGGTGCTTTAGTTGCTTTACCTTGTGGAAGATATGAGCCCGTGATTGAAGGTGCCTTATTCTATGGAGTAACCATTGATGAAGATTGTAGCTTAAGTTTGATGAAATCCCTAGATGACTGAATCATGAACATTTCATACTAATATTGGTCCTACTTGACGTGTATTCCTTGTAGATCGAAATCGTAGGGGTGTTTGAACCTTGTAGTACTCCTAAAGGGCGAAATAAAGGTTTTTGTTTGTTTGATTCACTCTCTGAGCTAATGGTTAAGACATCATATATTTGTACTGTTCCATGAGGTTGTTCCTTGGAATAAGCAACTATTAGTAGTTTGAATCGATAATTGAACTTCAAGTATGGATGTTCCCGTGAAGAAACCTCAGGATAATGGGAAGAAAACCTCAATCAGTGATGACATTTTGGCTAAGAGGGTAAAAAACCGAGAGCGTCAACGAAGATATAGAGAAAGGAAACGTCTTAAAGCTGATACAATGAAGGTGTTGGAAACAAACCAATTAGCTTTATTGCCGGTCGAGGTGCCCGTGATTGTTGCTCCTCAGGATAGTAAACTGCATGTGAGTGTTGCTCCTTCGGACTCTTCGGTTCCAGTTAATGTTGCTCCTCATGACTCTTCAATACTAGTGAATGTCGCTCCCCGGGCATATGTAATGCCAGTGGATGTTGCTTCCGGAGAATTTGTGAAGCCAGTTAGCAGTGCTCCCGGGGGCTCTGTCACCACCCGTGTTTACTCTGGGCGGAATTGGAAATGTGATGCCCGAAAGGCCCATGATGTGAGGCAGAAAGAAGTTAGTACTAATAATACGGTTTCACCAGATTTACCCCGTGTTGAACATTCAGATGTGGCGTTGAATAAAGTAATTTCTTCACCTGTGACTGCATCGGAAAATAATGGAATACCCAAATCTATTCCCAGCTGGAGAAATTGGAAAGTAGAAGCTAGAAATAAGAAGAGCTGAAATTGTTGACAATAAGTTAGGTCAAGTATATCGTAGAAGATTATCAATTGTTAGCAGCCTTGTTGTAATCTCATTATGTACAACATCGGAAGGACCGATGAACTTCGGATGATATTGTAAGTCTTTTTCTTGTAATCTTTTTTTAGAAAAGGGTCAAATATACTCTTCTACAATACAAAACATCTGAATTTGACTTTCCTATATTTTGGGGTCATTCATCTGTTGTTGTAATCTTCTCGTGTTTGCCCTTGACCCTAACGGAGCTCCAACCTAAAGTATAATGGAGGATAATTTTAGACCATAGCCAAAAGTAGAGGGGTAAACATGGACCTTCTTTCGAAGTGTTTTGACACGTGGAATCCACTCAATCTAAGTTGGAGCTCCCTTAAAGTCAAGGGCAAGTACAACATGAATTAGCTAACCATAATGGTATGAATGGCATGAAACGATAACGGAGGGTAAAGTTGGACCTTTTCCCCTCCTTTCTTTTGTGTGTGTGAGGGTGGGGGGTAAGGTGTTGCATTTCTATATGTTGGTGCTCTTCATATTTGTCGCTTATTTCTGTGCACTCACTAACTGATGCTTTGCATGCTATTGCGGATATCGGATGAACGACTTGCATGGCTAACTTATTGTTTTCTGTTCAACCAAATGAGAAGATCATGAGCATTGCTTTTGGAAAATTTTGTTGCTTATTGTCCAGGTTTTGTCAGGTAAGAGGTTAGATTTTAGAGTAACTTTAGGATACTCTTCTGCTGCTGGAACTTAGGTTGCTTCGGCTTACTTTATTCCGATGAAACGAGTCTTGATATGCATCACGAGGGTCTGACAATGTATTTCTGTACATATCTGTTGTATGTGGATCGATCATCCCTAATCCGATTTGTCACTCAAGAAACTATCAATCAAGATTTGTTGCTTTCTTTGGTTATCTGTTCAAGTGAAGGAGCATTTCAGTGTTTGAATTTTGCATAGATATTGAGTTTGATATTTGCATATGGTTCAGAGTTTCCTTAGGGGGAGTATTTATTGATTATGCTTACACAAATATTAGTGTAGCATGGCGAGTCTTTATTCAGTGGCAGAGTCAGAAAATTCATCAAGGGATTAAGAAAAGATATGTATTGTTTAAGAGATTCAACAGTATATATATATATAAAAAAGTGTTTTCCATATATTTTTTTGCATCTTTGATAGTATAATTCTCTTCCCAATTCTTTAGGTAAGATGACACAATCAATCAACTATGCTTAAATCCTAAACTATTTGATAGGTCTGTTATATTTTCTCAGTCTTAATTTATGTGATGAACTTTGATTAGGCGTTGTATTTTAGAAAGAACGAAAGACTTTTGAAACTTGTAATCATAAACAAGTTATCGAAATTTGTGTGGTTGTAGATCATTTTATTAAGGATAAAGATGAGAATTTTAAAGTTGAATTTCTACATATAGAAATGTGTCATTCCTTTTGGGGAACAAACTAACAGAGGAAAGCACATCACATAAATTGGAACATGGGAGTATGACGTTCTTTTTATATTAGTAGTGTTGGAACCAGTTTTGCGCGCACCTCAGATTGTTTCACCAATTTCCTGTTTACTTCGCATCAGCATAAGTATCGGATAACTCCATCAAGATTTAAGACGAGGAAGAAATTCAATTGATCATTTCTTTCTACCTAGGCTACTCTTTCCCCATACTAGATAAAACAGTACTCTTGAAAAATTGGAGATTTCCAGTTTTTGAAAAGAAAAATAGAAGGTGTCCAAACAAATTGCTAGTAAATGATATAAAGGGATTATTAAATCAGTTTCTCCCATTTCACCACCTAATCTAACAGATGCAAATAACAGATACACAAACAAATGAAATGCAGAGAGACAACTTTGAAACTAAACAACAACAACATAACCAGTGTAATCACACTAGGTGGTCCTGGGGAGGGTAGAATGTACGCAGATCTTACCCCTACCTAGTAACGGGTAGAGAAGTTGTTTCCAATAGACCCCGGCACAACTTTGAAACTAAAACATATATAATTACAAATTTGTTTAGTATTGAATATGTTCATCATGTACATGTACATGATCATAATTACATAGTATTAATCAACCCTTAACAATGTATTAATCAACGCTTAATTGTCTGCCTCAGATCCTCAAAACTCCAATCCCTTCTCATCCCCGAGCTCCTAGCCAATTTTGGCGTATCGCTCATGAACTCCATGGGACCGATGTTATGAATCCTACGAGAACCTTTTTTCACCTTATTTTCTTGTCCGAGAAGCGACATAGCCCTCATTTTTTCAAACCTGTGCTTTGGTACCAAGTTTCCCGACCAGTTCCTCTCGATTCCTCCCGGAAAAAGGCAATTATTCGACTTTTTTCCCTTAACATTATTGATTCTTTCCCTTAATTCATCATGTGAATCTGTCCTTCTTAGAACTTGGCAGGTCAAGCAATTGAGAGTCATTGTTATTGTTATATTAAAAAAGAAGAAGAATTAGAAAAAGTTTAGAAGGTAATAGATAATGGATATGATATGGGGAAATTGATATGTGATAATAATTTTTTTTTGAGGAGGTTGAGGTTAAGGGTTGGTTTTTTTTTTCCTCCCATTTTATTGGAGATGTGAAAAGTCTTGTGTTAATAATGACCATTCTTTTTGGTTTGTACCTAAAATAAAGGTGAATCAATCTTTAGGTAATGGCTATTGTTACTCTATCTGACTCAGAAATATTATTAACACAAAAATAAGAAGGAAAATAACGGCAATATTCTTATTAATTATTTTTGGTTTTTCATTACTTATCCGATATTCGTATTAGGGCTCCGAATTCGCATTGAGAAGTCCTAGATTTTGGGGATGGGGACGGGGAGGTAAAGTGCTCCCTAGCAAAAGGGTAAGTCATTTGCACTTTCGCCACTAATTTGTGCAAGTCTTTGATTTTTGCCCTGCAAGACACAATTTTTTTTCGAGGCATAAGTTTATATATTCAGATCATAATATTCAACAAGTGCTTTTTTGCTGGACATAAATTTATATTTTTATATCATAATATTTCACAAGTTATGTCTCGCGCCCTTAAAGAAATTATGCTCCCCTAGACATAAGATCGATTTTGAAGGCAAAAATTAAAGACCAGTGCATTTGAAGAGCAAATCGCGCAATTTCTTCAAAAGGGGCTCCATATTCAAAGTTCGAACTTGAAACCTCTTATTAAGAATGAAGAAGTATTTAAAATTTCACCATAACCCTCATTGATACATTTTTTCACTCCTTAATCTTATTGTATGTTTATCATAAATTAAATTTTAGGAAACTTAAGGAACAGAATCATTCGATTATATTGATAATTTTAAAAATTAACTGTAGTATGAAACTATGAATGGCGGTCGATCAAGCGGGTCCCGTCATATAGTGATTTAGGTCAACTTATTATAGTAGGTTAACTGTCGTTTTTATTAAGTTAATTAAATCATATAAATTTCCGGAAAAAATAATAAATTCAAATTTCAATTAAGATTGTTAAATAGACCTAGAAAACCAAGAACATAGTGATAAATACCAACTCCGAAAGTTAATTAAAATTCCAGAGTGTTACCCTTGAGCAGAAATTCTCCCACGTCAACATGGAAGACATCCCGAACGTTTCAACTTACTGCAAAAGATTGAAAGAATTGGCGGACCAACTCCGCAACGTTGGTGCGCCCGTTAGCAAAGACAGTCTTGTTCTCCAGATGGATGTTGGCCTATCCGAGGCCTATAGCGGCGTTGGAACTCTCCTTCGTCAAAGTAATCCTCTCCCGAAGTTCTATCAAGCCCGGTCCATGCTTACTTTGGAAGAAGCCGGCTTGGCCAAAAAGATGGCAACGAGTGCAAGTCCCGTGTTCATGATGACGTCCTCCCCTAATTCTCAGAATTTTGGTGATAATTCAGGCCAAAACCGTTCTCAAGGGGCGGCAAAAATAATCGAAAAAATAATGACAAAAATTGCGGGGGCAAACGCAATGGTTCCGACAGTGGTGTCGTGGCCAGAATAATAACAGTGGACCCCATCCCGGCAATAGTGGGCCACCGTCCCACTGGGACCAGCCATGGGCCCCTTGGAGGTGGGCCTGGGCCAATGGGCAGTGGCCCAACAACCCGTACCCGCCTTCGTTTCCATCGCCTGGACAGTGGGCTACCCAGCCTTCGTTACGGCCCAATACAACCTGGCCCAATGGTTTCCACAATAATTCTGGTCCGGGGCAGCAAGCAAGTGTGCTTGGGCCTCAGCCTCCATAAGCCCATCATGCTGCGGGCCCCACACCTACCGACATTGAAGCCGCAATGCACACACTTGGATTAAATCCCTCGAACCCAAATTGGTATATGGACACCAGAGCCACTACTCACATGATGTCCGACCAAGGTATTCTTTCGTCTTATTCAAATTTGAGAAACAATCGTGGCATAATTATTTGTAATGGAAATTCAATTCCAATTCGCGGTTACGATCATAAAACTTTGTCTCTCCCCCCCTCCCCCCCATCCACCTCTTGTCTTGAAAAATACCCTTCATGCTCCTAAATTGATTAAAATTTGGTGTATGTCCGTAAATTCTCTTGTCCTCATACGTCCTCTTAAAATGGAAAATCCGAACGCAAAATTCGTACCATTAATAATATTGTCCGAACTTTATTAGTCCATTCTTCCGCACCTCCTTCCTTTTGGCATCATGCTCTACAAATGACTACTTATCTCCTTAACATTCTTCCTACCAAAGGTTTGACATATTCTTCCCCCCTTCAAATATTATATAATAAGACTCCTTCGTATTCACATCTTAGGGTCTTTGGGTGCTTATGTTATCCCCTATTTCCGTCCACCATAATTAACAAACTTCAGGCCCGGTCTACCCCTTGTGTGTTTTTGGGTTCTCCGTCTAATCATCATGGTTACAAATGTTTTTATTTATCGTCTAATAAAATCATCATTAGTCGCCATGTTATTTTTAATGAATCTCAATTTCCGTTTGCTAAAGTGAGTAATCTCGTGCCTGGTTCGTATAATGTTTTAAATGACTATGTCTCCCCATATATCATCCACCATTTATCGAACCTTTTCCGCACCCAAAATCCACCAGCGGGCCCACTTCCCGCTGGGCCTACAAAGATCGCTTAATCGCCCATCGCTTCACCCAAAGGATTGGGCAAGTTTCAGTCCCAGTTTCGATAATTGGGCCAGTTGCCCAACCCAATACCAAAACTGATCCAGTCTCGAGTTCTGCCATCAGTTCTAGTTACCGTGTTGGGCCAGCAGGCCCACTGCCTTATAATTCTTTGTTCATATATCGTCGTGGTTCTTTCCTGACTTATATTTTATTATATGTGGATGATATTATCTTGACTGCCTCCACTGATGCTTTGCGCTAGTCTATCATGACCATGCTCAGTTCTGAATTTGTTATGAAAGACTTGGGTTGTTCTTATCCCACCGAAAGTATGCAGCTGAGATTATTGAGCGTGCTGGCATGTCCTCGTGCAAGTCTACTTCCACTCCCGTCGATACTAAGCCCAAGCTGGGTACTGCGGCTCTCTCACCTTACGATGATCCGACTCACTATCGCAGTCTTGCAGGGGCTATTCAGTAGCTTACTTTTACGAGGCCGAATATTACGTATGTCGTACAGCAGGTGTGTTTGTTTATGCATGATCCCAAGGTTGAGCACATGAATGTGCTCAAACGCATTATTCGATATATCCAGTGGACACTTGACTACGATTTACACTTATATCCATCGTCGACGGCTATACTTGTCTCGTATACATATGCTGGTTGAGGTGGTTGTCCGAACACCAGACACTCTACGCCTGGGTATTGTATGTT
Organism: Anisodus acutangulus; assembly: GCA_029783415.1. NCBI lineage: Eukaryota > Viridiplantae > Streptophyta > Magnoliopsida > Solanales > Solanaceae > Anisodus > Anisodus acutangulus. The sequence goes on along the minus strand of CM056497.1, from coordinate 39,189,600 downwards.
CCTTGGTGATAACTTAGTCTCATGGTCTGCCAAACGACAAGCTACCTTATCCCGCTCTAGTGTAGAGGCCGAGTATCGAGAGGTGGCTAATGTGGTGTATGAATCATGTTGGCTCCGTAATCTCCTCTTAGAGCTTCACTTTCTCGTTCACAAAGCTACCTTGGTTTATTGTGATAATGTTAGTGCTATATACCTTTATGGCAATTCGGTTCAACATCAACGCACTAACACATATTGAGATAGATATCCATTTTGTTCACAAAAAGGTAGCTCGTGGACAAGTACGCGTCCTACATGTCCCTTCCAGGTATCAAATTGCAGACATATTTACCAAGGGCCTTCCATCGGTGCTTTTGGAAGATTTTAGGGACAGTCTCAACGTACGAAGATTGTCCGCTATGACTGTGAGGGTGTGATAAATACCCGTGATATACACGGAATATACACCGTGTATATCACGGGCAGAATGACAAATAATGGGCTGTAACGGGTTGTCTATTTCCGTGGTATTCATACTGTGTATAACACAGATTAGTGGCTCAATTTTAGGTAGTTTAATTGTAATTAAATTAGAGTTGTACACTTACCATAATTGTATAATTATTGTACAAATAGAATAAAGTTTTGAGAGTAGAATAGGAATATAATTTTTCTATTATGGAAATTGTAAATTGTATATATACTCTTTCATTAATGAAAATAATCAAGGATTATTTCTTTCACATAGAAAAAGTGTAGTTGTATTAAGGGATCATGAATTTTACAATATTTTACAAAACCAAATCACTACCTACACAAAAATTAAAATTAAAATTAAAATCTCCACCTACCCTACCCTAACCTACACTGACCCCAACTCTAAACTATATAATATAATATACATTTATAGATAGTGATAGGGATGGAAATTGGGCGGGGCGCGTGCGGGTAACCCCTCCCCCGCACCCGTACCCGTACCCGCCAGAAAATTTTATACCCGCCATTCGTGGCGGGTACAATTTTCAACATCCATACCCGCCTAGGCACCCATATTCCTAAATTCACACCCGCTCCACCACCCAAGTGGATATCAGCCACCGTCAACACCCGCCTGCCATATTTTGTAATCAATTCATTTGTAAATTAATTATTGATCAACATGATCCCAAAAATTCAAATTCCAAAAATTATCCCAAAAAATTGAGTCAAGAATCAATACTCTCACGATCTCATTTTCTTTGGGAGAGAGGGAGGAGAATTCCGGATTTTTTCACCATTAGAATTTCCTATTTTTTCACCTCTTCTCCATACAACAAAGAATCAAGAAAACAAAATTTCCAAAAAAATCCAAAAATTATCCACCCAAATAGCTATTTATTACAAATGTAGACAAAACTCATGTATTATTTCAGCTATATAAGCTAAAGTTTTTCAACTTTTTCAATTAAACTCCACAAACCCAATAGGTAAAACTTAACAAATGCACAAATATTGACCTCATCAAGACAACCCCAAAGCACAAAGCAAAGACAACAATATTTCCTGATTAGCATCTCCTTTAAAGAAAAAGGCAGAGACGTCGAGAATGAGAGAGGGAGGAGAGACGGCGTGAAGGGGAACAAGAGAGGGAGGCGTGAAGGTGTGAAGGACTGAAGAGGCGTATGATTTTGAGTTTTGTTGGAGAATGAGAGACTTGTCGTGACTTATGGGCTGCTAATATTTTGGGCTTTGGGCGGATAGGCGGTTGGATGCGGGGCAAGTATGACTGCAAATCCATCACCTACCCGCTTACCCGTGACAGGTACATTTTCAATACTCATACCCGCCTACTACCCACCAAAGTTATACACATACCCGCCCCAACTGGAGCCGGTGCGGTACAGAATCCGCAAAATTATACCCACCTGTCATCCCTAGACAGTGGGCTCATTCACTAACTAAACAGAATCATATTTTTATTTATGAAATAATTTATTTTATACATTTTCTTAAAGAGAAAAAAAATTAAAAAAAAAGATGTGAACACATAAGGGACCCAATTGAGTGGCGTCTCATAACATTTTAAAAGACTAGAATATACAATTGAAGTTCACGTGTAAAAGATGATCATTTTTTTAATTATATTCAAAACAATTCAATTTTGGTCTTCAAGTCAATTTTATCCGGTCAATAAAATTCGCTTTACACTTCAATTTTATTTCTTATCCACACTAATAATTTTCTCTCATTTCAATTAAAATATTATAGAGAGAGTGGTATACATGATATTTTTAATGTAGATGATTTTGTTTGTATTTTGTTTTTTTGTATCTATCCTTCTCTTCAAAATTCAGCTATATATATATATATATATATATATAGATGGTAGGTTAGAATAAAAATTTCGACTACAAAATCTTGGTTTTACACACTCAAAAATGTGTTCTAACGATCGAAAAGTTTGAATGATAACTTAAGAAACTAAGTTAAACTCACAATTAAGGTAAATAATCAGATGAATTCTTCTCATTTGGTTAAACCTTGATATTTAGAATTACTAAAATGTTGTACATACATTGAATACGTTAAAAGGCACACTTCATACAATCTGTCTGAAAATGACCCACTCATTATTTATTCAGCTGATTCAATTCAGCTCATTAAAATTTTGAGCTCAATATCTAGTTCAAATTAACTCATTAAAATTTTTGTTAAAGTATTTTAATCTTTTTCATTTAATAGATTATATTTAGGAATAATTGCATCTCATAGTTAACTCTAGAACATATTAATCTTTAGTAACTATTGTTTAATTAAATTATAAAGCATACCTATAATGTGTATTTAAATTACCTATCATAGCTACATATATATATTTAAAGTAGAATACTCTATTTTTATTATTTTTATGTTTCCTGAGAATCTGCTTCTGCTCTCCGTCGCCGTCGGCCATAACGAACCGCCACCGGAACTCCGGTGAAATCCATTGCTATCGGATCTGAGCTTGCGTTCTGTTGTGAGCCACCGTCGGCGCCTCCAGATCTGATAGCAATGGACTCCGTCGTGATCCACTGCCCGCCGGAGCCTCATCTGAGCTTCCATCGGCGCCTCCAGATCTGAGCTTTCCACTCCCGTCGTGACCCACTGTCGGCGCCTCCAGATCTGGAGTTCCGCTCCGTCGTGACCCACCGTCACGTTTCAGATTTGGAGTTCTGATCACGTTCCGGTCACATTCTTCATCTTCTTCCGGTTACGTTCCGGTTCTTTCAATGCATTGATGACAAGTGCGGCGGCGGAGGGAACGACGGAACCCTTAGATGACAAGTACGGCGGCGAAGGGATCGTTCCAGTCTGAGCTTCTTCCAGTCACGTTCTGGTTCCTTCAACGGCGGAGAGATCGAACTTCGACGACATTTTATTTTGTGTATTTGTTATTTTTTTGTATTCAATTTTTTAGCTTATTTGTTAAATTTTTAGATTGTATTCAATTTGTTATTTTTTTTGTATTCATTATTTGAGTGTACTTGTTAAATTTTTAGTGTATCTATTTTTTTATTCAGTATTTTAGTGTATCTATTACAGCTGATTTTTTTTTATATTTATGTTATTTGAATACAATCGAATTTAAAATACAATAAGTTGAATACAACTTTTTTTTTTGTATTTATGTTGTTTGAATACAACTGATTTTTAAATACAATAAATCGAATACAATGTAAAAGTAGCTACAAATAAATACAACTGAGTTGAATACATTTGACGTGAATACAACTGACTTGAATACAGCGAAAAGAATTTTGAATACATTTTTACTCGTTGTATTCATGAACGGCATGAATACAGCGAGGCCGTTCTATGAATACATCGAGCCATTTTATGAATACAACGAGTAAAAAAGTAGTTATGCCCTGTAAATATTAAAATTATAGCTATGACAAATTTAAAACCCCTAAACTATAATCAATTGTGTAAGTTTCACTTATATTTATAAACAAATTCAATTACCTTTAGCAAACGGTATTTAGTTGTTTTCGATCTCCATTCTGCCATTCCAAATGGGATCACTGATCCTGCTGCTACAAACGCTAAACTACTGTCTGTCTTTTTTGCTAGCTAACAGTTGTATTATGCACCTGAGTTTTGGGTTAGTTAACTTTCTTGCTGACAACCATAACGGTGCTTGGCATCGTGTCGATGAGAGATTCTTCTAATATACTTGTTAAATAAGGCAATATACACGTGTATATTGTGTGTATACCAATCTCGGATTCTGCCCAATTATGGTTCTCTCGGTTTTGGTAATATTAGATTAGACAATGTAAGAATATTGTATATTAGGAAAATATATGTGTAGTATATTGTAATGTATTTGTTACCTAAATTAGGATTATACACTACCATAATTGTAGAGTTAGAATTATGGTAGAATAAAATTTTAGGAATAGAATAGGAATAGGATTCTCCTATTTTGTAACTTGTATATACACCTATTCAATTAATGAAAATAATCAAGGGGATTATTTCTTTCATGGTATCAAGAGACTAGGTTTTACAAAAAATTTATCTCCCAAATTTTTTACCCTTCTCGGCCGAGACCCCCCCCCCTCGGGTTTCTCTCCCAAATTTCGTCTTCCGCTCTCAAAAACCTTTCTTAAATTTCCCCTCCTTCTTTGTTCTTTCAATAAGTCTAAGAACAATTATCATCCTGCCCTCATGGTTTCCAACGTCAAGAACAGTATCCCGATTGTGCTTGAGATGGAAAACGTCCAATATGCGACGTGGGCGGAGTTGTTTAAAATTCACGCTATATCCCATCAAGTTATCCATCACATAATTCCTCCCGCTACACCTCTTCCCGCGGAGGATCCTCAGCTATGGATTACCCTTGATGCTACCGTTCTCCAGTGGATCTATTCCACTATTTCGGTTGACCTTCTACAAACGATTATTGAGCCGGATACCACGGCTATGGCTACTTGGAATAGATTGCGTGACATATTCCAAGATAATCAACACTCACGTGCCGTCACACTTGAGCAGGAATTCTCCCTCGTTCGCATGGAAGAATTTTCTAACGTATCTGCCTATTGCAAAAAACTTAAGGAGTTGGCAGATCAACTCCGTAATGTGGGCGCACCTGTCACAAATAATCGTCTGATTCTATAATTGGTTGCCGGCCTTTCGGAGGCCTATAATGGCGTTGGAACTTTCCTACATCAAAGCAACCCTCTTCCCGCCTTTTATCAAGCCCGCTCCATGCTCACTTTGGAAGAAGCCGGTTTGGCTAAAAAGGCGGCTACCGGAGCAAGCCCCGTCGTCATGATGGCGTCCTCCCCAAGTTCTTCGGGTTTTGTTGAGAATTCAGGCCAAAACCGTACCTATGGTGGCGGCAAAAATAATCGCAAGAATAATAACAAAAACCGCGGGGGCAAACGCGGCGGTTCGATGGTCGACAAGCGGCGGTGGGCCGTCCGGTGAGCGATGGACTACCGCCCCCTGGTCCTAGCAGTGGGGCCCATGGCAGTGGGGATGGGGCGATGGGCGTGGGCGGCAGCCCTGCGCCCGGTAATTCCGGCAGCCTGGTGGCGGCACTTTAGGCCCAACAACGGCGATGGCGGCCCGCGGCGATGGCGGCGGCGCCAGTTCCAGCAGCTACGGCCCAGTTCAGTCCCGTCCTGGAATACTTGGGCCCCGACCTCCGCAAGCCCATCATGCAGCAGGCCCCACTCAGACCGATATCGAGGCCGCGATGCACACATTGGGTTTGACTCAACCGGACCCAAATTGGTATATGGACACCGGTGCCACTACTCACATGACTTCCGACTCAGGTACTCTCTCATCTTATTCCAATTTGAGCACCCCTCGGGGTATAATTGTTGGTAATGGCAATTCGATTCCAATTCAAGGTTATAGTCAGAAAACATTGTCTCTCCCCAATCCACCACTTATCTTGAAAAATACTTTACATGCCCCCAAATTGATTAAAAATTTAGTGTCTGTCCGAAAGTTCACCACTGACAATTCTGTTTCTGTTGAATTTAATCCTTTTGGTTTCTCTATGAAGGATTTCAAGACAGGAAGTCATCTCATGAGGTGTGATAGTAGGGGGGATCTTTATCCTATCATGCCCGATTTCAGTCCATCGAGTCAAGCCTGTCCATCAGCTTTTGCAGCCATTTCTCCTTCCGTATGTCATGCTCGCCTTGGTCATCCGGGCTCTTCTATTTTATCAGTTTTAGATAAAAATAGCTTCATTTCTTGTAAGGGTACGAGTCGTACTCAAATTTGTCAATCTTGTTTGTTAGGAAAAAGTGTTAAGTTGTCATTTGTGGACTCAAATTCTCATACTTCACAGCCTTTTGATATTATCCATAACGACTTATGGACGTCTCCTGTCCTAAGTTCGTTAGGTCATCGATATTATATTCTGTTTTTGGATGATTATTCTAAATTTTTGTGGACGTTTCCAATTGCCAATAAATCTCAAGTGTTTTCTGTCTTCATAAAATTTAGAGCATTCATTAGAACACAATTCGAAAGAGAAATAAAAATATTCAGTGTGATAATGGGAAAGAGTATAACAATAGGGTGTTTCGGGAGTTCTGTGATAATAATGGGATAAATTTTTGATTTTCGTGCCCTCATACATCTTCTTAAAATGGGAAAGCCGAACGCAAAATTCGTTCCATAAATAACATTGTCCGCACTCTTCTTACTTCATGTTTTCGTACCCCCGTATTTTTGGCATCATGCTCTGCAAATGACAACATATCTCCTTAACATAATTTCGTCCAAAAGTCTGACATATTCTTCCCCCCTCCAAATCCTATATAATAAGAACTCTTCTTATTCTCATCTTAGGATTTTTGGGTGCTTGTGTTATCCGTTATTCTCATCCACCACAATTAACAAACTTCAGGCTCGGTCTACACCATGTGTATTTTTGGGTTATCCGTCTAACCATCGTGGTTATAAATTTTTTGATTTATCTTCCCAGAAAATCATAATTAATCGCCATGTCATTTTTTATGAAACCCAATTTCCATTTACGAAAGATCATACTCCCGAGCCTAGGTCGTATAATTTTTTGGATGATGGTATATCTCTGTATATTACTCATCATTTTTGGACATGTCCCGCACCCAAAATCCTCCAGCGGGCCCATCGCCTTTGGACCCACTGCTCGTCATCGCTTTGATGCGGAGCAGTTCGGCGAATGGGCGACCCAGCCCACCTCGAACTGCGATGTCGGCCCTAGATTCTCGTTTTGGGCAGAGCCCATCGCCTGCTTCATCCGTCCCGAGCCCAGCAAATTCCCAAAATTCACTAAATTCTTTCTCGAGTCATAGACCGGTCACTCGTAGTCAACGGGGTATTTTTACACCTAAAAGACATTTTAATTTACATTCTAATGTCTCTAAATCCCCCTTGCCCCGTAATCATGTGTCCGCCTTAAACGACCCGAATTGGAAAATTGCTATGACCGATTAATATAATGCTCTTATTGATAATAAGACATGGGAGTTGGTACCCTGTCCATCTGGTATTAATGTTATCAGGTCTATGTGGAGTTTTGCTCATAAGGAGAATTCAGATGGGTCATTTGCTCGACATAAGGCGCGACTTATGGGTGATGGTAAGACTCAGCAGGTTGGGATAGATTGTGGTGAGACGTTTAGTCCGGTGGTCAAACCGGCTACCATTCGCATTGTGCTTAGCTTGACTCTTTCAAAGACTTGGTCTATTCATCAGTTGGATGTCAAGAATGCTTTCCTACACGGGGATCTCAAAGAAACAGTCTATATGCATCAGCCGTTGGGTTTCAGGGATCCCAACTGTCCTCATCATGTCTGTTTGTTGATGAAGTCCTTATATGGGCTTAAGCAGTCTCCACGGGCCTGGTATACTAGATTTGCTGACTTTGTTTCGACCATTGGGTTCACTCACAGCAGGTCAGATAATTCCTTGTTCATCTACCGTCGTGGTTCATCCTTGGCCTACATTCTGTTGTATGTGGATGATATCATTCTGACTGCCTCTTTCGATGCCTTGCACCAGTCTATCATGGCCATGCTCAGTTCTGAGTTTGCTATGAAAGACTTAGGGCCCTTGAGTTACTTTTTGGGGATTGTCGTCAAGCGTCATTCCGGTGGTTTATTTTTGTCTCAACGAAAGTATGCTGCTGAGATCATAGAGAGGGCTGGGATGTCATCCTGTAAGTCCACTTCCACTCCAGTTGATGCAAAACCCAAGCTTAGTGTAGCGGCAGAAGCACCATAGGAGGATCCGACCCGCTATCGCAGTCTTGCAGGGGCCCTCCAGTATCTTACCTTTACCAGACCAAATATTACGTATGATGTTCAGCAGGTGTGTTTGTTCATGCATGATCCCAGAGTTGAGCACATGAATGCAATCAAACGCATCATTCGGTATATTCAGGGGACACTGGATTATGGTTTGCACTTATATCCTTCATCTACATCCACACTTGTCTCATACACAGATGCTGATTGGGGTGGTTGTCCCGACACCAGACGGTCGATGTCTGGCTACTGTATGTTCCTTGGCAACAACTTGGTCTCCTGGTCAGCGAAGCGTCAGACAACTCTATCACGCTCAAGTGCAGAGGCCGAATATCGAGGGGTAGCAAATGTGGTCTCCGAATCATGTTGGCTACGTAATTTGCTTTTGGAGCTTCATTGTCCCATTCAGAAGGCAACATTGGTATATTGCGATAACATTAGTGCCATCTACCTTTCAGGTAACCCGGTTCAACACCAACGCACTAAGCATATTGAAATGGACATTCACTTTGTCCGTGAAAAGGTGGCTAGGGGTCACGTTCGAGTATGACATGTCCCATCTCGTTATCAAGTTGCAGACATCTTTACAAAGGGTCTACCATCGGTCATTTTTGAAGATTTTAGGGACAGTCTCAGCGTTCGAAGACCGCCCGCTATGACTGCGGGGGTGTGTTAAATAAGGCAATATACACACAATATACACCAATCTCGGATTCTGCCCAATTATGGTCCTCTCGGTTTTGGTAATATTAGATTAGACAATGTAAGAATATTGTATATTAGGAAAATATATGTGTAGTATATTATAATGTATTTGTTACCTAAATTAGGATTATACACTACCATAATTGTAGATTTAGAATTATGGTAGAATAAGACTTTAGGAATAGGATTCTCCGATTTTGTAACTTGTATATATATCTATTCAATTAATAAAAATAATCAAGGGGATTATTTCTTTCAATACTCTCCATAATAATGACTCAGGTCACATATTGCCAATTGAAAATCCAATGGAAAAGGCCGGTATAAGAGGATAGAGTGATTAATTGTTCCTCCTCTTGAAGAGTCCCAGCAACAGGGAGTGTGTAAAAGTTGCAACAGTCGGGTTTTAGAAGCTAACGAAAGATGTAAGTATTGGTTCCTGGTCCTGATAGAGTAGCGTTGACTCTAAACTCTTCTTTAACCTGAAACCTCAGAAAAGTACAAAGAGAACCTATATGGCGGTACTAGAAAGAAATTATACCAAGTACATGGAAAAGTTGTCGCGCCCTATTTTGACCTCGCTCGGGTCAAAGCGGAGCGCGGACGTATCCGGGTGATTCTTGGGTAAAAGGTGTTGAGGAGTCGCCACCTAATTATTTTTACGGTGAATTAGGACACCTAAATTTTAAACTAAGTGCTGCAATGTAAACTCCAATTTTAAGGTCTGCGAAACTAGCGAGATTCTAGGTAAGGGTTCTTTATTATCCTAAAGGGAAGGGGTTAGGCATCCTTTAAGATCCGCTAACTTGCGGTTATCCGATCAAATTCAGGTTAATTATTGGTAGAAATAATGCATGTTTTACAAATATAATAGATAAAAGATGTTTGCAAATAATTAGAAAAAGGATGCATTTTCAAAGATAGATAAATGTAGAGATTTTTCAAAATATGCATTTATATGATATCTAAAGAGAAATACATGTAGAGTTGAAAAAATATGTATTTTGACAATTGATAGTAAAACAACTTATTTATAATGCCAAAGAAGTAAAATTTGGGAATCATTGAATTGTAAATTGACAAAAAGACAAACTTATTCGTTATGATTAGTAAAGCAAATAAAAGATGACAAAAGTTGTTTTGAAAATCTTGAATACGCGTGACGAGCCTAAAATAAATAAACTAGCGAAGGATTTCTAAGTTTGCGAGCCTACAAATGAATAAGCTAGCGACGGGTTTCAAATCTTAAACTAACCTATGAATAAATCCTAAGTTTGCCTATTCTAAGCATTTCAATAATTACATAAGTGCGATAAATAATATTACAATACAAAGCGAGATAAAAGTTGAATTAAAGAAAGAAATAAATAAACTCCGAGGAATATTTGTCGTTATTTACTTTAATCCCTGCAAGCTGTCAAGAACAAACGGTTAGAAACATTTAAATACAAATAACTTCATATCCGTATTCAAAACAGTGAATGTTTTGATCGCGGAGGGCTCAGACTTAAATTTTGAAAAGAACATTCCAATCACGTCGTGGCTGCAAACATATGACTAATGTAGTTTATTTTTGATTGCCTCGCCTACTAAACGTGTTGGTCTCTCGGGTGAAATAGAAAAGATCACTTATAATCACGTCGTGGCTGCGAATATATAATTCACCTCGCCTACTAAACATGTTGATCTCGGATAAAAAGGTTTAAGTCTTCATCCTTGCCCAGAAGTTATATTTCCGTCTTTGCAACTGTGTAGGCCTCAAAATCGACGGATATTTTTCATCGGCCAGTGTAGTATCGTGTTCAAATCAGTAAAAATAAAATCGGAGTAAGCTTGTGGCAGAGTGAGAGCAGAAAAAGCGAGCGATGAGCGATGGCGAAAAAAAAAAAAAAAAACAGAGGCGTAAAAACAGTTTAAAATGACGCGGTGTCTAGTTTTAAAGCGATAAACAAAGAGAACGGTAATTTGAATCTTTGAAGCTTGATGAAGCGAAATAGAAAGCCATGTTGGAAAAATCACGGTGTTTAGTTTAAAGCATAAAAATGATAAAGCAAGAAAGCGATGTCTGAAAATAAAATCGAACGAAGCAAGCGGCGTGATAGCGAAAAAGCAGTTTCCGAAAATGACGGTGTCTAGTTTTAAAACAAGAAACAAAGAGAACGGTAATTTGAATCTTTGAAGCTTGATGGCGAAATAGAAAGCCATGTTGGAAAAATGCGGTGTTTAGTTTAAAGCGATAAAAATGATAAAGCGATAAAGCGATGTCTGAAACGGGAGCAAGCGAAGCGAGAAAAGCAGCCCAACAGACGCGTATTTATTCAAAAGCGATAAAAACGATAATATGAAACCGAAGCGTCTCCAGAAGATGGACGCAATATTGGTTTGGATCAATAAAACAACAAAGAGAATGCGGTATTAATTCAATCAATAACATAATAATAATGCCAAAGAAGCAGATAGCGATTTAAAATACCCGACCCGAAGTTCAAATTCGAAATATTCAAATCGGGTCGCCTGACTGGTCGATGATTCAAACCCAAATCGATTTCAAAGACCAATTTCAAATAACCAAGAACAAGAATATGAAATGCAAGAATTACGAAAATGTTGCCCAAACCGGTCGACCTGACCGGATCGATGTTGATCTGACCCGGATCGTGATCCAAACTTGAATCAGATTTCAAAACAAATTCAGATAACCAATAACAAGAATATGAAATGCAAGGATTCTGAAAAATATTACCCAAACCGGGTCGACCTGACCGTCGACCGACCGGTCGATGACTGACCGGATCGATGTTTCAACTAGGATCGATTTCAACACCAAATTCAGATAACCAATAACAAGAATATGAAATGCAAGAGTTACGAAAATAATGATCAAATCGAATTAGGCAGGCGCAAACCCGACCAAAGCGGTGACGGAGCCGAATTGGAGTTTTCAACCCGGAATCAAATAATTTCATCAATTTTAGATAACCAATGATAACAACAGCAACAATGCAAGAAATTTGGAAAATCAAATCGGGTCGACTGAGGTCAAGAATCGATAACAGAAACTCAGTGATCCAAATCAAATCTTAACACCAAATTCAGATAACCAACATACATAAATATGAAATGCAAGAATTCTGAAAATGTTACCCGAACCGGGTCGACCCGGGTCGGGTCGACCCGACCCGAATAGTAAAAAAATCAGAGAAATCAAAGGAGATGACAAACCTTTTCGGACTTGATTCTTGGAACAACAACGAAGCCAAATGCTTTAAACTCAAGAACACAACAAAATATCTATGTATATATTGAATAATCTTCCGAAAATCCTTTTTTTTTTCTTCTCCGAAAATCCCCTTTTTCGTCTTAAATGAAGAACAATCATGGTGTATTTATAGGTGGATTCCCCCCTAAAAAAACGAGTTTGAATTCGAATTAAAGGTAAAGAAAAATCCGGATTTGAGGGGCATGGGTTGCGGATTTTGTGGGTATGGATCGAAGTGACGGGAGTTGGTGGTGGCAGGGGGTTGGTGTTGGTGTCGGGTGAGGTGACCGGCGACGTGGGGTCGCCGGTATGGGGGGTGTGGGGTCGCGGTCGGCTGAGAGGGTTTAGGGTTTTTGATTTTGATTTTTGGGGATTTTTGATTTTGGGGGTGTTTTGGTTTAAATGGGAAGATGGGCTGGTCGGGTTTTGGGCTTATGGGTTTGGTGAGGGTTTTAAATGGGAGTATGGGTGGTGGGTGTTTGGTGTGGGCGAAAAATTGGGGGTTTGTTTTGTTTTGTGGGGTATTGATTTATTTTGGGATTGGGCTAATTAAAATAAAGGGAATGGGCTTGGGAGTTTTTGTTTGGGTAGAATTGTTTTGGGTTTGGGTATAAGGGAATTTAATTGGGGAGTTTTGGGCTTGGACGAAAAAATGGGTTTTAATTTAGGTTGGGTAGAAATTGTTTTGGGTTAGGAATTGAAAAATATAAAAGGGGTTTAATATTAAAAGATATTATATATATATATATATTTTGTAAAAGATGTGAATTATTTAAAATAACATAACGACGTGATAATAATAAAAATATAATATTTGCGAAATGCTTAATGCTTAATAAAAGGGAAATGCGATGCAATTTTGCGAGAATAAAATAACATAGAATTTTTTGGATAAAACTTATGATTGTGATAAAAAATGCAAATGACAGTAAAAAATGCGAATAATAATAATAATAAGAGAATAATATGCATATATATATATATTTTAAAATTGTTTTAAAAGTGTCAAAAATGTTAAAAATTACGAATAAAATCATAAAAGATGGGACAAAATTGGGTGTCAACAGATGCCCCTCTTTGGACGGAGACGATGAAAGAGTTTTCGGCCAAAGAAGTTGACTGAGTAGCCAATTTTGTCCCGATCATCGGGACTGCATGGTAAGAAATAGAATCCCCGGGGGGAAGAAGTTGAAAAAAAATGGTGCATATTCAAACAATAATGCCCCAGTGTCGACTTAGGATGACACTGGTCGTTGATGCGAGAAACTAATGGGAAAAGCGGATCGACGTTCGAAGCAGGTCGCTGACCAATTTGCCTCGGTTCGCCGTAAGAGATAGTCCCACGCTGTGATGAAGTTCCTGCAAATTAAAAACTCCTGCAAACTAAAGCTTAAGATATAATTAGTGTATAACTGCTGAGAAAAATTATAGAGAAAATAACTTAGAAATACCCGCATTAGGAGGTGGGCGCATGACTGAAATTAAAAATACCCTCATTATAAGGTGGGCGCCTGACTGAAATTAAAATACCCGCATTATAAGGTGGGCGCCTGAAATGACGTCGTTGGATTGACGTGTTGTGTTGAAGACGTCGTTGTAATGTTGTTGACGTCGTTGTAAAAAGACAGTTGTTGTGCTGCATGTAACGTCGAGGACGTTGTTGTAATGCTGTTTTGCTGTAAAAGATAATTGTTGTGTTGCATGTAACGTCGAGGACGTTGTTGTAATGCTGTTTTGCTGTAAAAGATAATTGTTGTGCTGAAGACGTCGTTGTAATGCTGTTGACGTCGTTGTTACTGTAAAAATAAATGTTGTGCGAATACGCCGCGTAGGCGTGTTGTTGATGATGCCGTTGTATGGGCGTTCTTTGATGACATCATTGTAATGTTGTTGATGTCGTTGTAATCTGTAAAAATAAATGTTGTGCGTAAGACGCCGCTATGCAGGCGTGTTGTTGATGACGCCGTTGTATGGGCGTTCTTGGTCGACATCATTGTAATGTTGTTGATGTCGTTGTTGTAAGAATGTAATCACCGGGTCGTCGTTGTATCGACGTGTTGTGTTGAAGACGTCATTGTGATGACGTTGTTGCAAGAATGTAATGCTGTTTGTTGTAAGAGATAGGCGTTGCGCTGAAGACGTCGTTGAAATGTTGTTGACGTCGTTGTAATGTTGTAAAAAAAAGCTGGCGTGCTGCCGTAACGTCGTGGACGTTGTTGTAATGTAGTTTTGCTGTAGAAGGTAGATGTTGAGCTGAAGGCGTCATTGTAATGTTGTTGACGTCATTGTAATGCTGTAAAAATAGATGTCGTGTTGCCGTAACGTCGTGGACGTTGTTGTAATGCTGTTGAAGATAGTTGATGTGCTGCAGTAACGTCAATGACGTTGTTGTAATGCTGTAAAAGATAGCTGCTGCGTTGAAGACGTCATTGTAATGCTGTTGACGCCGTTGAGATGCGGTAAAAGATAGTTGCTGCATTGCCGTAAAAGATAGTTGTTGTTTTGAAGACGTCATTGTAATGCTGTTGACGTCGTTGAGATGCTGTAAAAGATAGTTGTTGTGTTGCCGTAAAAGATAGCTGCTGCGCTGAAGACGTCATTGTAGTGCTGTTGACGTCGTTGAGACGCGGTAAAAGATAGTTGCTGCGTTGAAGACGTCATTGTAATGTTGTTGACGTCGTTGAGATGCGGTACAAGATATTTGTTGCATTGCCGTAAAAGATAGTTGATGCGTTGTTGTAAAAGATAGCTGCTGCTCTGAAGACGTCATTTGTAATGCTGTTGACGCCGTTGTAAAGCTGTAAAAGATATTTGTTGTGCTGCCATAACGTCGATGACGTTTTTGAAATGTTGTCCTGTTGTAAGAGATGTAAGTGACGTCCTTGCCGTCAGTTTGCTGTAATAGGGTTCCACGTTGTGCTGAATCTTCTGACGATCCAAACTCATGTGAATTGAAATGTCGTCCTGGCACGGGCGAAAATGTGATGCGACGTCTTTGCCGTCGGGTTTGCCTTGTTGTCGTTCTTTGTGATTCGAAATAACATCTTTGTGCAGACATAATAGTCGGGACCCTGTAGGTCAAGATGGTGTCTTCGTATAAATGCAGAACAAGAACGTGATCCTTGGAACGAGTGGTAGGGCCGAAATTCTTTGGGAATTGATCATAATCGATGTGGCTTCTGCTTTTTCAACCTCAAGAACACGTACTCAAAGAAAATTTGTGAGTTTGGGGAGGGGCGGTTGATTCGCGTTGACTTGATAGCTTTGGCTCTTGATAGCTGCATGTCCTGCTGATTTGGACCTGTAGCCCCTGTCTGGTTCCCAGTCTTGGCTAACCGTTAATGAAAACATTTGCTGAAAATAAGTTGTTTATAAGAAAGTATGCTTATCATTAAAAGTTCTTGTCGAACTCTAATGAAAATATTTGTTGAAAATGATTTGCTTATACGAAAGTAGGCACATATGTAAAATATCTTGTCAAACTCTAATGAAAATATTTGGTGAAAATAAACTGTATATAAGAAAGTATGCAAAAAATCTTGTCAAATTTTAACGAAAATATTTGGTGGAAATAAATCGCTTATAATAAAGTAGGCATATATGTAAAAAGTTCTGTCGAACTCTAATGGAAAATATTTGTTAAAAATAAATTGCTTATAAGAAAGTATGCATATATGTAAATATCCTGTTTAGCGGTGACATGCGGTGAAACAGAGCAAACGTCTTATCCAAAATCCTCTTAGGCTGAAGACTTAGTTTGCCGATGCTTCTCCATGTTTATCGGCGTCCTCTGGTAGTGATCCCTTAAAAATGCCCCAGTTTCCGATATGTGAGGATGATGATCTTTTAAACGGACAACCGAGTCTTGTCTGGGTTGCTTGCATGTCCTATCAGGGTGATCAGATGGGTGCATTTTGTCTTTTGTGAGATAAAGGAGAAAATATTTCCTAATGGTGGGACCGAAGCCGATTTAGGCCGCCTACGTATCCCCATGAGGGAATCAGGTCGTGACGTAGTTCATTACAAAGAAATGTGATTTGTAAGGATTTTCTAAAGGTGGGACCGAAGCCGATGTGGCCGCCTACGTATCCCGCCGAGGGAATCAGGTCATGACGTAGTTCAGGTAAGCAAAGGAATGTGTTTTTGGGGAAATTTGCAATCTAGGAAACGGAACCCGACCTGGGTTCTTTGCGTATCCCGCTAAGGGAGCGCAACTTTTACAACATAGAAAAAGTATTACATATAGAATAACTAATCTTAGATATGGTATCTCTTCACTGTATCTGCATTGATGGTTTTTGGCCATTCTATTCTGATAAGGTTGCCCCGGACAACTGTGTCCATCTGCTTTTCATCAATCAGTCTCTTAGTAAATGATTCTGTATCCAATTGGCTGCGAAAGAAATAACATTGCCCCAGTAGAAGTCTTGATCGTAGTGTGGTAGCCCAAGAGTACAAATGGCAAACGTCCGTGCCAATGCTTGTAACTATCAACCATCTTGGTGTTTCATCCAAATCTGGTTTTGACTTATTCCAAAAATGCCTCAATTCTTCCGCTTGTGAGTCTTCCTTATATTCCTCGAAGTCTTGCTCGTTGTTTAAGACTTTGTTTGCTTGTTTCATTATATGTCACATATTGCCGACAAATTAGTTTGCATGATGAAAAAAGAAAGGAAAATTATTAAACAAAACAGATTTTAAAATAGCAAAAGCAATGAAAATTTATCATTTTAAGCTTTCAAAAGGTGGAGGCAAAATACATTAAACTGCATAAAATGTGGTTCAGGCCTCAATTTAAATCGCATTTTTTCATTAAGTACTAATACAATTTGGATAGGCATGATTGGGAAATAACAGATGGGGTGCTCCGCCAGTTTTAGTCAACACGAATCAACTTTTGGGGAAATAAATAAGGCAAAATGAATCTCCTGAAAAATGAAGAAAACCAAATTAGTATAAGGTGAGTAATTATTGATTCAAATGATATACACATAGTGGAAAGCAATAGAAAATAACAAAATGATTGTAAGACAATTAAATGCGCATCCTAATATGCATGGGGCCTCCCTTATGCCGGAGGTGGGCCTAAACGCCAGATATGCGGGATTACGACAGATTTGATCCAAGCTGCTAAACTGCAATGCTTTGTCGGAAATGAGACAAAATGAATGTACATTTTCCAATTTCAGCATGTCATGATTAGTCTTGGATTAGTCTATCATTATCACGCTACACATAATATGATGATTGGTCGTTGGGTTGTGAGACCCGCTGACAATTTTGGTGGGTTTCTTAATTGTGGAGTCGATACCAAGGATCGACCCACCTAATGTGTATGCATGCATGACTTAAAAATAAAGGGTGGTATAGCTCTATCCTAAATTTTCTAAGATTTGGCTGACTAGACTCAAGGTTCCCGAGCGGACTGCTCGAGTGAGAAGGCTACGCGGCCAACCGGATGGTCCGGACGCTCCGCGCATATACCAACTCTCCTAAAATTTGGTAGATTGAAAGAAATTTGCGGGTGCGCAAAACACACCTCGCGTGTAATGTGTGATAGTGTCAATTTTCCAGAGTGGAAGAAATATGAGCGAAATGCCAATTTAAGGAAAGCAGTAAGAAATATAGTAATTAAAGCAGTTATGCATACAAAATTTCAACAAAAAATAATTAAAAATAATAGATCAAATAAGGAGCAATATAAAGCACAATAATGATTAACCTGAACTTGTTATGATTAAGAACCTGGGGTTTCCCCAGCGGAGTCGCCATGCTGTCGCGCCCTATTTTGACCTCGCTCGGGTCAAAGCGGAGCGCGGACGTATCCGGGTGATTCTTGGGTAAAAGGTGTTGAGGAGTCGCCACCTAATTAACTTTTACGGTGAATTAGGACACCTAAATATTAAACTAAGTGCTGCAATGTAAACTCCAATTTTAAGGTCTGCGAAACTAGCGAGATTCTAGGTAAGGGTTCTTTATTATCCTAAAGGGAAGGGGTTAGGCATCCTTTAAGATCCGCTAACTTGCGGTTATCCGGTAAAACTCAGGTTAATTATTGGTAGAAAAATGCATGTTTTATAAGTATAAAAAAGATGTTTGCAAATATGATGCATTTTATACAAGTAAATATGATGCATTTTATACAAGTACGTATTCGGATGACAAAAAAAAGATACATGTAAAGTTTTTAGAAAACATGCATTTGTGACAATAAATTCTTTATAATTGCCAAAGAAGCGAATCTTTCGAAAATCAACAAGTTGCAAAAATAATAATAAAAAGATAAACTTATTTGTACAATTAATTAAAGCAAATAAAGATGACAAGAGTTGTTTTTTAAAAATCTTGAATAAGCGTGACGAGCCTAAAATAAATAAACTAGCGAAGGATTTCTAAGTTTGCGAGCCTACAAATAAAATAAGCTAGCGACGGGTTTCAAATCTTAAACTAACCTATGAATAAATCCTAAGTTTGCCTATTCTAAGCATTTCAATAATTACATAAGTGCGATAAATAATATTACAATACAAAGCGAGATAAAAGCTGAATTAAAGAAAGAAATAACAATAAATAAACTCCGAGGAATATTTGTCGTTATTTTGCTTTAATCCTCGCAAGTCGCCAAGAACAAACGGTTAGAAACATATAAATACAAATAACTTCATATCCGTATTCAAAACGTGAATGTTTTGATCGCGGAGGCTCAGACTTAAATTTTGAAAAAACATTCCAATCACGTCGTGGCTGCAAACATATGACTAATGTAGTTTATTTTGATTGCCTCGCCTACTAAACGTGTCGGTCTCTCGGGTGAAATAGAAAAGATCACTATAATCACGTCGTGGCTGCGAATATATAACTTGTTGGTTATTTTAGTCACCTCGCCTACTAAACATGTTGATCTCGGATAAAGGTTTAAGTCTTCATCCTTGCCCAGTTATATTTCCGTCTTTGCAACTGTGTAGGCCTCAAAATCGACGGGTATTTTTCATCGGCGATGTAGTATCGTGTTCAAATCAGTAAAATAAAATCGAATAAACAGCAGCAAAGAAGCAGCAGAGCGTGAGCAGAGCGTAAAAAACAGAGGCAGAGAAAACAGCTCAAAATGACGCGGTGTCTAGTTTAAAACAAGAAACAAAGACAATGGTAATTTGAATCTTTGAAGCGATGGATTTGGAACAGAAAGCAATGTTTGAAAGGTGCGGGGTTTAGTTTAAAACAGTAAAACGGTAAAGACGATGCTTGATGTCTGAAACCGGGCGACAAGCGAAAGCGAAAAAGCGAGTGCGAACAGACGCGGTATTTGTTCAAAACAGTAAAAATAGTAGAAAAGTAATCTGAAATCGAGCGTTGAATCAAACAGAAAAACGATGTTAAAGCGATTTTCAGCCAAGAAACAAAGAAGAAATGGGTTTTAAAATAACGCAGAGTGGGCTGAAACGCAGAAGCGATGGGCTGTCCGAAACAAATTTAAAGTAGCGTGCTTTTAGCCAAGAAAACAGCGACAATTGTGCTAAAAATACAGCAGTGATAAGACATCAAATATGCTCAAAATGCAGCAGGAAAATGGTCCCGAAACGAAGTGGAAATGGTCCAGATTAAAGAACTTTGGCGCTGCAAACGCAGCACAGAATAGTGCAAGATTAGCCCAAGTGTTGCAAAGAATCGGTAGTCTCGTAATCAAGAGCCAAAATGCAACAAAACCCATAACCGTAACTATTTAAAATGGCATGTATCCAGAATCTCAAGGTGCAACAGGATACCACAACCATCGGTAGCACAACAAAGACATAAAGGGAAGGTAAACTTAAAGACCAGTCACTCTAACCTTTGAATTTGAAAGATAAGAAGACCAAGGGGCCTACCACCATTCATTTCCGATGCCGCAACAAGATTCAAAAGGCTTCTTGAACCTTAGGCATGGCAGGCTATCGAAGAAGGCTAAACTCAACCCGAAGCTTGTCTTGGCTTTCAACCAAAGATAATAAGATAATAGGACGATTCGACAAGGCAACTATGAAAGAAAACATTCGGCAATAAACATAGAACGCAGACATGGGCAAGAATATAACACGACACAAATCGGTTCAAATACGCGAAATGCTAATACATATATCATTCATCAAGTTAGTAAACATAGCATGATATAAGATAACTTAAAAGATTTGCATGATGTTATGGAGGCACTTAACACCTAATCATATAGGGAAATGCATGACAAATTGATTATCATATAGGGAAATGCATGACCAATTCAAGAGGCATTAATAGGATAAAAAGGATGAGCCAAATAACCATTTAGGGAAACTGGAGAATACCAACATGGGAAAGAGACAAGACACATATCATAACTAACTAGCAAGCTTAATGGCGTACGATATATCACGTGCCATCATATTGCAAATAGAAGCAGATCCAGAACATGGTAGACTAGGCACAAGAGCTTGTCAGGAAGATGTCATGTTTCAATATCGCTTAATTTATCTCCGCTTTATTCATAAACCAAATGTACATACATAAGAGCTGATATACATATAATATTTGGAGTAATAGGATATGCTTGAAGGTATACAAAGATAGACAACTTCGACATACACCTTGTGTATACTGAAATTTATATACCCTGTATACTTTGAAGCATATCATCATGGGTTCAGCAAATGAAAAAAGGACCAACGTGAGCAAGTTCATGCATCAATAAGAGAAAAGAAAATATAGTGATATCCCACATGACTTAAAGCAAACAATATTAAACCAAACAGACTCCATTAGCATGTTCAGATTTAAATTTAAACAAGAAATAACCAAAACAGGGTACACTAACATGTAAAGGATTAAGACACATACACTAGACTAACTAGCATGCTTCATGGTCTCCTAAATTTACACACAAACCAACAGAGAAAGTTCAATTTTTCAGATATTTAAAAGACATAGAAGGAAGAACTGGACAGTAGCAACACATATCTAGGCTTTCTAACACACCACATATCTATAAAACTGAAAATAGGCATGCTCGTATGAACAGATTCACAATAGTGCAAAGCACTAATGCAAAATGTCATTCAAACAAACTCAAAAGGTAGGGCATGATACAAGATAATTTTGGAGGTGTGATATACTAATATGGAGGCCTTTTTAACACTCAAACAGGTAAGGCAAGTGTATAATCAGTTCAGTAGACTCAACAAGATAAGTGTGATTCAACATTCGAATCCAATATGATCACACAATGTCCATAAGTCAACACACACACAAAGCCTCTTATCATATTAAATATAAATCTAATAATACAAGCCAAGCATTTCTGAACATTAATAAGTCAATTAACGCATCGATGAAAAAATGACTATCTTATCACATAATCAACAACAAAAACACACAACAATACAGAAAATACACTGAGAGAAATTTGTTTCTTGACCTTCTCCGGAAATAACCGAGGCGTGTTTGAATCGTCGACACGCTCGGAGAAGTTTGAATTCAGATTTTTTATTTTTGATCACCGAATTCTGAATTTATAATTACGAAAAGAATTGTTTACGAAAATTTCGACCCGACTGAACTGACCGGCCCGGCGGTGACCCGACCAGATGACGACCGACCGAATCGAACCAAAATGTGAAGAACAAAGGGATTTTCGGATTGAAATTAAGAACCAAAAGGAGTATTTTATAACAAGAAAATTAAGAACAAATCGACCCCTTTTTTGTGTTTTTCTTTGGACCCGAAAAGAACTCCAAAAAATCCTCCCAAAATCTGTTTAATCCCCCGAAAAATCTCTGCCTCAAATGAAGAACAATCATGGGGTATTTATAGGTGGATTCCCTCCCCAAAATCGAGTTTGAAATTCAAAAATAAAGGTAAAGATTTCTGATTTTGTGGGTATGGGTCATGATTTTATGGTGCTCGGCGTAACAGATGGGGGTTGGTGGTGTCAGGGGTTGGTGGTGGCAGGGGCGAGGTGACCGGCGACGTGGGGTCGCCGGTATGGGGGGTGTGGGGTCGGCGGCGATTTTGGGAGAAAAGGGAGGGTTCGTTTGATTTTTTGGTTTTTTTGTTTGTTTGGGGATTAAAAGAGAGGGGAAGATGGTTTGGGCTGGGGCGACGGGTCGGGTGAGTGGGCCTGGCGGGTGGGCTTTGGGAATTGGGTTTAATTTAATTGGGGGAGTTGGGCTGGTCCGGTTGTTTTGAAATAGAAGGGGAAGGGATGTTGGGCCGGGCGACGGGAAAATAAAAAAAAGGGAGTTGGGCATTGGGCTTTGGTTGTGGGTTTAATTGTTTTGGGTTTGGAAAAATGAAAAATGGGTTATGGATAAAAAATATAAAAAGGGGTTTAATATTAAAAGATATTATATATATATATTTTTGTAAAAGATGTGAATTATTTAAAATAACATAACGACGTGATAATAATAAAATATAATATTTGCGAAATGTTTAATGCTTAATAAAAGGGAAATGCGATGCAATTTTGCGAGAATAAAATAACATAGAATTTTTTGGATAAAACTTATGATTGTGATAAAAAATGCAAATGACAGTAAAAAATGCGAATAATAATAATAATAAGAGAATAATATGCATATATATATATATATTAAAATTGCTTTAAAAGTGTCAAAAATGTTAAAAATTACGAATAAAATCATAAAAGATGGGACAAAATTGGGTGTCGCATCCAAAATCGCCGCCGTCCCCAGTGGAGTCGCCATGCTGTCGCGCCCTATTTTGACCTCGCTCGGGTCAAAGCGGAGCGCGGACGTATCCGGGTGATTCTTGGGTAAAAGGTGTTGAGGAGTCGCCACCTAATTATTTTTACGGTGAATTAGGACACCTAAATTTTAAACTAAGTGCTGCAATGTAAACTCCAATTTTAAGGTCTGCGAAACTAGCGAGATTCTAGGTAAGGGTTCTTTATTATCCTAAAGGGAAGGGGTTAGGCATCCTTTAAGATCCGCTAACTTGCGGTTATCCGATCAAATTCAGGTTAATTATTGGTAGAAATAATGCATGTTTTACAAATATAATAGATAAAAGATGTTTGCAAATAATTAGAAAAAGGATGCATTTTCAAAGATAGATAAATGTAGAGATTTTTCAAAATATGCATTTATATGATATCTAAAGAGAAATACATGTAGAGTTGAAAAAATATGTATTTTGACAATTGATAGTAAAACAACTTATTTATAATGCCAAAGAAGTAAAATTTGGGAATCATTGAATTGTAAATTGACGAAAAGACAAACTTATTCGTTATGATTAGTAAAGCAAATAAAAGATGACAAAAGTTGTTTTGAAAATCTTGAATACGCGTGACGAGCCTAAAATAAATAAACTAGCGAAGGATTTCTAAGTTTGCGAGCCTACAAATGAATAAGCTAGCGACGGGTTTCAAATCTTAAACTAACCTATGAATAAATCCTAAGTTTGCCTATTCTAAGCATTTCAATAATTACATAAGTGCGATAAATAATATTACAATACAAAGCGAGATAAAAGTTGAATTAAAGAAAGAAATAAATAAACTCCGAGGAATATTTGTCGTTATTTACTTTAATCCCTGCAAAGTCGTCAAGAACAAACGGTTAGAAACATTTAAATACAAATAACTTCATATCCGTATTCAAAACAGTGAATGTTTTGATCGCGGAGGGCTCAGACTTAAATTTTGAAAAGAACATTCCAATCACGTCGTGGCTGCAAACATATGACTAATGTAGTTTATTTTTGATTGCCTCGCCTACTAAACGTGTTGGTCTCTCGGGTGAAATAGAAAAGATCACTTATAATCACGTCGTGGCTGCGAATATATAATTCACCTCGCCTACTAAACATGTTGATCTCGGATAAAAGGTTTAAGTCTTCATCCTTGCCCAGAAGTTATATTTCCGTCTTTGCAACTGTGTAGGCCTCAAAATCGACGGATATTTTTCATCGGCCAGTGTAGTATCGTGTTCAAATCAGTAAAAATAAAATCGGAACAGAAACAGCAGCAGCAGCAGTAGCGAAAAAAAAAAAAAAACAGAGGCAGAAAAACAGTTTCCGAAAATGACGCGGTGTCTAGTTTTAAAACAGTAAAACAGTAGAACGGTAATTTGAATGCTGAAACAGTGAACTGAAATAGAAAGCCATGTTGGAAAAATGCGGTGTTTAGTTTAAAACAGTAAAAATGATAAAGCAGTAAAACAGTAATCTGAAAATAAAATCGAATGTAAACAAGCAGAAGAGCGTAAAAGCGATGCTTGAGTGTGAGCGGAAAAAAAACAGAGGCGTAAAAACAGCTCAAAATGACGCGGTGTCTAGTTTTAAAACAAGAAACAAAGAGAACGGTAATTTGAATGTCAAACAATGAATCGAAATAGAAAGCCATGTTGGAAAAATGCACGGTGTTTAGTTTAAAACAGTAAAAATGATAAAGCGATAAACAAGAATCAAACGGGAGCAAAGCGAACAGAAAACAGCGCCAACAGACGCGCGGTATTTATTCAAACAAGAAAAAAGCGAATATGAAACCAGAAGCGTCTCAGAAGATGGACGCAATATTGGTTTGGATCAATAAAACAACAAAGAGAATGCGGTATTAATTCAATCAATAACATAATAATAATGCCAAAGAAACAGAAGAGCGATTTAAAATACCCGACCCGAGTTAAATTCGAAATATTCAAATCGGTCGCCTGACTGGTCGTTGATTCAAACCCGAAATCGATTTCAAAGACCAATTTCAAATAACCAAGAACAAGAATATGAAATGCAAGAATTACGAAAATGTTGCCCAAACCGTCGACCTGACCGGATCGATGATCTGACCGGATCGTGATCCAAACTTGAATCGATTTCAAACCAAATTCAGATAACCAATAACAAGAATATGAAATGCAAGGATTACGAAAAATATTACCCAAACCGTCGATCTGACCGGTCGATGTTGACTGACCGGATCGGTGTTTCAACCGGATCGATTTCAACACCAAATTCAGGATAACCAATAACAAGAATATGAAATGCAAGAGTTCGAAAATAATGATCAAATCGGTCGACCCGACCGACCAAACAAATGACTGACCCGAATTGGAGTTTTCAACCCGGAATCAAATAATTTCATCAATTTCAGATAACCAATGATAACAACAGCAACAATGCAAGAAATTTGGAAATTCAAATCGGATCGACCCGACCGGTCAAGAATCTAATTCAAAATCGTTGATCCAAATCAAATCTTAACACCAAATTCAGATAACCAACATACATAAATATGAAATGCAAGAATTCTGAAAATGTTACCCGAACCGGGTCGACCCGGGTCGGGTCGACCCGACCCGAATAGTAAAAAAATCAGAGAAATCAAAGGAGATGACAAACCTTTTCGGACTTGATTCTTGGAACAACAACGAAGCCAAATGCTTTAAACTCAAGAACACAACAAAATATCTATGTATATATTGAATAATCTTCCGAAAATCCTTTTTTTTTTCTTCTCCGAAAATCCCCTTTTTCGTCTTAAATGAAGAACAATCATGGGGTATTTATAGGTGGATTCCCCCCTAAAAAAACGAGTTTGAATTCGAATTAAAGGTAAAGAAAAATCCGGATTTGAGGGGCATGGGTTGCGGATTTTGTGGGTATGGGTCGAAGTGACGGGAGTTGGTGGTGGCAGGGGGTTGGTGTTGGTGTCGGGTGAGGTGACCGGCGATGGGTCGCCGGTATGGGGGTGTGGGGTCGCGGTCAATTTGAGAGGGTTTAGGGTTTTTGATTTTGGTTTTTGGGGATTTTTGTTTTGGGGGGGGGGTTTTTTGGTTAAAATGGGGAAGATGGGCTGGTCGGGTTTTGGGCTTGCGGGTTTGGGCTGGGGGTTTTAAATGGGAGTATGGGCTGGTGGGTGTTTCGGTGTGGTAGAAAAATTGGGGGTTTGTTTTGTTTTGTGGGGTATTGATTTATTTTGGGATTGGGCTAATTAAAATAAAGGGAATGGGCTTGGGAGTTTTTGTTTGGGTAGAATTGTTTTGGGTTTGGGTATAAGGGAATTTAATTGGGGAGTTTTGGGCTTGGACTAAAAATGGGTTTTAATTTAGGTTGTGTAGAAATTGTTTTGGGTTAGGAATTGAAAAATATAAAAGGTGTTTAATATTAAAAGATATTATATATATATATATATTTTGTAAAAGATGTGAATTATTTAAAATAACATAACGACGTGATAATAATCAAAATATAATATTTGCGAAATGCTTAATGCTTAATAAAAGGGAAATGCGATGCAATTTTGCGAGAATAAAATAACATAGAATTTTTTGGATAAAACTTATGATTGTGATAAAAAATGCAAATGACAGTAAAAAATGCGAATAATAATAATAATAAGAGAATAATATGCATATATATATATATTTTAAAATTGTTTTAAAAGTGTCAAAAATGTTAAAAATTACGAATAAAATCATAAAAGATGGGACAAAATTGGGTGTCAACAAAAGTGAGACGAGTAAGAACGTAAATAAGAGTCAAGTGGTTTCCCTGGAATAACTGTAAAGATAAGTTAAGAAGAAAACCAGCAGTATATCCACGCTTGCAATTTAAATAACAGGGAAATGGGCAGCCTTTGTTCACCTCTTCAGCATGTTGATAAGTGGCCTAGGAAATGCATTTTGAGAAAAAATAGTCATTAAAGGGGTCATTTGGTTGCAAAATAAGAAGTATTCAGCACATCAAGTATGGCGTTTGATTATTAGTTTACAGTCCCGAATAACTAATATGTGTATATATAAGTTATGAGGGTGTCTGTATTATTTTATACATGATAGAAGATGGAATAACTAATATATAAATAACTAAACTATGCATAACTAAATTTTGCATAATTCTAACCTGCAACCAGACGACCCCAAGTGGTGGAATGTCTTACCTGGTTGGCACAAGAAAACCTTCAGACAAGGGGAATCAGAGTTTGCAGCAGACATTCGCTCTGTGAAAACCACAATGAAGATACCAACCATTACTTTCTTCATTGCTCTTAACAGATATGGAGGTTTATT
Source organism: Anisodus acutangulus (assembly GCA_029783415.1). Lineage (NCBI taxonomy): Eukaryota > Viridiplantae > Streptophyta > Magnoliopsida > Solanales > Solanaceae > Anisodus > Anisodus acutangulus. The sequence goes on along the minus strand of CM056497.1, from coordinate 39,162,334 downwards.
ATTTTTAACATTTTGGAAGTAACTTGGACAATGCCGAGGAGAACTAAGGATTTGCTACAATGCTGTGACACTTTTTCTTTTACATGACAACAGGGCAAGCATATACCCTGTAGTAAAAAAATTATACATCAATAAGTTTTTTCCTAGTTTTGATTCTAAAAAGTTGTGAGTTGCTCTCGATCTGTCTTTATTGAAGCTCACTTTTTTTGGGTAAAGCATTAATATCCGTGAAGAAGTTTTTAGTTTTGTATGTACGCCTCAAAGGTAGGGGGGTAAGGCCTGCCTACGTCTTACCTTTTCTCAAACCGCACTTATGGAATTACCTTGGATACATTGTTGTTGTTGTTGTTATGTACGCCTCAATTGGCAAGCAAAATCAACAGGTCCATTTGCATCTCTGTAGCAGAGACTAAAAAGCGTAATTCCCTGGTTCTTTATTTTTGCAATTTGATCGACCACTTGTAACGATGTGGCATTGGGAAGACAGCTGAAATTATGGAACCCTTTCCCGACTGTAGTTTGGTAAAAGGAATCTGTAATTACTAATTAGTGTTAGGTACAGATACTTATCATTACTCGTTGTTTGGTGCAACAAGGCTATTGCAAGTGACATAGATACCAGTAGAAATAGCGCCTACTGCCACTTTTTGGTAAGTGAAATTCCAAAACATGGTTAATTTTTCGAATCACTTCTACCATTTGTGTGAAGTAGCTTCCTCCACACAGTGGTAGGTGAAATTCCAAAAACATGGTTATCATTTTTTACGTGGCTTCCCCCACACATCTCACACCATTCTTTGGGTGATTGTTTTAATATATTGCTTTTAACAACTAAAAATACACAGGAGGAATCGCATCCATTACATTAATGGTTAAAAGGGAGATCCGGAACATCACTAGCCTAGCTTGTTTCCGTTTCGGAAGACAAACACCAAAGTAGGAAGGATGTCAATAACAAGAGAAAACCAAAGATAGCAATAATCGAGTATTGATTGGCATTGGTAATTGCTTCTTACGTCCCAGCTTATATGGTCTTTGATTTTAAAATAAGAGACATTTATGACTACAAATAATTTCATTAAGAATAAATGAAAACTTAAAGCTAAATCAATTCTAATATGTACGATAATTTTTTAGATATAAAAATAGAAAAAGCATTATCACACACTCATGGAGTGTGGAAAAGAGAGAAAAAGCTGAAGGCTTCCGGAAAAGTGAGGAACCGAAATCTTTCTAAGTTTACATGCGTTCCATCAATTTGCCTGATATGAAGCATGTACATATCCATACAAATTTGCCTGACAGAGCGAACAATGAACTAAAAGGAATAGTAGTAATCAGTTAATAAAGTTGTTGTCCAGTCCATTTCAATAGATTACACTTGTTGGATGACTTTCAAGGTGTAAACACCAAGCGAGTGTGAATAGCAAAGAAAGTAGAGCTAAATACCTAAAGACACAACAGCCTCAAAACTAGAAAATGGGGGAGAACCAGAAGAAGAAAAACAAAAATCTTTCACAATCAACATGTACAAAGATATATAGCAGTATTTTTATCTCTCATCAAAACTCCCAAAGGAGCAGAACATGTTAGTCAAGCCTTCCATCCATAACTCATGTTGTTCTCAAGATCACTGCTAGAAAAACCGTTTTCAGTGAACTCATGAGACATATCAGGGACCATCTCATCTGATACATGCATACTCGGGGGCAAATCTGGAGCTTTTTGGCTGAAACCACTGTTGCCAGCCGATGCAGAGGGTTCACAGTTGGATGCTGATTTAAAACTGTTGCTTCTACTCGGTGTGGGTCCTACACTGCTTCCTGGCCCATGTGAAGCTGTTGCAACAGAACCATTGTTTCCAAATGCAAGCCCTTCCCTCGAAACATTACCACCTCCGCCATTATTAGCGTTCATGTCCTGGAGGAGCTGCTGGATCATTTGCTGCTGCAGGGCCTGGCTTCCCTGCGAGGATTGAGATTGATTTTGCTGGAGTAAACCACTGCTCAGTAATCGCTGCTGCTGTTGCTGCAGATTGGTACTTGACAACCCACTGACAGGTAAGTTCTGCATTGTCCCTGGCAGTATACCATTTGGCCCTTGCAGCAGTGAAGATTGAGAGTGGTTTGAATGATTGAAAGAAGCAGCATCATCTTGTTGGGTTGTGTTTGAATTCATTGAATTCTGCCTCATAAGCGAATTTTGGAAATTTGACAGCGCAAGAGCAGCTTGTGCAGAGCCACTTAAAGCTCCCCGACCACCCATGTGCTGGTTATTGCTCATTTGGCTATTAAGCCCAGGGTGCAGTGACATAAGCTTATTCAACGCACTATGATCAGTTGGCAAACCCTGAATACTACCCACCTGCTGCTCCATTTCCTGGATATTTTGTGTCTGACATTTGGTTGCATTACCATGTCGGGGATAAGTCTTTAAGCCCTCTGCAAAACAAGCAGAGCAGTAACCCTGTATTTAGCATTCTCCAACATGCCAAAAATACGCTAAAAGTTAAGAACTATCATGGAACAGATAATAATGGGGAAGGACGGATATTTTAGTTTTAGCTCCAATTGAAAATTTAAAATAACAAATCTATTTACCAATGGGACCAGCTTTCTGCTCCCTGCAAAAATCCATCAAGTCCTTCATGCTATTCACGACCTCAGCTATCTGAACATCATATGCCAAAGAATTCAAGTATCAAAACATTAGAAAGCCAGATAAGCAAAGCCAACACTTTAATTATACATGGACCAAGGAAAATTCTCATCTCGTCTTGTGTTTTCTTCCCAAAAAAAATCTCATCTTCTCATCCAGATCCATTCAAGCATTACCTGTAAGCATCTCACGTGTCTTTTGGAAAATCCCAAATCATTAAGTGACTGCAACTCCAAACTCTTGGCAAGTTGACGTCCAGTTGTGACAACCCTAACGCATAACAGCATCAACAATGCGACATGAGACTATAGTTCAAACCAATTGTACGATATAAGAAACAATACATCTCCCAAAATTAATGAGAAGTCTATTTTCTATGGTTAGAAAATGATTTTACCACTCTGAACTCCTGGCATAAAAAATAAGAGACATAACTGAAGCTTGTAGTTCAAAATAAATTTTTGTCAGGTGTTCTCTAGAACAACTTGAAAACCAACCAAACTTCTCTTTTAGGGGCATATCTCAGTTGTTAGCGGTAATAGAAAGAGTTACTACAAGAGTACACCGGAAAAATATCCTAAAAGTGGGTTTATCATTTAGGATGACGTACACCTAAGTGAGACAACCCAATAAACACAGTAATAGACACCGCTCTCAGTAGAAATTGGAATCCTATACCCAGATTAGGAGACGGATCACAGACGGGAACTAGAGATCAAGCTAAAGCGAAAGAAGAAACAAAATGAATTATCTGTTGAGAAAGTAACATGAAATCAGACAAGTAGCCTTTTTTGTGATTTTTTTGGGGGGGGGGGGGGGGGTTACAGACGAGTAGCTTTTCACTCACATAGTGCTGTTTGCTTGTAAATCCTGCTGAGAAACCCCATCAGGTCCAGTTTCTGTTAATGTACTTTGGCATTTCTGAGCAACCTGCAGCAATTGATTTACCTACAAAGAACAATGCTATTAGGGCAAGTTGTAACTTGTAAACACTGAAACTGCTCTTCATTCAACATCAGGGGAGTCATCAAGACTAAGTTGAAAGGGATTGTCAAAATGTTGTAGTTAGGTTGGCACAAACTGGTAGATCGGGTCAATTGGGATCATCTCAATTCTACTCCAAAGTGAAAATGTCAGTAGCAAAGAGGGTGGCCACCGGCTTTCCCCAGTTAAATCATATCAGCAGTTACAGAGCAGAACAGTTGAACAGATTACACATATCCTACACATTAGTTGCATGAGCCTTCTATCCAAGAAACAACTGGAGATGGGCATATAAACAAAATTTGGATAACCTCTAAACATTGATTACTCCAAAAAGCCACAATATCACATACACATTCGACATGAGAAAACAAACACCTTCCAATAGGATATACTGGACAAAGAAAAAAAAAGAAGATTAAGACCCTTGACTATATTAATGAATGAACAGTATTAAACGTTAAACCCCAATCATGAAACTACCATATTAAGGATGATCAGAAAGCGTTACTGAGAACCAAGAAGAACTTTTCAAAGCTAGAGCCAGTGAATTTTTAATTCTTTTCAATACCTGTGGTGCAACTAATCTCCGAGGAAGAAGCTCTTCATGGCAACGGGCACAAAATTCCCATGACAATATCTGAGGAAAAGCAGAAAACGCAAAGCTGTAAATGACTTGAAACAAACTAGGCTCTCATAGCTGACTATTATTTTACGGTACCTTCAAATCAGAGGTAAAAATGATTCGGAGTTGACCCTCCCGAACAACACGAAGTTGCTCATATACACTTTCCTGAACTGCTTTTGCATATTCCAGCATCATTAATCCCGAGGGAAATCTGCATTCGCGCGGAAAATCCAAAAACAAGAGTTCATCAATGACACCACTGCTAAATTTGATTTCATTCAGCCTAGGAAGAACTTCGAACGTTGCCTCTGTTAAAAAACACCAACAAGAAGCAAGTCAGATGTCAGGTCTTATGCAATCATCTCCCACGCAGTCATGTGCTTTGTCCAAGAGCTTTTTGGGTGTATCGTTTTTCTTTTCGACTTTTTTCCCTTAGGGAGAATGGGATTTTTTTTGGGGGGGGGGGGGGGGGGGTCTTCTGACAACAGTGAATTGTTAATGCATCAAACTAGCTTCCCATGTCCTTCAATTTCCTGAAGAGTCAGACTACTAAAGAAGCTCCGCATGTGACAACTTCTACAATGACTATGAAATACCTAAATAACATCTTTCAGAAATGCCACTCTCTTAAAGTTCTACCTCCTGTAGCTAAGTAATCTATGTTGTTCTCGCAAACTTTAAGAAGTTGATACTTCCAATTGCCAAGCATGTTTACAGGCAGCAGCCAAAGCAAAAAGAATAGAGATCAAGAGAAAAACAATGTCTGCAGGGACTTTAACCGCCAAACAACTAAAGCGATTGAGGAAGCTGATAAAGAAAAATAAAACACACATGTAACGCAAGAAAAGATAATTATAAACACAAATAACAATTAAACGAAGGCATGAAAAAAATGCAATTAAGAGAACTATAAGGGCAGCACGGTGCACTAAGCTCCCGCTATGCGTGGGGTCCGCGGAAGGGCCGGACCACAAGGGTCTATTGTACGCAGCCTAGGTTAGGCTGTTTCCACGGCTTGAGCCCATGACCTCCAGGTCACATGGAGGCAACTTTACCAGTTACTCCAAGATTCCCCTTCGCAATTAAGAGAAATATATTAAGTGAAAACCATGTCAATTATGTTGTTAAATCAGATTTAGTCACTGATTTCATCATACTAAATACCTTATTTTCTATTCCTGGTCAGTAACATATTGCCCTGTAATGTTTCTATCAATGATACATCACTTCTCCATCTACGTTTATTGTTTAGTTCCGCCTCTTCAACACACTGCCCCATGGTCGCTGAGTCAGATGCCTTGTATGACTGCACAATTATCGGTTTCCACATATTCTGGCAACTAAAGGTACAACAGAAGAATGTGACCAGCAATTCATATGTCACAGGACAATCCCATGGGCCAAGAATCAATGTATATATAAGATCTCGTATATTTGATATTCACAAGTCTAAAGCAACACGATAAGAGCACCCTCCACCAACAATTCTAGCAGTTACACTAAATCATCAAGTCAATACTGTATGAGCATCTTAAGACTTTAAATATAGGCTTACACAGCCTTTCTTTTCTCTCTTTTTTTTCTTGGGGGGGGGGGGTGAATCTCAAGAGACATTGACACTTATTCAAGGTTAGGAATTTATTAAAATTCTAATTTGTACACGCACTTGTATATATTCTACTAGCAACATTCAGTTTTGTGTCAAGGCCATGTATACATCTTTTAATGTCACATTTACACAGTTCCAACTACTGCAGTTTCCAAGTGTTAATTCCTCCCAGAATTCTACCTTTCATGGAAGGGATAAATTGAAGCTTGACTCAATGTGTTCTTTCAAAAAAGTTCCTTTGATCCCAAGAAAGACCACATCAACTTCTATTATGGCTCCAATGAGGTGAAACTAGACAATATAGTGTCTAATACAAGCTCAAATATAACTTTCCATGCAGACCAACTTATCTTGACCAATCCTACCCATACTTCCTCCAGCCCTAAGCAAATTTTTCAAGTTCAAAGTAAAGGCAATTGCTTCTCCATAGTAAATTGTAATCAACTCTATGTATCAAGAATGGCTTATAAGCTGATCAAACACAAGTTATAGAATTGATAGTATCTAGAACATGACATAACCTAGTGATGTGTCAGCTTCAAATCAATGACTACTAGTTGACAACTGCTTCCACTTACCAAATCCTCTGCCTGATTTTGAGCCACAAATATCACAATGCCAAGCATCCTGGTGCCAAAAAAAGGAACAGAATAAAAAAAATAGAACATGTTGCTTATGGAATAAGTTTCAGGGAGAAAAATGAATTAAAGTAATGCAAAACCAGGCAGCCATATTATACCAAGCAAGTAGGACAATATCAAAAGAACGAAGTCATAACCAAAGGGATAACCCCAAGCATATGACTATACTTTACTCTCTCAACCAAGTACCCAGTATAGAACATGACATTGAACAAAGAGCACAAACCAATAGCAATGGTGATAGACCAATTTCTAACTACAGGCCTGAGAAACGAAAAACTAATTCAAATAGAAAATCCATGATAATAAAATTACCATGGTTGACTGTGGAAACACGCCAAGTGAATGATTCCCAACATTCTCGTATAATGACAAGCACCATCTCTTCTTTGCCCGTGGAGAATAATACTCAGACACAAACTTCCTCCAATAGGCAATGGAGTTATCCTGATAGACATGATAAATCAAACAGAAATGAGACACATGAACTTGTTCTGTATGGAGCGTTCTTCACAACGAGAAACAATGTCACTCACAAGAGGTCGTTGCCGCTGATGATACAAGTATTGCATTAACCGTCTAGAACACAAGACACCATCAGAGGGGCGCTTCATGCCTGATACTGGCTGCATGCTTTGTTGTTGAATTTGTTGCCTTAGCTGCAGCTGCTGCTGTTGCTGCAGTAACTGGGCTCTCTGCATCGGTGGCAGATACTGCAACAACTGATGCTGCTGTTGCTGCTGTTGCTGCTGTTGCCTCAACCTCTGCTGCTGAACCAAGGCTTGTAACTGAGGACTGGGGTTCTGCATGTGCATAGGATCTTGTCTTTGCAACAACTGTTGCAGAACTTGCTGCTGCAGAATATCTTCCTGCTTGACGTCTAGCCGTGGTTTCTTTTGCATATGCGACAAAGCAACAGGATCCTGGATGAATGATCCTGGAACCCTAAGGCCTTGACCATTGGCCAGCTGAACCTGCCCAACTCTAGATGTGGGCAAAGAGGTGGCACTAGAAGCGCCGTGACGCTGCTGATGATGTTGAGGTTGGTGGGAGTTCGGATCTTGATTAGAGCTTTGCTGAGCCACTGAGGATCCATCCATGACTGATGAACCAGACACACTTAAGTTATTAGAGGAAAATGACAAAGGTGATGCAGGCAACCGCATGTAGGACTCTGTATTAATGCTGGCACTTCTCTGAAGATTTGGACCCCCTGAAAGTCCTGAATTGGCATCCGTAACCAATGAACTTGCCCCAACACTCGGACCTGAGTTTGCTACACTATTCAAAACTGGATTACTGACATCCCCGGAAAAAGGACCCAAGCTTGACCGTGCATTTCCAGGTAGCGAATTTGATGAATTCCCAAACGACAAAGTCAAGTGAGAATTTCCCACAACTTGAGACTGCCCATCTCCTTGGAAAAAGATACCAGAACTTGAAGAAGAATGTGCCATCCCTCCAGCCACCCGAGAAGGCCCCATTGGAGGCACAATCCCCTGGTGGCTGGAATCCAAGTACCTCTCCAGTGCTTACCCCTTTTTTTATTTCAGGCTCTAAAGCACATAACTAATTTAAACCCTCCTTATATAACCTTCAAAATCTCATCAAAACGATCTAGAAACATCAAATTACCCAATTATATTACTATCCTCACCAACCAAATGAAGCACCAGATCTTTTTGTCCTCTGTGGTGACACCAATTTTACATATCATTAAAAAAGGTAACAACAATAATATATATGAAAAAAACAAGTAATTCAATATAACAAACCACTAAATAAAAATAAAAAACTTTTTGACCAAAAACAAGAACTTTTTGGAGTAACAAACCATGCGAGTGATGTAACTCAAATTTTAAAAGACTACTCTCTACCACCTGCAATCGTGCATCGCCGAGGGTCTATCGGAAATAGGCGCCAGCGTACATCCTACCTCTCCAGACCCCACTTTATGGGAATAAACTGGGTATGTTGTTGTACTCTCTACAACCTCCCATAACGCACCTGTGTGATTACGCTGGGTATGTTGTTGTTGGACTCGGTCACATAAAAGGTACAATAGGTAAATCCTAGCAGCTACAATAGATAAAACCCTAATCTTACAAATAGCTAAAAAGAAAAAGAAAAACAAGATTATTTTTCTCTCTAAAACACACACTCTTTAATTAGGAACTTCAGTGGTGAATAGAACTAAATATTAAACCAAACAAACACTCAAAAAAACAAATATTTTTGCACCCAAAATTAAGGACAATAGTGAAAATTACTCAAATCTAGTACAAATTCTAGACAAAAACCATCACTATAACATTTAATTAATCTTCTAATTAGCAGCATCAGGTTTAACCCAACTGGAAATTAATATCAAAAAGATCAAGTAACAAACAAGACACAATTCAACTAAACCTATATTAACAGCTCATTAAAATTAAGCTAATAACAAATTACAACCAAAATAAAAAATAATTAAAAAGATAACACTGTAAAAGAAGAGCTACAAACCTTGATAGAGAGAAATAGGAGAGATTTTTGGGACTTAGATTGGGGATTTTTATACATAGCGGGAAAGTGACTGGCTGGACCTGTAGATAAACCTACCAAACCGGTCATAGCCGGTTGATTAAGGACACGTTGCAATTGTAATACGATCGTTGTGTTGAAACATGAAAGGACACGTGGTGGGTTTTTGTTGGTTGATCTTTCGGTGAACTTAACAGGATAGGTCTTGTTAAGGGAGTGATTCGCTACGATAAATACCAGCTGGAGATGGAACCATGCCAACCGTCCATTGTTTCTTTGTTTGATATCAACCGTTTCGTAATAATATTTTAAATACTTGTAAATATTAAATTTGATATATATATATATATATATATATATATATATATATATATAATATGCTCGATTAGTTTCTGCTGGACAAGATAGGAAGAACATAACCAATACATACATACTTTTTTATTGTATCTACCTGAAACTTGTTCGAAATTAATGATTTTCATTCATTTCTTTGGTTATTCTGTCAAATAAAATTCATGTACAAATAGTGAATAGCGAGTTGATCTAAAATTAATGTTTTCGATATGAAGCATAAATATATATATATATATATATATATTATAAAATTTTGAGGCATAAACAAAACGCTGACGTCTGTTAAAAAAATAGTGAGTAGCGAGTTCATCTAAAATTAATGTTTTCGATATGAAGCATAAATATATATACATATTATAAAATTTCGAGGCATAAACAAAACGTTGTCGTCTGTTCAAAAAATAAAGTCCCTTAGCACAACGAGACGGGAGTGAGGGACGACCCTACACGCAGACAACAATAGCATCACTCTACGAAGTTAGAATCCACTAAAACACTGACGTCTGTTCAAAAAATAAAGTCCCTTAGCACCCTGAGATGGGAGTGGGGGACGACCCTACACGTAGACAACAACAGCATCGCTCTACGAAATTAAAATCTAACAAAACATTGTCATCTGTTCAAAACAGTCCCTTAGCACTTCGAGATTGACAAAAAACAGTCAAAATACATCAGATTGACAATTTAGATCCCTACTACCATCTGTTCAAAAAACACTTTCTATTGACTTTCCCAATTCAATAACTTAAAAAGAGTCAAAATACATCAGATTGACAATTTAGATCCCTGCTATCATGTACAAACACAACTATCGAATACTTTTTACAATTTTAACTTTAAGAAAATATTGTCCAATTGCCTATATTGCATGGGGAGAAACAAAAAGAGACTAAGGACAGTTAAAATTCAACATGTATATATATTATGTAAAAGACTTTGATCAACATCAATAGATGATATAATTCTTAGTTGGTCGTCCATAAAGGACGAATTTGAAAATTCTGCATACATGATAGATGATTGTGACTTAATTTCATCCCAATATGTTTTGTATAGGGCAAAACTCGTGTTTTAAAGCTGCGTAAATTATGTCATAATATGTGACAAGTGACGACGAGTCAGATCCAACTCAGTTTTCGGTACTACCGGTCATGCAGAAATGGTACCGGGGTATTAAAAGAACACGAGGTACCGGAAAGTATGAAGATCATATGACCAGATCGAATTCCAACGGACAACCGTTACTTGTCCGATTCTACACCTTTCAAGGATGCATTGATGGCATTTATGAAGACATTAATTGTCCAATTATTACAACATTTATTTATTTGTATTAATAGAGGCATAAATCATGGAACGTGTACCCGTGAGCCCAAATATAAATAGGACCAATTATCACTTTGTAAATCATCATATTCAAGTTATTACAACATTACTTTTTTATTCATATTCTTTATCTTAATATTCGTGCTTGCACACTGATGAAACACTTTATCTGGAGGCCTCACCAAGAAGCTTCTAGCTGTGAGTGAGGACATGAAAAAAAGCTCTCTTCTCTCTCCTAAAATTTTCATGCAAACCCTAATCAAAACCCTAACTTAACCTACCATGGTAGCAACCTCCATCTTTGGAATCACAAACTCTCTTCCCACCATTGATACAACCTTCATCACCCGCTTCCACCCTCATTCTCCCGCAGTCTCTGGCAAACCCTAACATTAACCCTACAAAAAGTTTTGCTCTTTCTTTAACATGCAACAACAATGAAACCATTCCAGATAAACAACAATACGAGCATATCCCTTTAAAGCAAATATATTATATGGATGATATTCCAATAGTGAAGTGGACGAAAGCAAAAATAAAGTGTATAGATATTATTGAAAACCTCCAACATGAAGTGATAGGAAAATTTTCTCCTGGATGGTCTGACTTGGAGGAGCTTCTTATAATTATACCGGCTCAATGTGGTGTTAAAGGTGATTGTAAAGTAGGATTCTTTAGATAAAGGCATGTTTTGATTAGATGCTCGCTAATGGAAGACTTCATTACCCTTAAGTCTAAAGGTGCTTTCTATCTAAAGGCAAAAGATGGATTCTCATATCAAATGAGGTCACTTATCTATTTGATGAAGAAACCTCTCAAGCAATGGAATGGATATCGTTTCCAAATCTTTTACCTACCTTCTTTAATAAATAATCACTCTATTCTATGGCATCTGTTGTTGGTAAGCCAGTACAGTTGGATTTGGCAACAATTAACAAGACACATCCAAGTTGTGCTAGAGTGAAGGTGCAAGTGGATCTTCTTGCAGAATTACCTAAGTTTGTTATGTTGGAGATAGAAGATGAAGTTACTAAAGGTACCAGAATGTTGAAAATGAAAATTCAGTAAGAATTCTTCCAAAATATTGCATAGAATGCAAGATACAAGGTCACTCTTATGATGAATGTTGAATCCTTCATCCTGATATGAACAAGGCATCAGAAGTTGAAGTTCCCATCATTTATGAGGAGGTGGTGAAGAATAATGACAATCAAGAAGATTATGTAGTGAAGGAGAAGGGCAAGCAGGTCCAATTCAAAAGGTACTATGGTAGGAACCACCCTCAGATTTTTAGGCCTAAAGTGCTATCTAGTGGCAAAGTGGTGGATTATCCCAATGGGAACAACAAAGATAAGAGGAGTAACAAATGTGATAAGGGTCAAGCCAAGAAAATAGCAGCAGTTGAAGTTCAAGTGCAGGTTCAAAATAAGTCTGACATTCTAAATGTTGTGGAAGAAAGGGAACAAGATGAACCTAATCAACTTAAGCATGTAGAGGAGATAACAAAGGAAAATGGTATTGACAGACCAAGTGGAGCACATGTGGAGTCAAATGAACATAGAATTGAAGAGGAGAAAACAAAGGAGAACGAGGATGGTACTGCAGGTGACTCTACAAAAGGCAAAGATAATCAACAAGGCACAACTTTACAAGATACAATAAAAAACTAGGTAGTGCAAGTTTTTAATAAGGATCAAGGAACAACTGAACAAGGGAATAATACAAGTGTAGATATGCAAGAGGACTCTAGTTCTCCATCATGGGCTGATAAAGTGGAAGTTGATGAGGTTCAAGAAGGGGAAATCTTGCAGGTCAAGATGACTCCAACTGGGCAATGAATAATGATCTCTTACTTTCTAAGAAGGTTGATGAGAAGGAACGCAATACGTTACAAGAAATTGATAGTGGCAGGCCTGCAAAAGGTGTTGATGATAAGAATATAGATGAAGAAGGTGCAATGCAGGTACCTATACAAGATCTTCCAGTTGAAGAACTGAAAGCTGTTGTCAACTCCTTAAAGGATATTTCACCAGATATATTACAAGAAGCTTTTGAAGTAGCAAAAGAGTCAGAAACTTTTGAAGTTGCAAGAAGCTTTTGGCTTTGACGGTGAGCAGTAATTTTTATGGACTGTATAAAATTATATGGCCAGTTGTTTTTTACCGTAATGTTTTCCCTAGCTTAAGGAATTCACTGGAATTTTTCCTTTATGTGACGGTTCGATTGTATGGACCATACTAAATTATACGGTCCCTTCTAAGATCGTAGAAAATTTGACAGTCCATCAAATTTGGCCGTAAAATCCTTCTGACTGGGAACAGTATAAATACACGGACTTAGTTCCAAAATTCGTTTTCTTATTCTTTCAAGCCCTAAAACGAAGTTCTCTTCTCCTATCATCCCCATAACTCAAGGTAAGTCCTTTTCATGTAATCCAACATGATTCTAATCAAGTATGATCAATTCCCAAGCGAATTTTATTATTTCTAACCTAGGGTTTTCAATAAAACCCAACTCAAGAAACTAAAGGTTCAAGCTTTGGGTTCTTCTTCCAAGTTCAGATTTTAAAGACGAATATTGGAGAGAATGAGGTATGTAGAGCTTCTATCCACGTGTGGAAATATCATTGTTCTTCTCCACGCCACATTTATCCATGAAATAATGAATTTCTTTACTTAGGATTTTATTTCAAGTTCATGGTAACCCTAAACTACATGTACCATGATTTATCATGTTTGTATTATTTATTCATTGTTGTATTTTTGATATTCCATTATGGTTATTGGGAATCCGTCCTTAATCCATGAATACCCATAGCTTTGAATTCCATAGGTTCTAAAACACAAGTCTTGAATCAAGGTTTATAATTCCATGAAGTCTACATGTTTTCCACAATTTATGCAAAGTATATTATATATTTATGTTCATGCTATATCTTATACTTATCAACCATGTTTACAAGTCATGATTTTTACAAACTATAAGCTTCTAGCCAATTATATTTCATGTTCATGGTTTGGGAGTTGCACAGATTACCGAGAAGGCTTAGATAGCCTGAAACTACATTTGTCAACGTAGAATAGGGGGCGCTCCACCCAGAGGATGATACATTCATGTTACCCTTTATGGGATTATTGGATCCATCATGTTCATGTTCATGTTTTGTACCCCGACAAGGTACGAGATGGCTTAGCTAATCGGGTAGATATCATAAACAACATTTATTCGTGGTGGTTACATGTCGGTTATGCACTGCTCTGCCCACAGATATATAGATATACAGATATACAGTTTTATAGATTTTACACATGTTATTATATTCATGCCAAATCATGGTTATGCTCATGTTCAGTTTCAGTTTCATATTCTTATTATTTCATGTGCTTGTTTATTCCTTCAGTTGATTTACATACAGTACAATTCAAATGTACTAACGCCCCTTTGCATGGGGCATGCACTTCACGGTGTAGGTGATGAGTTTCAGGATGATTGAGCTACACGCTAAAACTTCACTTATATCAGCTATTTGGTGAGCCTCATTTCATCCGGATGTCAATCTGTTCATTTCATGATTATATTTTTATGATAGAGGTATGCTAAGGACTTATCCTGATAGACAGTTTTACAGACTCATGTTCCAGAGGTTTCATAGACTAGATTAGTCAGTATGTCACGTCAGCATTATTTTCAGACTTATCATGTTACTCAGATATTTTTGTTATTATATTTCAGACTAAATATTCAATATATATTTTACATGTTTTAAAATCATTACTAGTACATAATTTTGATGTCTATGATGATCAGCAAGATATGTGGTTCACTCGGTCACATACAGTGAGGCATCGAGTGTCGTGTTTGCACAGGCCATGGTTCGGGGCGTTACAAAACTTGGTATCAGAGCCTAGGTTCAAGTGTCGTAGGGAGTCTATGAAATCATGTCCAATGGGATCTCTCTTATGTGTGTGTAGGCACCTACACATGTAAACAGTTGACCGCCAAGACATCTAGGATTGCCTCACTTCTTTCATACTCTAGATCGTGCAATTAGATTTATACCTTTAGGACATCTTTCTAACTCGTGCGAATTACGTATTTCAGAAAATACCTGCTAAAAGAAAATCAGTTACAAATAAGAGAGCTGCTACTAATGCTGCTCGTGAGGAAGATACTCAGGCTTAGGGATCCAATTCGGGTACAACACCCCCACCCGATACCACAGGGCCTACAAAAATTCATACTTTAGTTCTGCCGTCCAATTCTACTGGCTCAGATGTTAGGGGAGCTATTTAGCCGCTCACCCAGATTGTGGTTGTTGAAGCCCAATATAAGGGAATGACTCCAAGTACGGAAACTAATGGAGAGTCATCCAGTTTCAAGACTCGTGAGTTTCTGCGTATGGACCCTCCAGTGTTCACAAGGTCTAGCAAGACAGAGGATCCACAAAAATTTATTGATGGGCTTCAGAAAATCTTCCGTGTTATGCATGCTACTAAGTTAGAGGCAGCAGAGCTGGGATCTTGTCAGTTGCAATATGTTGCCAACATATCGTATGAGTCATGGGAACAGTCCCGAGGGGAATATGCATCTCCAGCAACTTTGGATGAGTTCGCAAATGCATTTATTGAACACTTTTTGCTAATAGAGGTCAGAGAGGCAAATGTTGTAGAATTTGAGAAGCTCAAGCAGAATGGCAGGAGTGTGCAAGAGTACTATATTCACTTTGTTTCTCTGGAAAAGTATGCTTCACATATGGTTTCAGACATGAGGGCCAGAGTTAGACGTTTTGTGTATAGTCTTGATTTCTATTTGTAAAATGCAACTAATAGTCACATGCTAGTGTGGGTCAAGGTACTTTCAGCAATCTAGTATGGGGTAAGTATGGTAAGAGATACCTAGAGGAGTATGGTATGGGCATGTATATCTATTATGGTTATGGTCAGCAAGGTCACTTTCAGAGAGATTGTCCATCAATGAGGCAGGTATAGGAGGTAATGTGGCTTAGTCCGCAAATTCAGCAGTTCCTCATAATTCTCAAGCCCAATCATGGCGTGGTGCGGTTAGTCTAGTAATACAGACGGAAATCCAAACCGCTTTTAAACTTTAGCCACCCGTCAGGATACAAAGGCTCGTGCAGACGTTGTCACATGTATATTAACGGTTTTCACTTATGACATTTATGCCCTTATGAATTCTGGATCCACTCTATCATATATAGCCCCATTTGTTGCTATAAAGTTTATGATAGAACTTGAAAAGTTGCATGAACCCTTTGAGGTATCCACTCCAGTTGGAGAGCCAGTTATAGGTAGGTGAATAAATAATGGTTGTCCAGTTAAAGTATAGCATTGCCTTACAGTAGCTGACTTTGTAGAGTTAGAAATGGTAGACTTTGATGTGATAATAGGCATGGACTGCTTGTCTTCATGTTATGCCACGGTAGGCTGTAGAACTAAAATTGTCAAATTTGAGTTTCGCATTGAATCGTCATAGAATAGAAGGGTGATGCAGCAACACCCATGGGTAGGTTTATTTCCTATCTTAAAGCTAAAAAGATGATATCCAAGGAGTATATTTACCATCTAGTTTGGGTTAAGGATGCAGATATCCAGACCCCAACTCTTCAGTCTGTACTAGTTGTCAATGAGTTTCCAGAAGTTTTTCCTGAAGATATTCTCAGAGTTCCTCCTGATAGGGAGATTGAATTCGGAATTGATCTACTTCCCAACACTAAGCCTATATATATTCCGCCATACAGAATGTCTCGAGTAGAGTTAGAGAATTAAAAATCCAGTTAAAAAATCTCCTTGATAAGGGATTCATTAGACCAAGTGCCTCACCATGGGGATGCACCACTCTTGTTTGTTCAAAAGAAAGATGGGCCTATGCGTATGTGCATGGACTACAGACAATTGAACAAGGTCACCATTAAGAACAAGTATCCTCTTCCCAGAATCAATAATTTATTTGAACAACTTCAGAGTGCCTAGTGTTATTCTAAGATTGACCTCAGATCAGGGTACCATCAGATCAAAATTAAGGAATTTGACATTCTAAAAACCGCCTTCAAAACTCGTTATGGTCATTTCAAATTTTATGTCATGTCATTCAGATTAACGAATGCCCTAGCTGTTTTCATGGATCTTATGAACATGGTCTTCAAGCCTTATCTCGATCTTTTCGTCATTGTCTTCATTGATGATATTCTAATATATTCTCGTAGCGAGCTTGATTATGTGGAATATCTTCGAATTGTATTGCGGACACTTCAGGACCGCGAGCATTATGCAAAGTTTTCTAAGTGTTTGGCTAAAGTTAGTAGCAATATTCTTAGGTCAAGTGATTTCAGGCGATTACATCCAAGTTGATTTTCAAAAAATAGATGATGTAAAGAATTGGCCAAAACCCATCTCAGTCTTTGAGATAAGAAGTTTCTTGGGTCTCGCAGGATATTACTAGCGCTTCGTAGAAGGATTTTCCTACATTTCAGCTTCGTTGACTAGATTGACTCAAAAGAAAGTCAAATTTCAGTGGTCAGACGCATATGAGCGTAGTTTTAAAGAATTGAAAATGAGACTGACTTTTACTCTAGTATTAACTTTGTCAGAGGGAATCGAGGGGTTTGTAGTGTATTGTGATACATCAAGCATTGGTCTGGGGTGTGTTCTAATGCAGCATGGTAAGGTTATAACTAATGCATCCAGACAACTTAAGCCTCATGAAAAGTACTATCCGACTCATGATTTAGAAGCTATAATTTTACGCTCAAGATATGGCGCCACTATTTGTGTGGTGTTCACGTTGACATTTTCACATAACACAAGAGCGTTCAGTATATTTTTAAACAACGAGATTTGAATCTTAGACAAAGGAGATGGCTTGAATTAATAAAGGATTATGATGTAGCTGTTCTCTGCCATCCAAGAAAAGCGAATGTAGTAGCCGATTCTCTCAGTCAGTGATATATGGGAAGCTTAGCTCATGTTGAAGAAGAGAATAAAACTATGGCGAAGGAATTTCACCGACTAGCCAGTTTAGGAGTTTCACTCTTGGACTTCAAAGATGGTGGTTTTATTGTCCAGAATTAGTCTGAATCCTCCTTAGCAGCTGAAGTGAAGGAGAAATAGTTTAATGATCCCTACTTGTTGCAGCTGAAAGAGAGGATGCACAAGCATAAGACTACGACTTTTGAATAAGGGGAAGATGGCGGTATCGAGGTACCGAGCCAGATTGTGTGTTCCAGATGTAGATGGGCTCAGAGAGCAAATCATGGAAGAAGCACATAATTCTAGGTATTCTATCCACCCAGGTTCCACAAAAATGTATCATGATCTTAAGGAGATTTATTGGTGGAACAATATGAAGAGGAATGTGGCAAATTTTATAGCCAAGTGTTCAAATTGTCAATAGGTGAAAGCCGAACATCAGAGGCCTGGTGGGTTGGCTCAAAATATTGATATTCCTATTTTTGAAATGGTAGATGATAAATATGGACTTCATAACAGGTCTACCTCGCTCATCCCAAAGGCATGATTCGATTTGGGTGATTATGGACCGACTTACTAAATCAGCCCACTTCTTGTTAGTTAAGACCATATATTCAGCAGAAGATTATGCTAAGTTGTATATTCGAGAAATTGTTAGGCTTCATGGAACCCCAGTGTCCATTATTTTGGATCGTGTTGCACAGTTCACAATGCACTTTTCGAAGTCTTTTCAGAAAGGATTTGGTACCAAGGTAAATCTCAACATAACTTTTCACCCTCAGATAGATGTCCAGGCAGAGAGTACTATTTAGACTCTTGAGGATATGTTTAGGGCATATGTTCTTGATTTTAAAGGCAATTGGGATGATCATTTTGCTCTCATTGAATTTACTTATAATAACAGTTATCATGCTAGTATCCAAATGGCACCGTTCGAAACTCTATATGGGCGAAGGTGTAGATCGCCAATTGGTTGATTCGAAGTTGGTGAAGTAGAGTTGTTGGGACCAGACTTGGTCCATCAGGCTATGGAAAAAATCAAATTAATTCAGGAGTGTTTGAAAATGGCTCGGAGTCGCCAGAAGTCCTATTTGGATGTGAGGCGTAGAGACTTGGAGTTTCAAGTTGATGATTGAGTGTTTTTGAAAGTTTCACCTATGAAAGATGTCATGAGGTTTGGAAAGAAAGGGAAGCTCAGTCCTAGATATATTGGACCATACAGGATTCTGCGAAGAATCGGTCAAGTGGCTTATGATTTTGAATAGCGACAAGACTTAACTGCTGGACACTCAGTGTTTCATATATTAAAGCTGAGGAAGTGTGTGGGAGATTCGTCGCTGATTGTCACTATCGAATCCAGTATAGTTAAGGATGACCTAACCTATGAAGAAATTCTTGTGGCTATTCTAGATCCTCAGATCCGGAAGTTGAGAACTAAGGAAGTCGCCTAAGTTAAAGTGTTATGGAGAAGTCAGAATGTTAAGGAGGTTACATGGGAAGCCGAAGAGGACATGAAGTCTAGATATTCACATTTATTTGAAGTGCAAGCAGAAAACGAACAAGTTAAATACCTTTAGTATTTATGCCATGTCCCTTGCATATACATGTCTCATGCTTCACACTCATGTATTCAATACTCATGTCCCTATGTTCGTGTTTTCATGTAATCATGTCAGTTTAGCCCCCATGTTTTATGTCATATTTCTTCACATTCATGTACTCATTCTATGTCAAGCCTTATTCTTGACCATGACCCATCATTTGAGGACAAATGATCCCAATTGGGATATATTGTAACACCTCATACCTATAAACTAAGCCATATTCATAATTTAGAAATTTGGAAATTTAAGACGGGGAGTTTGAAATTGAAAATCAGTTCCAGTTCTGCATATCAAGTTTTACGCTTGAAAAGGACGGACCGTAAAAGGTTTATGGATCGACAAAGTGAACCGTAAAAGTTGTTTTTGGATTTGATGGTGAGCAATAATTTTTATAGATTGTATAAAATTATACGACTTCATAGTTTTTTAGCGTAACATTTTTCCAAGCTTAAGGAAGTCACTGGAATTTTACCTTTACGTGACGGTCCAATTGTACGAACTGTACAAAATTATACGGTCTCTTCTCAGACCGTAGAAAATTTGACAGTCCATCGAATATGGCCGTAAAATCCTTCTGACTGGGAACAATATAAATATGCGGACTTAGTTCCAAAATCAGTTTTCTTATTCTTTCAAGCCCTAGAATGAAGTTCTCTTCTTCCATCATCCCCATAACTCAAGGTATGTCATTTTCATGCAATTCCATGCAATTCTAATCAATTATGATCAATTCCTAAGTGAATTTCATTGTTTCTAACCTACGGTTTTTAATAAAACCCAACTCAAGGAACTAAAGATTCAAGCTTTGGGTTCCTTCGTCCAAGTTCAGATTTTTAAGACGAATATTGGAGAGAATAAGGTATGTAGAGCTTCTATCCATGTGTGGAAATATCATTTTTCTTCCCCATGCCACGTTTATCCATAAAACTGTGAATTTCTATACTTAAAGTTTATTTCAAGTTCATGATAACCCTAAACTACATGTACCATAATTTCTCATGTTTGTATTATTTATTCATTATTGTATTCTCGATATTCCATTATGGTTATTGGGAATCCGTCCTTAATCCATGAATACCCATAGCTTTGAATTCCATGGGTTCTAAAACACAAGTCTTGAATCAAGGTTTATAATCTCATGAAGTCTACATGTTTTCCATGATTTATGCGAAGTGCATTATGTATTTATGTTCATGCTATATCTTATACTTATCAACCATGTTTACAAGTCATGATTTTTATAAACCATGAGCTTCTCGCCAATTATATTTCATGTTCATATTTTGGGAGTTGCACATATTATCGATAAGGCTCAAATAGCCTGAAACTACGTATGCCGACGTAGGATAAGGGTCGCTCCGCCTAGAGGACGATACCTTTATGTTACCCTTTATGAGATTATTGGATCCATCATGTTCATGTTCATGTTCATGTCTTGTACCCCGATAAGGTACGACAAGGCTTAGCTGATCGGACAGAGATCAGACGCCATATTTATTCGTGGTGGTTACATGTCGGTTATGCACTACTCTCCCCACAGATATACAGATACACAATTTTATAGATTTTACACATGTTATTATATTCATGCCAAATCATATTCATGCTCATGTTCAGTTTTAGTTTCATGTTCCTATTATTTCATGTGCCTGCTTATTCTTTCAGTTGATTTACATACAGTACAATTCAAATTTACTAACACCCCTTTGCATGGGGAATGCACTTCACGGTGTAAGTGATAAGTTTCAGGATGATGAATTTACATGCTAGAACTTCACTTATATCAACTATTTGGTGAGCCTCATTTCATCCGGGGTGTCAATCCGTTTATTTCATGATTATATTTTTATGATACAGGTATGCCAAGGCCTTATCCTGGTAGACAGTTTTACAGACTCATGTTCCAGAGGTTTCATAGACTAGACTAGTCAGTATGTCACGTCAACATTATTTTCAGACTTATCATGTTACTCATATATTTCTGCTATTATATTTCAGAGTACATTTTCAGTATATGTTTTACATGTTTTATAATCATTACTAGCACATATTTTTTATGCCTATGATGATCAACAAGCCATGTGGTTTACTCGGTCACATACAATGAGGCATCGAGTGCCGTGTTTTGCCCAAGCCATGGTTCGGGACGTTACACAAAGCATATTGATGTGACAAATGAGACCACAGGAACCATAAGAATAGGTGATGGGAAAGAGGCAATTGATGATTCAGTGGAGGAAATTCTAATAGCAGTCATAGTGAATGAGGAGATGATTGATGACTTAGCCTCTGCTGATTGCACATAAATACATGGTATTGATCAAGAGAGTATGCATGAGAGTTCTTCTTTCAACATTGAAGTGGTGAAAAATGCTCAGGTTAGTCCAAGGAAAGTAGCCGATGAATCTTCCCCCATTATTCAGACAACTCATGTGGAGCCTATCAGAACAAATGGGGCTATTATTTGAGTATCTACTTCTTCTGAGAACCAACATGTAACAGTAATTAGGAAGTCTTCACCTAATAAAGTGTCGCATGACTTGTTCTCTCATAATGTATAGGACTGATAAGAAGGATGCACTTGACAACAAGTTACATAATAAGGATAAGCAAGATAACATTGAGCAGAATAAAGAGAATATGTATAAGCAGGCTGCTGTGTCTCCCAAGAACAAATCCAACAACAAAGGTTACAAGAAAGGGAATAAGATTGTTCGTAATGATAAACAATTTTCCACCAAGGTTTTACCAAAGAGGACTACCACTAAATCTAATGTTTAATGTTGTTAAAGTAATTTATTTTGAACATTAGATCAGTGAAGACTCAAAAAGCCTTTCATAGGTTACAAATGCTAAACAGACATCACAAGTTCTTTTTAATAGCCCCCATGGAGCCTTTTCAACAGGCTAGGATTATTCAACACTACAGGAAAAGACTAGGGATGAATGTGGCACAAGAAAACTGTAATGGTAAGATTTGGTTCTTTGTTGCTGATAATATAGAAGTGGAAGTTTTGATGGATTCTCTTCAGCAAGTCACTTTGAAATTGTTATTCCAAGAGTTGAATCAGTATCTTGTTACTACCCTAGTTTATGCTAGATGAAGTAGAGAGACTGGAGTTGTGGGAAGATATTTATCATCTTGCAAATGACATGACTGATCCATGAATGATTGGTGGGGACTTTAATATAGTTATGAATGAAGAAGAAGAAGAAAAGGTTGGTGTTATTCCTATTCAACCTCAGGATGTGGAGGAGTTTGCTTTCTATGTAAATTCATATGGTCTTGAAGAAGTAAACTTAAGGGAAGCCCTTTCACTTAGTGGAATGAAAGAGCTTATGATGAATACATTTTTGAAAGACTGGATATAATGCTGGTGAATTTATCTCTTCAGGTCTGGTTTGGTAATATTGAGATGGAACATCTAGCTAGGACTGGTTCTGATCATGCCCCTTTATTATGCACTTATGGTGTCATAGGTCAGAATTATTCTAGGTCTTTTAAATTTCTTAACTTTTGGACTGAACATGATTCTTTCTTGGAGACTGTCAAACAAAATTGGTCCAACTAGGAGCATGCAAATCCTTTTATAAACTTAAATAAAAGTTGAAGAAGCTGAAAGAAGTGCTTTCCAAATGGAGCAGGGAAGTTTTTGGAGATATATTCAAACAATTGATCATAAGGGAAGAAATAGTCAGGCTTAAAGAGGAGTTACAACAACTACATCATACCTAGTGAAATCCCATAGAGTGGGGTCTAGGGAGGGTAAGATGTACGCAGACCTTACTTCTATCTTTGTGAGGTAGAGATGTTGTTTCTGATAGACCCTCGACTCAAAAAGAATGTAGTAAATGCAGGATTCCAAGAAAATAAGACAATAAAATATCCAGTTATAAATGAATGAGGTAATACACATATATGAATAATGCTCTACGTGATATATAAAAACTACTACTAAGAAAAGGAGATGGAAATGCTAGACCCCACCTCTCTCACACACGTCGCAACAACACTCAACTACCTAATACCTCGACCTCTAAATCTTCCTATCTACGGTCATGTTCCTAGTTAGTTGAAGTTGCGTCATGTCCTGTCTAATTACCTTCCTCCAGTTCTTCTTTACTCTACCTCTACCTTTCCTAACTCCTGCGACTGTCAGTCTCTCACACCTCCTAACTGGCGCATTCTCATACTTCCTATTCACATGACCTAACTATCTTAGTCGTGCTTCCCTCATCTTGTCTGTCATGGAGGCCACTCCAAGCTTGTCCCATATAACTTCATTTGTAATCACATCTCTCCTAGTATCACCACACATGTATCAAAGCATTCTCATCTCCGCCACCTGCAGCTTCTGAGCATGAGCGTTCTTAACTTACCAGCATCCCGCTCCATAAAACAATGCTGGTCTAAACCACTCTGTAGAATTTACCTTTCAGTCTAGGTAACACTTTCTTATCACAAAGCACCCCGGAAGTAAGCCTTTATTTTATCCACCCTGCTCTAATACAATGTGCGACATCATCGTCAATCTCACTGTCCGCTTGTATTATAGACCCAAGGTACTTGAAGCTTCCTCTTTTAGGTATAATTTATGTCTCGGTCTTCACTTCCACATCTGTCTCGTGCGTCACGCCACTGAACATGCACCGTCTTAGTCCTACTTAACTTGAAACCTTTAGATTCTAGGGTTGTTCTCCAAACATTCAGTCTATCATTAACTCTACTACGCGTCTCCTCTCATCAGACTTAAAGGAGTTATTTGAAGAAGATCTTACTCAACTGAATATGATGATTTTGCAGAAAGCTCAGGCTGAAACAAGAAAATACCTACACTATGAAGAGGAGTATTGGAGACAAAAATCTAGTTTGGATTGATTTGTAGATGGTGATAGAAATACTATATTTTTCCATAATCTAGTAAAGATGAGAAGAAAAAAGATGTAGATTAAAGAATACAAAACTCTAAAGGTACTAGGATAGATGATGAGGAGCAAATGGCTGCTGAGGCTATGAATTTCTACTTATATCAATTCACTTAAGAGGATTCAGTTGGAGGAGATATGTTGCTTTCTCATATCCCACAATCGATAGAGCATGACAAGAATGAACTTCTTTGCCAAGTTCCTAGTGCTGATGAAGTAAAACATGTTGTGTTCAACCTGAATGGTTCAAGTGCCAGTGGACCTGATGGATTTTCAAGCTTGTTTTACCAAGTTTGTGGGGATATTGTTGGCTTTATATGTACAATATGGTTGTGGCTTTCTTTCAAGGGCATACACTTCCAAAATTTATTACTCATACAAACCTTGTACTGCTACCTAAGAAGGAGTTGGTTCAGAATTATTCAAACTTAAGACCTATAAGTCTAAGTAGTTTTATCAATAAGGTACTGTCAAGGGTTGTGCATGATAAATTGGAAACTGTATTGCCAGATTTGATTTCTGTGAACCAAACAGGTTTTGTAAAAGGGAGAAGCATCATTAAGAATGTGTTGTTGAATCAAGAAATTGTGATAGACATAAGAAAGAAGGGTAAACCTGTAAATGTAGTTATCAAATTGGATGTGGCAAAGGCATATGATAGAGTATCATGGTTTTATTTAACTAATGTCCTTATCAAGATAGGATTTGCAGAGCAGTTTATTGACATGATTTGGAGGTTGGTTACTAACAACTGATTATTTATACTCTTCAATGGTTGAGACAAAAAAATCTTTCATTCAACCAGAGGGGTTGAACAATGTGATCCCTTATCACCAGCATTGTTTATCCTATCAGCAGAGGTCCTATCTAGAGCACTCAACTCAGTTTTTTATAGTAGTAGTTATATAGGCTATGGTATGCCCAAATGGAGCCAGAATATCAATCATTTGGCTTATGCAGATGATATAATTATATTTGTATTTGCAGAAAAAAAATCATTGAAAACGATCATGAACATTCTGTAGGAATATGAGGCAGTCTCATGACAAATGATCAACAAAGATAAGAGTGAATTTTATATGTATCATAAGGTTGTTGGATATCTGGTTCAACATGTGGAATAGATTACTGGTTTCCAAAGGGACCAGTTCCCTTTGAAATACTTAGGTTGTCCTATTTTCTGTGTAATAAATAAAAAAGTATTCTACAATGATCTTATCAAGAAGGTGAATAACAAACTTCAGCAGTTGGAAAGGTAAATTGCTATCTTTTGGAGGTAAAGTAGTGCTCATTGTTAAGTACTGTTTTAGAGTGCGTTTTACGGAGTCTTGTGTTAGTCTTTAAGTTGTTTTGTACCGTGTTACGCTTGTTTTTATTTTGTTTTCAGGATAAAGCGATACAGAATGGAAGTGAGGCAGATTTAGAGAGAATAAGCGGATATTGAGGATAAATATGTCGGTTTAGTCAAAGAAACGGTTCAGAGAAGTCCTGGGAAGTTCGTGAGGCAGTTGAACGTGTTTCGGATGAAAAAAATGACAAATGAGCTGTGGCGCCTACAATAGAGCCGCGACACTGAGATTCCAGATAGACCACATTTCTGGAAGCAGAAGAGTCGCGAGGTTCTCTGGACTGCGCCGGGGGGCTTGAGGAAATCTACAAATGAGTTGCAGCGCTTGTGTTCGTACATATTACGAGAACTCATTTTTCACAAGGGCAAAAAGGTCTTTTCAAAGGGAAAAATAGGGTTTGCTTTAAAGAGGAAAAGATGAGAGAAAAACGGGGACAAGCAAGCAGAGAAAGGGGTTTTGGAACCTTGGAGGAGCCATTGGAGATCAATTCCTCAAGTTCTTTTTCTTTGTCTTGAAGTATCTTTATGTTAATTTTCAGTTTATGTGTTAATTTTAGAATCACTATGAACAAATTCTTCTATTAGGATTTTCAATTAAATTACTTCAACCTCTATCATGAACTAATGCAAAGTTATCTTGTCTTCTTCATATATTAAGGTTTTTTCAATATGTGGTTATTGAATAAGAATTGATTGACCATTGGTTTTCGTTTATCTAAATGAGTTTAAATCAAAATCTAAAAAATGAGATTTGAATATGCTATAGTTGAATTGACATAGGCTTAATCTTGAACGAGAGTATCACGATTGCTTGTGTAGCTTTTAGGTTGTTGATCTTAATGCCTCCTAATTGATTGAATTTATCATAGAAATATAGAAAATTCTCATTTATATTGAGTTTTATATGTCGTAACTTGAATATAGAACGTGTTTGTTAATCTGTTATCTTAATAAGAAGAAGAATTGTTAATCTTGCATTAATAAAAGGTAGAGTGGATAGTTGATGAGATTGGAATCCCTAATTGCTCTCATTCTCGAATTCAATTCGTGTGTTTTTGCTGCTAGTTTATTTTTGCATTTTACCTTCGTTTATGCTTTTCTTATTTTAACCTTTACAAATCAAGATTCGTTAGCCAAATAGAAACTAGAGATTAATTATTTGGTAATTGATAATTCAATCTCTGTGGGATGATACTCGATCTTACAGAAAATTATTACAAATTGCGAGACGTATACTTGCGTAGCTCTAAAAATCTGCAACACTCATCAATAGTGTCCTCCAAAGCATTCATGTTTATATGCTCTCAGCAGTTGTTCCTACAAAGTACACTAGAAATGAGTTGCACAAATATTTGCAAGATTCTTTTGGAGCAATAAGGAAGAGGGTAGAAGCCGACATTGGGTTTTATGAGAGAAGATTTGTTTTCCAAATGAAGAAGGAGGCCTTGGTTTTAGATCTCTATATGATGTATCTAAAGCTCTATTTTCCAAGCTGTGGTGGAGATTCAGGACATCCAATCATTATGGTCAACCTTCATGTGGAATAAATACTGCAAGAAATTGAAACCAACTCTGGTACAGTGGAAATGAGGATCTCAGATATGGAAAAAGATGATAGAGCCAAGGGATGGGGTGGATCAACTAATATGGTGGGTGCGAGGAATCGATCATGTGATGTTTGGGAAGACAACTAGACTAAATTTGGACCACTTAAACATCTTATTCCTGTAGATTTTCCAAATTAATACAAGTATTGAAGAATTGTCTTACTTCATGAACACAGAAGGTTTAGGATACACAGAAAATGCATGACAAACTTTCATTAGAAGTTATCAATCATGTTGTGACATAGATGAATATAGTAGAATAGTCACATGACATGGACAAATCCTGATGGATGATCAGCACCATAATAAAATTTACTCTTGGGAGTGCTTGGAACTTACTCAGGCAAAAGGCACAACCATCGACATTCTTTCCAAAACTGTGGATGAAAGATGTTCCTTTTAAAATATCATTTTTATTTTAGAGATTGAAGACGTTCAAACTCCCAGTTGATGACATACTGAAGAGAATGAAAATATCTATTTCATCAAGGTGCAGGTGTTGTGCAGTTATATAACAGGAAGAAACAATGCAATATTTGTTTCTAACAATGAATTTGCAGTAGAAATTTGGCAATATTACTCTAGTGTAGTGGGTGTTATTGATCTAAGAATTCATATTCATTAGTATGTGGTAAATTGGTGGGGTATGCAGAGTGCTTCAAAGCTAAAGCCAATACTACAGGCTGCTCCAACTTTGATATGTTGGCAACTTTGATATGTTGGCAACTTTGAAAGAGAAGAAATATCATAATGGATGAAGGCAGTATGAACAAGATAAATGTGATTTATGGGATCAATTACAACTTGCATAATTTAGTACAAATGCTATATCTTTGGTTGAGAAACATCCCATACAACTGGTCTGAGCTAGTGCAATACTTGGAGGAATACAAACAAAAGTGGGATACAAGTTGGTGTAATGGAAAACTCCCTCAATAGGTTGGTTCAAGTGTAATACAAATGGTGCTTCAAGGGAAATCCAGGCTTGAGTTCAGCTATTTTTTGCATTAGAGATGATATGGGAAATCTAGTATATACAGGTGCAAGGAAAATAGTAGACAAAACCAATATTATAGCAAAAGCAATGACCATACAAGATGGAATTGAGTACTGTATAGAGAAGCAATTGATTCTTATTATGATAAAGTCTAATTCATTATCCATGGTGAAAATACTGCAAGGTGAATGAGATGTACCATGGAAAATAATCCTGGAAGTGAGCAAGATTAGGCACTGGAGAAACAAGGGGAAGGTGCAAATTGCTCACATCCTAAGGGAGGGAAATGCACTTGCGGATTTTTTAGCTAACCTGGTTTTTGATTTTGCAGGTACATTACAATTTCAAACTTTTCAGGAGTTTCCAGCAAGAGCTAAAAGAATCCTCAACAGTAATAAAATAATGATGCCTAACTTCAAATACAAGGTATACTGAAATTGAGAACCAGACTGAGGATATATATGCACAACAAAGGACATCAACTAAACAAAAAAGTTGATAATACAAAACTTAAAATCACTAAACAAAGAATGATGCAGTTCAGAGAAGAAAACAAATTTGGCTAACTTAGGTGATCCTAGATGTTCATCCTGCTAGAAGGATCTTGCTAGCAGTATCTCATTAGTTAGCTAAAATAGTTCAGTTCAACAAAAGCATACTAATCACAGAATCAGACTCCACAACTGATAACAACAAGACCACATATACAGAAGTAGCAGCAGTTGAGAACAGTGATAAAAAGGACAACCATATTTTTGATTGAATAATTTTCATTGGAATTGATTCCATAGCACCTGGTGAGAGCTGGAGGTGACTGATAGTGGCATCATTCCAGAGCAGAAGTGTTCATGTTGATTTTCTTTCATTATTTTATCTGTTGATTACTCTACAAAGCAGAATTTTCCCCTTTTGTCTTAGAGTAGTTTAGGATAGCTATTTCTTGTTTTTATTTCTCTTCAGTAAATATTTTGATTTGATTTTGAATAAAATACCAATAACATCTGCTGATTGATTTTGCTTAAAAAAACAAAACACTAAGAAGCTTCTAGTAGGCTCAGGCTAATTACTTCTTAATTTTATTTCGTTATTCTTTATTTGCTATATTTATTGACTAACCTATTTATCAAATCAGTCACTTGAGACTCACGTGTCCTTGACCACGTGTATAAATTTAATTGTATCAATTTACGAGTAAACAGTTTGGTACCCACCGTGGAGCCTACACAATAGTGGTGTCACAAGTGACCCCTTCTTCTATATTCTAATTTTTTCTCTAAGCCTTATTTTCATTTAAGCAAATAGATGACACGTATGGAAGAACTCAGAGGCATCCGCATCCCCTGGAACAATGTTGAGAACACCCAAATCGGCCCAGATGGCCTTTCGGTCGCAGACCAGGTACTAAAAGATTCAACAGTTGTAGATGGAGCTACTTAGGGGGACGGACAGACTCGGGGCGAGGATACCCCCAATAATGAAATGCCCGAGGAAGCCATGCAGATCCCAAGGGTATAAAATGCTGTGATGAGAGAACAATTGGACATCCTAAAGCACTTCTTCTCTGAGTTTGCATCTAGCAATGATGATAACACTCCGACGGCCGCGACAACACTACCAGTAAACGATGTAAGTGCTGCAAGAAAATGTCAAAATGGATCGAGACATGATGATGCTTCGGGAAGTGTGGCTATTCCCAAAAATCCATTCTAGGAGTAGGTTTTTAAATACATAAAGGAGATAACAAATAAAGTGAATACAAATGCTAAGGAGGTAGAGAAAAATGCCAAGGAATTTCGGCACCGGTTAAATCAAATACTGAGGCCCCTCCTATAATTGAAGGACCATATATGAAGAGATACATTTAGTTAGCGTATAAGCCAGAGGCTGCGCCCGAGCTGATTCCTAAGAGGTTCAAAATGCCATTCATAACCAAATATGATGGAATGATGGACCATAAGAACACATAACGACATATACCACGGTCATAAAAGGAAATGATTTGAAGAAGCATGAGATAGAGTCGGTCGTGATAAAAAGGTTTGTTGAAATGCATATTAAGGGAGTCTTGACATGGTATTCATTTATCCCTGAGCACTCTATTAGCTAATTCACAATGAGTTAGTTCCCCTCAAAGCCTTCTTCCGAACTTGCCAACAAGTGCTTATGAAAGCAGGTCGGTGTGAATGATAAAGTCTTAAGTCAGTCTTTCTTTTCCGTGCTAGCTGACATGTTCATAAAAGCCCATGCGGGGGCACGAAAGGTGAAGACAAGAAAAATGAATATATTCGGCATTGCACAGGGAGAGATCAAACTCTTTAAGGGCTTTGTTATATGGTTCTAGAAAGAGCGTATGCTGCTACATGTGGTTCTAAATGAATGGGGTACTGAGGCTTTCACAAAGGGTTTAAACTCCTTAAGTTTGGATGCCTCACGGAAACACAATAAAATCTCTTAGAATTCTAGGCCACTACTTGGGAAGACGTTCACAACCGATATGAGTCATATATTAGGGTGGGAGATGACTTGTTGGGGACTCAGTCCAGAAGCATCTCACGAAGATCAGACAAAGGAGCCGGATCCAACCGTAACTCCTTAAAAAATCATTTTAAACCTTATCCCACTCTTGTGAAGAAAGGGGACGGATAGGGTTTTCGTTCCATTGAAAAGACAAATAACAAGGGAGGCCTTGGAAGAAGTAACCAAGGACTGCTGAATTATGACAAAGGAAATTCATCTAATTCTTTTCCAAAGGGACCCGGATACCTAAAATTATCTGAATATAACTTCGGCATCAACGAAGATCAAATAGTGGCGATATTGAGAGCTCATCCAACATCTCGACCACCAAAACTACTGCGGTCCAATCCAAATTCTAGAGATCAGACCATTTAGTATGATTTCCATGACACTCACGAGCATAAAACGGCAGATTGCAAATACCTACGGAAAGAAGTGGCATGAATGTTAAGTAGGGGCCACCTGCAGGAGTATCTGAGCAAAATAGCTCGCAATAATTATGAACGAGGACCTCCCGCTAAAGAAAAGCCTAATCCGGATGTTCAACCTCATGTGATAAACATGATATTTGGTGGATCCATGATTGCCGCTACATCCTTCACAACGGCTAAGAAAACAAAAAAATTAGTTACCCATGAGAAAAGGTTCCGGAAAGTTACAAATGAAAACACTATTACTTTTACCGATGAGGACGCTGCTGGTGTCACTTTCCCCTTGACAATGCTCTGGTTATTACGGTGCCCATCGATTGTTTCCAGGTAAAGAGAATCTTTATCAATTCGGGAAGCTCTGCTAATACCATCCGGCTAAAGGTGGTAGAGTAAATGAAGATGTTAGACAAGATGTTCCTGCCGCCAGAACGCTCTCAGGTTTTAACATGTCTAGTAAAACCATGAAGGGTGAGATCGACCTGTTGGTGGACGCTAGAGGAGTCATAAAGGTAACCAAATTTTATATCATCGACAGTGACATAAGGTACAATGCTATATTTGGGAGGCCCTAAATCTACGACATTAAGACGGTTCCCTTTATGTTGCATCTGCTGGTAAAACTTCCGATGCCAGAAGGAATCCAACAATTTAAGGGAGAACAAACCGATGTCAGGGAGATGTACGCCATAGAGGAACCAGACGCAGTGGCAGACCCAAAATAGATATAAAAGGAAGCACAACCCATATCAGAAGATATCCACCAGACTCTATCGATAGAAGTAGAACCCGCATATCTGAAAGAAGAGTTTTCAGACCGGTATCAGGTGCCTAGGTATTTTTAGGTACCAGACGAATCAGACGCCACCAAATCAATAACAAAAGAGCTTGAACAAATGGCCTTTCAAGAGAAAAACTCCCAACAGGAAGGTATGCCTGGGCACGGGGCTAATCCCGAAGCTCAGGGATTTAATTCTTAATTATCTGACAGCTAACAGTGATTGTTTTTCTTGGTCGCATAAAAATATAACAAATGTCCCTCTAGAAGTCGCAACTCATAAGTTAGGTCTGGATCTTAGTTTCCCTCTCATGTGGCAGAAAAAATGGTCGATCACCAAAGTCCGCAACAGGTTTGTGAAAGAAGAGGTAACTAGGCTGCTTAATATAGGCTCAATCTGGAAAGTAAAATATCCGGACCGATTATCAAATGTAGTCATAGTACCTAAAAGGGGGAACACAATTAGGATGTGTATTGATTATATGGATTAAAATAAAGCATGCCCCAAAGACTCATTCCTACCAAACATAGATCAAATAATCGATACTACGGCCGACAAAAAATTTATGAGTTTCCTCGATGCATATTCCGGGTATAATCAAATAATAATGCACCCGGAAGATCAAGAAAAAAAAGTCGTTTTAACTAATTTCGACACTTACTATTATAATGTTATGCCTTTCGGATTAAAAAATATCGGAGCCACTTATCAAAGACGAGTAAATAAAATGTTTGAAAAACAGATAGGAAAGACTATGGAAGTATATATAGATGATATGCTTGTTAAAATTCTTCATGCAGAAGACCATTTGAGTCATTTGTAGGAAACATTCAAGGTCCTGAGAAGATACAACATGAAACTTAACCCCAAAAAATGTGCATTCAGCGTAGGCTCCAGAAAGTTCTTAGGGTTCTTTGTTTCTCAAAGAGGAATCGAAATAAACCCTGACAAAATAAAAACCATCGAGGATATTCTGGATACACTAGAAGACATAAAGGCAGTACAACGGTTGACGAAGCGAATAACTGCCTTCAGCAGGTTTATTTCCCGATCTTCGGAGAAATGCCACAAATTCTTCTCACTTCTAAAAAAGAAGAATGAATTTGAATGGACGCCTAATGCCAGCAGGACCTCCGAGACATGAAAACTTACTTATCCAGTCATCCGCTCATGTCAAAGCCGAAGGACGGAGAATAACTTTTTATATATCTCGTGGTCTTGGAAGTAGCGGTAAGCGCGATACTAGTATGAGAAGAAAAAGGTATAAAGTTCCTTGTATTATATAAGTAGAGTCATGTCAGGGGCCAAAACCCGGTACCCGTTACTCGAAAGATTGGCTTTTGCTTTAGTTATTTCATCGTGTAAGCTTCAGCTGTATTTCCAATGCCACCCGATAGTTGTGTTAACTATGTTTCCACTTTGAAATGTGTTGCATAAGCCCGAACTTGCAGGGCAATTGGCTATGTGAGCAGTGGAGTAAAGTGAATTTGACATTGAGTATAAACCCCGAACTGCGATATAGTTGCAAGTCCTTGTGGATTTTGTGGCTAACTTCAGTCTGGTAGTATTCCTTTAGGTGGAAAAAAAAGTCATCTTGGTCTCGGGGACTACCCTCGGGTTTTGGATGCTCTACACTGATAGAGCATCCAATGTTAAGGGGATCAGATTGGGAATAGTATTACATACTCCCACCGGAGAAATCTTAAGGTAGGCAATTCATAGTTCACCTTTGACTAATAATAAAGCTGAGTATGAGGCTTTGATTGTGGGTTTGGAGTTAGCTCGGGCCTAGTGATACAAATAATTGAAGTCAAAT
The DNA here is from genome assembly GCA_029783415.1 of Anisodus acutangulus. Lineage (NCBI taxonomy): Eukaryota > Viridiplantae > Streptophyta > Magnoliopsida > Solanales > Solanaceae > Anisodus > Anisodus acutangulus. The sequence goes on along the minus strand of CM056497.1, from coordinate 39,128,603 downwards.
GTGACTCCTTGCTGGTGGTGAACCAAGTTCATGGAGCGTTCGAAGCCAAGGAGGAACGTATGTCAAGGTACCTCAAGAGGTCCTAAAGTTGCTTTCTCGATTTCAGGAGTAGATAGTGGTGTATATACCCAGAGAGGAAAATGTACAAACAAATGGACTTGCAAACTTGGGCTTCAGCATGGAAGTGGAAGGCCCTAAGGCCGAATCAGTTGTTAATCTTCTACACTCGGCCTTGGACCTAGAAGGATATAACGAGGTGAAATCAACAAGTCTGAATTGGGATTGGAGGAATAGAATTCTTAGACTACCTCGTAAATGAAAGGATGCCGAAAGACCCAAAAACATCCAGGGCTTTGAGAACCAAAGCTTCCCGGTACTGTGTTGTAGATGGAAAGCTTTATCGATGGTGTTGTTATGGTCCCCTGACTTGATGCGTAGGTCCCGAAGAGCCCAATTATGTGATGAGGAAAGTGCATGAAGGGATATGAGAAAACCATTCTGGAGCAAAATCCCTGATGAGAAAACTCATGAGCGCCGGATATTATTGGCTACGGAATGAAGAAGATACGAAGGCGTTTGTGAGGAAGTGTGACAAGTGTTAGCGTCATGCACATCTACTACACCAACTAGGAGAGTAATTGCATCCGGTTGTGTCTCCATGGCTATTCAAGAAATGGGGGATGGACGTAGTCGGCCCTTTACTTCTGCCTCGGGACAAGTATGACAAATTTTATTTATGACTGATTATTTCTCTAAATGGGTTGAAGATGCAGCTTATACAAAGCTTTGGGAGAAAGAGGTGACCGATTTTATCTGGCAACATATCATCTGTCGTTTTGGCATCCCAAAGGAGATAGCTTGTGACAACAACCAAAATTTTATTGGGGCTAAAGTCACAAAGTTCCTGGATGATTTGAACATAAAACGCATCACCTATACTCCCTATCATCACAGTGTAAATGGTCAGGTGGAGTCACTCTCGAAGGATCAGAAAACAAATGGGTCCGGATATCCTACAGGAATGATTTGGAACAAACAAGACTATAATCTAAAATTTGAAGAAAAAGCTGAAAGTTGCTAAAGGGAATTGGCCTTCCATGTTACGCGAGATATTATGGGCATACATAACCACGGCAAAAATGAGTACCGGAGAAACTCTCTTTTCACTAGTTTATGGTGCTGAAACATTGATCCCAGTGGAAGTAGGACTCTGAGCTTACGGTACCTCCGAGCAAAGGAATAAGCTAACTCGAAATCAATGTCGGTACAACTAGACTTGCTCGAAGAACGTCGGGATCTTGCATACATCTGGATGGTGGCCCAGAAGAATCGAATGGAGTGATACTATAACCGGTGTACAAATCTCTGGCACTTCAAACTTGGGGACTTGTGCATAGAAGGGTGACTCAGAGCACACGGGAACTCAATGCAGGAAAATTAGGTCCGAACTGGAAGGACCATATACAGTCACTGGAATTACTGGCAAAGGATGTTACCAATTAATAGATCAAGAAGGAAACACACTTCCTAGAAATTGAAATGTAAGTCACTTGAAGAAATATCAAATTTAGCAAGGAGAACATGCACTGCACTCTTTTTTCCTTCGTCCAGTTTTTGTCCCAATTGAGTTTTTCTAGCAAGGTTTTTAATGAGGCATCACCAATAAAAGCGTGTTAAGAGTCTTTCTACACGAAAATTATCCAGTATATGGGTCTCCACAGTATAAACACCCAAATACTGGGGGGGGGGGTCATATACATCCATACAATGAGGTAATTTTTTCAAACGTAAGAAAGAATATACCGGTACTACTCAAAGCTTTAAGAGAAAAACACTTATCATCGGGGACTTTCTGGATCACTAAATATTACATATATGTAACTGGACTGACCACATTAAATGGCAGTCGGATTATTCTTGCATTTGTATTTACAATTGTAAGTTAAAGGAATCAATAAAATTTTCCTTTTATGATAAAATTCTTGCCATTGAAAGCATAAAAATTGTTAAAGCGTGTATTGTTATAAACATATCAAAAATTCAATGCCAATAATGAACTAGAAACGTCTTTTTCTATAGCACCATTAAAAATAAGGGTCCTCTCTTATTAGAAACCCTTAGTAGAAAAGAAAATGTTAAAAACTGCAGCTGCTCAAAGTACCCGAGTAAAGAAATCAATCAGGATCAAAGCAAGCCTAGGACTAACTACAAGGCCATGAAAAGCCCAAACACGTATTTTTGAATAAATTCGAGTTTTGTTAAAAGTCATCAAAGGAAACTTCAAGAATTAGAATTTTTAGAGGCAGTTCATAAACCTCAAATTTTACTTAACTTATTAAGGTATGGTAAAGTTGCAACTACAGCTTAATTTATAGGAGGAATACAGATTTACTTCTAAAAATAAAGGCATGAAATAAGAACCTTAAGAAAAAATTACAAAAAAAAGAAAGTTCATTCATATATCACCCGACCCTAAACTAACCCGGTTACAAAAAAAATCGCGCTTGTTCCATGGTCCGCTGGGGGTGTTTCCAAAGTATAGTAACGAAGAATAGTTGTAACTTTTTGAAGTCGGGGCTGAAGGAGGCAATTCGGAAGCTAAGGCTCCGGGGACATTGTCTGAAGCAGACAACATATTTTCTTAGGGGAGAGAAATTGCTTCTTCTGGAAGGATTTCATCTTCTTCTCCTCCTTCAGATGATGCATTTTCTTTATCCACGGGGAGTTCTTCATCTAGTTCTTTCGCTGAAGCGAACTCTAAGTGTCAGGCCTTGGCAATCTTCTCGTCAGTATTATCGACTATCCTGACCCTCACAGCCTCCAAAGCCTTGCAGCACATCATATAGCCGTTTCTCACCATGGATAAAGTAAAGTTGTCAATGGTGGCCTGGAGTTCCTCTTCTGCAGATTGAGCGGCATGGGTGAGTTCATCACTAGTCGAATTGAGAAGTTCATTAGCCTTAGTCAATTCTGCAATTGTCTCCCGCTGCTTTTCATTTTGAGCCGCCATGGTAGACAAACGGGACCTTAAGGATTCATTCTCCTTTCGGAAGGCCTCAATCTCCGTTTCTTTGATCTGGAGATGCTCAAAGAAAATACCCACATCAGCCTCAATCCCAGACAGGCGCATCATCATGTTGGACACAAAATTAGAAGCCTCATTCCACTTCTTTTGCTAGTCACCTGCACGGTGCTCGTGAAGCATAACCTGCTGCCTGAAGACTTTCTTCTCTTCCTCTAGGTGCGCAAGTTTGCCTTCTAGCTCATTAACCTTGGTGAGTTTGACTTTTGCCACCGACAAGCAATGAACAACATTGTCCCTCTCAGTCACTAGAAGGGCCTTCTTCTCAATCAGTCGTTGAAGCCCATCATAACAGAGGAAGTTGGCATGAATAGGGGTTTTATTGTTAGAGTTCAGAAGGGAGAAATCATGGAGTTAAAGGGAATAAAAAAGAGGAGAAATCAGTACCTTGGTTGCGGCATGCATGTCTTTATTAATGGCATATTCCATTGATACCTTGCGAGATTTTCCTTGATCTTTGTCTGAAGCCATATGTTTCATATAGGTAGACACTCTTATGGGCTTGGACAACAAATAACAGTTGGAAGGAAGTTGAAAGGCCACATACTGAAATTCCATAGGCTGTGCATCCGGAGATGGGTATTCATTTACCAATTCCTCCCTTTGCGGTGAAAAAGCAAGGCCAGGAGAAGGTGGAGCTTCTTTATAGTCTTCCAGAATAGAAGTTGGAAGAACTAGAGGTTTGAAATCTTCTAAAGTAGGAGAAAGAACGGTAGTGGAAGCAACAAGAGGCATCGATCGAGGCCGACGAATGGTAGTGTTTGATCCGATCGGAGCAAATAAAGCATTAGTATGGCCAGCTCCGTGACTAACAAACTCCATTTTTGCAAGAGCTGGGGGACTTCAAACATTCTTCTTCTCAACGGTTGCTCTTCTTCATCAGGACCCTCACTATCCATGTCCACCATAGGAAGAGAGCCAGCCACTGGACTAGTTACACCAAGAGTACTGGGGGAGTACGATCACTTCGCATCGGGACTCTTTCATTTAAATGTTTGGATCCCAACCTAGAAGAGGTTTCTTCATGGAGCCTCTTTCTCTCCTAAGCATATTGAACAATAAAATCGGCCATGCCCGGATCCTCTAATTCTTCTACGAGGGGAGTGGTAGGAACAAATTTAGAAAGTCCTGAAAAGAGAAGTGTGAGATAGGGATTTCTGGGGACACATAAAACTAGAAGGGAGGTGAGCCTTACCATGGTTGCGGGGAGTATAATTTCGGTCTTCAGCAAGCTTTTTCCATGTTTGGAGTTCCGGGGTGGATACGTCAAGGATGTCCTGAACCCAATCTTTAAGATCGGGAATCTCTACATGCTCCCAACGAGAGGCTAAAGGGGAAAAAGTTTGATAAGTGTATTAATAAGGTGAAATTCATCCTAAAAAATATAAAGTCGAGAGGATATAAAGAAGCTTACGATGACGGTTCCATCATTCTGGGATAGTTCGACTACCCGAGAAGAGGAGATTGGCAGTGGGAACAATGACATATATTTCTATCTAGCCCCGGTCACGATCATCTTCAAAGCTAGGAATAATGAATTTACTGCCCCTCCGATGCTGTTTGGTGATTCCACCACGAAAATACGCGGTGAATAGAGATAGATCAGATAATCCAAAGTAAATATAACATCGGTCGTCCAAGCAAAGAACCAGAGACATGTAATTGCCCTCCAAACTTGAGGGCTTACTTGAGCTAAGAAGATTTTGTAGCATCGGCAAAAGTCCAAAATAACTTCATCCACTTCGTCCCTAATCTTCATTGAAAAAGAGTATGTATAGACGAAGGAATATCATTGTCTGAATGAAGTTATCCTTTCATTATCAATGGGGATCAAGACCTCAAGTTTGGTCCAACGACAGTTAGCCTTTACCATTTACAGCAAGTCAGCGGTGATTCTGACTTTGTATTCCCTGATAGGAGAATCTCGGCCACCGGTAAGATTTTTGAAAGTATGTTTTTTCTGAAGATCATGGCCGAATCACCATGTCTTTGGCAAGATGTATGAACCAGGAGATTCCGACTAGGTTGAGCCTCCTCCAGATGAGTGGCATTTCCCCTGGTGTTGGAAGGGTTGTTGCCGCCGGTAGAGAGGTTCGACATTTTGTGTTTCAAATATTGAAGTGAGAATTTGCAAATTAAAAATTCTGGGAAGCTTTTACAAATTGAAGGCGAGAATAGCAAAGTGATCAAACTCTATTGAAATGGCTGGTGTTTATAAGTGTTAGGAGTCATCATTGTGATAGGCAATCGATATGATGGATACCAATCGATGACTATCTGACAAGCAGCACGTGCATGTCAGACTAGGTGTGGTGAAATGACACGCCTCATCATGACTTCGCAGTATTCCATTAATCGAGGGAAGTCGGACAATTGCTATCATTTTAGTATGATGACGATTGGTGTAACAAGTTGAGCAGCTGACATTTTTTTATTCTCCGACCAAAATAAGGAGTTTTAATTGGTTGTCAATTCAAATCCACTTCCCGAGCGCGTGAAAGACGCACCCGAAAAGTTCGGAACTATCTGTATAGGACAAAATTCATATTCTACAGTTGGACGAATTATGTCATGACACGTGGGAAGTGATAATGAGTCAGATCTAACTCAGTTTTCGGTACTACTGGTCGTGAAAAAATGGCATAGGGGTATCAAAAGACTACGAGGTACTGGAGAATAGCAAGATCAGATGATAGGTTCGAATTTAACGGGCAGCCATTACTTATCCGATTCTACACCTTTTAAGGGTGCATTAATGGAATTTATGAAGATATTAATTGTCAAATTATTACAACATTCATTTATTTGTATTAATAGGGGCATAAATCATGGAATGTGTACCTGTGAGTCCAAGTATAAATAAGACCAATTATCCCATTGTAAATCATCTGATTCAAGTTATTACAACATTACTTTTTGATTCATATTCTTTGTCTTAATATTCGTGCTTGCACACTGACGAAACACTTGATCTGGAGGCATCACCATGAAGCTTCTAGCAGGCTCATGCTAATTACTTCTTAATTTTATTTTGTTATTCTTTATTTACAATATTTATCGACTAACCTATTTGCCAAATCAGTCACTTGAGACTCACGTGTATAAATTCAACTGTACCGATTTACGAGTAAACATGTTTATTCTTCTAGTTTCTTATCAAAATTTTACTTTTTCAAAAAAAATTATCAACAAGTTATCAAGCGCTACTCCAAAATAATAAGTATCATGAGTATATACACATTTACAAACCAAAAAAGAACATCTTCTAATTTTATCATGAATCTAATAAAAAATATTAATTGAACCACCATTATAGTCTATTAGTACCAACAAAAATCTTTCACATTACTATGGATAATATTTTCAATATCCCCTTTGTCTTTCCCTTCCCATTCCTCTTTCCATCCAATGTAGTATAGAAAGAAAGACTCCACTTTGCAGTTTCTTTTACAAACTTGAAGCTCTATCATAAACCTCCATCTTTTGTCTTACTCTCTTTTGTTTTTAATTGTAATGGGACATTTATTTTGTTTCTCAGAACAGTTAAATATTGTAATAGAGATTTTTTTTATTAATAACATCATTTACATTACAAAAACAAATATCTAACCGAGATTGATATGATATACGAGTTCACTAGACAATGCAGAGAACCGGGTTCTCTAACTGTTCCCTTAGCTAAAGCAGAAAGTAAATATTTACGTGGAAACCACCTTGCTCAAGGGAGTAAAACCACGATCTATCCTAGTAGGATTTTTCCAAAACTTTACTAAAACTGAGCAATGTTTAGATTACAACCTCTTGCAACCTAGGAATTAAAGTTTTAATCCCCCTTACAATAACTCTATTGCAAGCTCTTTACAATACATCTATTTCAAAATCACGCCTTGACTAACTCTAGCCAAGTAAACAACTCAAAGACTTGAGAAAAGCCGACCTACAAAAAGCTTCTAACAAGAAGTGTAGGTTTACAAGTTCAAGAACAAGAAGACAAAGACTTAACAAACCTAGGACTTAAGACATCTTCAATGATGAGAGAACTAGTCTTTCAGTTTGTTGCAGGTTTGGTCTTGATTATAGCACTGATAAACACAGTGGCTTGTGGGTAAAAGTGTGAACAATTTGGATTTGCGAGATTAGGTTTTTCACTTTCTAACATGTTGTATATATATGAGATATTGAGGAAGTGACAAAAATTTAAACCTTGGACCAATGGAAAGGGCAGAAACTCTGCAGCAGTGTTGCAACACTACTACTATGTCAGCAACTTTACAGTTGTAGAGTTGACTTGCGTCGACCGGATTGGTTTCTATAAAGGTGTAACTGGTTCTTTTAAAAACGTAACTGATTTCTTGTACATGTTTGTCAAATTATCAAAACAAAGCATATCATATATTAACAATTTCCCCCTTTTTGGTGGTCAAAAACTCAGAATTCAAATTCCCATTGAGAACCAGATCCCTGCTTATTCCCTGAGAATCAGACCCATTTCAGCACTAAACATCAGCAACCAATATTTCTTTATTTCCCTTTATCCCCCTGCAAAATCCTCCCCCTTTTGGGATCATATAAAAGAGTAAAAGTAGTAACATAAGGATAATGAATTAAGGCAATGTTAACTCATGGCCACTGGGGCAACACTAACATAAGCAAAATCAAAACTAGCATGGTTAAGCAATATTGCACAAGTATTAAGATAATGCCCAATTTGATTACTAGATAAAAACATAGGAAATCCATAAGTACCAACAAATTAAAAACAAGCAAACAATGCTAATTTCAATTACAACGCAAGATAAGAACACGAGAAACAAAAGATATATGGATTAAGGGATTCTAAGAGGAGGGATTATGGCATAAGGAGACTAGGAGTAAGAAGGCTAGGACAGGGGACAACTCATAGTCTGGCATGAAGCCTATCAATCTTCTCACTAGCAGCCCTTTGATCACAAAGCATCTGCTGTGTCAGGCCCCACACCTGTTTCGTCAGGTCAGCTACATCAGTCTTGAATTGAGAATTTTTATTCTTTAATTCCTCTGAGGTACCTGATTCCTCTTCGCCTTCTGCTGAAGCTCAGCCTTCAGAATGACAAGTTCATAGTCCTTTTGAGCTAGTAGCAGAGTCAACTTGTTGACTTTCTCTATTGCCTTCTCCTGGGAATTAATCAGACTATAGATCATGAGTTACTCCTAACTTCTCCCTTTTTAGACAACATTCAGACTCCTTGCTCATTGTAAACATCTGCTTCTTTGTACCCATTGTCTCCCTGATTGCCTTGATCCCAAAATACTTGAAGACCTTAGTGAGAAAGAAGTCATAAGCCAACCTATGTCTACCATCCTTAACAGTGACTATTTTCAACATGTGCTCTAACAATAGAGTAGGCAGACTTATTAGAGTGAAGGATGCTAGATTCTCCATAAGATACATGCCATGTACAACTGCTACAGATCTTCAAAATGAGGCAGTAATACCTTGTTGACTAATTTAATAAGAAGCTGAAATTCAGGCTTCAACTGCTTCTTAAAGACCCATTCCCCTTTAAGGTTCCCCTTCTGCTTTGCCATCATTTTCAGAAAAATCCTGGAGGCTATTCTATTGGATACAGTTTTCACACCCTCAGTTGGGACTTCCAAAATCCTCCCAAGTATCTCCTCATCCAAAGTAAAGTCAGTACCATTTACACTTGCGACAAGTGCATCACCACCATCAGTAAAGAATAGAGTATCATAGAATTCAGCCACCTCAGACTCAAACAACATAGGCACTGGGGATAGAATAGATGACCCCACATTCGTGCCTCAACCATCTCCAACACATCTTGCATTTCATGTTGATTAGCAATGTCTGGATTAAAGACCCTTCCATTTAGTACCTTCTGAATTCTCAGCATCTCCATTCTTTCCTCCTCAGTTATCTCCACTTTTTGTTTCTTGGATGAGGAAACAAATTCCTCATCCTCAATAGCCTTTTTCTTTCATAAAGAATGAGAGATTTCCTTATTTTATTTTGACCCCTGATCCCCATTACCAGTTGCATATTCAGCACTAGGTTCCTCAACCTCTGCTGATTTCGCTTTTCTCAAAGTTTCTTTCATAGACTTTCTTATCTCAAGTGGAGTTTCCTCCACCTCAGGTTCATTCTGTCCACTATCCAGCTCCACCAATTACAATGGCGACACCTCTTCTTCATCCACTATCCTATGTACCAACCTTTTTTTCATAGTATTTTCTTTGTTTTCTTTCAAAGCTGAGTCCATTTGGGCATTGGCTTTTCCTCTTGTGATTGACCTTGATTCAGACACTCCATTCTTGCTTGATTTATCCTTCAAAGAGAACCCTACACTTCTTTTAAACACCAATTTTATAGGGACTTCATCATCATCAACCTTCTCAAGAGGAGTGACAGTCACAAGTGGTTCACTAGTAGTAATATCCCTTAAAGGTACAGTGATAGTTGTTACTTGATGGGAACCTAGTGTCCTGTCCCACTTAGGAGCAATTTTGAAAACAGGGAAAGTTTCTTCCCCATGTGTGGAAGCACCAAGTCCCTCAAAAGTTCCCCCCTTCCTTTAACATCGAAATAGCATAAAAGCCCAGCCACTATTTTATCTTGACTTTCTAAAATATTGGACCTTCCTTTATCCCCCAGGGAGGTTTCCCTGAAACAAATGGTTGACAGAGGACTCAGAGTATCCTTTGTCAGACTCAAAGACCTTTTTACCCTTCTCCAAGGAAGCAAAATTACCTGGCTCTGTAGTAGATCTTTCCATCATTTCATTTTCTACTTCTGACACCTGTTCCCTTGAAGCACCCTCTGATGGAGCAGTTTGAACTGCCTGTGCCTCAATATTCCTGGATTCAACCTTGTTTCCTTCTTATGTACCCAAGTGTTGACTTGAAACTTCATGATCTTTATCCTTTTCCTCAACCTCAATTGTGTCACCGAAAAAATCAAATGCTAACATGGAGTCATCGCTGACATTTGAGGTTGTGATTTCTTTGGGAGTAGTAGATTCGAGTTCCGAGATGAACTTCTTAGGGGTTAGACTTTTACGTTGTCGAGGAGGAACATTATGTAGTAGGTAATGAGGGAGAAGCAGGGGTGTGAGAGTCAGATGAAGGTATGGATTTTGACGGTGATGAAAGTCAGACTTTTTTGAGATTTTTGGAGGTGAAACTGGAGAGGTTGGTTTAGGAGTGGTTGGAGAGGTGGATTCAAGTTCAGACATAATGAATTTTAGAAGGGAAGATGAGTAAGAATGATGTTTGACAATAGGAGTTATAATGGAGGAACTGGAACGCCGACGATTTCTATTTGGTGAGAAGAGGAGAGTGAGTTATAAAGTGAAGAAGTGAGTTTTGGTAAAGTATATGATGTGATGCATGGAAAGAGGAAGTTGACATCTAATGGGGTTCGTACACGATCACACTTTTGATACCAGGCGGGAGAAGTTACAATGACATGGCACTCTAGCTAGTTTAAAATCCATAGGTACAAATGGAAATACCAACATGAGTTAAAGAACCAGGTTCCTCAACAATTTTTGAAAATAGGAGCAATTATCTTTGTAGAAGGAAATATCACTTATCTTTGCATAGTCTTGAGATGACCATGCGTGCATACATGTAACAATATAGAACTGAGTTAGACATTACCAAAAAGACACTTCCAACATAGACATGTCCTCTAATCATATCCAAACATGGAGGGATCTTGTTGGGAGACAATAAGTTCATCTTGATCAGTACAGTTAGTTCATCTTGATCAGCCCCAACTCAAAATGGTTCCTTTCAAAATGCTCATTGCTTAGTACCTTTGTGAAGATATCTGGTACCTAGTCCTCCATTTTGCAGAACTTCATGCAAATTAACCTTTATTCAACATTATCCCTTAGGAAGTGGTGACTAACATCAATATGCTTAGTCTTCTTGTGTTGCACTAAATTCTTTGCCATATTAAGTGCATTTGTATTTTCACACAACAAGGACACACACTCAGTAAACACACCAAAATCCTAGAGTTGTTGCTTGATCCAAAGTAGTTGAGCACAATAAGAGGCAGTAACCACGTATTCAGCTTCAACAATAGAAAGAGCCACTAAGTTTTATTTCTTTGTACCCCATGAGATCAGACATGATCCAAGGAAATGAGCCATACCAGAGGTGCTCTTTCTATCCACCAAATAACTAGTATAGTCAGCATCAACATAACCAACCAGGTCAAAATTATCATCTGGAGGGTAGAAGAGGACCAGGTCTAGAGTCCATTTAAGATACCTCAAAATTCTTTTTGCAGCCTTCATATGAGACTCATTTGGACATTATTGAATTCTAGCATACTGACCAATACTAAACACAATGTAAGATCTACTTGAAGTGAGGTAGAGCAAGGATCCAATTATACCCTTGTACATGGTTTCATTTATCGTAGAACCAGGTTCATCTACATTCAATGGAGTAACAGTAGCAATAGGAGTATCCATGGTTTTAGCATTATCTATTTCAAACATCTTCATCAACTCTTTGATGTACTTCTGTTGACTGATCATAATGCCTTTTGGAGTTTGTTTTACCTATAATCCAAGAAAAACGTTTAGCTCACCCATCATACTCATTTCAAATTCACTTCACATGATCTTTGCAAACTCCTCACACAGAGAATCATTTGTAGCACCAAAGATGATATTATCAACATAGACCTGGAAAATCAACAAGTTCTTGCCTGTTTTCTTAAGAAATAAAGTGTTGTCAATTTTTCCTCTTTTGAATCCATTTTCAAGAAGGAATTTTGACAATCTTTCATACCAAGCCCTATGATCTTGCTTCAAGCCATACAAGGCCTTGTCAAGCTTGTAAACATGCTCTAAAACTTATGATCTTCAAAGCTAGGGGGTTGCTTGACAAAGACTTTCTTTTTCATATAGTCATTTAAGAAGGAACTCTTTACCTCCATATAGAACACTTTGAATTCCATATGAGATGCAAAAGCAATAAGAATCTTGATTGCCTCCATTCTAGCAACTAGAGCAAAAGTCTCATCATAGTCAATTCCTTCTTCTTGATTTTATCCTTGAACTACTAGTCTTGCCTTATTTCTGGTAGTGTTTCCACACTCATCAAGCTTATTGCGAAACACCCACCTGGTTCCTATGATGGTTCTATTAACAGGTCTGGTACTAGGTATCATAACTTGTTCCTTTTAAACTGATGAAACTCTTTTTGCATGGCTGAAATCCAATCGGCATCCTTAAGAGCTTCTTTGATATTTTTAGGCTCAAATTGAGACAGAAAGGATGAGAACGCAAACATGTTTCTCTCTTTGGATCTAGTTTGGATACCAGAATCCAAATAAGTAATCCCATTATGTAATGGATGAGATCCCTTGTGCTTCCAATTTGAACTTTGTACCTTAGGTTGATCATTGCTTTGATCATTTGATGAACTAGGTCCCTCAGAATTTACTTCATCATTTTCTTCAACATTGGCCAAATCTTCATTATTGGTTTGTCCAGACCACGGGGTACCTGATATAGCTTTAGTGACATGATGTTCAGTTTCAGGATAAATAGTAGAGGCACCAGGTACCTTTGTTCTTCTTAGAGACTCAACATCATGGTCTTCATTAACCTAACTCATCAGATCCGTCTTTCTATTTGAGATTTCAATGGCCTCGTCAGGAACCTTAGAAAATTCCCCATCTTTAGCTTCATCATCTTTCATGCCTTTTTCACCAAGAACACTTGAATCCAAAGATCACATACACACTTTCTTCAACACATTGAGATCTCTTGTTGAAGATCTTATAACCCTTGTTATGTGAGGAGTATCCAAGGAAGATACCCTTATCACTTTTAGCATTAAACTTTCCCAGAGCCTCCTTACCATTTTTAAGGACAAAGCATTTGCACCCAAAGGCTTTTAGGTAAGTCAGCTTGGGCTTTCTTCCATTGAGTAGTTCATAGGGGGTTTTCTCGAGAAAGGACCTGATACTGCACCTATTTATCAAATGACAGACAATGTTGATAGCTTCAGCTCAAAAACTCTTAGATACACCACTAACTATTAGCATAGTTCTAGCCATATCTTTAAGAGTTCTATTATTTCCTTTCTGTCACACCATTCTATTAAGGTGTTCTTAGTATAAAGAAGTTGTGACTTATACCATTCTGAACACATAATTCATCAAACTTTGCATTATCAAATTCAGTTCCATGATTAGACATGATACTCATAATATGGTTCCCCAACTTGACATGGATTTGTTTCACAAAAGCAACAAACACATGGAATGTTTCATCCTTAGTTCTTAGAAATAAAGTTTATGTAAATCTGGAGTAGTCATCGATAATAACAAAGATGTACTTCTTTCTTCCTCTGCTAGGAATCTTGATTGGTCCACACATATCTATATGAAGAAGATCTAATGGCCTAGAGGTGCTCACAACTTTCTTTGGTTTAAAAGAGGATCTGACTTTGATTTTCTTTTATACATGCATCACCAGTTTGTTCAGAAGTGAGAAGCTTGCATGTCCAAGTCGTCTATGTTAATTCAGTATCATCATCTAAGGTACTGAGGCATGTCAGATCATTCCCATTCAGAGACTCAAAGTCATCCACATAAATGCTATTAAATCTTCTTGGTATCAGAACCACTTCTCCAGATTTTATGTTTGTGACAGTGCATGAAGCAGAAGTCAAATTCACTTCATTTCTCTTGTCACAAATTTGTGAAACACTCAGCAAGCTATATTTCAACCCATCCATATAGTACACATTTTCAATTTCATAGGAGAGGTCTTGCCAATTTTATCCACGCCAAGAATGTACCCTTTCTTGCCATTTCCAAAAGACACTCCCTCATTGAAAGGCCTTGAGTGAGAAAATCCTCCATTCTTCTCGTCATATGCTTCGAGCATCCACTATCCATATACTGTTTTTGACTACTTCCTCTCACTCTAACCTGCAAACAAAATCACTGATTAGACCTAATCCAAATCAGTTTAGGTCCCTTGAGATGGTAAAATGGATGAATAAGACTTCTTCTAGTCCAAGAAGATAGACCAGATTACTTCCTTTGGGGACCGGGTCCCTCTTTCCTAGACTCATTTTCAATAAGTTTGATATTTTTTTTAACGACTTGTATTTTGGCTTTGCATGCATTTTTATAATGGCATGTTTGACCACAGTAAGTGTATGACCCATTATCAGGGTTAGTAACATACTTGATGTATGGATTATAGACATATTTTTCCTTTTGAATTCCAACACCTTTCCTACCACTCGTGTTACTCTTGTACATAGAAGCAATCACCTCAGAGGATCAGGTCCATCGAAGTAACTTGTCAAGATTATTTTTCACTCTTTTCAGATTCTTTTGAAGTTGTCTATTCTTTTCAAGTTCAGCAGTGAGATTTATTTTGACCTTCTTGAGCTCACTTTCAAGCTCAAAATAAATCTCACTACCTGCATTCTTTCCTTTAGAGGGGTGTTCATCCATTTTTAGATTGACTGTTTAACAAGGAATTTTTTCTAGACACTTCCTCAACCTATTCATCTAATTTTATGATATTTTTTGCCATGTCATCTCTTTCTTGTTCTATTTCACCAAATTCTTCAATTAGAACCTCCTTCTCCTTAATGATACTATGATATGCTTCAATTAACACATTTGCTAGTGACATCAACTTTTAATAAAGAGTAATTTTTCAAGTTTTTTTAACATCAAGAAAATTTATCTCATCTTCCCCCTTACCATCTTCAACATCATATTCGGTCATGAGTGCAAATGTTGACTCATACTATGAAGGTCCATCATCAATAGACATCATAGATGCATCTGCCTGATCATCTCCATCTTCATATTCGATGGAGGTATCTCCCCAGGCATCCAGAGCTTGCTTCACCACATTGTCAGTTGCATTTCTTCTTTTAAAATTTTCAGGAACCTGGTTCCTCTTTGATGTTTTTTCAAAGTTATTCTTGTTGTAATCTTGCTTATGGAGAGGACATTCTTTGATGAAATATCCAGGTTTTCCACATTTGTGACAATAGTTATTTCCCTTTGGATTTTTGCTTGTGCTTCCTTTTCTTTAGAACCCACCATTTTTCCGGACCATCTTTTGAAATCTCTGAGTAAGATAGGCCACTTCTGACTCATCTTCACTTGAGTCACTCTTAACAACCTTGAGAACTAGGCTCTTCTATTTCTTTGTCTATCTCATCTCTAGATCTTGTTGTCTTTTCAACTCATAAGTTTTGAGATTTTCAATAAATTTATCAATTTGATGGTCAGCGTTTGCAAGTCCTTAGCTTCTGAGATAGCATTAACTTTGATTTCCCAAGAAGTAGGCAGAACATTGAGTAGTTTATGAACTAGCTTATTGGTTTTAATGACTTCACCAAGAGAATGAAGTTCATTGATTATGGATGTGAACTTGGTGTGCATGTCCTGAATGGACTCACCCTCTTTCATTTTAAATAGTTCATATTCAGTGGTAAGCATATCTATTTTGGACTGCTTTACTTGACTTGTACCCTCATGGGCAGTTGGGGGAGCTTCCCAGATCTCCTTTGCAGTTTGACAGGCTGAAATACAGTTTGTATTCATCTGGTCCAATGCCACACATCTTTGCCTTGTAGTTCTTCACCACAAACTTTCTGTCAGCATCATTATACTCCTTTCTTGATTTTGGAGTTGATTGAAAACTAGTCAAATCTGTGTTTGTTAGAACATGAGGACCATCACAAATGATGTCCCACAATTCAGAATCCTCAGCCATAATAAAATCATGCATTCTTGTTTTTCACCATCCATAATATTTCCATTAAACCTTGGCGGTCTTGTGGTAGATTGTCCCTTTTCTAGGTTTGGTGGAGCAGCCATGAGAAAGATCCTTTCTGGGTGTAACACCTTTTAGAAAGAACATGCTCTGATACCAATTGATATGTTATACGAGTCCACCAGACAGTGCAAAGAACCAGGTTCTCTAACTGCTCTATTAGCTAAAGCAGAAAGTAAATAACACATGATATTTATGTGGAAATCACCTTGCTCAAGGGAGTAAAACCACGACCTATCCTAGTAGGATTTTTCCAAAACTTCACTAAAATTGAGCAATGTTTAGATTACAACCTCTTGCAACCTATGAATTAAACTCTTAACTATTGCAAGCTCTTTACAATACCTCTAGTGCACAGTCACACCTTGACTAACTCTAGCAAAGTAAACAACTCAAAGACTTCAGAAAAAATGACCTGCAAAAAGCTTATAACAAGAAGTGTAGGTTTACAAGTTCAAGAACAAGAAGACAAAGACTCAACAAACCTAGGACTTAAGACATCTTCAGTGATAAGAGAACTGGTCCTTCAGTTTGTTGCAACTTTGGTCTTGATTAGAGCACTGATGAACACGACGGCTTGCAGGTAAAAGTGTGAACAATTTGGATTTGCAAGATTAAGTTTTTCACTCCCTAACATGTTGTATATATATGAGAGATGGAGGAAGTGACAAAATTTTAAACCTTGGACCAATGCAGTGCTGCGACACTGCCACTGTGTCAATAGTTTTACAGCTGTAGAGTTGACTTGCATCGGCTGAACTGGTTCCTCTAAAGGCGTACCTGGTTCTAAAAACGTAACTGGTTCCTCGTACATGTTTGTCAAATCATCAAAACAAAACATAACATATATTATCAGAGGTAGAAATGGGACTCTCTACTTGTTTTTGTTTGTCTAAATTAAATATCATTGATAATTGTTTAAAAGTTTGTAATTAGTTCAAAATGAGGCATGCATTTATATTAGTTAATAGCTAAGCACCAATTATGGTGAATAAAATCAATTAATTAAAACTATTAACAAAATTCGGAAAAATAATGATAATCAAGCATAAACTAGAAAATCAAGTCTGCTAATTGTATTGTTCAAAAATCAGTTTATTTCTAAAAGTGTTTAATATTTCTGTTTAATCTATTTATCAGGTTTTTAGTATGGAAAAACACAGAAAGAATACTTAATTGAGTTGAGCACCTAGTTGAGCCCAAATGAATAAGTAATTTTTAATATACAAACACAACTCAAATTAATTTTTGTTTTAGTCGATTGTCTGTCAAGCCTGCTTAGATTTATTGTTTTCTGAAATTGTCTTTAAGATGTCATGTTGCTTATTCATTTGAGTGAGGTGCAAGCTTAAATTGACTAGTTTGATTTGCTTGCCAACAACGTCATTACCAATTTAAATGGATGATGTGACACTAAAAATCATTGAAGTATAAATGAATTGGAAATGTTCTTATGATATCTTCCACTTCAAAAATAAAAATATCTCCTACTTTTGTTTCTTAATAAATAAATCGTAGCAAACACTTGTGGTTATCCACATAGTAACTTAAATCACTAGAAAAATATATTATTTAAGAATTTACAACACCCTTCTAGATCCTTCTTAATATCTTTTACCATCTTATATTTTAATTTCTCTTCTTTTTTATCTTCATATAGATTTTTAAAAGATATAAGAGGAAAGAGAACGAGAAATATAAAGTGGAAAAAAAGAAGATAGTGGGTGGAGAATCTTTGACTAGTTTGCATTCTAAAGTTGATAAATTAAAGTAGGACTATTTCTATGTTTTGATTTTCTGTTCGAACTTCGAACTCATTGGTAAAATTCAATATACTTTTAAAATATTGTAACAATAACATGTTTAATGTGCGTCGCCGCTGGAGTTCGTTGTAGTTATGATTTCTTCTCTTTCTTTTCTTTTCAGTTTTATTAGTATATTCACAGGAATGGAAAGATGAGTTTAGTACAATGTATATGAATTGTTTACAAATAAAATAATAATAAAATAAAATAAAATAAAATAATCATAACAATAGTGTTCTTTGTTTTCTTTTTATTTTTGTTAACCAGCTCTAATATCATGTTAACCTAGTTTTTCACCGCTCAATGACAGAGTGGAGGCCGCAAGGGGGGTCAATATAATTTGCACTAGATACGTGTGTGCACGCGCGCACGCGCACACATATAGAAAAGAAGTTAAAAACTATGTATGCGTATATAATATATAATTGACTTAATTCTAGCTACTTTTGGTGAATCTCTAAACTTCCCCCGGTCTTCGACCCGAGCTGTTCTTCTAGATCATTTTAAAGCGTTGAAGATAGAGATAGGACCCGTGTGATGAAACTTTAGGGCTTTAGGGAGAGATTAAGATTGGAGAATTGTTGTGATTCTTCCTGAATAGCCCGGATTCTCTCGACAGTCTCAATGAATATTCACTTTAGATTGCTTAGTCCATCTCATTATTAATTCATTGTTAAAATAATTTGAATATCGGAAGAAGCGGTAGCTTTGTGCTCCGCTTCACTCGCCCTTTGACACCAAGGGATAAGAGCTGATTGTTGGCGATGACTTGGTGAACGGAATCTATGAGAGAAGGTTCTCGAATTGGGTTGCCTCGCATTCACTCCCCCGTTTGACCGCCGTTTTAAGTTCAATTATTCGAGACTCTTACCTGTATTATGGCCTATGCTGTGAATATTGATTTTGATAGAGAAGGAAACGACTCTAATGTGACCGAGAAAGATTTGAGCCTTATGCATTCCTATAATTAAACACATGAAATTTTGGATATTGAGGAAAAAATTGTTACTAGAAACTAGAGATAAGTTAGTTTGCTACTGTAAGTTTGTGACCATGGAACAAAAACAAGAATTGCTACTCTTAGGGATATTCAATTAGGATTTTAAAAGACTATTTTGAGATAAATAAGTCCAGTAGATTTTAAAAGACTATTTAAGAATGTAATGACTTAAAAGATTTTAAACGACAATCAAAAATTTTTATGTTTGGATTTTAAAAGATTTATCATAAGATTTATAAAGATTTGAAAGGACCACATGAATTTTTTACTTTTATGATGCTAACCAACCAACTTAATCGGATCATGAGAAATGGTGATCTATTTAATGATACACAAAAGTCAATTAGTTCAAGATAACAAAGAAATGGAACAATAAAATAAAAAGCAAACATTCAAAGTTACAAGAGTCAATGAAAAAGATAATAAAGAAATTATAATTAAGCCAATACAATTTTTTCAATCTTTTAATAGCCCAATTTGATGTAGCTTCATGTTCTCCTAAATAGCATTTCTCCACATATCTAAAGCTATGCAAGCTCTCCATGCATTAGCATCTTCTCGTTGCTGCTCTTGGGTTTGAAGAATATGTTCAAAATTATCTTCTTCATTAACTGGTAATACTGAAGATGAAGATTCGTCTATTGGTTCAATTGAAAATTCATCAGAATGACACTCTTTGCGAAGAAAGTTATGGAGTGCTACACATGCTAACACAAGCTCTGCTTGTGTCTTAAATAGAAATGGAGGCGCTGACTTAAAAATTATGAACCGTGATTTAAAAATGCCAAATATCCTCTCGATCACATTCCTCAAAGACGCATGCGGAGATTGAACAATTCATTTTCATTTTGAGGGTCATTACCATGACCCGCAAAACCTTGGAGATGATATCGCACACCTCGAAATGGAGCTAAAAATTGGCGTCGATTAGGAAATCCACAATCCACTAGGAAATAATTACCTAATTATATATATATATATATATATATATATGTATATATATATATATATGTATATATATATATATATGTTTATATATATATATATGTTTATCATTTAAAAAATAAGTACTTACCTTGGGGCACTTTAAGTCCGTTCCTTTTTTATAAGGCACCACTTAGCAGCTTTGAATCATGAGCTGAACCTTCCCACCCACTAATAACGTACATGAATTCCAAATCAAAGTTACAAATTGCTAATACATTTTATGATATCTTTCCATGACGATTACGATAGCTGCTTACTATTAGCATTTGCTTTTGTCCCACATTGGAAAAACACATTTGTATCTCATGTAATAGACCCTATATAAAGGGCTTTACTTGCTTTTCTTTTACTTGCACTTTTAGCTCTCAAGAATAGTATTATTTTATTATTTTGTTATTGCTTTGTAAGAATTCATGTTATGAATAAAAGACTTTCATGAATTCTATCATGGTATCAGAGCCAAGAGCACAAGTTAATATTTTTAGCTCGATCCAACTTCGCGGTGAGTTAGTTGGGGGTTCGCATGCAGCACGCCCCTGGTATCAGTTAATTTTTTTTTGGCTTGTTTTGAAAGCTCGTGCTCGTTTTGGTTGCTCGTGCTCGTTCTGATCTTAGCTTCCACATCTGGATTTCGTCTTTTTGGCTTCCGCATCTGATTGGTGAGATCTGCCCTTTTTTTTGCTTGTTATTTGGGATTGCTGCTTGTTATTTGGGATTTTTCTGTTTAAAATTCATAATGGCTGGAGGTGATGATTCTTTGCAAACTATTGGTGTTCGGTTAGATGGAAAAATTATTCCTATTGGAGCTATGTCATGGTAAATTTTCTGAAGGGAAAGGGGCTTTGGGATTATATGTCTGGAAAAACCAAATGCCCTAAATTTGGAGATGAAAATTTTGATGAATTATTTAGGACTTGGGAGACCAATAATTCAAAGATTATTACTTAGATTAATAACTCTGTTGAACAAAGAATTGGTGTTCAATTGGCTAAGTTCAAAACTGCTAAAGAGATTTGAGATTATTTGTCAAGATTGTTTGTGCAGAATAATTTTGCTGTTAAATATCAGTTACAATATGAAATTCGTGCACTAGTACAAAATGACTTGGGCATTTAAGATTATTTTTGTGCAATGACCACTTTGTGGGATCAGTTAGCTATGACAGAATCTATTGAATTGCAAGCATGGGATGCTTATATTAAATGCAGAGATGAAGACCGTATTGTTCAGCTATTGGTGGGTCTTCGATCAGAATTTGAGAATTGTCATTCAGGCTTGTTGCACCGCAAACCCTTACCATCTGTTGAAGATGTGGTAAATGAACTTATGGCTGAAGAAACATGTTTGAAGATTCTAAAAGGGGTACATATGGCTTCTACTTTTGTCTTGGCAAATTATTCGCTCAGACCTGCCTTGCAGCCCCTACACACCAGTATAGAACATCTATCATAGGTAATTGTAATTATTGCAAGAAACCGGGACACTGGAAGAATCAATGTCCTGAGCTACGGAAGACGTCAGGTTCTAAGCCTCTACATTCGGGACAAGGACAGAAGTCTTCTCAACAGAAGCCATATTCTGGGGGTCAATTTCAGAACTTGTATCCACTGACTCAGGCTGCCTTTATGCCCTCTCTTGATCACCCAGCTTCAGGAGCCTATGTGAGTCACAGTACTGACTCTGTAGCTGACCAATTTCAGAAGTTCCTCTCCTTCCAACAGTTTCAACTAGGGGTGGCCAGTGGGCCGGGCTCGGGTCTGGCGGGCCGGGTCTGGCGGGTCGGGTCTGGCGGGACGACTGGTCGGTCGGGACTAGCGGGCCTAGCGGGGTCAGATGCAGGCGGGACTGCTCGATCCGTCCCGACCCCGATCCCGTCGGTATCGGGGCGGGGCGGGCTCGGGTCGGGCTCGGGTCGGGGCGGGGTCGGGTTTTCCTTTTTTTTTTTTTTAAATAACATATGTATAAAAAAAACTCAATAAACAAAACAAGATAGTGTAATAAAAACATCCCAAGAATTTGTTTTTGTGCACATTATCTTATTTAATAGCCATCTGATTTTTTTGTAATACAAATACAATTGTCTAAAATCTAAATTGCAACTTTGTGGTGTTGTCCAAAAGTTACAAATTACATAATAAAATTACAATTAAAAAAATTACATTCTCAAAAAACCCTGTTCTAATTGCTTGATGATTTCATGTGGTTCTTCGGTTGCAATAGGTATTTGTTCATCAAATTGATCCACGTCGCTTCCACTACCTTCGGTTAAGATTTCGTTGTAGTTTTCATCATCTTCTTCGTTGATCTCAGGTTGACCGCACCTTTCTCCGCTCCGCTCGTATCCAATCTACGAATAATCTTGCAATTTCCAAAATTTGTCTCAGGCCAATGAGTGTCTGTGGTCTCCTATTTGATATCTGCTGCGAGAAAAAGCGCTTTCGACGCAGCTTGATGACGCTTGAATGTTCAAAACATCTCGAGCCATCAATGAAAGTGTCGGAAAGGTCTTCTCATTCCCCTCCAGATTTCAGCAAGTCTTCTTGTCCATCTTCATTGATAACTTCTTGATACGATGCAGAACCACGCAAAACAAAAATATCCAACTCGCTAATTTGGTTAGTAGAGGTGCGGCCGCACATTCTATTTACGAGGCTTTCAATACTAGCCGCGAAACAAAGATGTCTTTGTGAGGTTGTGTTGAAGATGAAGAAGATGGTATGGTAGCTTCAGATGCGTTACTAGCATTTTCTTGTTGATAAAATCTATATATATTTTTGCCGGTGGTGTTCTACGCTATTCAACACTTCTTCTTTAGTTTGTTCAATAGGTGGTGGGTGATTTAGATTTTGGGACTTGGAGGTGGTAGTACTTCTATACAATCGTAAATAGTTTCAATTAGTGATTTAGTACCGTCTATTTTAATAGTAGGATTTAATCTGAGAACCAATAATATAAATAGAAGGAATAGGAATAAAATATTTTTTTATTTTGACAAACATTTTTTAATAGCTGCCTTATAAAATTTGGTTTTCCATATATTCACTAAGTAATAAAAATATTAGAGTTATATAAAATAACATAGTTGAAATAGTAGGATAATATATACCGGAAAATTCTTTTGTTGCTTGAAAAAATTTCTCTAAAAATACAATAAGTTCGGAAATTTTTACCCAATCACTATCTAAAATCAAATCAGCTGGGGCTGTATTATGAGTAGTAAAAAATAAAGTGATAGGGAATTTATAGTCATAATCAACAAGGAGTTGCTCGTATAAAGAATTCCACCTAGTGGATACTTCTTGTGGAATTCTTCTAAAAGGTAGTCCACAATCGTGACAAATTTTTTTATATTCTTTTCTACGTTGTACTTTATTACTTTTAAAAATAAAGTTTATAGCAAATTGTATTTTACTAAGAATGTCTTCAAAAAGTGATAGACCATCCTTTACAATTAAGTTATATATATGGCACGTGCATTTTATATGAAAATGGTCTGGAAAAGATGGAGCTAAACGATTTTTTAACATTGTAATTGCGTAATTGTTATTAGAAGCGTTCTCTAATGTAATAGTCATAATTTTATCGGTAATTCCAGTAATAATCGCACATTTGATAAATATTTTCTGCAATAAAAGTACCAGTGTGCCTATCATCTATATATCTATACGCTAAAATACGTTTTTGCATACACCATTTATAATCTATCCAATGACAAGTTATGATTAAATAATCATGGCCGTTAGTACTACGACCTATATCGACGTGATAGATACTTTGCCATTAAAATGATATAATGAAAACGTAAATATTGTTGATATTCATGCGCAAATTTAAATACATCTCTCTTAACGATTGACCTAGGAAAACCGTTAAAAGCGAGGATTATATATATCTCTAATGTAATGAATAAAACCGGAGATGAAGGAAATGAAAAGGCAAACCCTCCACAAAGAACTAATTTTGATATTGCTTCCCTATCTCTATGTTTGTTGTATTTAGAGCCTACAATTCCCCGTCATAGGGTTAATTTGACCAGACTTGGTCGGGACGATGTCGATGTGAACCTTGTCCCGATGGAGCGGGCGCTTATGCACCGGTTTTGAAGCCTGGTATTGGGCATACCTAGCTGGATGAGCACTTACTACGTGTCTAATTAAACCCCGTCCCACCGTGACCTTTTCCGCTTTTAAATTTTAAAACATTTTTACAAATTTTACATATGGCTACTTGATTCTCTACGTCCCTATCAAAAAATGTCCATGCATCGATTTTAATGGTCGTTTCTTTGGACCTCGTCTCATACTAGGGGAATAGGAGGTATTTCAGTTGAAGGTGCACTAGTGGGCGTGTTGTCATCAATATTAGTGGGTGTATCGTCTAGATCATCGTCTAAATTAAAGTCTTCTTGAGTTCAGGAAAATAACTCCTCGTCTAAATCTAATGGTATTGTAGGAAAATGTTGAGTATCAACAAAATCATCTGTGTAGGAATAAGATGACTAGAAGAAGTACCCTTGCCTGGTTGCCTCTACTAGAAGAAGCACCCTTACCCTTACCCTTAAACATACCTTTTAATCCTTCCATTTTAATTATGATAATAAATAATTAAAGACAATAAAATTAAGTGCGCTAAATAAAATAAGCAGGACAATAATAATTTAATGAAGGAACGAATGCCAAACGCCGACGTAACGTCGACGTGTAATCGAGAGGTTGAAAATTGAAACTTTGCTCGATGGAAGATCCTCAAGCTAGTTGCCAACTTCACTCCCAATTCCCAAATGAATTAATAAAATTGAATATTTAGCAAGCATTGTAGAGAGATACTTTGAGAAATTACGGAGATTGTGGGAAGATTTGTGAGAAACATGAAGAGAAAATGAGTTATTTGTAGTTGAAAAATTGGGTTAAAGTGTAAATATAATAACTTATGGGTTAAAAATAAATATTAAGGGTAGGGGGTTGGGGAGGGGGCCTAAAATGGCCGTTGCCAGGCCATAATCTAAAATGGCCGTTGGTGCAACGGCTATTTTTGCAAAGGAGTTAAGGAGTCGGTCGGGGTGGGGTCGGCGGGCTCGGGCGGTCTCGGGTCGGGAACTGGGCGGGCTCAGTGCAGCGGGCGAGACATCGTCCGTCAGTTCAGTCCGCCAGATTAAATTTTTTTTTTTTTTAGAGCGGGGTCGGGGCGGGGCCGGGCCGGGTCGGGGCGAGTCGGGCGGGGAGTCGGGTCGTCGACCCAGCAACGACCTTAGTTTCAACAGAATTCTCGATCTTATGCTCTTTCTGTTCCTTCCGCTCATCACCGTCTATTGGTTCGGTATCATTTCGCCTTCTTGGATCTTGGACTGAGCCGGGAATCATATGTCTCTGATTCTTACGTCTTTGTATCTATGTCTTGACTCCCTTCCACTTGTAGACTGCGATGGCACACCTATGCCATTGACAGCATTGGCACCATTCATACATCCACTATATCATTACACGATGTTTATTGCATTCCAAAATTACATATAAATCTTGCTTCTGCTGGTCAAATATGTGACTCTGGATGTTTTATTGGACTCTTCCCTAATTCTTGTTATGTGCAGGATCTAAAATCCAAGAGAGTGATTGGGACAGGGCGTAGAAAGGGGAGAGGTCTATATGTTTTGGATGAGCTGCATTTTCCTATTCATGCAGCAACTATGCCTGTTAATCTGTCTTCTTTTCATTTAACACATTCCTCTTCGAAGTTTTATTTGTGGCACTCTAGACTTGGTCATGTATCAGGTTCTCACCTGCGTTTTATGTGTAATACTGGTGTTCTTGGTGATTTACAATCCGATGATATTTCTGATTGTAGTGGATGTAAACTTGGAAAATTTTCTGCTTTGCCTTTTAATCTTAGTACTTCTACTTCTTCTGCACCATTTGATCTAGTTCATTCAGATGTTTGGGGGCCAGCACCTATCCCTACTAAGGGTGGCTCCAGATATTATGTTTCCTTTATTGATGATTATACTCGTCATTGTTGGGTTTATTTGTTGAAAAGACGCTCTGATTTTGTTCATACTTATGCTGAGTTTCAAGCCTATGTGAAAACTCAACATTCTGCCATTATTAAATGTTTTCGGGCTGATTTAGGAGGTGAATATACTAGTGGGGATCTTTATGATATTTTCAAAGCTGATGGTACAATACATCAGTCTTCTTGTACTGATACACCACAACAAAATGGGGTAGCCAAGAGAAAACATAGGCATATTGTAGAGACAACTAGATCCATGCTTTTGTCCGCTAGTGTACCTAGTGAATTTTGGGGAGAAGCTGTCCTTACTTCTGTTTATCTTATTAATAGGATCCCTACCTCTCATAATTCTGGGATTTCTCCATATGCTAGACTATTTGGTCACACCCCACTATATTTCCATTTGAGAGTTTTTGGTTCTATATGTTTTGTTCTACGTCCACATACAGAGCGTACTAAGTTATCTTCTCATGTCGTCATTTGTGTTTTTCTTGGATATGGGGTTGGGCAGAAAGGTTATCGTTGTCATGATCCAGTTTCTGGTAAATTGTATGTGTCTCGTAATGTTTCCTTTATTGAGCATGTTCCTTTCTTTTCTATCCCACCCACCTCACATGGCATGACAAAATCTGACCTTAGTGATATTGATCCCTTTGATGCTGATTGTCCATCTGATTCTACATCTATATCATCTGTTCCTTCTCAGTCTTCTGGCAGGTCCAATGATATTGATACTCAGCCCCCTCCTACGCCTATTTCAGAACCTCTTGTGGTTGCAGATCCAGATCCACCTCGCTATCCTAAACGCACTCTGCGATCTACTCAGGTATCCGATTTTGATTATTCTTGCTATGCTCCATCATTCGCTTCCTTTCTAGTTTCTATTAATTCTCTCTGTGAGCCTACATCCTACTTTGAGGCAGCTCGTGATCCTCTTTGGCAAGAGGCTATGAATGAGGAACTGGCTGCTTTGAACAAAACTGGTACTTGGGATTTAGTTTCTCTACCGACTGGTAAGAAAACTATTGGTTCTCGATGGGTGTACAAGATTAAGACAAAGTCTGATGGTTCTATTGAGCGATATAAAGCTCGTTTGGTTGCAAAGGGTTTTGCTCAAGAATATGGTATGGATTATGAAGAAACTTTTGCACCTGTTGCAAAGATGACATCTGTCCGGGTTCTTATTGCAGTGGCCTCTGTTCGTCATTGGCATATTTCACAAATGGATGTTAAAATGCTTTTTTAAATGGGGTTCTTCAAGAAGAAGTCTACATGGTCCTTCCACCTGGTGTTTCACATAGTCCAGGACAAGTGTGCAGGCTTAAGAAAGCTCTGTATGGTCTCAAACAAGCTCCAAGAGCTTGGTTCGACAAGTTCTCCAATATAGTATCATCTCTTGGGTTTATTTCCAGCTTTCATGATTCGGCGTTATTTGTTAAATCATCCCCTGCAGGTTGTATTTTGCTTTTGTTGTATGTTGATGACATGATCATTACAGGTGATGATATTGATGGTATTGCAAACCTAAAATCTACTTTATCTCGCCGTTTTGAGATGAAAGATTTAGGTCATCTACGTTACTTTTTAGGCATTGAGGTAGCTTATTCTGAGAAGGGATATCTTCTCTCTCAGTCTAAGTACACTGCAGATATTCTTGAGCGGGCCCGTCTCACAGATACTCGTATAGTTGACTCTCCTCTTGAGGTTAATGTTCGATATACACCTACTGACGGGGATCCTCTTCCTGATCCCACTTTATATCGTTCAGTTGTAGGGAGTCTGGTGTACCTCACCATTACTCGCCCCGACATTGCATATGCTGTTCACATTGTCAGTCAGTTTGTTTGCTCTCCTACATCTGTACATTGGGCTGCAGTTATGCGTATTCTTCGCTATCTTCGAGGAACGATTTATCAGAGTCTCTTGTTTCCATCGACCTCATCCTTGGAGCTTCGTGCATTTTTACTCGATGCAGATTGGTACAGTGACCTAACTGATCGGAAATCAACTACTGGTTATTGTGTATTTTTAGGAGATTCACTCATCTCATGGAAAAGTAAGAAACAAGATGTGGTTTCTCGCTCTTCAACTGAGGCAGAGTATCGTGTTATGGCTTCTACTACGTGTGAGATTGTATGGTTACGTCGGTTATTGGTTGATATGGGTGTCTGTCTTTCTTCACCAACACCGATGTATTGTGATAATAAGAGTTCTATTCAGATTGCGCACAACACAGTCTTTCATGAACGTACCAAGCATATTGAGATTGATTGTCATATTATTCGATATCATCTTCAGCAACGCACTCTATCCTTGCCATTTGTCTCATCTTCGATGCAACTTGCAGATTTCTTCACAAAGGCGCATACCTTAAAGCGTCACCGGTTCTTTCTTGGCAAACTCTCGATGCTTCTGTCTACACCATCGCGAGTTTGAGAGGAGATATTAGCATTTTCTTTTGTCCCACATTGGAAAAACACATTTGTATCTCATGTAATAGACCCTATATAAAGGGCTTTACTTGCTTTTCTTTTACTTGCACTTTTAGCTCTCAAGAATAGTATTATTTTATTATCTTGTTATTGCTTTGTAAGAATTTATGTTATGAATAAAAGACTTTCATGAATTCTATCACTTACATCGCGTCCCCTCACCATTGCCGGAATATGTGTACCATCAATAGCTCCGATACAATCCTACAATAATTCATATATAATGATAACCATATGATTAAAAATAAATATAATGATAATAACAATTATAATTAAAATTAAAATATTATTATAATTAGGTAATCATCACAAATATAGGTGAAATAAGGGTAAAACCTTGTGCTTTCCCTTATTTTAATAGGCACAATTGGTCCTGATTTAGCCATCAAATCAGATGCTATTGAATTCAAGGCCTTCCAAATCTTGTGGAAATTTTCACTAGCAGCAAATTGTGATCGGCCAAATGTATTACGAATTACATATTATCGAGTATTTTGGCCAACTATTTGTAGGAAAGCTGTAAGCATTTCTTCGACACAAATAAATCTTGTATCCTCCAAAAGTGTTTTTTCTCTAAGAATTGTGCATAACTTTCGAAATACATCTGGATACATTCTGTATACTTGTTGAAAGATTGCAGGATCATCGTTTAATGCTTGATGTAGATAGTCATATCCAATGATAGTAATTCGCCGTCGAGTTAATGGGTGTTCAATATATTCACCACACATCATATTCAGAAACTGATTTAGCACATGCATTATTGCATAAATTGCCATCATTGAACTGTAAATGGCTTCATAAAATTCATCTATTTCTTCATCATCCATATCTTCTTCATCAATTTCTTCTTCCTCTATGTTATTACCTTGATACATGTTCGGTTGTGACATTATACGTATATAAAAAAAATATACGAGACTGTCAAACAGTAAAAATAGTTTAACCAAATAAAAAACTAAAAGATGTCAAAATACCAAAAGGTTATAGCATATAAAGAGCTATTGGAACACAAACAAGATGACACAACATATGACAGTTCCAGCAGGTTAGTAATCAGCTAAAGTAGAAAATTACAATAACAATAGTTTGTGTTTTAAATAAGATGGCACAACATATGGCACCACATATGATAGTTAGTAATCCAACAGGTTAGTAATCAACTAGAGCTATTGGAACACAAATTATAAGATGGCACAACATATGATAGTTCGTGTTTTAACTAAAAGCTGTCAAAATACCAAATTACAATAACAATAGTTCAACCAAATTATAACCCAAATAGTTCAATCAAAGTACCAAATAGTTCAAGAAAAGTAGAAAATAGATCAACCAAAGTAGAATAAAAATAGCACAAACAAAAATATAGTTCAACAAAATCCAATATGATCAAAATACTAAAATTATCCTAACTTGAATTTTATCCAAGATGAGCGCTCGTCCAATGACATCTTCAAGAACAAGTCCTTCTTTGATTTATTACTAAGCAATTCACCCGCCATGTAACGAGTATTGTCATCCAAATTTGGTATCTCTTTTATAGCATCCCAAATATTCCTCTCTTTGTCTCTTTCTCTTTCTATTTTCTCCATTAGGTTAGATATTTTTTCAAAATTGGCAGAAATAGTCTCAATGCCAATAGAAAGATTTTCTAGAACTTTGGCTTGATTGTTGGTCCCAACTGAGCTAGAACTCCTTTCATACTCGGATCTACTTCACTTATTGCGGCTTGGTTTTTCAGTGGGAACCTCCGAACCTAAAGGAGAATGAGATGGTGGACTACATTAGTAGGGTGATGGAGGCTGGTATGATGGTTCATAGTGATTTGATCCTATGAATGCATCATTGTTAGGATCATATGAAAAGTCTTCCATCCCGAAAGCTCTATTTTCTTCCCCATAAATTATTGCATCGGTATCATCAGCACCCAATGCAATGGAGCCGTTCCCATTAGCAGTTACACCCCCAAAGACAATCTTCATATCCTCATAATCAACAACACTCTTTTCTCAAAGTTTTTTGTGACTTGGGTAGGACTAGCAAAGAACAAATTATTCATTGTTAATACATTGCAAATAATATATTGTACTAAACTAGTAAATTATTAATATATTTAACAAATTATGAACTAAGCTCACCTTCAAGTAATCTTTCCATACTTCATCACTAGCAAGTGAATGTCTTTGCAATTGGGTCCCATCCAAAGCCAGAGTTATTACGCATAAGCGTAGACATCTTGTTATATTGCGTCTTAAGCCACTTCATTCGGCTCAAGTAATGATTATAGGTTTTTGGAAACCTAATTTTTGCATTAATACGAGGAAGTATCACTCTTTCTACATTTTGCTTGCTAAGTGACCCATTAGCATCACGCAATCCTCTATTGATAGCATCGACCAAGAGGTACAACAACTCGTTGGTATCGTCTATGGTCCAAGATTCATAGTTCTCTTTCTCTTTACCCTTTTCTTTGTCATTTCCTTATTGTGAATCCCCCATTAAATTACTACTACAATAAATGTAAGAAATTTATAAGTTATAAGGAATTTATGATATTCTAAACATGCTCCAAACATAATATAAAATATCGATTATTTAAATAATTTGAACAATAACACATATAATTTAATGGAAATATTGGACCAATAACACATATAAATTTAATGGAACAATAACAATAGACTCCATAATTCAGTAGCCAAAGGATTTATCAATAGATTGTGTCTATATATTTTGAGACTTTGGCTACCGTTGATAATTTCGATCAAACCTAAAAGAATAGCTTTGTTTTCTTATTATCTCTTTGTGTGCCTCTTTGTTTGTATCGTTATATTTTCTCTTTTGCTAGAAACCCTAATCGTTTTTTCAATGATTAAGGAATGGTGCAAAAACTATTTGTTATTCTCTGTGATTTTTGCTAAAAGAATAGCTTTGTTTTCTTATTATCTCTTTATGTGCTTCTTTGCTTGTATCATTATATTTTCTCTTTTGCTAGAAACCCTAATCATTTTTTCAATGATTAAGGAAATGTGCAAAAAATATTTGTTATTCTCTGTAATTTTTGCTAAATTTTTTTCAGATTATTTACGAGTTCATTATTATTGGGTTTCATGTAATAATGGTTTCGAAGTATGCATTGTTATTGTGTCTATATCAACAGATCAAACCCAAACGAATTACACAATATCAAGAGACTCCACAATTCAGTAGTAAAAGAATTTATCATCAGATTCCTAAAGTAATCACGTTGCTTTGCAATAAAAAAAGGACAGTCAAAGATACAAATAGTATACTCAAACAACTAGATAGTGAATCTGCTTTTGTTCACGAACCCACAAAGTATGGAAAAGGTAGCAGCAATACCTTGTTCAAGAAAAAGAGTTGTTTATATTCACAAAGAGTTGTTCATCTTTTCTAGCAAACAAAAAAATATATGTGAAAAGTCTGATGGGTTAGGGTGATATTGTTTATAGAGTTTGGTATTTATAAATCCCACTAAAAAGTCACACAGAATTTTAATTAAAAAAAACTTTCGAAATTAGCAAGTTTTTGAATATCAAAAGACTTTTTGTTACTTATTTAAAATCCTGATTGAATACCACTAGATTTGGACACCCTCTTTAAAAAAATCCTAATAGTCTTGAACTCTTGATTAAATACCACAAGACTTATTTATCACAAAATAGTCTTTTAAAATCCTAATTGAATACACCCCTCTTAAGATGACCGGGGAAATGTTGTTTCCCAACATGAAGCTCGCAGATCTAAGTTGTTTTCGAAGATATGTGTATTGTTTTTTTTATTTCTCATTCGGTGTCTGGTATTCTCATTGGAGCTCAACTATATTCGGATTCGCGCTGCGTTGGGCTCATTTGGGAGAAGCGCTTTCTACTAAAGATTTTTTCATACTCATGAATCCGAGACCTCTGATTAAGGGAGGAGCAACCCCACCTACTGCACTACATTCTTTGATAGTAAAGATATGGGTATTGTTACGAATGAAAATGACTAATAGACCTCACTTGATAATAGCACTACACCAAGTTTGAATTTGTGCGTCGTTAGGGGCGGTTCAATAAAATTGATGGCCTAAAACCAACTTTTTTAAAAAAAGGACCTTAAATTTAATTAATAAAATTTTATATGTCTTTATTTATCTTTTATTTTTGTTTTGCAACGATGGTGTATGGACCATGTTGTACATATCTTGACCATTCATTCCATTACCAGTTAGTTTCCACTATCGAAAGTATCTGGTGACTCTACTTACTCACTAAGGTTTCAATAATATATTTTATAAAAAATATCCATGATTAAGATAATATTTTATCAGTTAATTCTCTTTATATGATGATCTCAATTTTCTACTATTAAGAAGATGTTAAAATAATTTCATAGATTTAGAATAGTTTAAGTCTATTTTAAAGTGAATTAAGCTTGATCCACTCGTTAATTATAAAAAATAATTAACTCTAAAAGATATTACAAGAGACTTTCTTAATCTTTCCATTATCAATTCGTCATTGAATTATTTTATCGCATATTGCATGTTTATTAAGAATTTTAAGTATTCATGGTGTTTTAATTTATGTTACACGTTTTCTTATGGAGATTCAATTATGTAAATGTTAAACAGAGCAATATACCCGTGATATACACCCAATATACAGAAATGTATATCACTGGCAAATGCAGTGACAATGGGCTTCAGCACATCTCGGCAGTGGACACTGAGCCCATCTCGGGCAGATTACAATTATGTAATCTTGTATATATGGTATATATATTTGATGTATATTGTAGTGTATTTGTTACCTAAATTAGGATTATATACTTACCATAATTGTATAGTTAGAATTATGGTAGAATAAGATTTTAGGAATAGAATAGGAATATGATTCTCCTATTTTGTAACTTGTACCTTTCAATTAATGAAAATAATCAAGGGGATTATTTCTTTCATAGTATCAAGAGACAAGGTCTAACAAAATTTTCTCTCCCAAAAATTTTGTACACTTCGGCCGCCCCCCCCCCCCGGGTTTTCTCTTCCAAAATTTGTCTTCCGCTCCCAAAATCTCTCTTACTATTCCCAAATTTTTCCTCCTTCGTTGTTCTTTCAATATGTCTAAGAACAATTATCATCCTGCCCTCATGGTTTCTAACGTCAAGAACAGTATCCCTATTGTGCTTGAGATGGAAAACATCCAATATGCGACGTGGGCAGAATTGTTTAAAATTCACTCTATCTCCCATCAAGTTATCCATCACATAATTCCTCCCGCTACACCTCTTCCCGCGGAGGATCCTCAGTTATGGATTACTCTTGATGCTACTGTTCTCCAGTGGATCTATTCCACTATTTCGATTGACCTTTTACAAACGATTATTGAGCTGGATACCACGCCTATGGCTACCTGGAATAGATTGCGTGACATATTCCAAGATAACCAACATTCATGTGTCGTCACACTCGAGCAGGAATTCTTTCTAGTTCACATGGAAGAATTTCCAAACGTCTCTGCATATTACAAGAAACTCAAGGAGTTGGCGGATCAACTCCGTAATGTTGGCGCACCTGTACCAAATAATCGTCTGGTTCTACAATTGGTTCTCGGCCTTTCGGAGGCCTATAATGATGTTGGAACTCTCCTTCGTCAAAGCAACCCTCTTCCTGCCTTTTATCAAGCCCGCTCCATGCTTACTTTGGAAGAAGCCGATTTGGCTAAAAAGGCGACTACCGGAGCAAACCCCGTCATCATGATGGCGTCCTCCCCAAGTTCTTCGGGTTTTGTTG
This sequence comes from Anisodus acutangulus, assembly GCA_029783415.1. Lineage (NCBI taxonomy): Eukaryota > Viridiplantae > Streptophyta > Magnoliopsida > Solanales > Solanaceae > Anisodus > Anisodus acutangulus. The sequence goes on along the minus strand of CM056497.1, from coordinate 39,094,595 downwards.
AGAATTCGGGCCAAAACCATACTCATGGTGGCGACAAAAATAATCGTAAAAATAATAACAAAAACCGCGGGGGCAAACACGGTGGTTCCGGTGGTCAGCAAGCAGGCAATGGGCCCCATCCAGTGAACAGTGCCCACCACCCCTCTGGTCCTAGCAGTGGGGCCCATGGCAGTGGGCCGTGGGCGGCGACCCTACTTTCAAAGAAATCCCAAATCAGCCTAGTGGGTGGCCACCTTTCAGGCCCAACAATCGGCGATGGCGGCCCTGACGATGGCGGCGGCGCGATTCCGGCGACCTACGGTCGATTCGATCCGTCCTGGAATACTTGGGCCCCGACCTCTGCAAGCCCACCACGCAGCAGGCCTCACTCAGACTAATATCGAGGCCGCGATGCACACATTGGGGTTGACTCAACCGGACCCAAATTGGTATATGGACACCGGTGCCACTACCCACATGACTTCCGATTTAGGTACTCTCTCATCTTATTCCAATTTGAACAACCCTCGGGGTATAATTGTTGGTAATGACAACTTTATTCCAATTCTGGGTTATGGTCAGAAAATGTTGTCTCCCCAATCCACCCCTTATCTTGAAAAATACTTTACATGCCCCCAAATTGATTAAAAACTTAGTGTCTGTCCGAAAGTTCACCACTGACAATTCCATTTCTGTTGAATTTGATCTGTTTGGTTTCTCTTTGAAGGATTTCAAGACGGGGAGTCATCTCATGAGGTGTGATAGTAGGGGGATCTGTATCCTATCATGCCCGGTTTCAGTCCATCGAGTCAAGCTTTGCCATCAGCCTTTGCAGCCATTTCTCCTTCCTTGTGGCATGCTCGCCTTGGTCATCCGGAATCCTCTATTTTATCAGCTTTAGATAAATAGTTTTATTTCGTGTAAGGGTACGAGTCGTACTCCAATTTGTCAATCTTGTTCGTTAGGAAAAATTGTTAAGTTGCCATTTGTAGACTTAAATTCTCATACTTCAATGCCATTTGATATTATTCATAGCGACCTATGGACGTCTCCTGTTCTTAGTTCGTTGGGTCATCGTTATTATGTTCTCTTTTTAGATGATTATTCTAATTTTTTTGTGGACATTTCCAATTGCGAATAAATCACAAGTGTTTTCAGTCTTCATAAAATTTAGAGCGTTCATTCGTACCCAATTCGAAAGAGAAATAAAAAATATTCAATGTGATAATGTGAAAGAGTATGACAATAGGGAGTTTCGGGAGTTCTGTGCTAATAATGGGATCAATTTTCATTTTTCGTGTCCTCATACATCTTCACAAAATGGGAAAGCCGAACGCAAAATTCATTCCATAAATAACATTGTCCAAACTCTCTTAATTCATGCTTCCATACCCCCATATTTTTGGCATCATGCTCTACAAATGACCACATATCTCCTTAACATAATTCCTTCCAAAGGTCTGACATATTCTTCCCCCCTCCAAATCTTATATAATAAGAACCCGTATTATTCTCATCTTCGGGTCTTTGGGTGCTTGTGTTATCCGTTATTCCCATCCACCACAATTAACAAACTTCAGGCTCGGTCTACTCTGTCTGTGTTTTTGGGTTATCCGTCTAATCATCGTGGTTACAAATGCTTTGATTTATCCTCCAAGAAAACCATAATTAATCGCCATGTCATTTTTGATGAAACCCAATTTCCTTTTACGAAAGTTCATACTCCCGAGCCTAGTTCATATAATTTTTTGGATGACCAAATATCCCCATATATTATTCGACATTTTTTGGACATCTCCCGCACCCAAAACTCTCCGGCCCATCGGGCACGTCTCTTGCCAAGATCGATCCTCGCACTAGGCCGATGATTGGGCGATCCCACCACCACCGAACCGGTCGATCCATGTTACCGCTTCTCGGCCCAAGCGTCAGCTTTTGGGGCCAAGAAAGCCCTTTACTCGCTGGCGATCCGTCCGGAGCCCAGCAAATTTCCAAAATTCACTCAATTCTTCCTCGAGTCATAGACCGGTCACTCATAGTCAGTGGGGTAGTCAGTGCGGTATTTTTACACCTAAAAGATATTTTAATTTACATTCTAATGTCTCTAAATCCCCCTTGCCCCGTAATTCTGTGTCCGCCTTAAACGACCCAAATTGAAAAATTGCTATGACTGATGAATATAATGCTCTTATTGATAATAAGACGTGGGAGTTGGTGCCTCATCCATCTGGTATTAATGTTATCAGGTCTATGTGGATTTTTGCTCATAAGGAGAATTTCGATGGGTCCTATGCTCGACATAAGGCGCAACTTGTGGGTGATGGTAAGACTCAGCAGGTTGGGATAAATTGTGGGGAGACGTTTAGTCCAGTGGTCAAGCCGGCTACCATTCACACTGTGCTTAGCCTAGCGCTTTCTAATACATGGCCTATTCCTCAGTTGGATGTCAAGAATGCTTTCCTACATTGTGATCTCAAGAAAATAGTATATATGCATTAGCCGTTGGGGTTCAGGGATCCTAACCGTCCTCATCATGTCTGTTTGTTGAAGAAGTCCTTATATGGGCTTAAGCAGTCTCCACGAGCCTGGTATACGAGGTTTACTGGCTTTGTTTCGACTATTGGGTTCAGTAACAGCAGGTCAGATAATTTCTTGTTCATCTACCGTCGTGGTTCGTCCTTGGCCTACATTCTATTATATGTGGATGATATTATTTTGACTGCCTCTTTCGATGCCTTACGCCATGACCATGTTCAGCTCTGAGTTTGCTATGAAAGACTTATGGTTATTGAGTTATTTTTTAGGGATTGCAGTCAAGCATCATTCAGATGGTTTGTTCTTGTCTCAACGAAAGTATGCAGCTGAGATCATCGAGAGGGCTGGGATGTCATCCTGTAAGTCCACTTCCACTCCAATTGATACGAAGCCCAAGATTAGTGTCGCGGCCGGCGCACCTTACGAGCATCCGATCCGCTATCGCAGTCTTGCAGGGGCCCTTCAGTATCTTACGTTTACGAGACCGGATATTACGTATGTCGTGCAACAGGTGTGTTTATTCATGCATGATCCCAAAATTGAGCACATGAATGCAATCAAACGCATAATTCGGTATATTCAGGGTACACTGGACTATGGCTTGCATTTATATCCTTCCTCGCCATCCACACTTGTCTCATACATAGACGCTGATTGGGGTGGTTGTCCAGACACCAGACGGTCGATGTTTGGCTATTATATGTTCCTTGGCAACAACTTGGTCTCCTGGTCTGCGAAGCGTTAAGCGACTCTACCTCGCTCAAGTGCCGAGGCAGAATATCTAGGGGTAGCTAATGTGGTCTCAGAATCATGTTGGTTACGTAACTTGCTTTTAGATCTTCATTCTCCCCTTCAGAAGGCGACCTTAGTGTATTGTGATAATATTAGTGTCATCAACCTGTCAGGTAATCCAGTTCAACACCAACACACTAAGCATATCGAGATGGACATTCACTTTGTCCGGGAAAAGGTTGCTCGGGGACAGGTACGCGTATGTCATGTCCCGTCAAGATATCAAGTTGCAGACATCTTTACAAAGGGTCTTCCCTCGGTACTCTTTGAAGATTTTAGGGACAATCTCAGCGTTCGAAGACCGCCCGCTATGACTGCGGGGGTGTGTTAAACAGAGCAATATACCCATGATATACACCCAATATATAGAAATGTATATCACGGGTAAATGCAGTGACAGTGGGTTTCAGCCCATCTCGGCAGTGGACAGTGAGCCCATCTCGGGCAGATTACAATTATGTAATCTTGTATATATGGTATATATATTTGATGTATATTGTAGTGTATTTGTTACCTAAATTAGGATTATATACTTACCATAATTGTATAGTTAGAATTATGGTAGAATAAGATTTTAGGAATAGAATAGGAATAGGATTCTCCTATTTTGTAACTTGTATATATACCTTTCAATTAATGAAAATAATCAAGGGAATTATTTCTTTCAGTAAATTTGACCAACATTTTAAATTTTTTTTTTTATTATATTGACATGAGAAGAAACTGGTAAAGTCACTAGATACCTTCGATAGTGGAAACTAACCGGTAAAGATAATGAAACATTTTAAATTATGGAGATTCTAGGAATGCCCCATCGTGAATTTTGAAGGGGAGCCCTGGAGTAATTGATAAAGTTGCTTCCATGTGACCAGGAGGTCATGGGTTCAAGCCGTGGAAACAACCTCTTGTAGTAATGCAGGGTAAGGTTGCGTACAATAGACCCTTGTAGTTCATCCCTTTCCCGAATCTCGCACGTAGCGGGAGCTTAGTGCATCAGACTGCCCTTTATTGTCATGAGAAGAAAGTCAACTTATAGGCCTTTCGTATAGTTTTTTGAACATCTAAATTCAACTTGAAAAATATTGAGTTGGTCTAATATAATTTAATTTTAAAGATTAGTCAAATTAACTTTTAGATGGCGAAAAATTTAAGTGTCATATAAATTGAGTCAAAGGAAATATTTATCTAAAGAACATCTATTAATTGTTTCTAAATGACCTGTATGACATTCCAAAAAAAAAAAAGCATAAACCTAGGGCTTTGTAATAATGATATTTATAATATATAATATTAAATAATAAAAATTTGTGGCCTTTAATTTGGGGGGCCTAAAGCAATTGCTTCCCCCTTGAGCCGACATTGTGCGTTGTTCGACCATGGCATGAGTACATATATTAAATAGTTATGTCTTTCAAATAGTTAAATGAAAAGAAATTATCTTATTTTTAAAATCTCCATTAAGAGTTGAATTCGATTTTCGATGAATTTTTATTATTTTATTACCAGTAATAATTAGGCCAAACATATATGATCTATCCTCCTATGGAGAAGAAAACTTAAAAACGAAAACTATACATTGACCATAGAGGAAAAAACACAATATATATAATAAAAAAAAAAACTCACACAACTATCACAAATTATGTGAGAATTTATCTATGTTCAACAAATAAAATTTGTTGATTTAGGCCACAAATTCCACCTCACATTGAGGTGTTAGGGGTAGCATAGCAGCAAATCTAAGTAGTAGTTCAAATAAGCAACACAACATCACCTAGACATGGAAGGTGTAGTCAAGAAAGGAGAAAAATCAAGCAAATATGACCCTTACAGTGATTGAATCGAATCTACATAGATAGCTTGAACTTGTATGTATCAAATATGAAACTTTCCTCAGTCGCTTCAAAATCAGCTGATGTTGAATTTGTTACTCCCATGTCCATGGTATTGATTTTCACTGCACCAGGTGAGAGCTCGTAGGTGCGAGAAAAGTGAAATTATGTACTCTCTTCCACCACCCTACCGGCCTTACCCTTCCCCTATTAGCAGACTAAACAATGGGCGGATAAAAATCACAAGTTGCATCTGGACATAGGTCTAAGAAATCGTGGACTAAAGACATACAGTTAGTTAATATAATTATATAGAGGAAAGAGAGAACAGATTATGAGATTAGCATAACAGAACAGCTTAATCCCTCTAAGATACAACTGGTATAACGATTGGAATTCTACTGAAAGTACCAATGCTCAACAACAACAGCTTAATCTCTCCGTTCTTCGTTTCACTCTCGGTACATCCAACTATTCTCTACTCTCTCTCGATTTCAATCGGTTTACACGCATATATATTACTTACTATGTACACATATTTGTGTCTGAAATTATGGATATTCGTGCAAAGGAATACCTGGATTGGACGAATCATATTTGCCACACTTTGTATAAAGACGTTAAATTCTAAGTTTAATTACACTTTGTATAAAGAATGATATTTTAATGAGGAAAATAAATATTGATATAAAAAATTATTTGTCAGAAATAGTGTGTATTAAATAGGGGTGAGCGGGTCCGGGTACCCTAACTTTTTTAAACTACCCGGACCCTACTCAGTAAACGATCGGTTCCTAAATCTGTTACCCGGAACCTACTCATAACAATCATTACCCGGAACCTACCCGGACCCTGTGGTTCCGAGTAGGTTCTCGGGTACCCTGTAAAACATTTGTCATAAATAGTATACTACTGCATAGGGATTGCATAATATGGAATGAAGCAGCAGTGGCAAAATATGTGTGAAATATTGCATAATATGGAATGAAGCAGCAGTAGAAAAGCAAGAAATTGTATACACTTCATTACAACAGTATTAGCAGCACTGATATATCACATATGGAGGGCTAGAAATGAAGGAAATGGATAAGAAAGTTACTATACCTAGAAAGTTAGACAGCTTATATCCAAAATAGCAGAAAGTTACTATACCTAGACTGTGTGGCATAAGAAAGTTACTATACCTAGACTGATTTGTGAGCAGATACAACAGAAAGTGTATGTAGGAAATGGATAGACAGCTTATACCCAAAATAGCAGGAGACTAGATATACAGAGATATATCGCAACCCGGCCTTTTAAATGACTACAACACAATCACAATTCACAATGACTAAATGAAGAAAACATTGCAAAATTACACTGCATAATCCAGTGACATTTAACAGAAATATCGATCAACGATTTATTAATTGAGAAATTGTTAGTCTAGGTCTTCAGCTGCGATCTTTCTTTGCATTGTGAGGCTTCAACACATCTGCATTCTTCTTCTTTGCATTGACATCTGCATTATTCTTCTTTGCATTGACATCTGCATTATTCTTCTTTGCATTGACATCTGCATTATTCTTCTTTGCATTGACATCTGCATTCTTCTTCTTTGCATTGACATCTCTTTCTTTGCATTAACATCTGCATTTTGAGAAGAGTTTAAATGTCACACGTCCACTTGCATACCAATCCACCATTATGTCTTCTGTGACACAAGTAAGCTCTACAAAAATAAAATAAAACTATTGTGAGATTCCAAAACAAAAGATAATACACAAAAATAAAAATTCTAAATAACCCAAATCCATAAAACAAAAATAAAGAAAGACCTAGTGAGTAGTGACTTACCTTCCTCATATTTTTCTGCATCTTCCATATATTGCTCAACACTAATTGATTTTGAAGATGAGCGCAACTAATCTTGGCAACAAATCAAAGCTTCCACAAATTTAGGAGTTAGAGAGCTGCGAAATTGATCAAGCACTCGACCAGATGTGCTAAAAGCCGATTCCGAGGCTACCATGGATACGGGGATGGCTAAGATGTCTCTAGCCATCAAACTGAGAACCTTGTAAGTCGACTTAGCAGCATTCCACCACATCAATAAATCAAATATTTCATTTTTGGGCTCACGAGGACTACTAAGGTACCTTTCCAATTCAGATCTTAAATCCCCACTAAGTTCATCTTGGTCATCCTGGTACCAATCTTTGACAAGTGAAGATGGATCAACAAAACCAAAATTTTCTCCACCAACACTGTCAATAGAGCCTTGAGACTCATCCAATATACTAGAATCAAGCATAGAAGAATGATTTTTGTCATAGAATGCAAAAAGACGTTCCAATACATTCATTACCTTACTAACGATCAATTCTATTTTAGCATCATCAACATCAATCCTTCTACAACTCCAATTCAGAAATCTCAACTTATATCGAGGATCTAGTACTACGGCTATCAACACCATCATGTTTGTTTTCTCAATACTCCCATAATACTTGTCAAATTTGGCTCTCATTTTTGTAGCCATTGCCTTAAGGTTTTCATTATTATTTTGGCTTTCACATTCAGTTAATGTTGAAAACATGTTAATAACTTCATGAAAATAATGGTTAGTTGTCACATAGAGACTTCCTGACATCCTAGTAGTAGCCTCATAGAAATTTCTCAGAAATAAAGACAACAAGGATGCATTTTCCCAATCCTCATCTTTCGGGACACCACAATCAAGCTCAGTCACAAAAGCCATATCATCATCTTCAAGTCTTACAAATGCTTGTTTGAACTTACTAGCACTTTCTAACATAAGATATGTAGAATTCCACCTCGTACTAATATCAAGACAAACAGAGCCCTTATAAGTTATGCCCTCTTCAGTTATACAACTTTGGAATTGTTGTGCTCTACTTGGGGAACTCCTAACATACTTAACTGCAACTCGAATTCGACTAATTGATTCACGAACCTCACTCAATCCATCTTTCACAATCAAATTCAATATATGAGCTGCACATCTCACATGAAAAAACTCACCCCCCAAAACAAGAGTATTTCTTAACTTGTCCTTCAACTAAGCAATTGCCACATCATTAGAGCTCGCATTATCAACTGTAATTGTTGATATACGATCTCTAATTCCCCACTCAATTATACATTTTTCTACCATCTTACCAATATTCCTACCTTTATGGCTAGGCATAACAACAAAGTTTAGCAATCGCTTATGCAAATTCCAATTTTCATCAATAAAGTGAGCGGTAAGACATAAGTAACTCAAATTTTGAATGGAAGTCCAAATGTCAGTGGTGAGAGCAATCCTAGATTTAAGAGATGACAACTTATCTTTTAAGTATGAGTTTTCACAAACATAAAGTTTCATGCAATCCCTAGCAATTGTGAATCTTGAAATATGCTTAAATAAAGGTTGTAATGCCGACACAAAACCCCTAAAACCTTCACGTTCAACCGTTCTAAATGGTTGCTCATCAATAATAATCATCCTAGCCAACATGTGCCTACAAAACTCTTTATCATATTTTCAAGTGCTAAGCATATGCTCATTATCCCCATTTATACTACCTTTAAAATGACCACCAAGCAATTTTTGCTTCTTGTCAATATTGTGAGGATACTTTTTGCAACTTCTCAAATATTTCCACATGGATGAGGTACCATTGCTAACACTATAAGCTAAGCCTCAATTGCAATAGTTACAAATAGAAACAACATTACCAGTTTTCTCATCTATTGCTTTACCAAAATGCTCCCAAACCTCAGATTTTGTTGCCTTCTTTTTCAATGGTGCACGAGTTGTGGATGCCGTGCTAGCCTCAGCCATCTACCAAAAAAAAATATCAAAATAAAACAAAACAAAACAGCAACTCCAATAAATTGAGCATAACAAGTTAACAACAAACAATAAAAGGGAAATATCAACCCAAATACTAGCTTTTCTAACAGAAATCAACCCAAATACTAACAACAAACAATAAAAAGTTTAAATGACAGTAACATTATAATACAGAAATAAAAAACAGTAACATTATAATACAGAAATAAAAAACAGTAACATTATAATACAGAAATCAACCCAATACAGAAATCAACCCAACAAATGCAAAAATCTAATGTTCTTCACTATGCAACAACTTTAAGGGTTATTCATTACCTTTAACAAAACCGAGAGGAATTCGAGCACAATACAACAACCTTTGTCAAGCTTCTGGAGTGAGAGAGGAGACTGGTGATGGCGATGGTGATGGGCTGATGGCGATGGCGAGGCACGAGCTACGTAATGGCGACTGGCGACTGGCGATGGCGAGCTGCGTAGTAGTGCGACTGCGAACTGCGAAGTGAACCTGTGAGCGAGCTGCGGCGAAGTGCGAAGGGCAAAGTGAACTGCGACTCTGTGAGTGTGAGCTGTGAAGTGAAGATTTTGGAAATTAGGGCGAAGTGAAGTAGTGAAACTGAAATGCGAATTAATTCCGTATAATTCCTTTTAACCGGACTGGGCCAAATAACCGGACTGAGCCAAAAATTTAAACGCCCCAAAGCCCAAAACTAAATAATTTAAATAGGGGTAGGTTCATAGGGTCCGGGTACCCGGTTTATATTTACCGGAACCGAAATCGGACCCGATATTGATCGGTTCCTAATTTTAATACCCGGAACCTACCCGTTATTATAATATATCTACCCGGAACCTACCCGATAGTATCGGTTCCGGTCGGGTATCTGGGTACCCTGTACCCGTGCTCACCCCTAGTATTAAAGTATCAAAATATTTGGTCAAAATTTCTAGACCTATTATTGTTAATCTTAGAGATACTATTTTTTGTAAAGAAGGTTAAATCAATATTATGAAAAAAAAGAATATAGTTATTGTAGAAGATTAATTTTACGAAAAGTGTATGACGTTGCTGTTATAAGTAAAAAAGAGGTAAAATATAATATAAATAATAGATTTCTAGAAAAACTTGATTGTTATAGTGATGTGTTGTTATAGAAGGATGTTGTTATAGAGAGGTGTGATTGTACATATTTGTTGTCTGCCAATGTAATTCTAATTCAGCGTTTTCTATTTTCTACAGAGAACAGAAGTTTTAGGTGTTTTTCTGGCTGCATTTTCTGTTATAGTTCCCTACCTCGGGAAGTTTCTCAAGGTATTTTCTCTGTCAATGTTTTTCTGTTGAGATACATTCAGCATCTTGCTTTACTCAATCCTTGGCTGCTAAAGCAAATCAAGCAATTTACTTGAGCGTGGTTACACTGTAAAATTATCAAACCAAAAATCAGGACAGATCTTTATGGTTTGTTAATTAATTATTGACTTTACGAGCAATTTGGTTTCTTGGATACTTATAATGTCCGGCCCCTCAATGCCATTCCAGATCGGTTAAGTAAAAGTGTTTTTTAGCTTAGATCAGCAAATAAATAAACCACGCATCAACCAAGTTTTAAAAAGGGGAAAAAAAGAACCAGCTCTAAAAGCCAATTAAGCCTGAAACTGTACTAGGTGATTCTGTTGGAATATGTAAAGCAACAACGAGAATAGTAAATAACTATTACAGTGATTAAAAGGATAAACAACAAAGAGGACAACAAGTTGTCAATATCTTGATCTTGAATTGGAACTTCAAATATGGAACTTGTAGTCGGAAATACAAGAACATGAACTGCTATACTTGTGGCTTGTAGATCCGCTGAAAATACGAACGGTTAGAATCCCTCATCTGATAAGTTAACACCTGAAACACTTAGCAACAATTAGATAAACACAACACCATCGGATGAGTCGAGAGATGACTCTCTGTCTTTAAGACAAGATTGCCCCCGTATACAGGCTTTACGGAAGTGTGGACAATAGTCTCCCAAGATGAAACAAAAAACTATCAAGTGTGCAAAGCCTACACAAATGATCTCAGCGAAGAACACAAATAATGAAGATTGCTAAAAGAAGGATTGATTATCAGGAAAATCTGATCTCTTTGTGGTGTTGTATACTTGTTTTTATGTTCATATGTGCATATATATTCTTGGTCATCTATAGAATTGAGCCAAGGCTTCAATTTATAGGTGTGCAAGATGGCCTCTTCAAGTGCCCCACAATGGCAATCAATTGCCATGTAATGGATGACATTTAACCCCTAAGTAATGCAACAGCATAATGGTCCAAGCAATGGACATTATTGGGTGGATTCAACGCCATTGAAACCCCCTCAACAACCAAGCCTTTGGGATTTCATCGAGCAAACACGGCCTGGGAAGTGTCGCAGCGCGGCAGCATTTAGCACCGCGGCGTCGCGGCTCCAATAACCAAAAATTGGAATAAGCGCCGCAGCCCAGTCCGGGAGGCGTGGCGGCCCTTCTTGGCTCCACAGCCCTTTTCCGACCCATTCCATCTTACACCTCGCACAATCTTTCCTTCGTTTACCAACGTGGACCATCCATCATTTAGCAAATAACCATCCATCATTCTATGTCTCAAATATTTCATTTACGTACCAATATCTCTTTCATTAATGAAATTTACGATACTTGGCACTAAGATTGCACGTGTGTGAAAATGATATTTCCGACGTGCGGAGCCCAATTATTCAAGTCATAAATAATGGGATAAGCTTAATTCCACATTAGTAAATTTCCAATAATCCACTCTTGAAAGAGATTTTGGTGCACACACAAGGTGTATACTTTCAGCAATCTTTCAGCGAAAAGATATTGCATCAGGAGAGGTAGCTTCCGCTTTGAACCTTCCCTAGTTGAATACCATCGGACTTACTTACTGCGCGTTGAACGTGATGTCTTGAACCGTTAGTGTTTAATGTAAGCCTAGACAACGGTACCAACACAATACCTCTCATTTATTCGTTTCTTCTTTTGTTCTGTCCGTTGTGGCCGTGGACACACTTGGATTCTTAAGTGCGTTCCTTTGAAGCGTCCTGTCCTCGCACTTAAATAGGTGATCTCCTACAAGGTATACTACTATACCCCACTTCACAAGTGTTAGGAATCATTAAAAGTTTCCCAACCTTAACCTTAACCATTTGAGGATCGTTAAAGGTTTGGAAGCTTAACATTTACCTACCATGCAGGTAGCACTTTAATGTCTATCGCGGGAACGTCTTTGGATTCATGTTTCTTAACAAAAGTCATAATCTGAAGTGCTCTTTCTTCCACCGAAGCGCTCAACTGAACCTTTTGCAGCTTAGTTTTCCCATTGAACCAAATTCTTGGGATCTCCAGTCAGTATGGTTGGGTTACCACCGCAAAGGTTTGAATTGTTTGGATTTTTAAGCCCATTCCCCTAGACAGGCAGAACTCTTGATCTTCGGGTAGTCCCTTAGTTAAAGGGTCTGCTATATCCTTTGATTAGTAATCAAGGAACTGACACCCGTGATGATCAATTGCCATACAGTCTCATATCTCCGACAGATCCGACAGATATGTCCAGACGTCGTCATCCGTGCCCTTCTTGAAGACGACCGGCTAGCCACAGTGTATAACTGCTGAAGGTACGGGTTTCTCCTAATAAGGTACGTCTTCTAAGTAGTCGTGAAGTTACTCAACTTCCTTCATGCTTTGTATAAATCGATAAACTCCGATTCCATCATGAATCGGTCGATGTAATTTTTCTTAGAGGATTTTTTTCCAAGACCTACCATACACATTTACTTTTGGCATTGGTGTTCTTCATATCTGATGTCCAGTTTGCATCATTGTGTTCTTCCAGAACCGCTGGACATCCAGAGTACCATAATCCGTAGATAAGCGAATATTTTAGATATCGTCATATCCTACTCAACGCCTTCTATCGATCATTTCCAGAATCACGAGTGAACCTTAGTTCAACTGATCTGCTTTGTAGGCCGATACCAGGTCAGTTGTAGTGTGTACAATACATTGAACTACATGTGACCTGCACATATCACTCCTTGTATATGGGTGCACCATGATTCCAATCAGTTCTATAATTCATATCCATTTGTGGCTTCAACGAGACTGTCAACTATCTCACAACTAAGTTTAGAGTTAGACCAGTCCGTTAGATGTCTTAGAAATCCAATTCCTAAGATGTCATTTGTGATACCCATATCTTTTGTTTCAATATAACTTCCACTTTCAAACTGTTGGTTTTTCCAACTGTTGGCTTTCTAACTTCAGAGTCAATATTTCTGTTGTCAGATTCATTGTTTCTGTTTTATCTAAAACTTCTAGGACCAAAATGTAAACATTTCAAGGACCATAATGAAAGTTCAGGAATAAGCCCAACAGTCCAACAAACCAACTCTGATCCTCCCCTTCCAACTCTCCGGTTAGAAAGGCTGTTTCAACATCTATGTCACGCAAGACTGCAGTGGCCCTGGATGTTAAGCTATTCACAGGGGAGCACATATACAAGTAGCCTAGGCCTTATACACATCAGTAGATCCATCTACTTTGTACTCAATTTTGAGTATCCACTTTTACAACCCAAAGATTCTTTTCCCAGAGGAAGATCAACCATTACACAAGTATGGTTCTATATGATGGAATCTATTTTTCTCTTTGTAACTTCTTTCCAAAGCAGCGCTTCTGGAGATGATAATTATTTATTAATTGTCCATGGTTCGTTCTCAACCATACAAGCTAGAAGGCCTGGAACAAGTCTTTGTCCCCTCTTTGCTCCGCCTCAGTTCAACATCTTGAATCCCTGATTTCTGTAGATCTAGAATATTAAGTTCCGGATAATCAGCAACTTCCAAGTCCTGTAGCTCTGGAACGTCTGGTTCCGGACAGTCAGGCACTCGCAGGTTCTTGTTAACCTCGAGCAATTACTTTTTTTTCCCTTCTCAAGGAAAGTTATCTTCAAAGAGTTTAGCATTCTTTGACACTAAGAGGTGACAAGCACTACTGTTATTTGCAGATCTAATGGATATGCAATTTACAGTCTTAGGTCCAACTAGACATGTTTCGGTATTCCAACTTCTACCAAGCCACCCCACATCACAACATTTGTATGTGAGATCATTTCCATGTTTCACACGGAGAGTTATCCTTATCCTTATGCTTAGTTCTGTTGAGAATAGCATTAGCGGTAAGGATCTCCTTTCCCTACATATTTTGGGTGTACGGCTTTGCGCTTGGCTAACACCGTTATACTGAGGTGAGTGATGAACAATTGTTTAATGAACGATGCTTCACATTCTCCCCCTCTATCACTACGAATTCCTCAATCCGTAGGCTTAGTTAATTTTTAAATTCTGCTTTGTAGCGCTTATCCGCTTCAACAACTTCATCTTTCCTTTTCTACAAACAAAGGATGAAATATGTTGTACCATCATCAATGAAGGTCATAAAGTACTTGTCTCCTTCCTCTATTTTGTATAAACTTCAAATGACCCATGTAGATGTGACTAAGTTCTAGAGGAGCGGTGCTTCTTTCGCTATTCCTTTGACGGAATGGAAAAGTGATTTTGCCTCTTCGCCTACCTCACATTCATTTTGAGGATTTATCTCGACAAAAGGCAACAATCTCAACTTCGTTAGCTTTTGAATGACTTTCTATTTAACGTGTCTTAATATATGATGGCATAGATGCACAGATTACAAATATATCATTCATTTAGCTACAAACATATTGTACCATTCTTAGTTATTACAGACATGTTGGACTAGTCTCAAACCAGCTTGACCAACAACGTCTCTTAAACCAAGTGTTGGGACATGTATTACCTCATTTTAAAGTGATCCCATTCTCTAAAGTCCTATTGAGGACAACCTCTCCAACCCCTTCTACTTTATAGGTGGCGTTGCTTCACATGAACAACCTTTTGCCCGTGGTTAGGGCGTAACCGGATCATATGTGATCTGGATACTCTGGCCCACTCCAGTTGCTTAGGCAGACTGAGTGTCCAATTTCTTTTATGCCTTTCTTTTGGCTTTCAGATCAATTAAGACCTGGAAATTCTGGCCTACCTCACTAGGTGTCCAATATCATCCTATTAATTGAATTCTGGCCCACTCCAGTCGCCCGTAGGCTTTATACGACTGAGTGTCCAATATCATCTTATCAAATATATTCTGGCCCACTCCAGTCGCCCGTAGGCTTTGTACGACTGAGTGTCCAATATCATCCTATGAAGGATCTTCTGTCAAATAGTGTGACAGGTTCAACGTTTTAAGATAAGCCATTATCTTTTAGTCTTCTTCCCTTGTGATTGGTGCCCAGAGAAATCTCTGGCGCTTACTTAAGAGTGGTAACAGTTTTCGCACAGTCAGTGGATCTCTCTCCTTCGTATGTGCGAACAAACTTTACACACTTTTAATAATTACACCCAAAAGAGCGGATCTTTTAAGTTTTGTTAACAATAGTCCAATCTTTAACCGGGAAGGAATGAAATTCAATATCTGATTTTAGAGTGTAGGGAATATAAGTTTTTAATGAAAACACTTTCTTATTCCCAGCCTCGCTTTACACACTTTTATTCAGACATTAACTAAACATTTTATTGATAAGGAAGGATTAACTTAGACCTTTTGGATTCTGGCCCACTTCAGTTAGGCTGAGTGTCCAAATCCTCCTTACCATAATTCGGATCCTCTATTTTGGATAGATATAAGACTTTTGCGATATGATAGAACATCATCTTCAACCTTCTCCTCTTGTCCCAGTTGACATCCTCAGCCTCTCGTGGGCGCTTGTTTCCACCACCCTCGGGAGCGGTGACACCAACTCGTCCTTGATCTTTAGCCGTACTAGCATGACTATCAGCAGTATCTTGAAGCTCAGCATCAGATTCAGAGATCCCTTCTTTGACGAAAACAGAGTTGTAACTGTCGTCAAAGAGAGAACCATAACTAGGCCCAATCTTGAAAGCACGTTTGTGGTTTGAACTGTTAGCAAAACTCTCAACAGAACTGTTTTCAAGAAGAAAACCACAGCCAAATTTGGTCACACACTTGTCGACCAACATATTTTGAATCACTAATACAATCTTGTCTTAAACTTGTTGGATTATGTAAAGCAACAACGGGAATAGTAAATAACTATTACAGTGATCGAAAGGATAAATAACAAAGAGGACAACAAGTTGTCAATATCTTGATCTTGAATTGGAACTTCAAATATGGAACTTGTATTCGGAAATACAAGAACATGAACTGATACACTTGTGGCTTGTAGATCCGCTGAGAATATGAATGGTTAGAATCCTTCGTCTGATAAGTTAACACATGAAACATTTAGCAACCAATTAGATAAACACAACACCACCGGCTAAATCGAGAGATGACTCTCTGTCTTTAAGACAATATTTCCCCCATATATAGGCTTTACGGAAGTGTGGACAATAGTCTCTCAAGATGAAACAACAAACTATCAAGTGTGCAAATCCTACACAAATGATCTCAGCGAAGAACACGAATAATGAAGATTGCTAAGAGAAGGATTGCTTATCAGGAAAATCTGATCTCTTTGTGGTGTTGTATACTTGTTTTTCTGTTCATATGTGCATATATATTCTTGGTCATCTATAGAATTGAGCCAAGGCTTCAATTTACAGGTGTGCAAGATGGTCTCTTCAAGTGCCCCACAATGGCAATCAATTGCCATATAATGGATGGCATTTAACCCCCAAGTAATGCAGCAACATAATGGTCCAAGTAATGACCATTATTGGGTGGATTCAATGCCATTGAAATCGCCTCAACAGCCAAACCTTTGGGATTCCATCGAACAAACACTGCCTGGGAAGCGTCGCGGCTCCAGTAACCAAAAATTGGAATTAGCGCCGGGCGCTACTAGGGGGGTGCCGCGGTGCTCCGGCGCCGCAGCCCTTCTCGGCTTCGCGGCCCTTTTCCGACCCGTTCCATGTTACACCTCGCACAATCCTTCCTTCGTTTACCAATGTGGAACACTTGTCATTTAGCAAATAACCATCCATCATTCTATGTCTCAAACATTTCACTTACGTACCAATATCTCTTTCATTAACGAAATTTACGATACTTCGCACTAAGAATGCACGTGTGTGGAAATAATATTTCCGACGTGCGGGACCCAATTATTCGAGTCATAAATAATGGGATAAACTTAATTCCACATTAGTAAATTTCCAACAGATTCACGTTGCATCCATTGTTCTAACTTTAGCATCAAAGAGGTTGGTAACGTTCGTATATGATATTCACTTGCGTGGTTAATAATTGCTTAACCTGTTGTATTCACATTTTATGTTGATATTTCACATTTGAGAGTTTGAGGTCTATAACATCCTCATTTTCCCCTGAACTGGGAAACCTGTTATTGAAAAATAAACAGTAAGATATGTTAATAAATAAAATGGATTTATCTTCAGGGTGCTGTGATAGTAGAAGACAGGAATCTTCCTGAAGATGCTGAGCAAGACTTTGTCATCTCAGAAAAAATATCAGATACTCTGAAGGAGGATTTGGCATGGGGAACCTATTTTCTGTTGCGCAACACGAGCACCATATCCGTGGTATGTATCTATAGACATGATTGTGTCAACATGGAGTAGTCACAGCAAATTACAAGAAAATAGTGCAACCACCATGTTAAGTTTCAAAACTTATGACCGCGAAGATCATGTTGGTTTTGTAGCTTTTCTCACTTCAAGATACAATTTGTGCTCGTGGCAACTGGAGAACACCAAAAGATGTATTGAAAGCTCAGTTATGTGACTGGTTTGAGAAACAGATCCAGCAAAGTGGTGTCCGTGATTTGAAGGAGACTATATTTTCCACAGGTCTCAGGTATCAATTATTTCATGTGTTTCTAAAAGAGATAGTTCCGTTCAAATATTAATTTACCCTTCCCGCAGTGTGAATGAAGGTGAAAACTACACTTTGTTGTATTACAACTAAATTATGATATTGTGCTTCTTCACATTTTTGTGATATTTAGACTCTGAACTGTGGGAGATGCTTCAAAAAGGAACCCGCTCTCTCCATGTGTAACCGGTAATACAAGCTGAAACCTTAGATTCCAGCCAGAACTGGAAGAATGATGGTTTTGTGTTTGTGGCTTCCAGCAACAGTTAAGCATACAACAACAAAGACAGAGCCTGGGTTGGAGCTGTCGCAAAGAAGCTTGAAGGTAAGTGCATCCGTGCAGATCTATAGAGGCTCTAATATTTCTTCAAAATATGCTATAAACAATTGTTCAAAAGTTTCTCATTAAGCTAATTTAATGACATCCATAAAGCTTCAAAGTTGCGATTAGGTGCAAGCTTGGTAGTAGATATGCTGTGTAGTAGTTGAGTTTCCCCCTTTGTTGACATCTGTTAGTTCTACTCGCTGCCCTAGGCAAACATTTAAGTTAACCTTTTTGCTGTTAGAGGTCTTATTTCTTTACCATAGACTTAAATCAGGAAAGTGTTCAGTGTTTACTTTTGCAAAAAAGCTTCACCCATGGTGTATTATTGCATGCTTGACACACTATTTTGAAAAATATAGTGAAGAAGAAGAGTTTAATTTTAGTAGATGGTACTTAATAAGCTTGCGATAGAGACTATCCATGACATTTTATTTTGAATGTATTTAATAATTCAGCTTTCTGCTGGTGAAATTTAATAGCTAGTCTTTCTGATTTAGGCTTTATGTGCTACACCACCCTTTCCTTCCTCGCCCACTAAGTAAAGAAAACAAGTGAAAACTTAGTTTCTGACTATAGCAAGGGAGCGGCTAGTATCCAGAACTTATGATATTATAAGCAGCATTCAAGACTCCGTGGTATTTGTAAATTAATTGAAGTCTTTCCCCGCCAGCAGTCTATAGACACAAATTTTTGTATGAAGTAGTAGATCCTCTTTTGGTTCAACCCTCCTGAATATAAGCTTATTCATTTCTGTCCATAAACCAGGCTACATTCTGCCAGCTGATAGGGCATGTAGCATCATATAAAGTAGGGATGCAATAATATGGTCAAGAGGTGCATGTCACCTGAACATCCCAGTAATCCATGTTCCCATTTCATATCCGATGTGGGACTCTTAACATATACATCATTGGCCCTCATAAGTTTCAGAAAAATTGTCGATACTAAACCTAATCATGTCCAAAAATTCCACGCAAGGACATTAGCACAATTTTGTCCAAGTGTTACAGCCTGCAAGGACAATTGGTCCTCTTGATTTTTGACATCAAGATGCTGAACCGTTAGATTAGGATCTTTCACATCTGAATTCTCTAGACAGAGCTTGCACTGAGTAGCTTAGTTTGGTTCTGATTTGAATACTGTTTGAAATGTTCTGGGGATAAACTGTTTCTGGGACGAAGAATCTTTGTTTAAACCACATTTACTGTCTGCTTCAATCCGAAGGTTTCTAAATCTGCATAGTGGTACTTGTAAAAAGAAATATCACCAAAGAGATAAGAGGACCCTATTGAGAATGTGGGTGGAAATCTATAACAGAGTCCAACCACAATGACCGAATTGATTATCTTCATGCATAAGGATACTAGATATCCTAATAGAAAAAAAAGAGTGCTTATTTATTGATATTAGTGGGTCATGATGTTGTGGTAGATCAAACTGGGGGTAATGTAGGTGACAATAACTTCTGTTTGATAAGTAATGTGGTGGCAACACTCTTTCTAATAAGTGCTTCACTATGGAGTTCGGATGCGACCCGATGCATTAATGTTGGTATAGTTGCATTCATGTAGGCGACACAGTTATGGACCATCAGTAGGTTCGAGCAATATTGAGTAATAACTCCAAATATTTTGAACGAACACCATGAATATGATGAACCATTAAAATTCTTCTCTCTTGGTTTGTAAATTATTTACCTTAAGCTTGTCCCAAAAAATAATACTGCATATGTACATCTCAACACTAAAGATTCTTTTGAAACACCAAATCTGGATAGCATTTTCTTGGAGAATATTACACGCTTTAATTACCAAAAACAGGTTAATGAAAATTTATGAGAGTTTTAGTTCCATATCCCAGCCTTCTAATGGGAAGCTGGCAAAACTTTTTTATGGTGCGCAGCAAATTAATGACCCAGAATACGGCTTCCTTTAGTCTGTAGGACCTCTCCATCTGGTTACAACTTCCTTAATGCTTTTATTTGCTTTAGTTGTCCTTTCTCTATTAATTTGCTCCAAATTACCTTATTCTCATTTCTGTTTGAGCATGTCAGGATATTGCAAATGATCCATCATAAGAATAGTTTTGTGCATAGGGGAAATTGCTATCCGTTCTATGAAGTTCAGAGATAAAAAATTATTCCTTTGTTCTTTAGGCTTTGTTGTGATTACTTTCTCCTTTACAGAAGTGCCTAGTGCGAGATATGTCTTCCTTTTCTTTGTGTTCTTTAAACAGTTAAAAGCCAACCGTATATTGTTGGGAAACACGGCAAATATAACCGTAAATGTAATATTTATTGATAAGCAAGTACGAGTAATGCTCGAGTTGTCCCGGGCATTGTCCTACGACATTATTTTAGTAATGTGAAATGTTTTCCGGGGATTACAAGCCTTCTCTATAAGAGGAGCGGGAACAACAAAATTTCAATAACAAAACCATTAAGTCGGAGAGAGGGTAGGTATGATGGATTAATGGTTAGGCTAACTCTTCTGATTCTCGCTTAGTTCATAGAAATGATGAAGTTAGAAGGGGTATATATAGGCATAAAAGAGATGTGAATAAATACGGGCGCAAAACATGTCCTTTTTTGCATCCTTTGATAAAGGAATATTAGGTAACACGTTTCTTAGCCACTCAGCCTCAGAACTAGCTAACTCCAAAGCTACAAACTTTGACTCCATATTTTATCTAGTAATAATTGTCTGCTTAGCTGATCTCCACGTTATTGCGCCACAACCAAGGGTGAGCACATAACTGTTGGAAATTTACTAATGTGGAATTAAGTATATCCCATTAATTTATGACTCGAACAATTGGGGCCCGCACATCGGAAACGTCGTTTCCACACACGTGCACACGTAGTGCCAAGTATCGCAAATTTCATTAGTGAAAGAGATATTGGTATGTATGTACTACGTTTGAGACATAGAATTATGGACGGTTATTGGCCAAATGATGATGTATTCCACTTTGGTAAAATAAGGAAGAAGTGTAAGATGAAACGTGTCGGAAATTGCCGCGAAGCTAATTGGGTCTTCAGTTACTGGAGCTACGGCGCTAATTCACAGGGCCGCGGCGCTTCGAAGGCAGAATGCTACGACGAGAAGTTGGAAAGTTCTGACCTTTTGGCTGGTTTTGGAGCATTGATTCTACATTACTTGACACATGAATTCAGCCATTTTTTGGCTGAATGTAACCTCTCAATTAAGTGTCATTACATGGCTATTGAAGGTCATTAGTTGGCTAGTTGAGGGATCTTCTCCTTAAACTATAAATTGAGTCATTTGGCTCAATTGAAGAACACTACACAACACTTAGAAAATACTCCAGAATTTTCTGAATTCATCTTATTCCTCTCTAGCAAAGTTACTATACTCAAAGTTCTTCAAGAGTAACACTTGAGTTTCCTTTTCTCAATTGTTAAGTTGTTGTTGTATCTTGGGAGACTATTGCCCGACAAAGTAAAAAGGAGATATACAGGGCAATCTTGTCTTAAAGACAAAGTGTCATCACTCGACTCAGCAAATCATACAAACAGTTTGTTAAGTTCTTGATTTCCAGTTTATTGTAATATTTAGTTTATCAGTTCTTACCATTGTAATAGTTACTTACTTCCCGTTCCCTGAAACAATTGTATCCCATTAATTTTAAGACAAGATTTTGTTGTAAGTACTTAGAAAAATGATTGGAAGAGAACAAATTACTTCTGATTCTGCTGCTGCTGCTGCTCAAGGCAATCCCTCTGCCTTCCCCACTACTCAAGGCACACCTAATTCCTTTCCGGTTGCTCAAGGCTCATCCAACGCCTTTACTGCCGCTCAAGGGAACGCTGTCGTTCTTCCACCCGCTGGATTCCACCATGAACGCCCTGAAAAGTTTATGGGCTCAAACTTCAAGAGATGGCAACAGAAGATGATATTCTATTTGACTGTTATGGGAATGACACGTTTCCTAACAGAAGATCCTCCACAAGCTGGAGATGAAATGGACCTTTCGCCTTCTGAAACGGCTGAAGGGGGCCTAGGTATCCATATCATTAATGGCATGAAGATGGTTCTTGATGCATGGAGTCATAGTGATTTCATGTGTAAGAATTACATATTGAACTGCTTGTCAGATCCTCTCTACACGGTGTATTGCACTGTAGGCACCGCTAAAGAGTTGTGGGAGAAACTGCGAAAGAAGTACAACGAACAAGATGCAGGTACTAAGAAATTCATCGTTGGAAAATTTTTAAAATTTCAAATGGTGGATAGTAAAACAGTGATGTCCCAAGTCTAGGAATTCCAAATGATTCTAGATCACCTGGATTTGGAAGGTATGAAACCAAATGAGCAATTTTTTGTTGCATCACTGATTGAAAAGTTACCTTCCTCGTGGAATGAGTTACGTAAAACTCAAAAAAAAGGAAATGACCTTTGAAGAACTTATTATCAAACTCCAAATTCAGAAAGATAATAAGACGGCCTTACCTAGGGGTAAACAACCCGCTGAGGCAAAGGCAAATCTGGCTGAGGCCAAAGGGAACCCAAGCAAGAAACGCAAGTTCCAGAAAGACGGCAAGACCCAAGTGACAGAAAAGTTCAAAGGAAACTGTCACCACTATGGGAAACCTGGTCACATGATCAAGAATTGCCGCAAGCTCAAGACTGAGCAACAAAAGAAGGCCAAGGCTAAGGGCAAGACACAGGTTAACGTCGTCAAAGATAAGTTTCTGGACGACATGATTGAGGAGTTCTCACCGGTGGTGCTAGAAGCAAACCTTGTTGAGAATCTCATGCAATGGTGGATGGACACATGTGCTACAAGACACATCTGTTCCAATAGAGATCCATTCTCCACTTATACACCGGTTACAAACAAGAAGTTGTTCATGGACAACAACGCTTCCTCTGACGTGCTGAGGGTAGGAAAGGTAGTCCTGAATATGACTTTTGGAAAGGAGTTCACTCTGAAGGAGCTAATGCGTGTTCCTGAGATTAGGAGAAATTTAATTTCAGGTCATTTATTAGTTAATGCTGGTTTTAGGCTAGTGTTTGAGTCCAATAAATTTGTAATCACTAAGAATGGAATGTTTGTGGGAAGAGGATTCGTCTGTGAAGGCCTCTTCAAAGTTAACGACATGTCTGTATTACGTACAAGCAATAATATTGAAGTTTCTTCTTACTTGCTTGAGTCCTCTAATGTATGGCATCATAGATTATGGCATGTCAACTATAAGTCCATCCAAAGGTTGGTAAAGTTAGAGTTGTTGCCGTCTATCGACGTAAACCCTCAACATAAGTGTGAGGTGTGCGTAGAGGCAAAACTCACAAAGATTCCTTTTCGATTCGTCAAAAGGAATACCGTTCCTCTAGAACTTATTCACACAGATATATGTGATTTGAAGTTTGCACAAACTAGGAGGGAGAACAAGTACTTTGTGACATTCATTGATGATAGCACAAGGTATTGTTACCTTTACTTGTTGAAAAGTAAGGATGAAGCCTTTGAAGCATTCCGACATTACAAAGCAGAAGTTGAGAACCAACTAAGCATGCGGATTAAATCCATTCGCAGTGATAGAGGGGGAGATTATGTAGCGCCATTTGAGAAATATTGTGCTGAATCGGGCATTATTCATCAAACGACGGCTCCATACTCACCTCAGTCGAACGGTGTGGCAGAATGCAAGAACCACACATTGAAGGAAATGATGAATGCCTTGCTCATTATTTCCGATCTTCCACAAAACATGTGGGGAGAATCTGTCCTTGCCGCTAAAACGATTCTTAATAGAGTCTCACATAAGGGTAAGGACAAAACTTTATATGAATCATGAAAAGAAAAGAAACTCACCTATAAATATTTAAAGGCGTGGGGTTGTTTGGCAAATGTCGAAGTACCCAAGCCAAATCAGGTTAAGATTGGGCCTAAGACTATAGATTGCATTTTCATCGGATATGCAAATAATAGTAGTGCTTATCACTTCTTAGTGCATAAGTCATATATTCCAGATATCCACGGGGGTACAATCATGGAATCAAGGAATGCTCAATTCTTTGAAAAAACCTTTCCTAGAAAGGTAAAAGACATAACCTCTCGCAAACGAAGTTATGAACAAAGCTCTCAGGAACCGGGAGTCGTTGATGGCCCGATTATAGATGGTTCAGATCTAGTGGACCTCGAAGTGGCTGAATATCCGGAATCTAGTGTTCCAGACTCTCAGAACTCGGAGACTCCATAGATGGAACTAAGGCGAAGTAAAAGCGCCAGGAAGGATAAATCCTTCGGTCCTGACTTTGTAGCTTATATGGTTAATGATGAACCAAGGACAATTGCTGAAGCATTGTCAACTCCAGAGGCACCGCTCTGGAAAGAAGCTATTGAGAGTAAAATAGACATCATTCTGCATAACCATACTTGGGAGTTAGTTGATCTTTTTTCGGGACATAAACCGTTGGGTTGTAAATAGATACTCAAATGGAAGTATAAAACAAATGGGTCTATAGATAAGTACAAGGCTAGATTGGTAGTCAAGGGCTATCGGCAAAAAGAAGGCCTTGACTATTTTGACACGTACTCCCCGGTGTCTCGGATGACGTCCATACGGGTATTCATTGTGATCGCAGCGTTGCGTGACATTGAGATACATCAAATGGATGTTAAGATAACCTTCCTAAATGGTGATTTGAAAGAAGAAATCTATATGAAACAACCCGAGAGGTATGTGGTTCCAGGGCAAGAAAAGAAAGTATATCGGCTTGTCAAATCTCTGTACGGGCTGAAACAAGCCCCGAAGCAATGGCATGAAAAATTTGATAGTACTCTACTATACATGAAAGGTAACTCTGACTCGTTCATCATAATATGCCTGTATGTAGACGATATGTTGATCACATGGAGCAGTCCTAATTTGATTCTAGAGACTAAGAACACGTTGAAACAATGCTTCGACATGAAGGATATGTGTATCACATATGTCATCTTAGGGATAAAGATCTCTAAGACATCTGACGGACTGGTCTTATCTCAGTATCACTACATCGAGGATGTGTTGAGAAAGTTTAGGATGTTTGACAGTTCGCCTATAAAGTCACCAACGAATAGAAATCAAAAGCTTGATAAAAATCATGGTGCACCCGTATGTCAAGAGCAATATGCATAGGTGATTGGTAGTTTAATGTACATAAAAAACTGCACCCGACCTGATATTGCTTATGCAGTCAACAAGTTGGCTAGGTTTCCCCGTAATCCAAGTAATGATCATTGGAAGGCATTGAATTAGGTACTACAATACCTGAAATACACGCTAACTTACGGGTTGCATTATTCGAGACATCCAACCGTACTAGAGGGGTACAATGATGCAAACTGGATATCTGATATAGAGAACACTAAATCCACCAGTGGGTATGTATTTACAATTGGTGGTGGAGCTGTGTCTTGAAAATCCTCTAAGTAAACTTGCATCGCCCGATCCACGATGGAATCAGAGTTTATCATTTTAGACCAAGCAGGAGAAGAAGCTGAGTGGATTCACGACTTCTTAGAGGATGTTCCTTGTTGGAACAAACCCATACCTTCTTTAATGATCCACTGCGACAACCAGTCGGCTCTAGGAAGGGCACAGAATTCTATGTACAACGGAAACTCTTGTCATATTCGACGGAGACATAAGATCGTTAGACAGCTGATCACCACGGGTATAATATCCATTGATTACATAAAATCAAAGGATAACATAGCTGATCCACTAACAAAGGGCCCCCACAACATAGGGATTAGCACACCCAAGGATCAAATGTTCTGCCTGTCTAGGGGAATGGGCTTAAAATCCAAGGTATAAGGACCAATACGGTGGTAACCCAACATTACTAACTGGAGATCCCAGGAATTAGGTTCAATGAGAAAACTAAGATGTAAAGGTTCAGTTGATCGCTTCGGTGGAAGTATGAGCACTTCGGATAGTGATTTCTGTAAAGAAACACCATATCCAAGGTCGTTCCCACGATAGACTATAAGTGCTATCTGCAGTGTGGGTAAAGGTTAAGTTTCCAAAACCTTTAATGATCCTCATCGGTTGAGGTTAGGTTTGGAGAAACTTTTAATGGTTCCTAACACTTGTAAAGTGGGGTATAGCAGGATATCTTATAGGAGACCACCTATTTAAGTTCGAGGACAGACCGTCTCAAATTAACACACTTAAGAATCCAAGAAGTGTCCACGGCCACAAAGGACAAAACATTACGAAGAACTGAGTAAAGGAAGTTGTTGTGTTGGTACAATTGACTTGGCTTATACTAAACACTGATGGTTCAAGAAATCATGTTCACAGCGGAGTAAGTAAGTCCGATGGGATTCAACTATGGAGGGTTCAAAGAGTATGCTACCTATCCAGATGCAACATCGGTCCGCTGAACGATTGCTGGAAAAGGAACCATGTGTGTGAGCCAAAATCTCTTTCAAGAGGGGATTGTTGGAAATTTACTAATGTGGAATTAAGTATATCCCATTAATTTATGACTCAAATAATTGGGGCTCGCACGTCGGAAACGTCATTTCCACACACGTGCACACGTAGTGCCACGTATCGCAAATTTCATTAGTGAAAGAGATATTGGTACATATGTACTACGTTTGAGACATAGAATTATGGACGGCTATTGGCCAAATGATGATGTATTCCACTTTGGTAAAAGAAGGAATAAGTGTACGAAGTGTAAGCTAAAACATGTCGGAAATTATCGCGGAACCGCGAAGGGCCGCGGCGCAGCCCCGTAGGAACCGAGGAGCCGGAGCGTCGCGGCGCTAATTGGGTCTTTAGTTACTGGAGCCGCGACGCTAATTCACAGAGCCGCGGCACTTCGGAGGAAGAATGCTACGACGGGAAGTTGGAAAGTTCTGACCTTTGGGCTGATTTTGGAGCATTGATTCTCCATTACTTGGCACATGAATTCAGCCATTATTTGGCTGAATGTAACCTCTCAATTAAGTGCCATTACATGGTTATTGAAGGCCATTAGTTGGCTAGTTGAGTGGTCTTCTCCTTACACTATAAATTGAGGCATTTGGTTCAATTGAAGAACACTACATAACACTTAGAAGATACTCCAGAACTTTCTGAATCCATCTTCTTCCTCTCTAGCAAAGTTACTATACTCAAAGTTCTTCAAGAGTAACACTTGAGTTTCCTTTGCTCAATTGTTAAGTTATTGTTGTATCTTGGGAGACTATTGCCCGACAACGTAAAATGAGACATACGGGGCAATCTTGTCTTAAAGACAGAGTGTCATCACTCGACTCAGCAAATCACACAAGCAGTTTGTTAAGTTCTTGATTTCCAGTTTATTGTAATATTTAGTTTATCCTTTCTTACCATTGTAATAGTTACTTCCTGTTCCCTGAAACAATTGTATCTCAACAATAACCACTAGTAAATTTTGTCTCATCTGGATCAGAGATCTAGTTTGCATCACAATACCTTCTAAGGTAGAAGGAAATCGATTATACATGATATTATAATTCACAGTTCCTTCCAAATATTTCATCAGTCTATTTAATACAAACCAATGTTCTTGATTGGAATTATGAGTGTGTCTGCTTAGTCTACACACAATATAGGCTATATCAGGCCTTATAAAATTCATTGAATGCATCAGACTCCCAATAATTTGAATATATTTAGACTGTGCACTGGGTCATCATTATTATTTTTCAACTGAGAGTCAGCATTATCATGAGTGATCACAAGTTTCACCTCAAAACATTCAAACTTCTTATGAAGTCTCTACACATAATGTTCTTGTGACAACATCATGTTCTCACTCCTTATAACTTTAAATCCCAATATCATATTTACTTCACCCAAATCTTTCATGTCAAAATTAGCAGACAAAAAATTATTGGTACTCTTCACAATATTCAAACTTGTACCAAATATAAGCATGTCTTCAACATATAAGTATATTATCACATAATCATTGTTCACAACTTTAGTACATTTATCGACCTCAATAGAAGAAAAACGTCTCTCATAAAGACTTGATCAAATTTCTCATGCCACTATTTAAGAGCTTGTTTAAGGCCATAAAGCGATTTCATTAGTTTACAAATTTTATTTTCTAGTTTAGGAATAAGATATCCCTCAGGCTGAACCATATAAGTCTCTTCTTCTAAATCACCAAAAAAGAGCAGTCTGGTGCACTAAGCTCCCGCTATGCGCGGGGTCCGGGGAAGGGCCGGACCACAAGGGTCTATTGTACGCAACCTTACGTTATTCTAAATCACCATTTTGAAAAAAATTGACATTCATTTGATGGATAAAAAGCTTATGAATAGAGGCTAAGACAATTAAAACTCGAATAGAAGAAATTCTAGTCACGAATGTAAATGTATCAACTAATCAATATTTTGTTTCTGAGAAAATACTTTTCCTGCTAAACGAGCTGTATATTTATTTATAGAGAAACCAAATTAAGTTTCTTTTTGAAAATCCATTTACAACCAATAGGTTTTTCATCGGGAGGCAAATCGGTCAAAACCATGTTTTAAGTTTCTACTCTTATTGCCTCTTTCCAACGCTCATGATTAGAAAAAGATATAGCTTCAAAATAATTTGATGGTTCATTATCGATAAGAAAAGTTTGAAATCGTCTTCATAAGGAAAAGATTATTTCTTAGGCCTTTTGCTCCTTTTCAATTCCTCACTAGAGGTAATCTCATTATTTCTTTCAACAGGTGCATGAGAAATTTTATCAGACAGTGGAAAAACATGTTTAAATAATTCAACATTCTTTGTCTCAATTATAGTATTGCAATCAACCACGCCACTTTTTAAAACCAGAAATCGATATGCAACACTATGTTCAACATATCCAATAAGCATGCAAACAAAAGTTTTAGTACCTATTTTTCTCTTTTTAGGTTCAGGCAAAATAACTTTAGAAAGACACCCCCACACATTCAAATTTTGTTGACATAATAAGTATTTCAAAAGATTACTATTGGCCAATATGGAAGGCGATTTACCTGTGCCAAAATTGTTGGACCTTCATTTGGTCAAATTTCTTGTTGGTCTATGTAGAGGTGAATGACACTTGTCACATCTGGTGGATGAGTTACAGTGACACTTGTCATCATCTTTCACCAGAGTGACACATGTCATTTCGTTGGACTTGCAGCGTGACACATGTCACAATCAAACATACACTTTTTTCTTACGCCTATATATACCTCATTCTTACACTTCATCATTTTGATGAACTAAGAGAGAATTAGAAGAGTTGGCCTAACTATCAGTCCATCATATTTATCCTCTCTCCGACTTAATGGTTTTGTAATTGAAATTTTGTTGTTCCTGCTCCTTTTATAGAGAAGGCTTGTTTAATCCGGGGAAAACATTTCACATTGCTGAAATGGTATCTTAGGACATTGCCCAGCACGACTCAAATATTACTTATACTTGCTTATCAATAAATATTACATTTACTGTTGTATTTTCCCTTGTTTCCAAACTCTCCCGATTCTCTCTTAATTTATTAAAACGATGAAGTCAGAATGAGGTATATATAGGCGTAAGAAAAAGGTGTCTTTGTGTATGATTGTGACACGTGTCACCCTGCTAGTCCAGCGACATGAACATGTCACTCTCTAGTGAAAGGATGGTGACAAGTGTCATTATGACTCATCCACAAGATGTGACAAGTGTCATTCACCTCTACATAGATCAATAGAGATTTGACCAAATGAAGGTCCAACAATTTTGGCACGTGGAAATGGCCTCCCATATTGGCCAATTTTAATCTTTTGAAATACTTATTTAGCCAACAAGAATGAGGTCTAAGGTTAGTCGTTGGTTCGTATGTAAATTTGGATTGAATAGTCTCTTATTTTTCAAGGCTTTGGCGATTTATCTTCACCATGTCAAACGTTTCAGTTTAAAGTGTACAGCATTCTGTGACAATTTTCTTTCTTCCTTTATAGACAGAATTTGAAACCTCCTTGTACTCTGTTGACTCTTTATTTGAGGGAGTTCTTTCAATTGTGCAATTAGAACTACAACTACTTTTTAAGTCTTCGAAATGCTATGACTGAAATTTGCTTCTTTAATGTGTAAGAATATACAACTAATGATGAATCTTTATAGAGTAAGCGAGGAGCAAGAATCTAAAGAGACAAAAGGAAAAAAGTAAATAAAACACACAATGATTTAGCTTCTCCATTAGCTGGAAACTAGGCCTAGAGCACGGAGATGGAATTGATACCACAATGCAACTTGAGCTTCCCTTGGCGAAACCTCAAGTAAAAGAAAAAGAGGGGTATTATTGAAACTTTTTAGAGGTACAATTTCTGTATTCTGGCTTTTAGGCGACATGGGCAAAAATATATTCTCAGATTTTATCAGCTGTTTAATAAGTTGCTTATTGTGATCCAACATTTTTGTAACATTCTTTTGACAGCAGTATTTTGTGAATTTCTCTCTTGGCTGCATCTGTCTTTCATATCTCTCCATTCATGTACTCTTTACAAGATATCTCAGTGTTGCCTACAGTCCCTTTAGCCTCTTAGTGTTTGCTTCTTATAAAAACTTCTCCAAGCCATAGACCAGGTTCTGCCAAGGGAAAACAAAGAGTATGTTGTGTAGTCTGTAAAATCGATGCTGAAATATGTTAAGAAATGGTTAGTCGATAGGTACCTTGAGGCAAACAACTTTTCTAATAGCCAGAATCAAGCCTGGCATGAGACATTGCACATCTGTGATATCATGCTTTAGTGTGTAAACCTGATGAACAAGAATCATAGATGAGATTCTCAAAATGCAAGGGGGATTAATGGCCACTGTCTACCATCGCGAACTGAGAGTACAGTTCAGAAGCACACATCTCCTGGCCTTGAGAAGTAAACTGATGTACTAGATGGGAGCCCTGGTAGAACCAAGCTGTGAACACGTACTCCGTCTTCCCCAAGAACTTAACCCCTTGCCTTGCAGAACAGAAGATAAAAGCAGCCAAATATCAGAATGTTCCTGAAATGAAGAAATTGCCTAGTCCATAGATCCAATTACTCCAACGTTCTGCTGGGTTATAAACGCTCTCATGTTATTTAGTTTAGCTTATTTTGAAGTTTTACCAGTTCATAGATCTTCTTTATGTTCAACTACAAGCTTGAAAACTATTAATTGCATGTTGCAACAGCGTCTGTAAGATTTGTTGCATCTTACCGGAATATCACTAGAAATGTCATCTCTGTTAAATATCCATAGCATATACATGATATACACGTGTATATCCTATGTATATTGGGCATCGATTGTGTATAGTTGACCGTGTATAGGGTCTATAGTTTAAGTAATGTTTTAGTCTCCTAGTTTAGGTAATGTTGTGGTGAAATTAGTATTGTACACTTACCATAATATTTGTATTACCATAATTGTATAGTTAGTGTCCAAGTAGAATAAGGTGTTAGGAATAAAATTCTCCTATTATGAAATATATAATTGTATATATACTCTTTCAATTAATGAAAATAATCAAGGGATTATTTCTTTTATGGTTTCAAAAGTCTAGGTCTTAAAATCCTCTCCAAACTCATTGCAAATTCGTCCGTCCTAAGCCTCGAAAACCGAGCCCCTCTTCTTGGGTTTTGTGCCGACGGTTCATCTTTTCTCCCAATTTTTTCTTCCAAATCCCTCAATCACATATTGTTCTATCAGTATGTCTACATCAAGGAATACGTTTCATTCTGCCCTTACAGTTTCTAACATCAAGAATAACATCCCTCTTATTCTTGAAATAGGAAACGTACAATATGCGACGTGGGCCGAACTGTTCAAAATTCACGCACGCTCGCATCAAGTCATCCATCACATAATCCTTGCGGCTTTTGAGAATACGGAGGTGCCAAGACACGAGGATGATCCTAAGTTATGGACGACTCTTGATGTCACTGTCCTTCAATGGACTTTTCATCCTACCGGTTCCAACAACTCGGGCCTAAATCGCAACAACGGTGGCGGCAAAAATAGACAAAATAAGAAAAATAATGGCAAGAATTGTGGCGGCAACACTAGCGGCAGTCGGAATAGTGGTGGTGGCGGTGGTGGCAGTGGTGGCCCTCGGGGCGGTCAGCAACAACAACAGTTTTGGGCCTCGCAGTGAGCCACATCTGCGATGTGATGGGCCAAACAACAAATTTCAACATTTCACCATCGGCGAGGTGGCGCCAGCAGTCGAGGCCCAACATACAGTGGCCCAATTTCAGTAATCCATCTGGGCCGATGCAACAAGCATGGGTACTTGGGCCTCAGCCCTAGTAGGCCCATCACGCAGTGGCCCCCGCTTCTACCGACATCGAAGCCGTAATGCACACTCTTGGATTAAATCCTCTGGACCCAAATTGGTATATGGACACCGGTGCCACTACCCACATGACATCCGATTCAAGTACTCTCTCGTTTTATTCCAATTTGAGTAACCCTCGTGACATAATTGTTGGTAATGATAATTCTATTACAATTCATGGTTATGGTCATAAAACTTTGTCCCCCCCACATCCACCCCTTATCTTGAGAAATACTCTACATGCCCCCAAATTGATTAAAAACTTAGTGTTTGTCCGTAAATTCACCACTTACAGTTTCGTGTTTATTGAATTTGATTCGTTTGGTTTCTCTGTAAAGGATTACAAAATGGGGAGTCCTCTCATGAGGTGTGATAGTAGGGGGGATCTTTATCCTATCACGCCAAGTTTCGGTCTATCGAGTCAAGCCTTGCCGTCAGCATTTGCAGCCCTTGCTCGTTCCTTATGGCATACTCGTCTTGGTCATCCGGGGTCGTCTATTTTGTCTCCCTTAGATAAAAATAATTGTATTTCATGTAAGGGTACGCGTAGTACTCCGAATTGTCATTCTTGTTCTTTAGGAAAAATTGTTAGGTTGCCGTTTGTAGACTCTAATTCTTATACTTTAATGTCATTTGATATTATTCATAGCGACTTATGGACATCTCTTGTTCTTAGTTCTTTGGGTCATCAGTATTATGTTTTCTTTTTGGATGATTATTCTAAATTTTTATGGACTTTTCCGCTAGCGAAAAAATCTCAAGTTTTTTCCATCTTCTTAAAATTTAGAGCTTTCATTAGAACCCAATTCGAACGAGAAATAAAAAATATTCAATGTGATAATAGCAGAGAATATGACAACGGGGTATTTCGGGAATTTGTGCAACTAATGGGATCAATTTTCATTTTTCTTGCCCTCATACGTCTTCACAAAATGGGAAAGCCGAATGCAAAATTCGTACCATTAATAACATTGTCCGAACTTTATTGATTCATGCTTTCGTACCCCCTTCGTTTTGGCATCATGCTCTACAAATGGCTACATATCTCCTTAACATTCTTCCTTCCAAAGGTTTGACATATTATTCCCCTCTTCAAATTTTATATAATAAGATTATTTCGTATTCACATCTTCGGATCTTTGGTTGCTTATGTTATCCATTATTTTTGTCCACCACAATTAACAAACTTCAAACCCGGTCTACTCTGTGTGTTTTTGGGTTTTCCGTCTAATCATCATGGTTACAAATGTTTTGGTTTATCCTCTAATAAAATCATCATTAGTCGCCATGTAATTTTTAATGAATTCCAATTCCCGTTTGCTAAGGTTAGTACTCCCGTCCCTAGTTCGTATAATTTTTTGGATGATGGTATCTCCCCGTATATTATTCACTATTTTTCGGAAGTCTCCCGCACCCCAAATCCGCCAGCGGGCCCACTGCCCACTGGCCCCACTGCCCCGTCAAGAGCTACAGTGCCCGCAACTGGGTCTTGTCCAATTACTGGGCCAGTGACCCAGCCCATTAACGTCACTGGTCCAGTCCGTGTTTCACCATCCCATTACCAAATTGGGCCAGCAGGCCCACTGCCTATTAGTCAGTCCGTCCCGAGTCCAAAATTTTTCCAAAATCCGCCCAATTCTTCTCCGAGTCATAGACCGGTCACTCATAGTAAACAGGGTGTTTTTCAACCAAAAGACATTTTAATTTAAATTCCAATGCTCTTAAATCACCTTTACCCCGTAATCTGGTGTCTGCATTAAATAACCCGAATTAGAAAATTGCTATGACCGATGAATATAATGCTCTTATTGATAATAATACGTGGGAGTTGGTGCCCCGTCCATCTGGTATTAATATTATTAGGTCTATATGGATTTTTGCTCATAAGGACAATTCAGACGGTTCGTTTGCAAGGCATAAGGCTCGACTTGTGAGTGATGGTAAGACTCAGCAGGTTGGTGTGGATTGTGGGGAAACGTTTAGTCTGGTGATTAATTCAGCTACCATTCGCACTATACTCAGCTTGGCTCTTTCGAAAGCATGGCTCATCCATCAGTTAGATGTAAAGAATGCTTTCTTACATAGTGATCTCAAGGAAACACTGTATATGCATCAGCCCCTGGGGTTTAGGACCCCGAATATCCTAATCATGTTTGTTTGTTGAAGAAGTCCTTATATGGGA
Organism: Anisodus acutangulus; assembly: GCA_029783415.1. Classification (NCBI taxonomy): domain Eukaryota; kingdom Viridiplantae; phylum Streptophyta; class Magnoliopsida; order Solanales; family Solanaceae; genus Anisodus; species Anisodus acutangulus. The sequence continues at coordinate 39,059,861 of CM056497.1, read as the reverse complement.
GTAGGGCAGTCTCCACGGGCATGGTATAAGAGGTTTGCCGACTATGTCTCGACTATTGGGTTCACTCACAGCAGGTCGGATAATTCCTTGTTCATATATCGTCGTGGTTCATCCTTGGCTTATATACTATTATATGTAGATGATATTATCTTGACTTCCTCTTCCGATGTCTTATGCCAGTCTATCATGACAATGCTCAGTTCTGAGTTTGCTATGAAAGACTTGGGGCCCTTGAGTTATTTTTTGGGGATTGCTGTCACTCGTTATGCAATTGGATTTTTCTTATCACAGAAGAAGTATGCAGCCAAGATCATTGAGAGGGCTGAGATGTCATCCTGTAAGTCCACTTCCACTCCAGTTGATCCTAAACCCAAATTGGGTGCTGCGGCCGACGCACCATATGAGGATCCGACCCGCTATCGCAGTCTTGTAGGGGCCCTTCAGTATCTTACATTCAGGAGACCAGATATTACGTATGTCGTACAACATGTGTGTTTGTTTATGTATGATCCCAGGGTTGAGCACATGAATGCGCTCAAACGCATCATTCGGTATATTCAGGGTATACTTGACTATGGCTTGCATTTATATCCTTCATCGACGTCCACACTTGTCTCGTATACAGATGCTGATTGGGGTGGCTGTCCAGGACACCGCAGCCCACGCCTGGCTATTGTATATTTCTTGGCAATAACTTGGTCTCATGGTCTCATAAACGCCGGGCCGACTTTGTCCCGATCCAGTGCCGAGGCCGAGTATCGAAGGGTAGCTAATGTGGTCTCGGAATCATGTTGGTTACGTAATTTGCTGTTAGAGCTTCATTGTCATATTCAGAAAGCGGCCTTGGTTTATTGTGATAATGTTAGTGTCATCTACCTTTCTGATAATCCGGTTCAGCATCAGCGCACTAAACATATCGAGATGGACATTCACTTTGCTCGCGAAAAGGTTGCTCGTGGTCAAGTACGCGTCTGCCATGTCCCGTCCAGGTATCAAATATCCATAGGATATACACGACATACACATGTATATCCTATGTATATTGGGCATCGGTTGTGTATAGTTGACCGTGTATAGGGTCTATAGTTTAGGCAATGTTTTAGTCTCCTAGTTTAGGTAATGTTGTGGTGTAATTAGTATTGTACACTTACCATAATATTTGTATTACCATAATTGTATAGTTAGTGTCCAAGTAGAATAAGGTGTTAGGAGTAGAATATGAATATGATTATCCTATTATGGTAATATGTAAATTGTACATATAGTCTTTCAATTAATGAAAATAATCAAGACATTATTTCTTTCGATCTCTATTATACAGCTTACCCAAATTGGGAAGGTTGTTAGCAATTTGTACAGCATCCTGGCTTGGAAAATCCTGCCACCAGCAATAATTTCGTTACTTTTGACCACTGATTCGGTAATTCAATAGCATTAATGCACGATAGGTTTCTTTATCTTATAACGACTCTGATTAACATGCAAGAAATGCCCAGCAGACTAATATATACCATCACTGACATAATGGACGAGAATATTTGCACTAGTGATAAGTGAAGTACTCCGGAATGCATCAGTTGAGTCCCTACTCCCTAGTCCCTTTGTATAAAGAAGGCGAAATAAATTAGCTTTAACTGATGCAGAGAATCAAATGATACAAGACGTGTTTGGAAAGAATAAATTAGCCCCGTAATTGAAAAATAGGTATCATGATGGAATTTCAAATTCCACTGGTGAAACAACATGCGACTATTTATGAATTTTACTCGTTGGAAAAGCATAAGAAAGAAGATTGTATTAGCGAATATTCTCAGAATATTCGTCGTATATTTTGTAATTATGATAAATGTATATTTAAGGTAACTTAGGATTCTAATTGTATTAGGAATCAACCTTTGTAAGGTAAGTTAGGATTCGTACCATATTAGGAATCAACCTTTGTACAGCTATATATATTGTGAATAATGAAAGAAATTCCCAAGGGAAATTATTCTATCTTTCATGGTATCAAGAGCCTAAAACCTAAATCCTCATTCCCGGCCGAAATCCGATTTTTTTTCTGCTTTCACAGAAAAAAAAAAAAAAAAAAAAAATTTTCTGGTTTCTTCCTCCATATTTCGGCCAAACCAGAAAATTCCCTTCCCTCGACAGGCGGCAACCATGTCTTCCCCCACAAATTCCGTTTCAACCACTGGCACACTTGAAAACCCCTCTCAACGCTCAAGAACTTCTTTTCATCCTAAGATTCGCCGTTACCAACATCAAGAATTTTATCCCTATAATTCTTGACCAAGAAGACTGTCAATATTCCATGTGGATGGAACTATTCTACATTCATGCATGTGCATACAACGTGCTCGATCACATTGACGAATCTGTTCCTCGTCCCACCGATGTTACAGACTAATATGGCATCGCCTTGACGCCATCGTCAAACAATGGATCTACGGCACCATCTCCAAAGATCCGTTATGCACTATCATGAAAACAAAGCAGTGCTACGACGTGAACTTTGGGTCCCGCTAGAAGAAATCTTTCAGACAATAAAAATACTCGGTGTGTATTTGGAAGAGCAATTCAACAATACCCGCCGAGAATTTTAACAACATGTCCGAATATTGTAAGCAATCAAAACTCATAACCGATCAACTATCCAACGTCGGGACTTCGCTTTGAAACCAAGATGGTGCTTCAACTTGTTGCGGGTTTACCGAAAGGTGAATATGACACACTCGCAACAATGATTCAACAAGCCGACCCTCTCCCAAGTTTCAACAAGGCACGCTCACAACTATTGTTGGAAGAAACTAGACGTGCTAAACAAGAGGAACATAATCAAAAGGCGTTAGCCGTTGACGGGATGGCGACACTGCGGTCGCCAGCCACCAAAGTTCCAACAAAGAAGAAGAAAGCAGCGAAGAACAGAGCGGCGGAGGTCGTGGGCGGCAGAGGTCGCAACAATAAAGGCAAGGGCCGCGAAAGGGCCAACGCAACTGGATCGACAACACCACCATCGACAAAGAAGCAGAAGGGTCTAACCAGAAGAAGAAGCGGGCCCAACCAGCAGAATCGGGCCTCGCCGCATGCCCGCATTCGACCGCAGGGCCTGGGCCCAAAGCAGCCTATGGTCGATCGGCTGTTGGGCCCTCGCCACCACTGTGCAGCCCACCAAGAAGCAGAAGAAGAGCCCACTGACATACCAAAGAGCAACAAAGAATCGCAGCAGCCTATTGTCAAAGAAGAAGAAGAAGAAGACTGCAAAGAAGCCAAAGCACTGCCCCGATCGATTGGGCCAGGCATACACCACCGTGAACCTTCAACACTCGACGACAATTGGTACATGGACACCGGAGCCACATCTCACCTCACCCAAGGCCAGGTAACCTATCTCAACTACGTCGGCTAAAGTGTCCTCAATTTATTACCGCCGGCAATGGTAATCGCATTCCATTGAAGGTTACTGAACACACACACCAAACATCCACATCCACCTTTCTCCCTAAACCACGCCCTATACACACCTAACATCATTAAAAACTTAATTTCGTTAGAAAATTCACTAGCAATAATTACGGTTCCGCTTAATTTGACCCTTTTGGTTTTTCTGTGAAGGAACTCAATACGGGAAAATTCTTACACGCCGCAATAGTGTGGGAGACCTCTACCCATTCACTCAATCTTCCGCCGTCAGACCTAAGCACCTCTATCCCTTGCGGCGATCTCTCCTCAACTTGGCACAACCGACTTTGACACCCCTGAGACCCGCTTTTACTTTTCTTAGGACTTCTAAGCGTATTCAATGTAATAATGGGAAAATTGCCCAACACTGCTTTTTTCTTGTCCACTAGACAAACATACTCGTCTTCCCTTTATGTCATCAAACGGTGTTACTTTTTCTCCTTTTGATATTGTTCATGCCGATTTATGGACATCTCCGATTGCTAGCTCTTTGGGTCATAAATTCTATCTAGTATTCTTGGATGATTTTTCACATTTTGTCTGGATTTACCCACTGAAATTCAAATCAAGTTTTTGCAAAATTCCTCGAGTTTCAAAATTCATTAAGACACAATTTGAAAAACCTATTAAATCATTCCAATGTGATAATGGACGTGAATTTAATAACTCGGCATTTCACAATTTCTGCTCTAAACAAGGCATGGTTTTCCGCTTTTCTTGTCTCCTATACTTCTTCCCAAAACGGAAAGGTCGAAAGAATTATACGCACCATCAATAACATGGTCCGCACACTGCTTTCATGCCCGCTTACCACCGCTTTTGGGTCTATGTCAAAATGGTAGAATCCCTTCTAAATATTTTACCAACTAGCACACTCCAAAACAAAACCCCTACAGAATCTTATACCGTGGCGACCATCATATGATCACCTACGATTTTTGGATGCTTATGCTACCCCAACATAGCCTCCATCGCACCCCACAAACTTGCCCTCGCACTCTTCCATGTGTCTTCCTTGGTCTATCTCCTAATCATCGGGGTTACTTGTGCTATGACATTGCTACTCGCAAAATCATCATCTCCCGTCACGTTACCTTTAACGAGACAACCTTTCCTTTTTCAAATCTCCGAAAATTTCAGACCACCGATTACATCTTTCTCGATGATCCGAGTTTGTCTCCTGGTCATCCAAAATCTGCACTCAAGAAGAGCCATCGTTCGACGCCATCGCCGCTTCCAAAGAAGGTCATCTCGACCCTCCCGCAAAGAATGCTACCATCCACCCAGCCTCCCACACCACCTATGCCGCACTGGCTGAGTCTAATGCACCACTCACACCGCCTCCGGCCCAAAGAAATCCAAAGAACCTGCCGAGTCTCCTCGCTTCGCAAAGAACACCGCCGCCAACTACCGCAGCCTCACCGCTTACCGCCCCGACCTCCCACCGCAGCCTCTCACCGCATGGAGACTCGTGGCACAACACGGGATCTTCAAACCCAAGGTTCACTTCAATCTCTCCACACAAACCTTATCACCCATTCCAAAGAATCCAAAACTAGCTAAACCGGACCCCAATTGGAATGCGGCCATGCGAAGAGTTTAACGCTTTAACCAAGCGTAACACTTGGGATTTGGTACCTAGACCACCGGTGATGTGAATGTTATCCGCCAGATGTGGCTATTTCGCCACAAGTTCGCAGACAGTGGTGACTTAGAGAGGTATAAGGCAAGACTAGTTGCAAATGGCACTAATCGCCAGGAGGGTATTGATTGTGGTGAGACATTCACCGGTTGTTAAACCGCCACTATTCTGATCGTTTCTCGGTATTGCTATGGGCTTGCATTGGCCGATTCATCGCCTTGATGTCAAGAATGCGTTTCTTCACGGGGATTTGAAAGAGATCGTGTACATGCATCGACCTCCTGGTTTTGTTCATCCGGCAGCTCCACGGTTTGTGTGTCGTCTCGTGAAGTCATTGTATGGATTGAAACAGCCCCCGGCTTGGTATGATCGGTTCGCCAGGTATCTTACGCAAATTGGTTTTGTATGTAGCGGTGTGATACCTCTCTTCACTTTTCACCGAGGTAGCAAGATCTGATATTTGCTATTATATGTCGACGATATTGTTCTTATCGCCTCATCCGACGGGTTGAAGAATGAAATCATTGCTCTACTCAAACCGAATTTGCTATGACTGACTTGGGGAAGCTAAGTTACTTTTGGGTATATCGGTGACTAGATCTGCCGCCAATATGTTCTGTGTCAACAAAGTATGCACGAAGAGATAGTGTACAGGCCAAGATGACAAATTGTAAAATTATGCCAACTCCGGTGGACTCAAAATCCAAGCTTAGTGCCAATGACGGCGCCGGTTCCGATCCCACTCTATATCTGAGTTCAGCGGTGCTCTTCAAGATCTTACATTCACTAGGCACGATATTGCATATGCCGCTCAAAGTGTGTCTGCTCATGCACGACCCGAGAGTCCCATTTTGCCGCCTCAAACGTATTATCGGATATGTTAAGGGCACACTTGACTTTGGATTACATCTATACCCTCTCGCCCCAACCAAATTGCTAGCCTACACGGATGCAGTTGGGCGGGATGCCGACACACGCCGCCTCCACCTGGTACCGTGGTATTTCTTGGGGATAATCTTATCTCATGGTCCGCCAAGCGGCAGCCACGCCGTCTCCGCTCGAAAGCGAAGGTAATATCGCGGAGTTGCTAATGTCGCCGCCGAGATCCGCTGGCTCCAAATCTTCTTTGGAGCTCCGGTGTCCATTACGCAAGGCGCCTATAGTTTATTGTGACAACATATCCGCTATCTATATGTCTCATAATCCACCCAACATCAATGAACTAAGCATATTGAGATGGATATCCACTTTGTGCGAGAGAAGGTTGCTCGTGGTCGGTCAAAATTTTACATGTGCCTTCCTCGTATCGGTATGCAGATATTTTCACAAAGGGACTACCGCGACAGCCTCTTCACCGACTCCGATCCAAATTTTAGCATTCGCCTCCTCGCTCCGTCTGAGGGGAGTATTAGCGAATATTCTCGTAATATTCATCGATATTTTGTAATTATGATAAATGTATATTTAAGGTAACTTAGGATTCTAATTGTATTAGGAATCAACCTTTGTAAGGTAAGTTAGGATTCGTACCATATTAGGAATCAACCTTTGTACAGCTATATATATTGTGAATAATGAAAGAAATTCCCAAGGGAAATTATTCTATCTTTCAGATTGGATGTAAAAGGTGTGGAGACGACGACCGAGTCACTGATAGTATTTGCTGTGTGATTGAGATTTTTAAGATGACAATAAATTGTACAGAAGTAGTTACCTAATTGAACTACAAAGGCTGTATCCAGCTAGGTAATGGACCCATGCACCAAGCTTTACTATCATCATTAATTATATTCGAAAGGAAGGATTTAAGGCATTCCAACATATTAGATGGTGTTAGGTATTTCCCTTGGGCCCCTTCTAGTGTTGAATTTGAATATAATGGAATTTCCCTAAGATTAATTAGTAGTAATGTGTTGTACTTGAATTTATTTTGTTGTCCCCACGAAAAAAAATATCTTGTTGACTCTTTAAATTTTGTCATTCACGTATAAAAGTAATATGACCGATTCTAAAGGTTTTATTTTTATTCCTTTTTATAGTTACCTATGTGTAATGAGTAATGTAGTAATAGTCAACAGACAAAAATTATACATTTTTTTTTCTTTATTGAGAGTGGCTGGCATGCAGTTTACGTGCAAAACTCAATCAATATTTGTCCTAATAAACAAGAACACGTGAAAAGCACATAAGAGGTGTGTCATGGGGTAGTACTTACCAGTGGATTAGCTCTAGACTCAACAATTTTAACATTGTTGAAGTGAAAAGAAGCTGAAATTGCTGCTTGCTGGAGAAGTATAGATCCAATTGAAAGAGTTGGTGCAACCAAACAACCCTGACAAAACATGTGCCACAAAATGTCCCTTTAAGTACAGCCAAGAATTGTTTCTCATGTAAAATGATGAACAAATGAATTTTGTCAATTGTATTCTACTAAAAGGTTGTATAGGCCATTGTTCGAAAATGTGGTCATATATATGATATATGATGACTAATTGTGTAATTTGTTTGTAAATCTCACCCTGCACCCTCACCGTGGTGGCATTCTCGCATAACATAGACAAAACCATGACAGTTTCTTGCTTAATTCTGGGCACATAAACTATACTATTCATCCCAAATGCTGTTGCCTGCAAAACAAAAGCTAATTTTTATCTTAATTAGCTTCTTAATTTTCCTTTTGTTAAAGAAGTGATAGTATTAAGATTTGGACCTGTTTGACATTGCCATAAACCGTGGAAGGGTCAGTGAAATCAATGACTACCCCAGTTGCCTTTGACTGCCATAATTGGAAATTCACAAAGTCAGAAACCATAATTTCACCAGAATTAAAGCAATTAGGTCAATTAAAGCAATTATTTTTATTACCTGAGATATTGAACCCAAGACCGTGGTAAGGTCGTTAATTATCGGTATTTCTAGAGGCTCTTCCATGTCACAAACCTAAAATTAGTCAACAAGAAAATTAATTCCACACAAAAAAGATTTATAAAAAATAAAGAAGGGAATATATACTAGAAAATCACTATTTTTCCAAAAATTTTAATGAAAAATGTTCAGTAGATATTCCCACAGATATTTTGATTGAATCAGTGAAAAAAATAGTAAGTTTAACACGGAAAAAATTTAGTAAGTTTCCAGTGTTTCAATGAGAACCTGTTTAACACCTTGTGTTTTTCCAGTGAGTTGGTTTCGATGGGAATGAGATGGAAAGATCATATTTTATAATACAAATTTTTCATTGATTGTCCGTTGGAAAAATCACTGTTTCTAGCCGTGATATTTATAGTGGAAAAATAAGAAGCAATGGGCCTGTCCAATATCTTGACCAACAAAATTAGAATCAACAGCACCAGCCAATTCCATTCCTCTAGCTTTAGTGACAGCAATTACGGCTGCTCTGCCTATTTCCTTAGAAGCTCCATTTATGATTACCTTCACATTATTGTTTTGAGATGATGAGCAACAGATGAATGGCTTTGTTTTTATCACTTTTTTATAGGAGTAATTAATAAAATATGTGGGTTGAAATTGGCAGCTCAAGGCCGCCATGGATGTAATATTATAATTAGTTGCAGAATTTTTGGGATAAAAAGAAGGTTTTTTCTGCCTTACATAATGTCCTTGTTGTGACGCGCACATGTTGGTGCATGCTTTGGATTTTGTTTCTGTATAAACTATAAACTAAATTTACACTTAAGATAGCCTTTGTCGCCATACTGTTTTATCACGAATAGATTAAATTAAACTGTTCAAATGTTGTGTATCTGATTCTAATTGCATATGAGAAAAGATACATATGAGAGGCGACAATTAGTGGAATACGAAATTGATCTATAATTACTTCTCAATTACACTGGTTGGAATGACTTCTGAGTCAAAGAGGTGCCTCTCCAAACTTACTTTAGCTTTATTTTTCTTTTGTAAAGTTTTCGATATTTCTACTTGCCTCATGTTTTTAGGAATCTAATATCTCAGTTGGTTGACTATCTGAACTTTCATTTTATTGATGATGGTTCGAATCGCACGTTGTAATCTTCTTCCCCTACCCCTTATGTAATAAAAAAAAATTTAAAAAAAGTTTGATCTTTTTGCTTTTTGTTCTTTTCTTAAAAGACTAAGATATCTGATTTTAAAAGCATATATATTTTCATTATTCAGGTATTGTCTTTAAATATTAACACTAGATAATCAAGATTATTTATTTTCTCAATATCTGGATATGTATAGTTTATCAGAATAAAAAATATAAAATTTAAATAAAATAAAAATCAATTATTCTATCAATATAAAATATTTATAAAATCTTAATTTATATTGTATTGAAATATCATTTGTTTGATGAAGTGCATTATGATTCTAACGATGATGATAACTGATGGTCGATAGTGACAGTTGTGATTTTTGGAGGAGTTTGACAATGGTGGTTATGCAATGATGGATAGTTAGAAGTGATAGTTGTGCGATGGTTGATAGAGATTGAGGTGGTAGGTGGTAGGTGGTGGTGGGGGCGGCGATGGAGGCGGCAATAGTGATTGGCGATTGAGGCGGTTGATTGTAGAGGTGTAAGGTCTGTAGTGGTAGTTGGTGGCAGCAAGGGTTGTTTATATGGTGGTAGTTATGGTGAAGGTAATTGGTGATAGTAATTGTGTGGTAGAGACCGGTGATAGTAATTGTGTGGTGATAGTGGAATTTTTTCTTTAGTTACAATAATAGTGGATAAAGTAATGATAAATTTTACATGAACTGTTTAAATGAATAATATCTTAATAATTTTAAAATTTAGTACTAAGATTGAATGAATCAAAACCTTTTTTGAATAAATATATAATTGTAAAAGAAAAAAGAAAAAAATACACTTTATAAATTGAGATGTGAATTGTCCGCTTGGGCAACTCAATTGGTTTCAAGGGGGATATTTGGAATAAGAGACCAAGGATCGAATAAAAGTCGTGGCGGTGTGGGGTTTCTTCTTGAAATAAAGGAGGGCCTTGTGCCTTGACGTGCTTAGTCTAACCTTTGAAATCAATCAGTCACGTGATTTACCTCCTTCACAGACTGCTTGACAGGGTATGGGGCTCCAGGGTGGGAGATTCCACCTTTTGGAATAAGAGATGTGAATAATTCAAATTTTGACATGGGGCCTATCATTTAAAAAATCAAGTTGAAAAAAAACTACCAAATTTGGTTCCAACTTCCAACTATCAAATAGCTAGAGTCCCTTTACAAGTCATATAAGAAAGTACGCATGTACTTACTTACTTACATACACATGTAATACATATGTAAAAAACAAAATCGATTTAATTTGTTAAGAGATCAACTAATACATATGTAAAAATGATTTAATTTTGTTCAGTGGACACCAGTTAATCTCATTTGTTAACACGTTATTTAAGTCCTCAATGAGCACGAGATGCATAGGATTGTTTCAATTATAAGAAGTTAAGAAAGAAATTTAAAATTTAGAGAAAGAGAAGATTCAAACTTGAGAGACATGTGGGAATGTGCATATATGGACTTCCAAATATCATGTGTGCACCTAGCTCCAACTTAAGTAATTTATACAACCAATAATAATAATAATATATTAGTGCGGTAATTATTGCTCCATGCAACCTAACTAAATGTACTTGTCTTGAGTTCAATCGACAACTTCTTTATGGTTGGTTTATTAATTGCCAAAATAATATGCAATTAAGTAGGAAAATGTAAGTGGTGGCCTGCCAATGCTGCCGTTGAACCAAATGTATGAACTGAAAAACTTAAAAAATGTAAACTAAAGTTTGGATTTAAGTAAAATATACTGATAGTTATTTTTTTTATATTACTCCCTCCGTTCCACAATAAGTAGTTGTTTAGGTCTTTCAATTTTTTCTAAGATAAGTGGTTCTTTAGAATTTCAAGAATATTTTGAGCATGTTCTTCCAAAATTGCTCTTGTTTAAATAATCAACATTCATTAACTACATTTTCTTTTCTAGGCATTGATTAGAGGTAATTAGTAAAAGTACTCCTAATTTTCTAGGAATGATTACTTTCTTAAAGGGTGTTCACAAGCTAAAAGAACTAGTTATTACGGAACGGAGATTGTATTGTTAATGTAATGTAATTGTTTACCGCATATTATTTTTTATGTTATCCGTTAATATTTATTACAGACATTACTAACTTGTAATTGCTTTTTAAGTGACTTATTGATCACTATACAAGTATTTTTGTTACACCATTATGGATGGAATTTAAACTCTTAAAGTTTTAATCAACTTGAACGTGAATATATCAACCACTAAAGGAGTAATATCATAGCTGGTAATTATGAGTAACAGATTAATACAAAGTTACAAACTTTTACAGAGGAATTAAAGAGAATAAACTAAAAAATCTAACCAATTGCAGAGAGGGCTAAAGAAAAGTAGAAAACTAGTATATATTTATGATAGAATATACGTAGTATATTCCTTGATATTATTGGTGATATTTTACATCTGTAATTATGGTAGTGATATTTAGTATTAGAAAAATGTATATTTGAATTCTGTGATTATAGGCTAGGTTTACTATTGTATATCATGTATATAAACCTATTACATTAATGAAAATAATCAAAAGATTATTCTCTTTCATGGTATCAGCATTCTAGGGTAAACTTTTCCTTCTCCAAAAAATTTCCTCTTCCGCCGCCCTACTCATACATCGGCCGTCGACCGTACCTGCCCCCTCCATTCAATTTTTTTCCGAAACCCTAATTCTCTTCTTGTTCTTCCATCATGTCTACCACAAAGAATACATTTCATTCTATCTTTGCAGTCTCCAATATCAAGAACAACATCCCTATCATTTTTGAGATGGAAAACGTCCAATACGTGACGTAGGCAGAACTATTTAAAATTCACGCAAGGTCTAATAGAGTCTTCCATCACATCATCAAACTGGAAAAAGGCAAGGAGAATATGCCTTCCACCAATGATGAAATAGAGTTGTGGGCAACTCTTGATGCTACGGTTCTTAAATGAATTTATTCCACCATCTCTACGGACCTCTTACAGACAATAATCGAACCCAACGCCATGACAATGGAAGCTTGGAATAGGTTGCGTGATATATTTCAAGATAACAAAAATTCTCGTGTTGTGACCCTTGAGCAAGAATTCTCCCACATAAATATGAAGGATTTTTCGAATGCCTCAGCCCATTATCAAAGGCTCAAGGAGTTGTCGGATCAACTCAAAAACGTTGGCGCGCCTATCACTAATGATCGTCTCGTTCTTCGGATGGTTGCAGGCCTCTCTGAGGCGTATAATTGGGTTGGCACTTTTCTTCGCCAAAGCAATCCTCTTCCACCGTTATACCAGGCATGTTCCATGCTCACTTTAAAGGAAGCAGGATTGGATAAAAGGCGGCTATCGGAGCCAATTCCGTTATGATGGTGGCCACGTCCCGCGAAACTGATGACTCTCAATCGTTCTCTTAAAATTATGGTCAAAACCGTGACAATGGGGGTGGCAAAAAGGGTCAAAACCGTGAAAAAGATCGTTGTGGTGGACGTGGCGGCGGCTGCAGCGGCAACGGCGGCGGCAGTGGCGGGCAAGCAACCAGCAGTGGCGGTCAGTAGAGGTCGGGCCACTGAACCCTTGGCAGCAGGCTTGGGCCGTTGGGCAGTGGCCCTGGATCAACGGGTAGTGGCCCATGTCGCCCTGCCCCTTTCCTTCTTCGAATTGGGCCAGGCCCACTGGACAGCAAAAGCAGTTGTCCTGACCCACACGGATATCAAGGCAACGATGCATACACTTAAATTAAATCCTCCGGATGAAAATTGGTACATGGACACCGGTGCTACTTCTCACATGACGTCCGCACCAGGTAATCTCTCGTCTTATTTCAATTTGAGCAAAAATCATGGCATAATTATTGATAATGGTAATTCAATTCCAATTCGTGATTACAGTCACACAAATTTATCTCCCCCGAACCCACTTTTAACCTTGAAAAATATCTTTCATGCTCCTCACTAAATTAATAATTTGGTGTTTGTTCGAAAATTTACAACTGATAATTGAGTTTTTGTTGACTTGGACCCTTTTAGATTTTCTGTGAAGGATTTCTCGAGGAGGATACCTCTAATGAGATGTGATAGTCGGGGCGAGCTCTATCCCATCACCACCTCCACCACCACCACCACCACTAAACATGCCACACCATCAACGTTTGCCGCCTTAGCACTTCCTTATGGCATGCGCGTTTAGATCATCTAGGAGCGTCTGTTCTTTCCTCCCTTCAAAAAAATAAATTTATTGAGTGTAATAGTACGCGTAGTACTAATGTTTGTCCTTCTTATCCTCTTGGGAAACATGTTAAATTTTCATTTGTTGCCTCCAATTCTAGTACTTTGTTGTCATTTGATATTATTTATAGTGATTTGTGGACATCTCCTGTTTTGAGCTCTTTGGGCCACTGTTATTATGTGTTATTTTTGGATGATTATTCTAACTTTTTGTGGACATTTCCGTTATCTAAAAAGTCTCAAGTTTATTCCACATTCCTATCATTTCGAGCATTCAACCGTACCCAATTTGAATGGAAAATTAAAAACATTCAACGTGATAATGAAAGGGAATTTGATAATGGGCCTTTTAGAGAATTTTGTAACGTTAATGGTTGTTGACACCCAATTTTGTCCCTCTTTTCCGATTATTTGTTGCATTTTTAAATATTTTGACATCTCCAAATAATTTTAATATATATACATATATGCATATATTTATACATATATTATTATTATTCTCAATATTATTATTTATTATCATTATTATTATTATTCGCATTTTTACTATCATTTGCCTTTTAATATCATAATCATAATTTTACCCTAATAGTCTATGCTATTTTACTTTTTGCAAAACGGCACCGCATTTTTATATTAAGCATTAAGCATTTCGCAAATATTATGTTTTATTATTATCACATCGTTATTGTTATCTTTATAATTTACATTCTTTGCAAATCATCTTTTTAATAATAAATCATCTTTTATATTTTAACCTACATCCCATTTTTATTTTCCACTCACCCAAAACATAATCAATCCAGGGAATCGACCCATTACGTCGCGAATCGTGGTAAAAACGGGTGCGACAGCATGGCGACTCCGCTGGGGATTTTAGGTTTTTAACCATTGCAAACCCAGGTTAATTTTTATTACGCTTTTTTTTATCTAATGCTTTAAATTGTTTTCTTTGAGAAATTTTGCATGCATAACTGCTTTAATTGCTACCTTCTTTTACTGCTTTCCTTAAATTGGCATTCCGCTCATATTTCTTCCACTTTGAAAAAATTGACACTATCACACATGCACGCGAGGTGTGTTTCGCACAATATTTTCTTTCAAATTACCAAATTTTGGAGAGTTGGCATATGCACGGGGTGTCCAGACAATACGGTGGCCGCGTAGCCTTCTCACTCGAGCAGTCCACTCGAAAACCTTGAGTCTAGTAAGCCAAATCTTAGAAAATTTAGGATCGAGCTATACCACCCTTTATCTTAAGTCATGCATGCATACATCTTAGGTGGGTCGATCCTTGGCATCGACTCCACAATTAAGAAATCCACCAAATTGTCGACGGGTCTCACAACCCAACGAACAATCATCATTTTATGTGTAGCGTGATAATAATAGACGAATCCAAGCCTAATTATGATATGCAGGAATTGGAAAATTTCAGCCTTTATTTCTAACAGAAAGCATTTCAATTCAGGTGGCTTGGATCAGTTTATCATAATCTCGCATATTTGGCGTTTAGGCCCACCTGTGGCATAAGAGAGGCCCCATGCATGTTAGGACGCGCTTTTAATTTTCATACAATCTGCTGGCTATTTTCTAATGTTTTCCACTCTGTGCATATTATTTGAAGTAATAGTTACTCGCCTTATACTAACTTGGTTTTCTTCATTTTTCAAGAAGTTCATTTTGCCTGATTTATTTCTCCAAAGGTTGATTCGTGTTGACTGACACTAGAGGAACACCCCATCTTTTATTTCCCAATCATGCATACCCAAATTGTATCAGTACTTAATGAAAAATGCAATTTAAATTGAGGCCTGAATCGCATTTATGCATTTTAATGTATTTTGCCTCCACCTTTTGAAAGCTTAAAATGACAAATCGGCATTGCTTTTGCTATTTCAAAATTCATTTTAATTTTCGTTTCTCTTTCATCATGCAAATTAATAAATCTGTCAATAATGTGAATGTGACATGTAATGAAACAAGCGAACAAAGTCCAAACGACGAAATTACAAGCACTGACACGAGCATTTGCCCTTTGCACTTTTAGGCTATCGCACTACAATCAGGACTTCTACTGGGGAAACGCTGTATCTTTCAAAGCCAACTGGATACAGAATTAGTACGAAGAGACTGATTGATGAAAAATAGATGAACGCAGTTTGTCCGAGGCAACTTTACCCGAACAAAATGACCAAAGCTTTCAACAAAAAGGTAAAACCGAGAATTTTCAAACCGGGGTAATTGGTGCTTAAAACGCATATTCCCGCACCAAAATGAAGCTAAAGAAAAATTTGTACCTAACTGGCAAGGGCCGTACATGATTCACCTAGTGCTAACTGGAGGAGCACTAACTATAACTGAAATGGACGGCGAAGTACGGCCAAAAGCTATCAACGCAGATGCAGTGAAAATATACTACATTTAGGAGTTTTTCTATTTAATGCATTGCTCCCTTGGAGGGATACGCAAAAGAACCCATATCGGGCTCCATCTCTTTAAAGCATAAACTTCCCCAAAAAACCCTTTCATTTGGCGCCTGAACTACGTTATGCCCTGATTTTCTCAGCGGGATACGTAGGTGGCCCACGTCGGCTTCGGTATCATTTTTTAGAAAACCTTAAATTCCCCAGACGCACGCCACATGAACTACGTTATGACCTGATTCCCTCGTGGGGATACGTAGGTGGCCTAAATCGACTTCGATCACGCCATTAGGAATTTTTCTCCCTTATCTTGCATATAGCGAAATACACGCATATGATCGCCTTGATAGGACAGGCAAGCAACCCACACAAGAATCGATCTTATCCAGTTGAAGGTTCAGTATCCTCACATACCGAAACTGGGGCAGATTTTAAGGGTTCATTGCAAGAAGACGCCGATAGACATGGAAAAACGTTGGACAATTAAATGTTCAGTCAAAAGAAAGATTTTGGATAATATGTTTGTTTTGTATCACTGCATGTCAATATTCGAGAATTCGATAGAAATTCTTATTAATATGCATACTTTCTTATAAGCAAATCATTTTCAACTAATATGTTTCGTTAACAACTAGCCAATACTGGAAACCAGATAGGGGTTATAGGTCCGAACCAGTGGGATGTGCAAGGACCAAGAGCCAAAGCTACAAAGTCAACACGAATCAACCGCCCCTCCCCCCAAACTCACAAATTTCTTTAAGTGTTGGATCTTCAGGTTGAAAAAGGCAGGGAAGCTGCAACATCTATGTTCAATTTCGCAAAGAACTTCCTCATCGCAGCTTACTGCAAGGATCATGTTCCTCTTTTGTGTCTGTACAAAGACATCATCTTGACCTACAGGGTCCCAACCGCATTATGTCTATGCAATGACGGTATTTCGGCGCAGGATCACATTCTCACCCTCATCTTACATTGTCTATGCCCACGCATTAATTTTTCCTCCAGATTGAACTTACAAAAACTTCAACATGGTGTTTCGACCTTAGGGTCACACCATTTCGCATTACGTCTGGGGAAGGACGAAATTTCGCATCACGCATGTACAAGGACGTTATTGCATAACGTCTAGACAACAATGCCATTTCAGCCCATGCGGGTCGCAAATGCATAACGTCTATGCAACGACGCCATTTCAGCCCATGCGGGTCGCAAATGCATAACATCTATGCAACGATGACATTTCAGCCCATGCGGGTCATAAATGCATTCTATTTGTGCAACAACACCATTTCAGCCCATGCGGGTCACAAAACACACAACGTCTAGGGAATGCCGTCATTTCATCCCATGCGGGTCACAAACGCATAACGTGTATACAACGATGTCAATTCAGCCCGTGCGGGTCACAAACGCATAACGTCTAGGCAACGATATCATTTCAACCCATACGGGTCACAAACGCATAACCTCTAGGCAACAACGTCATTTCAACCCATGCGGGTCACAAATGCATAACGTCTAGGCAACGACGTCATTTCAATCCATGCGGGTCACAAATGCATAACGTCTAGGCAACGACGTCATTTCAATCCATGCGGGTCACAAACGCACAACGTCTATGCAACACCGCTATTTGAACCCATGCGGGTCACAAACGCACAACGTTTATGCAACGATGCCATTTTAACCCATACAGGTCACAAACGCACAACATCTATGCAATGACGCCATTTCAACCCATGCGGGTCGCAAACATATTACGTCTATACAATGACGTCATCAGCATTACGTCTATGCAACGACGTCATCAGCATTACGTATATGCAACGACGTCATCAATATTACGTCTGTGCAACGACGTCATCTCAACACATCTATACAACAACGTTATCAACATTACATCCATACAACGATGTCATCAGTATTACATCTACGCAACGACGTCTTCAGCACAACACGTCTACGCAATAACGTCTTTAGCACAACACGTCCATACAATGATGTCATCAACAACATCACATCCATACAACGACGTCATCAGCATTACGTCCATACAACGACATCATCAACATTACGTCCATACAGCAGCGTCATCAACATTATGTCTATACAACGACGTCACCTGCATTACGTCCATACAACGATGTCCTCAGCATTACGTATACACGTGGAACTAATTCTTGAAGCGAACCAAGGAAATTACGGTCAGCGGCCTACTTCGAACGTCGTTCCACTCTTTCCCTAGTATTTCACCACATCTACAACCAGTGTCATCATAACTCGATACTAGGGCAATATTTCTCGAATCTATGCCACCTTTTGCAACTTCTTCACCCCTCGGGATTTTATCTCTACCCATCCATCCCTAATCTTCATTCAAGTCCCGATGATCAGGACAAAATTGGCTAATCAGTCAACGTCTTTGTCCGAAAACTCTTTCATCTTCTCCGGCCAAAGAGGGGCAACTGTTGATACCCAATTTTATCTCTCTTTTCCGATTATTTGTTGCATTTTTAAATATTTTGACACCTCCAAACAATTTTAATATATATACATATATTGTTATTATTCTCAATATCATTATATATTATCATTATTATTATTATTTGCATTTTTTACTATCATTTGTCTTTTAATATCATAATCATAATTTTACTCTAATAGTCTATGCTATTTTACTTTTCACAAAACGGCACCGTATTTTTATAGTAAGCATTTAGCATTTCACAAATATTATATTTTATTATTATCACATCGTTAATGTTATCTTTATAATTTACATTTTTTGCAAATCATCTTTTTAATAATAAATTACCTTTTATATTTTAATCCACACCCCATTTTTATTTTCCACTCACCCAAAACATAATCAATCCAGGAAATCGACCATTACGTCGCGAACCGTGATAACAATGGGGGCGACAATGGTTTCCAGTTTTCTTGTCCACATACATCCTCACAAAATGGGAGAACCGAGAGAAAAATATGCACCAATAATAATATTGTTCAGATATTACTAGCTCATGCTTCATTACCATCTTCATTTTGGCATCATACATTACAAATGACTACTTACCTTCTTAACATACTCCCTAGCAAAGGATTAACATACCAATCTCCACTCCAAATTTTTTATCACAAAGATCCGTCTTATTCTCATCTTAGGGTGTTTGGGTGTTTATGCTATCCTCTCTTTCCCTTTACTACAATAAACAAACTACAAGCCCGCTCTACCGCTTGTGTGTTTTTTCGGTTATCCGTCTAATCATTGTGGTTATAAATGTTATGATGTATTCTCTAATAAAATTATTATTAGTCGCCATGTCATTTTTTATGAAATCCAATTTCTGTTTGCTAAGTTGCATAATTCCGTGTCTAATTCTTATAATTTTCTAGATGATGGGCTTTCACCGTATGTGATCCACCATTTGGTCTGACCCACATCTTGAGATTTGGACCAGCAGACACCAAAGAGCCCAATGCCCATCGGGTCCGCACTCTTCCCGTGACCAAATTCACCAGGCCCATCGTCACCGGGTCCAAACTCCTTCCATTATCCAGTGCATCGGTGGGACCAGCCGCTTGGCCCGCCGACCCTCGGCCGCACCGGCGGCGGGCCCACTGCTGGCCCAACCCGTGACCCTCCCTCTCGGTCCAGTCAGTTCTAAAGTCACTATACCGACCCAGGTCCGATCCATTTCTATTCCGAGTCAATGGCCTATTACTCATAGCCAACGGGGTATCTTTAAACTAAAATGACATTTTAATCTCAACTCTAATGTCTCTAAATCAACCCTACCATGTAATACCATGTCTATCCCTTCGTGATCCAAATTGGAAAATGGTCATGGATGATGAATATAATGCTATTATTGAAAATAAGACATGGGATTTGGTGCCCCATCCTCCTGGTGTCAATGTGATTCGTTCTATGTGGATTTTTACTCATAAGAAAAAAAATCTGATGGTTGTTTTGAGAGGCATAAGGCATGTCTTATAGGTGATGGTAAAACTCAACAGGTTGGCGTGGATTGTGGAGAGACGTTTAATTCGGTGGTCAAACCGGCAACTATTCGCACTATTCTCATTCTTGCTCTCTTAAAAGCATGGCCCATTCATCAGCTGAACGTGAAAAATGCGTTCTTACATGGTGATCTCAAGGAAACTATATACATGCATCAACAATTGGGCTTCAGGGACCCCGAGCATCCTAACCATGTGTGCTTGCTAAAGAAGTCCTTGTATGGGATCAAACAGGCCCCTCGGGCTTGGTACAAAAGGTTTGCAGATTATATGTCTACTATTGGGTTTTCTCACAACAGGTCTGATCATTCTCTATTCACTACCGTCGCGGTACTTCTCTGGCATACATTCTGTTATATGTGGTTGATATTATATTGACTGCCTCCTCTGATAAAATGCGCAAGTCTATCATATCTCTTCTCAGCTCTGAATTTGCTATGAAAGACTTGTGGCCTTTGAGTTATTTTTTGGATATAGTTGTAACTCGCCATGCATGTGGTCTATTTTTATCCAGAGGAAGTATGCAACTGTGATTATTGACCAGGCTGGCATGTCATCATGTAAGTCATCTCCTACTCCGGTTGACACCAAACCAAAGCTGATTGTTAATTCTAGCACACCCTACGAGGATCCCTCCCACTATCGCAATCTTGCGGGGGCTCTTCAGTAACTTACATTCATGAGGCCCGATATTACTTATGTAGTGCAACATGTGTGCTTATTTATGCATGATCCGAGGGAAGAACACATAGACGCTGTCAAACGCATTGTGTGTTACATTCAAGATACTCTTGATTATGGTTTACACTTATATCCATCATCCGTATCTACTCTCATGTCTTATACAAATGCTGATTAGGGTGGATGTCCAGATATCAGACGCTCAACATCTGGTTATTGTATGTTTATTGGTGATAACTTGGTCTCTTGGTCGGCTAAACGCCATGCTACTTTATCGCGTTCCAGTGGGGAGGCCGAGTATCGAGGGGTAGCCAATATGGTGTATGAGTCCTGTTGGTTGCGTAACCTCCTCTTAGAGCTTCATTTTCTTATTCAGAAAGCTACCATGGTATACTGCGATAATGTTAGTGCGACATATCTCTCTGAAAATCCTGTCCAACATCAGCGCACTAACACATATCGAGATGGAGATTCACTTTGTTCGCGGAAAGGTAGCTCGTGGACAAGTATGTATCTTGCATGTCCCTTCATGGTACCAAATTGCTGACATCTTTACTAAGGGCCTTCTCTTAGTTTTGTTTTAAGATTTTAGGGACAGTCTCAACGTACGATAACCGTCCGCTATGACTGCGGGGGTGTGATAGAATATACGTAGTATATTAGGAATTCCTTGATATTATTGGTGATATTGTACATCTGTAATTATGTTAGTGATTTTTAGCATTAGAAAAATGTATATTTGATTTTCGTAATTAAGTGGAAAGATGATCAAAACACATTCATGTACTGATGTACGATACTATTATGTTACTTTAATTTCCACCAATCAAATGTTTCTATGAAATTAACTATATTCCTAAATAACGTGTTGCTATTTCCTTAAAAAATTTATTTTTTAGTTTTCTATCTTATCATATGTTTATGTTAAACTCTGTCCATGTGAGCTTACTCATAAATTCGAATAAGTATTGCAATAAACATAACCAGCTATAAAATTAGTCAATTCATAATAAATGCTTGCATCAAATATGATTTTTCTACGAGTTTATTTTCATTATACATTGTGGTTGGGGGAGGGGGTTTATAAGGTGCATAATCGAATTTCACTAACAAAAGGAAAGTTCAATCAATCAACTAATTTAGTTAGGGTGATTATAACCAAATTAGGGGTTGCAATTTTCTATCAAATGTCAACCGGAGGACGTAAAATCTAACCTATGATCAAACTCGCATATGCACTACAGCTAGACATTTTTACTCCTTTGCCATTTTCAAGTGATTATTATAAGTTTCACAGTTTCAAGATACTGGAAGTCAACTAAGTAATTATAATCATAATAACGCATCAAAAGATCTTGATATTCCATCAAGTTCTTCTTCTTTAAGTATTTGGTGGATCATATTAAATATTCGGTTCTCGCATTAGAATTTAACTAATTAGATCGTGAAGTTTTTAGGGAGGAAAGCGCTCTTTATTAAGATTTTTTAATTTCTGAGACCTCTAACTAAAATTAAAAAAATTTATTCATCTTATCACAATCCTTTATTTTACATTCAGTAATCGTATTAGAGCCTAATTATTTGAATTTGTATTGTGAAGCTTTTAAAGCGAAGAAATTCTCATCCAAAATATCTAATTAAAATTAAAAAAATTATATTCATCCTATCACAGTTCTCGATTGGACATATATAATACAACGTGGTTCTCTTCAAGCTTTCTTTCCAGCAGCTGGCGTCTTTAATTAGTTTATTCTCTTTAATTTCCTTCTTTTACTTCTCTTCAATTGTATTTCTATCACTTTATTAATTGCCACCTAACAAACTTTTCAATACTTGGCAAATATTCATAAAACAACACTGGACATTCAAACAAACTTTTAAAATTAGCCGTCTTCTCAATCAAGAAAATTTCGAGAGATCTTTCTTCAAGTTATTTTTCTAATACTAGCAGTTTTTCTTATTTAAGGAGATTACCTCCACCTTCCTAATAAGTTTGATTTTTTTTATGTTATTTATAACCAAGCACAATTCAAATGATAAAACTATATGTCTTTCCAAACTGTCCTTAATTTAATACAGTGATCGAAAGGATAAACATCAAAGATTACAACAACAAGTTGTCAATATCTTGATTTTGAATTGAAACTTCAAATATGAATCTTGTATTCGGAAATACAAGAACATGAACTGCTACACTTGTAGGTTGTAGATCCGCTGAGGATCCGAACTGTTAGAGTCCTTTGAGATTCTAGTTCACACCTGAAATACTTAGCAACCAATTAGATAATCACAACACCACCGGCTGAGTCGAGAGATGACTCTCTGTCTTTAAGACAAGATTGCCCCCGTATATAGGCTTTACGGAAGTGTGGACAATAGTCTCCCAAGATGAAACAATAATCTATCAAGTGTGCAAAGCCTACACAAATGATCTCATTGAAGAACACGAATAATGAAGATTACTAAGGGAAGGATTGCTATCAGGAAAATCTGATCTATTTGTAATGTTGTATACTTGTATGTATATTGTGTGCATTTCTGTTTTTTTCATATATCCATCTATAGAATTGAGCCAAAGGCCTCAATTTATAGGTGTGCAAGATGGTCCCTTCAAGTGCCTATGTAATGACCATTTAAATGCCATGTAATGGCCCTTTAAACCACCAACTAATGCAGCCAAATAATGGCTGAGTTATGGAGGAAAAACTACCATGTTAATGCTCCAAAACCTCTCCATAATCAGCCAAACTTTTGGACTTCCGTCGAGCACTCACTGCTTGAGAAGCGTCGCGGCTCTGCAACATTAGAGGCGCGACGCCGAGGCTCCAGTGGCCAAACAGACAACTAGCGTCGCGGCGCTGCAAGGGGGAGCCGCGGCGCTAGAAGGGGGAGCCGCGGCACTGCAAGGGGGAGCCGCGGCGCTAGAAGGGGGAGCCGCGGCGCTGCAAGGGGAAGCCGCGGCGCTGCGGCCCAGTCCGGGAGGCGCTGAGGCCCTTCTCAGCTCCGCGGCCCCTTTCGACCCATTCCATCTTACACCTCGCACAATCCTTCCTTCGTTTACCAACGTGGAACACTTGTTATTTATCCAATAACCGTCCATCATTCTATGTCTCAAACATTTCACTTACGTACCAATATCTCTTTCATTTCACTTACGTACCAATATCTTGAAAGAGATTTTGGCGCACACACAAGTTGCCTACTTTCAGCAATCTTTCAGCAAAAAGATATTGCATCAGGAGAGGTAGCTTCCGCTTTGAACCTTTCCTAGTTGAATACCATTGGACTTACTTACTGCGCGGTGAATGTGATGTCTTGAACCGTCAGTGTTTAATGTAAGCCAAGACAACGGTACCAACACAATACCTCCCATTTATTCATTTCTTCTTATTGTTCTGTCCGTTGTTGTCGTGGACACACTTGTATTCTTAAGTGCGTTCACTTGAGGCGGTCTGTCCTCGCACTTAAATAAGTGATCTCCTACAATGTATCCTGTTATACCCCACTTCACAAGTGTTAGGAATCATTAAAAGTTTTTCCCAACCTTAACCTCTACCGTTTGAGGATCGTTAAAGGTTTGGAAGCTTAACCTTTACCCACCATGCAGGTAGCACTTTAATGTCTATCGCGGGAACGCCTTTGGATTCATGTTTCTTTACAGAAATCATAATCCGAAGTGCTCTTGCTTCTGCCGAAGCGCTCAACTAAACCTTTTGCAGCTTAGTTTTCCCATTGAACCAAATTCTTGGGATCTCCAGTCAGTATGGTTGGGTTACCACCGCAAATGTTCATATTATTTGGGTTTTAAGCCATTCCCCTAGACAGGCAGAACTCTTGATCTTCGGGTAGTCCCTTAGTTAAAAAGTCTGTTATATCCTTTGATTAGTAATTAAGGAAGTGACACCCGTGATGATCAACTGCCATATAGTCTTATGTCTCTGACAGATCCGACAGATATGTCCAGACGCCATCATCCGTGCCCTTCCTAAAGCCGACCGGCTAGCCATAGTGTATAATTGCTGAAGGCACGTGTTTCTCCCAATAAGGGACGTCCTCTAAGGAGTCGTGAAGTTACTCAACTTCTTTTCGTGCTTTGTTTTAAAGTGATAAACTTCGATTCCATAATGAATTGGTCGATGCGAGTTTGCTTAGAGGATTTTTCAAGACCCACCATACACATTTACTTGTGGCATTGGTGTTCTTCAACTCTGATGTCCAGTTTACATCACTGTGTTCTCCCAGAACCGCTGGACATCCAGAATACCATAATTCATAGATAAGAGAACATTTCAGAGATCGTCATATCTAACTTAACGCCTTTTATCGATCATTTCCAGAATCACGAGTGAGCCTTAGTTCAACTGATATAATTTGTAGGTTGATACCAGGTCGGTTGTAGTGTGTACAATACATTGAACTACATGTGACCTGCACATATCACTCTTTGTAAATGGGTGCACTATGATTCCAATCAGTTCTATGATTCATATCCATTGGTGGTTTCAATGAGACTGTCAACTATCTCACAACTGACTTTGGAGTTAGACCAGTCCGTTAGATGTCTTAGAAATCCCAATTCCTAAGATGTCATCTGTGATACCCATATCTTTCATAGCGAGACTTTTGTTTCAATATGACTTCCACTTTCAAACTGTTGGTTTTCCAACTTTTGGCTTTCTAACTTCAGAGTCAATGTTTATGTTGTCAGATTCATTATTTCTGTTTTATCTGAAACTTCCAGGACCAAAATGAAAGTTCAGGAAGAAGCCCAACAGTCCAACCAACCAACTCTGATCCTCCCCTTCCAACTCTCAGGTTAAGAAGGCGGCGTCAACATCCATGTCACGCAAGACTGCAATGGCCCTGGATGTTAAGCTATTCACAGAGGAGAACATGTACAAGTAGCCGAGGCCTTATACTCGTCAGTAGATCCATCTACTTTGTACTCACTTTTGAGTATCCACTTTCACAACCCAAAGGTTCTTTTATCGGAGGAAGGTCAAACATTACACAAGTATGGTTCTATCTGATGGAATCTATTTCTCTCTCTGTAGCTTCTTTCCAAAGCAACACTTCTAGAGATGACAATTCTCTGTTAATTGTCCATGGTTAATTCTTAACAATACAAGCTAGAAGGCCTGGAACAAGCTTTTGTCCCCTCTTTGCTCTGTCTCGATTCAACATCTAGAATCCCTGAGTTCTGTATATCTGGAACATTAAGTTTCGGATAGTCAGCAACTTCCGAGTCCTGTAGCTCTGGAACGTCTGGTTTCGGAGAATCAGGCACTCGCGAGTTCTTGTTAACCTCGAGCAATTACTTCTTTTTCCTTCTCAAGGAAAGTTATCTTGAAAGAATTCAGCATTCTTTGACACCAAGAGGCGATAAGCACTACTGTTATTTGCAGATCCAGTGGATATGCAATCTACAGTCTTAGGTCCAACTTGACCTGTTTTGGTATTCCAACCTCTACCAAGCCATCTTCTACTTTAGAGGTGCCATTGCTTCACATGAACAACCTCTTGCCTGTGGTTAGAGCGTAACCGGATTATATGTGATCTGAATACTCTGGCCCACTCCAGTTGCTTTGGCAGACTGAGTGTCCAATTTCTTTTCTACCTTTATTTTGGCCTTCAAGTCATTTAAGACCTGGAAACTCTTGCCCACCTCACTAGTTACTTTTCTGGCTTTCTTCTGGCCTTCAGATCATTTTAGACTTGGAAACTCTGGCCCACCTCACTAGGTGTCCATTACTTTTCTGTCTTTCTTTTGGCCTTCAGATAATTTAGGACCTGGAAATTCTAGCCCACTCCAGTCCCCCATAGGCTTTGTACGACTGAGTGTCTAATATTATCTCATCAAATGAAGGATCTTCTGTCAAATATCATGACAGGTTCAACGTCTCAAGAAAAGCCATTAGCTTTTAGTCTTCTTCCTTTGAGATTGGTGCCCAGACAATTCCTTTCGCTTGCTTAAGAGTGGTAATAATTTTCGCACATTCAGTGGATCTCTCTCATTCGTATGTGCGAACATACTTTACACACTTTTAATAATTACACCCAAAAGAACAGATCTTTTAAGTTTTGTTTACAATAGTCCAATCTTTATACGGGAAGGAAGAAGATTCAATATCCAATTTTAAAGTGTAGGGAATATAAGTTTTTAATGAAAACACTTTCATATTTCTAACCTTGATTTACACACTTTTATTCAGATATTAACTAAACATATTATAGATAAGGAAGGATTATTAACTTAGCCTTTTTGGATTCTAGCCCACTTCAGTTAGACTGAGTTTGGAGTTAGACCAGTCCGTTAGATGTCTTAAAAATTCAATTCCTAAGATGTCATCTGTGGTACCCATATCTTTTGTTTCAATATAATTTCCACTCTCAGACTGTTGGTTTTCCAACTGTTGGCTTTCTAACTTCAGAGTCAATGTTTCTGTGGTCAGATTCATTGTTTCAGTTTTATCTGAAACTTCCAGGACCAAAATGTAAATATTTCAGGGACCAAAATGAAAGTTCAGGAAGAAGTCCAACAGTCCAGCAAACCAACTCTGATTCTCCCCTTCCAACTCTCCGGTTAGGAATGTTGTTTTAACATTCATGCCACGCAAGACTGCAATGGCCCTGGATGTTAAGCTATTCACAGGGAAGCACGTGTACAAGTAGCCGAGGCCTTATACTTGTCAGTAGATCCATCTACTTTGTACTCACTTTTGAGTATCCTTTTTCACAACCCAAATGTTCTTTTTCCGGAGGAAGATCAACCATTACACAAGTATGGTTCTATATGATGAAATCTATTTCTCTTTTTAGCTTCTTTCTAAAGCAGCGCTTTTGGATATGACAATTATTTATTAATTGTCCATGGCTCGTTCTCAACCATACAAGCTAGAAGGCCTGGAACAAGTCTTTGTCCCCTCTTTGCTCCGTCTCAGTTCAACATCTAGAATCTTTGAGTTCTGTAGATCTGAAATATTAAGTTTCGGATAGATAGCAACTTCCGAGTCCTGTAGATATGGAACATCTAGTTCCGGACAGTCAGGCCCTCGCGGGTTCTTGTTAACCTCGAGTAATTACTTCTTTTTCCTTTTCAAGGAAAGTTATCTTCAAAGAATTCAGCATTCTTTGACGCCAAGAGGCGATAAGCACTACTGTTATTTACAGATCCAGTGGATATGCAATTTACAGTCTTAGGTCCAACTTGACCTATTTCGGTATTCTAATCTCTACTAAGCCACCACACATCACAACATTTGTATGTGAGATCCTTTTCATGTTTCACACAGAGAGTTATCCTTATCCTTATGCGGAGTTCTGTTGAGAATCGCATTAGCGGTAAGGATCGCCTTGCCCCACATAATTTGGGCGTACGGCTTTACGCTTGGCTAACACCGTTAGACTGAGGTGAGTAATGAGCAGTCGTTTAATGAACGATGATTCACATTCTCCCCCTCTATCACTATGAATTCCTCAATCCGTAGGCTTAGTTGTTTTTTCAACTTCTGCTTTGTAGCGCTTATCCGCTTCAACAACTTCATCTTTGCTTTTCAACAAACAAAGGATACTATATGATGTACCATCATCATTGAAGGTCACAACGTACTTGTCTCCCCCTCTATTTTGTACAAACTTCAAATCACCCATGTAGGTGTGACTAAGTTCTAGAGAAGCGGTACTTCTTTCGCTATTCCTTTTACGGAACTTGGAAATGTGATTTTGCCTCTTCGCCTACCTCATATTAATTTTGAGGGTTTATGTCGACAGAAGGCAACAATCTCAACTTCGTTAGCTTTTGAATGACTTTCTATTTAACGTGTCTTAATTTATAATGGCATAGAAGCACGGATTACAAATATATCATTTATTTGGCTACAGACATACTGTACTATTCTTAGTTATTACAGACATGTTGGACTAGTCTCAAACCAGCTTGACCAACATCGTCCCTTAAACCAAGTTTGGGACATGTATCACCTCATCTGAGAGTGATCCCATTCCATGAAGTCCAATTGAGGACAACCTCTCCAACCCCTTCTACTTTAGAGGTGGAGTTTCTTAACGTGAACAACCTCTTGCCCGTGGTTAGGGCGTAACCGGATCATATGTGATCTGGATACTCTAGCCCACTCCAGTTGCTTTGGCAGACTGAGTGTCCAATTTCTTTTCTGTCTTTCTTTAGGCCTTCATTTCATTTAAGACTCTAGAAATTCTGGCCCACTCCAGTCGCCCGTAGGCTTTGTACGACTGAGTGTCCACTATCATCTTATCAAAGAAATTTTGGCCCCACTCCAGTCGCCCGTAGGCTTTGTATGACTTAGTGTCCAATATCATCCTATGAAGGATCTTCTGCCAAATAGTGTGACAGACTCAACGTCTTTAGTTTTTAGTCTTCTTCCCTTATGATTTGTGCCCATACAATTCTTGGCGCTTACTTAAGAGTGGTAACAGTTTTTCGCACAGTCAGTGGATTATTCTCCCTCATATGTGTGAACATACTTTACACACTTTTAATAATTACACTTAAAAGAACAGATCTTTTTGAGTCGTTTACAAAATCCAATCTTTAAACGGGAAGGAAGATGAGATTAAACTTCTGATTTTAAAGCGTAAGGAATATAAATTATTTCAGAAAATATTTTCATATTCCTTCTTACTTTAAGCCTTTTTTAATCAGACATCATTTAATCTTATTTTTGACAAGGAAGAAAAAAATTACTTATCCCAATTTCAGATCCTTTTTCTGGGACAGATGTAGGCCTTCTGCTACAAGATAGAACCACATCTTCAGCCTTCTCCTCTTGTCCCAGCTGACATCCTCAGCCTCTCGTGGGCGCTTGTTCCCACCACTCTCGGGAGCGGTGACACCATGAACACGTTGACCTTCAACAACATAATCAAACCTCTCTTCTACCAGAAACCCACAACCATATTCAGATTTGGTCACACAACTTTTGACCGACATCTTTCGAACACTAATACAGATCTTGTCTTAAATTTGTTGGATATTGTAAAGCAGTACGAGAAGTAAATAAACATTACAAGTGTTTGAAAGGATAAACAAATAACCAATATTCAGAACTGCCGCAAGCTTGTTGAGCGTTGGATCTTGATAACCTGAAATCAAGAAACACTAAATCTGGATTGTTACAACTGTGTGCTGAGTCGAGAGATGGCTCTCTGTCTTTAAGACAAGATTGTCCCGTATATATGCTTTTACGTTAACGGGCAATAATATCCCAAGATAAAACAACACTTAATCAACACTACAAAGCAAATAGGTTGATTCTGACGAAGAAAACAAATACGAAAAGACTTGCTGAAGAACGGAAAAGGAAGGAAGAGTTTTTTGTTTTCGTCCCAACGTTTCTGCTCACGTTTTGGACTGACTTTCTATTTCTCTCTATGTATATATGTTGTCTCATTTTTTCTGTATCTTTGTATGAGTCACAATTGAACCAAAATGCATCAATATATAGCATAAGGGAGGCTGCTCAACTGCCCAAGACATGACTGTTAATGGCCATTGAAGGAGGGTGTAATTCAGTCAAGTAATGGCTGTTAATGGAGGGAGTTAATCAGCCAAGTAATGGCTGGTTAATGCACAATAATGCCCCCAAAAATCAACTCCAACGGTAGTCAGAAACTTTCTGGCTTCCGTTGTTCCCAAATTCAACATTTCAGAAACTCAAGGGACCAAACTGTAAATATTAAACAATTTGGGGTTCAAAGAGATAATACCAGAAGAAGGCCAAGCCCAAGACCCACGACCGGACGGGCGGTGACGGCGCGCGTGTGGGCTTAGCCTTGAACTCAAGTACATCTAGGTCCTCCCTCCTTTAAACACATGGGTTACCCCTTGGGGTCCCAAACCCTTAGCCAATTGTGAGACTTATAAAGAGAGCAATTCTTCCTTTTTTCACCGATGTGGTAGATTTGTCCCACACCATATTTCCATGCCTCAAACACCTTACTTCGTGGACCAATATCTCTTTCATTTCTTAACGAAATTTGACGATTCTTGGACCTACGGTCATCTACTCACTTAGTAGATTATGCATGTGTGAAGAGACAAATCCTTCAACATGCGAAATCCTATTATTTAATTTATTAAATATGGATGGACGCACCTCTCCACCAAGACAAATTTTCAACAACAACATACAAGGAAACGACTATTGGCAAGGTGTCACCTTGTAGTCTGTAGATGTAAGATGGTAAAATATCAACATCACATTCACAAGAGTTGGGTAAATTCAAACTTTAATCCCACAGAATTTCGACGAAACCAGTGCGACTACCAAATAAACTAAAACCACTTTAATCAAATAAAATATTCAAGTGTCGGTACACTGTCTCTTTTTTAAAATTCTAGACAAACTCCGAATAATATTCTTGCCTGGAAGAGAAGGGACCCAAGCAATACTTAAGTAGTACGACCACGAAAGGATTCTTGATAAATAGCGCTTTCCTCAGATTGACTTTATATGACACAAATTTAAATTAATCAAAATCTAATATAAATATCCAACATCAATTGGAAACAAAAAAACTTAAGTAGGGAGTACTATCAAATAGTTACTTATGAAATCATATACTACTTCTTTTGTCTTAATTTGTCTGACAGCATTACCATTTATGGAGTGATAATATTTTTAAGTTACGTACATCTTTTTCTATATGTTTTAAATTTAAACTATAAAAAATATAAGTTACATTACTTTTTACGCAATTATTGAATCTGTTTAATTATTTTATTTTAAAAGAATTAAAGAATCATGCTAAATTCATACACAAATTGCTACTCTCTAAAATATATTTTTGAAATAATTTGTTGAAGCTGTGAAATCAACTTAATTTCAAAAGTACTTATCAAAATTCATTACGACAGTAGTCATTTGTGTTTGGTTAAATAGTTTGAGAAGTGTTTTGTTAGTAGTTTGTGTTTGATCAATATTTTGAAAAGTATATTTAAGTGTCAAATTATGAAAAAGAAATTTACAACTAATTAATTTGGTCAATGAAATTATGATATGGGTAACTTGTTCTAAAAAAATCAAAAGCACTTATTGTTTCGCAAAAACCTAATTTGACGTAGTACTTTAATTAGATGTTACTGTTTAACCACTGTGACGTAGGTGTTACTGTTCTGTATGGTTGGCAGTGGTACGTTGACGTAGTACTTTAATTAGTTGTAGTATTAAATAACGAAGGAAATACCCAAGTGATAAATTTCTGTTTGAAGAGTGAAAATAGAAAGTCTATAAATACTTTAGCCAAATTGGTTCAATGAAGTTGACCAAACAGTTCAGTGTAAAAAAAAAAAAACGCGAAGAGAAAAAAATACAACTTTGAAACGTGCAACATAATTTACTGTCGGAGAGAGACATAAGGCGACGCTTGAACTAAACCTCTGTTAGTGAAAGGGATTCTCCCACTGTTATAAAATTGCATTTTGACAATTTTCCTTTTATATGAACTAGTAATATGTATACTGATCTAAAATCTTAGATATATGCTTAATTTTCTAAACATGGTAATTTTTCTCTTAAATTAATTTCTCCACACAGTTTCCATTTTATTCGAATAGCCTTTAAGTACAACAAGGCTTTGGCGGCTACCCCTGTCTACCTTTATTCAAATTCCAATGTTCGTCGTGACTTACTCTAGAAATATATACATATATACAATGATGCCCTACCAATAATCAAATACACTATTCTCGCTGGATGACAAATGAAGAGAATTTAAAATTCAGCTGGAGGCCTGCAGCATAGGTTTGAATCCTAGTGGGAGTAATTTGCTCTCTTCTGTAATAGAACCTTGTATGTGATATCAGTTGCTTTGTTCTTAAACCCTGATCATTCAGACACATTCAGCGATTTACTGATAGTAGTGCTGAGGGACCGGAACTACTAGCGTAAGTCGAAAAATTGAATATAAAAAAAATTAAATACACCACCAAAGTTCAATTACTTTTTAAAAAATTATAATTTAAATGTGTAGCAGAGTTCTCAACTCCCTTCTTCTGTTCGCTGTCCATTCATTTATTTATACATTTTTGTAGTTTCGTATTTTTTCCATCTCTCTCTATTCCCTTCCTCTCTCTGTCCCCCATCTTCTTCCATTCTTCTCCACCAAAAAAAAAACAATCAGAAAAGAGAAAAAAATTAATTTCTAGGTTTTGATCTATTTCAACATTGAAATTGAAATCCATCCTTAGCAAATATTTTTATTTTGGATTTCCCCTATAATTTCGCTATTTTTGGCAAATTTGGCGCTACACCCATTTTATTCCACGTACTATAGTCCAATTTATCTTCAGCATTTTCTTGATTTTCCGGTTAGAATTTATTTTTTGTTTCAAGTCTTCCATCTTTCGTACATATTAAGCAGTAAATAATACACAAGTGATAGCTGGAAAGTTGCGTGTATTATTTTCGTTAGCATCTTTCTCTCTCTTCACGCGTGGCGCTACCTATTGGATTCAAACTACAGAACACTATATTACAACTGTTTCTAAACTGGCTTTTGGATTTTTGGGTTATCTATTCAGTTTATGAAGTCAATGCTTCCAAACGTCAATCATTTTTCTTTATATTTTCTGTCACTTTTTCTTTAATTACACAACAAAAAAAAATGATGCGAATGAAGACCAAAACCACCGCTGTGCCTCCGATGACCGCTGCCGCCGAAAACGAGTGGGAGGTCCGACCCGGTGGAATGCTGGTCCAGAAACGTAACCCGGATTCGGAAAACCGTCCCCCTCCTCCACCTATTCGGGTCCGGGTCAAGTATGGTTCAATTTATAACGAAATTAACATCAGTCCTCAAGCAACCTTCGGTAAGTGAAAAACAAAAAAAATATAAATTTAAGTTGTTAATCAAAGTCTTTCAAATATTTTAAATTATTAATTATTGTGATTTATAGTATTTTTCTTTACCTAATTTCTGAATATATAATTTATTTATTTTTTTAAAAAAGTCAAAGCTTGTATGTCCAAATTCATGTCAAAGTTTAAAACTTTGAATCTGGAAATTTCATAGGAGTATTTTGGTTTATTATTTGTGAATTGAAGGGGAATTGAAGAAGATGTTAACAGGTCCAACGGGACTGCACCATCAAGATCAAAAGCTGTTGTACAAAGACAAAGAAAGGGACAACAATGCGTTCCTTGATATTTCTGGTGTTAAGGATAAGTCAAAAATTGTTTTACTTGAAGATCCACTTAGCCAAGAGAAACGGTATCTTGAGATGAGAAAGAGTGCCAAAATGGAGAAAGCTGCTAAAACTATATCGGACATCAGCTTTGAAGTCGATAGGCTTGTTGGACAGGTAACAATTCCTTCTTCGATGATTCGATCCCATTGTGTTACAATTAGTAATGTGCATAGAGATCATTTATTTTATGATTTTAGTTTCTATATAATTATCAGGGTAATGTTTTATAATAGGTGAAATTAGTAATCTGAAAAATAAGACGGGAGTGTATGCAAGTAAAATCCTTTTTTTTATTGGCTTAGGCTTCGAGATAGCTAACACTATAAAAAAAACAGGAATTAGTGACGAACAAATTCTGTAGCTAAACATCAAAATCCGCCGCTAAATATTAGCAATGGATTATAAAAAGATTTTGTTAGTTAGGAGCAATTTAGTAGTGTAAGATATTTGTGTTGGTATAGTATGCTTATATTTATGTTTGGATTGCTTAGGTGTCTGCGTTCGAAACAATAATTTCCAAAGGTGCAAAAGTTGTAGAGAAGGATTTGGTGAATGTGATTGAGTTGTTGATGAATCAACTACTTAAATTGGATGGAATTGTAGCTGAAGGTGATGTTAAATTGCAGAGAAAAATGCAGGTAATTAGCTTAAATTCTGCACAGCTTTTCGATTCATTGCTTTAGGAATGGACTAAAACTTGTATCTGTTACACAGGTGAAAAGAGTGCAAAAATATGTTGAAACACTAGATATGTTGAAGATAAAAAACTCAGTGTCGAGCAACCGGAATCACATTCCGAAACAGGAATCATCGCCCGTTCAAAACCAGAACGGCAGCAGGCACTCGTTCACCCATTCGCCTGTGCAAGCAAAACATCAGCAGTCACCGAGGCACTCGGCCCCGGGTTCTGTTGTCATAACTACACAGTGGGAAACATTTGATCCCGCGCCAGGGTCACTACTGGATCATTACCCAACCACGGCGCCAAGCAAGAACAATAATCATGCTTCTTCTGCTCAACCTCGATTCAATTGGGATTTGCTGTGAGAGTAAGTCTGTAGAAAAAGTATCTTTGCTTATTAGTTTGAAGGATTG
Organism: Anisodus acutangulus; assembly: GCA_029783415.1. Classification (NCBI taxonomy): domain Eukaryota; kingdom Viridiplantae; phylum Streptophyta; class Magnoliopsida; order Solanales; family Solanaceae; genus Anisodus; species Anisodus acutangulus. Next base: position 39,025,030 of record CM056497.1, on the reverse strand, counting down.
TGTGGTGTGAAATTTCCAATTCTTTTTTGTATGTACAGTCCTGTTAGATTCCCTCTGTTTCATATAATCTTCCACTTGAGCAATAATTGGGAGTTACTGCATAAGTTTCCATCATGCCTATCACCAATTTCCAAATTGTAATGTTTGTCTTGTTGATAGGCCATGATATAGTCATTCATATGTAGAATATTGATACTTTGAATATTAGGAAAAAAAAAAAATTCAATGAACAACAGTTGCAATCTGTGAATCTTCTAGTCACTTAGATTTTGAATTTTTTTTAAAAAAACAAATGCTGTGGAGAAATAATGAGTTGGTCTTTATTCCTTGCTTGCTGCGAAGGGTGCAAAATGACAAAAGTGAACATGAACTAGTTGGATATCTTGTAATCGATTAACTAACCCATCCAAATGATTGAAGGTGAGTTGGGGTGCTGAAAAAGGAAAATCATGACCATGTGTTTAGTTTAACCATTATTAAAAATCGGTTCTTGATATCTAGATCTAATGATTAGTCTATGTTGGTTTTACCATATACTTCATCCTGTTACTTTATGGTCTTTCCACCATTCTTTCAAAAAATTAAGTGACTTTGGTTCCAATGAATCATCTTATAATTTCACCTTAAGGTTTCATGATCCATTGTGCTTCTTCTACTAGCTTAGATTTAATAGTTTCCTTTCTCTCTCCCAAAGAAAAAGTATCACGAAGCATCCACGTTTATGCAGGGTCCAGGGAGGGCTACACCCCTTGGCGTGGTGTTCGCCGCCAAAAGCGAATCCACAATTTTGAGTTTATGGATTTTGAAATCAAGAAAAGATAACTTCTAGATTATGAATAAATTAATTATACATATTAAGTGAATTTATTAACACAACTATAAGATTTTGACCGAAGCTATTGGGTGTTAATGAATCTGTAACTAATATTCTAGCTTCGTCCTTGTGGCAGTGTGCCATGACACAAGCATAAGTAAATGATTCCACGGCTTAAATTCGTGATTCATAGGTCATACGGATATAACTATACCGTTGCTCCAAGACTTTCTGTTCTTTGTCCAAAGGTGAGAAAGAATTAACTGCAGAGAGATGTAGGTTTAGGGCAAGTTAGCTCTCATGCTAAACACATTACACTGTACTCCCACAACTTAATGCGCACAGTAACATGCAAAATGCACAATAAAGGGTGTGATTTAGTTGTTAATGAAGTAAGTAAATATTATGGGAGATTAGAGTTTAACAAATATTCGATGAAACGGATGAGGTGCACACAAATTAGTCAGACGTTATAAAAAAATAGAAAATGTGCATGGTCAATGGTTATTGGTTTATTTTGATTTCTTTGTAATGACTAGAAAACAAGGTGTCACTTAGCTTGCGTCCTCTTTCCCACATGACATTTAGGTAATACAAAGTATTCTTTATCTTCAACTAATTTTCCTGACAACTCATGATACATGCATCAAGGAATCCTTATTCTTCATTTGAGTAATCCAACCACTATGGTGTATAGAAGTTCCAAATTTTAAGCACTTCACATGGCATGCTGGATGTACATTTAGGTGGAGCAAGCAAGGACATAGGTCCATAAAAAATATTATTAACATAAAACTTGGAGACTAATTCAAGCACAAATAGTTTTCTTCTTTATGGATTTACAAATTTGAAAGGACTAGGTAAATCCCTCTAGCTTTGTCTAGTGATTTAATTTAGGGGTTAAATTCCCTTTAGCACTGCTAAAGTTTCAATTTGTACCACATACCTTCCCCCCCACCCCACAACTTGTAATAGATATTGTCAACTTCTAAAACTTGTGGTTGAAATCGATGCAATATCGTCTAGACTATCAATACTTGTTAATAAAAGTTCAACTGCGAGTTGATAATTTTTTTTTGACCCCCCCCCCCCCTTTTTCCCTCTCCCCCAATAGAAATAAGTTCTTTAAAAATAAAAATGACTAACTTTGTGATAATAGAAAAAACAAGTTTCATAAGTGACATTTCACGTTGTTGAATGTTAATTTCCCGCCACCTAACACCCGGCCCCACATGTATAGTGTTGGCCTAAATTGTGTACTCTCTCCGTCCCAATGATGTAGTTTGACTGAGCATGAAATTTAAGAAATAAATGAAGACTTTTAAATCATGTGGTCTAAAACAAGTCAAAAATATTTGTGTGGCTATAAATTATCTCGTTAAACGAAAGTTTAAAGTTAAATTGTTATCAACTAAGAAAATGTGTCATTCTTTTTTGAGTTGACTCAAAAGGAAAGTGTGTCATTCTTTTTTGAGTTGACTCAAAAGGAAAGTGTGTAATATAAATTATGACAGATGAAATATATGAATACTCTTAGGATATTACATTTTGCTTACTCACCAAACTAAAAAAAATGGCAAGAAAATCACTTATTTTTTTAGAAAAATATTTTCGACAAAAAACATTTTCTTCGTAACAAAAACACCCTAACTGAATGGATTTGTGAGAACATCCAGAAGTTGGGTTATGTGATTTATTTCGCATTTGCCAGGTAGACAATTTAATGTTTATGTAACGAAACGAGTGTAACTAATTGGATCTGTACAAGTGTTGGAAATTTGCCTTGATAGGGTTGCGTTCACCCATCTTTAATGACTTAAATACTCGGGTTCCGCATGTTGGAGTATTTGGTTCTTCACACATGCGTAATCTACTAAGTGAGTAGATAACCGTAGGGCCAAGGATCGCCAAATTTCGTTAATAAATGAAAGAGAAATTGGTCCACTAAGTAAGATGTTTGAGGCATGAAAATATGGTATGGGACAAATCTACCACATCGGTGGGAAAAAGAAGAATTGTTCTTTTTATAAGCCTAAAAAATGGATAAAGGTTTGGGACCCTAGTGGTAACCCATGTGTTTGAAGGAGAGAGGACATATGTGTGCTTGGGTTCGAGGTTAGCCCCACACGCACGCCACCGCCGCTCGTCCGGTCCATGCTGCGGACTTCTGATATTATCTTTTGGACCCCAAACTCCTCAATCTGTTTAGTATTTATAGTTTGGTCCTTGGAGTTTCAGGAATGCTGCCAGCAACCGGAAAGCCAACAATTTAACCATTTGAAACGTTTTTGCACTTACTACAAACATACAAAAACGTTTCTGGCCATGATTACACCTCTTAACACCTCTCTTCCTCTTAAACACTATAAATTGAGACCTTACTCTTATTTGAGGGCAGCATAAAATACAGTAGAAAGAAAGAAAAGAAAGAGAAGACGCAAGTCTTGAACAAAAGCAGAAACTCTTCATTTTCCTCTAAATTTTCCATTCTTCAGCAAGTCGTTTCATGTTTGTTTTCTTCGTCAGAATTAACCTATTTGCTTTGTAGTGTTGATTAGTTGTTGTTTTATCTTGGGAGACTATTTTCCGCTAACGTAAAAATATATATACGGGGCAATCTTGTCTTAAAGACAGAGAGCCATCTCTCGACTAAGCCGGTGGTGTTGTGATTATCTAATTGGTTGCTAAGTGTTTCAGGTGTGAACTTGAAACTCAAGGACTCTAACCGTTCGGATTCTCAGCGGTTCTACAAGTCACAAGTGTAGCAGTTCATGTTCTTGTATTCCGAATACAAGATCCATATATGAAGTTCTAGTTCAAGATTAAAAGATTGACAACTTCTTGGGGTAAACTTTGTTGTTTATCCTTTTGAAGCACTTGTAATATTTATTTACTTCCGGTACTGCTTTATATCCAACAGTTTTAAGACAAGATTGTACTAGTGCTCGAAAGATGTTTTCCAGTAGATATGGTCCCAAATCTGGTTATGGTTTTCTTCTTGAAAACAATTCTGTTGACAATTCTGTTAACAGTTCAAACACTGTCTCTGTCAACAACCGTGCTTTCAAATCTGGTCCTAGTTTTGGTTCTCTCTTTGAAAACAGTTACAAATTTATTTCCGTCAAAGGTGGGATCTATGAATCTGATGCTGAGCTTCAAGATACTGCTGATAGTCATGATAGTACGGCTAAAGATCAAGGACGAGTTGATGTCTCTGCTCCCGATGGTGGTGGAAACAAGCGCCCACGAGAGGCTGAGGATGTCAACTGGGACAAGAGGAGAAGGCTGAAGATGATGTTCTATCATGTAGCAGAAGACCTATATCTGACCCAGACAAAGGATCCGAATTATGGTAAGGAGGATGTGGACACTCAGTCTGACTGAAGTGGGCCAGAATCCAAAAGGTCTAAGTTAATTTATCCTTCCTTATCTATAATGTGTTGAGATAATATCTGAATAAGAGTGTGTAAAGCAAGGCTAGGAATATGAAAGTGTTTTAATTAAAACTTACATTTCTTACACTCTAAAATCAGATATTGAATATCCCTCCTTCCCGGTTAGATATTGGACTATTGTAAACAAAACTTAAAAGATCTGTTCTTTTGAGTGTAATTATTAAAAGTGTGTAAAGTATGTTCGCGCATACGAATGATAGAGATTCACTGACTGTGCGAAAACAGTTACCACTCTTAAGCAAGCACCAGGAATTGTCTGGGCACCAATCTCAAAGGAAGAAGACTAAAAGATAATGGCTTATCTTAAGATGTTGAACCTGTCACACTATCTGACAGAAGATCCTTTATTTGATAGGATGATATTGGGCACTCAGTCGTGCAAAGCCTACGGGCGACTGGAATGGGCCAGAGTTTCCATCTCTTAAATGATTTGAAGGCCAAAAGAAAGACAGAATCTAAATTGGACAGTCAATTTTCCAAAGCAACTGGAGTGGGCTAGAGTATCCATATCACTTATAATCCAGTTACGCCCTAACCACGGGCAAAAAGTTGTTCATATGAAGCAACGCCACCTCTAAAGTAGAAGGGGTTGGAGAGGTTGTCCTAAAAAAGGACTTCAGGGAATGGGATCACTCTTAAAAGGAGGTGATACATGTCCCAAACTTGGTTTCAGGGACGCTGTTTGTCAAGATGATTTGAGACTAGTCCAACAGGTCTGTAATAACTAAGAATGGTACAGTATGTCTGTAGCCAAATGACCGATATATTTGTAATCCATGCATCTATGCCATCATATATTAAGACACATTAAATAGAGAGTCATTCAAAAGCTAACTAAGTTGAGATTGTTGCCTTCTGTCGACATAAACCCTCAAAATGAATGTGAGGTGGGCGAAGAGGCAAAATCGCCTTTCCATTATGCAAAAGGAATAGCGATAGAAGCACCGTTCCTTTAGAACTTAGTCACACCTATATGAGTAAATTGAAGTTTGTACAAAATAGAGGGGGGGGGGGAGATAAGTACTTTGTGACCTTCATTGATGATGGTACAACATATTGCATCATTTTGTTTGTTGAAAAGCAAAGATGAAGCTGTTGAAGCGGATAAACGCTACAAAGCAGAAGTTGAAAAACAACTAAGCCTACAGATTGAGAAATTCATAGTGATAGAGGAGGAGAATGTGAAACATCGTTCATCAAATGACTGCTCCTTACTCACCTAAGTCTAACGGTGTTAGCCAAGCGCAAAGCCGTACGCCCAAAATATCTGGGGCAAGGCGATCCTTACCGCTAATGCGATTTTCAATAGAACTCCGCATAAGGATAATGATAACCCTCCATGTGAAATATGGAAAGGATCCCACCTACAAATGTTGTGATGTGGGGTGGCTTGGTAGAGGTTGAAATACTGAAATAGGTCAAGACTGTAGATTGCATATCCACTGGATCTGCAAATAACAGTTGTGCTTATCGCCTCTTGGTGGCAAAGAATGATGGGTTCTTTGAAGATAACTTTCATTGAGATGAAAAAGAAATAATAGCTCAAGGTTAACAGGAACCCGCGAGTGCCTGATTATCCGAAACCAGACGTTCCAGATCTACAGGACTCAAAAGTTGTTGACTATCCAGAACTTAATGTTCCAGATCTACAGAACTCAATGATTCTAGATGTTAAACCGAGACGGAACAAAGAGGGGATAAAGACTTGTTCCAGGCCTTCTAGCTTGTATGGTTGGAAATGGCCATTGACAATTTAAAAAAAAAGGAATTGTCATCTCCAGAAGCGCTGCTCAGGAAAGAAGCTACAGAGAGAGAAATAGATTCCATAAGATAGAACCATACATGTGTAATGGTTGACCTTTCTCCGGAAAAAGAACATTTGGGTTGTAAAAGTGGATACTCAAATTGAGTACAAAGTAGATGGATCTATTGACGAGTATAAGGCATCGGCTACTTGGACATGTGCTCTCCTGTAAATAGCTTGACATCCAGGGCCATTGCAGTCTTGCGTGACATGGATGTTGAGATAGCTTTCCTAACCGGAGAGTTGGAAGGGGATGATCATAGTTGATTTGATTGGACTGTTAGGCTTCTTCCTGAACTTTTTTTTGATCCCTGAAATGTTTACATTTTGGTCCTGGAAGTTTCAGGTGAAACAGAAACAATGAATCTGACAACAGAAATATTGACTCTGAAGTTAGAAATCAACAGTATGAAAGTGGAAGTCATATTGAAACAAAAGTCTCGATATGAAAGATATGGGTATCACAGATGACATCTTACGAATTGGGATTTCTAAGACATCTAACGGACTGGTCTAATTCCAAACTCATTTATGAGGTAGTTGACAGTCTCGCTGAAGCCACTAATGGATATGAATCATAGAATTGATTGGAATCATGGTGCACCCATATACCTGGAGCGATATACGCATTTCACATGTAGTTCAATGTATTTTACAATTACAACCGACCTGGTATCGACTTACAAAGTAGATCAGTTGTACTAAGATTCACTCTTGATTCTAGAAATGATCGATATAAGGCATTAAATCGGATATGACGATATCTGAAATATTTGCTTATCTACGGATAATGGTATTCTGGATGTCTAGCGGTTCTGGGAGAATACAGTGATGCAAACTGGACACCGGACTTGAAGAACACCAAAGCCAACAAGTGGATGTGTATGGTGTGTCTTTGAAAATCATCTAAGCAAACTTACATCGGCCGATTCATGATGGAATCAGAGTTTATCGCTTTAAACAAAACATGATAAGAAGTTGAGTAACTTCACGACTCCTTAGAGGACGTTCCTTACTGGGAGAAACCCGTGCCTTCGGCAGTTATATAATATGGCTAGCCGGTTGGCTTCAGAAAGGTCATGGATGACGTCGTCTGGACATATCTATCGGAGACATAAGACCGTATGATAGTTGGTCACCATGGGTGTCATTCCTGTTGATTACATCAAAGGATAATATAGCAGACCCTTTAATTAAGGGACTACTCAAAGATCAAGAATTTTGTCAGTCTAGAGGAATGAGCTTAAAACCCCTAACAATACGAACCTTTGCGGTGGTAACCCAACCATACTGATTGAAGATCCCAAGAATTTAGTTCAATGGGAAAACTAAGCTGCAAAAGGTTCAGTTGATCGCTTCGGTGGAAGCAAGAGCACTTCGGATGATGATTTCTGTAAGGAAACATAAATCCAAAGCTGTTCCCGTGATAGACATTAAGGTGCTGCCTTCATAGTGGGTAAAGGTTAAGCTTTCAAACCTTTAACGATCCTCAAACGGTTGAGGTTGAGGTTAAGGTTGGTGAAACTTTTAATAATTTCTAACACTTGTGAAATGGGGTATAGCAGGATACCTTGTAGGAGATCACTTATTTAAGTACGAGGACAAGCCGCCTCAAATGAACACACTTAAGAATCCAAGTGTGTCCATGTCTACAACAGACAGAACAATAAGTATGAAAATGAATAAGGGGAGTTATTGTGTTGGTATCATTGTCTTGGCTTACACTAAATACTAACGGTTCAAGACATCACGTTCACCGCGCAGTAAGTAAGTCCGGTCGTATTCAACTAGGGAAGGTTCAAAGAGGAATGTACCTCTCCAGATTCAATATCTTTTCACTGAAAGATTGCTGAAGTTTGGCACCCTGTGTGCACCAATTCTCTTTTAAGAGGGGATTGTTGGAAATTTGCCTTTGATGGGGGTTGCGTCCACTCATGTTTAATGACTTAAACACTCGGGTTTCGCATGTTGGAGTATTTGGTTCTTCACACATGCATAATCTACTAAGTGAGTAGATGACGGTAGGGCCAATGATCGTCAAATTTCGTTAAGAAATGAAAGAGATATTGGTCCACTAAGTAAGGTGTTTGAGGCATGAAAATATGGTGTGGGACAAATCTACCACATCGGTGAAAAAAAGAAGAATTGTTCTTTTTTATAAGCCTAAAAAATGAATAAGGGTTTGGGACCCAAATGGGTAATCCATGTGTTTGAATGAGGGAGGACCTAGGTGTGCTTGGGTTAGAGGCTAGCCTCACACGCGCGCTGCCGCCGCCCGTTCGGTCCGGGCTACGGGCTTCTGGGCTACTTCTAATATTATCTTTTGAATCCCAAACTGTTTAATATTTACAGTTTGGTCCCTGGAGTTTCAGGAATGCTGCCAGCAACCGAAAAAGCCAACAGTTTAACCATCTGAAACATTTTTGCACTTACTACAAACGTACAAAACGTTTCAGGCCATGATTACACCTCTTAAACAACCTCTTAACACCTCTCCTCCTCCTAAACATTATAAATTGAGACCTTACTCTTATTTGAGGGTAGCGGAAAAGACAGTAGAAAGAAAGAAAAGAAAGAGAAGACACAATTCTTGAACAAGAGAAGAAACTCTTCCTTTTCCTCTAAATTTTCCATTCTTTATCAAGTCGTTTCATGTTTGTTTTCTTCGTCAGAATCAACCTATTTGCTTTGTAGTATTGATTAGTTGTTATTTTATCTTGGGAGACTATTGCCCGCTAACGTAAAAGCATATATACGTGGCAATCTTGTCTTAAAGACAGAGAGCCATCTCTCGACTCAGCCGGTGGTGTTGTGATGATCTAATTGGTTGCTAAGTGTTTCAGGTGTGAACTTGAAACTCAAGGACTCTAACCGTTCAGATTCTCAGCGGTTCTACAAGTCACAAGTGTAGCAGTTCATGTTCTTGTATTTCTGAATACAAGATTCAGATTTGAAGTTCTAGTTCAAGATTAAAAGATTGACAACTTCTTATTGTAATCTTTGTTGTTTATCCTTTCGAAGCACTTGTAATATTTATTTACTTTCCGTACTGCTTTATATCCAACAATAAGTTCCTGATTTTGTACTTGTCAAATATTTATTTCTAAATTGTTATTATAGTTTAGATTTGGTGCATATCTTACAGGCCACCCTAAGCAACATATATTAATGCAACATTAAATTATATACCCCGCATTTTAAAGGAATAATGTGATAGGTTACATCTTAATTTGGTGTATCAGGTCAAAGAAGGTTGTCATAAAATTTGTTTAAATCTCTATGTAACTTGGAATGTTGAGATTAAATCCCCTTATTCTCATTCTACACCTAAATATACGGACCAAGTGTTGATAATTGGTTAGTAAATTTTACTTATATGTAAATGATTAGCAAAAATAAATATCGGACACTTTAATTATTGCACTCATCCAAAAATAATATTCGCACTCTGGAATAATATAAGCGGTGTATATTAGCAATAAAAGCGGAACACTAATATACAGTTAATCAATACGGATGAAAAGAGCAATAATGACACCAAGATTTTACGTGCAAACCCTTCTGAATAAGGGAGAAAACTACAGGCCCGAGAGGAGCAAAGTAATCCACTATAATGAGGAATTTTACACTAGTGATCCCGAGTACAATACTCCTAAGACCATTGCACCCCTGCCCTTCCTCCTCTTCCCACCAGTTATGCGACACCTCCCTTCCTCCCATCCCGCGTCTCGAGGCACGCTCTCGGACAATGAAAACATGTGCTATGCACGAAATTTCTAAACCTAAATGGTTGTTTAACCTATCTGTTTCAGTTGTCCCTTCCTCTGTCCCTCGTAATCTGAAGGATGCCTTGTTCGACCCAAATTGGAAAGCCGTAATGATTGATGAATATAATGCTCTTATTGATAATATGACGTGAGACCTAGTACCCCATCCACCTGATGCTAACATTATTCGTTATATGTAGATTTTTAGACATAAAAAAAATCTGATGGTTCTTTTGAGAGGTACAAAGCCCGTCTGTAGGTGATGGCAGGTCTCAACAGGTGAGAGTGCATTGTGATGAAACGTTCAGCCCGGTCGTAAAGCCCACAACCATCCGGACCGTCCTCAGCATTGTCATATACAAGTTTTGGCCCATTTATTAGCTTGATATCAAAAATGCTTTCTTACATGAGGATCTTCATGAAATGATATATATGCATCAACCTATGGATTTTGGGGATCTTATTCATCCGGATTATATGTGTCTACTGCGAAAATTGATGTATGGACTGAAACAAACTCTTCGAGCATGGTACTAGTGGTTCACCGATTATGTCTCATCTATCAGTTTTTCACATAGCAAATCAGATCATTCCCTGTTCATCTACAACAAGGGTCCAGACATGGCTTACCTCTTATTATATGTTGATGACATCACTCTCACCACATCATATGAAGCCCTCCACCGGTCTATTATGTCTCTTTTTTCATCTGAGTTTGTTATGAAGGATCTGCCCCCCCCCCCCTCGAGTTATTTCTTGGACATAGCTGTCACTTGCCATTCTAGCGGCCTATTTCTATGTCAGAAGAAATACGCGCGAAAAGATCCTACACCGTGCAAGCATGACATCTTGCAAGCCATCCTACATGCCAGTGGACACTAATTCCAAGCTCAGCGCTGATTCCGGCCCTCCGTATTCAAACCTGACTCACTATCGTAGCCTGGATGGGGCCCTACAGTACCTCACATTCACAAGACCAGACATATCATATGTCGTGCAACAAATCTGTTTGCATATGCACAATCCGACGAAAGCACACATGCATACCCTCAAACGTATTTTACGATACACTTTACTTCGACTTACATCTATACAGGTCCGCACTCACTGGTCTCACTCTTATTCTGATGCTGACTGGGGTGGATCTCCTGACACCCGACGCTCCACATCTAGTTACTGCATTTTCCTCTGAGATAACCTATTGTCTTGGTCTTCCAAAATATGTGGGACAAGGCGATCTTTATCGCTAATGCGGTTCTCAACAGAACTACGCATAAGGATAAGGATAACCCTCTATGTGAAACATGGAAATGATCCCAACTATAAATGTTGTGTTGTGGGGTGGCTTGGTAGAGGTTGGAATACCGAAATAGTTCAAGTTGGACCTAAGACTGTAAATTGCATATCCACTGGATCAGCAAATAATAGTAGTGCTTATCGCCTCTTGGTTTCAAAGAATGCTGAATTCTTTGAGGATAACTTTCCTTGAGAAGGAAAAAGAAGTAATTGCTCGAGGTTAACAAGAACCCGCGAGGGCCTGACTGCCCAGAACTAGACGTTTCGTATCTATAGGACTCGAAAGTTGTTGACTATCCGGAACTTAATATTCCAGATCTACAGAACTCAGAGATTCTAGATGTTGAACCGAGACGGAGCAAAGAGGTGACAAAGACTTGTTCCAGGCCTTCTAGCTTGTATGGTTGAGAATGAACCATGGACAATTAACAGAGAATTATCATCTCCAGAAGCGCTGCTTTGGAAAGAAGCTACAGAGAGAGAAATAAATTCCATCATATAGAACCATACTTGTGTAATGGTTGACCTTCCTCCGGGAAAAGAACCTTTGGGTTGTGAAAGTGGATACTCAAAAGTGAGTACCAAGTAGATGGATCTACTGACGAGTATAAGACCTCGGCTACTTGTACATGTGCTCCCCTGTGAATAACTTAACATCTAGGGCCATTGCAGTCTTGCGTGACATAGATGTTGAAACAACCTTCCTAACCGGAGAGTTAGAAGGGGAGGATCAGAGTTGGGTTGTTGGACTGTTGGGCTTCTTCCTGAACTTTTATTTTGGTCCTTGAAATGTTTACATTTTGGTCCTGGAAGTTTCAGATAAAAAAGAAACAGTGAATCTGACAACATAAACATTGACTCTGAAGTTAGAAAGCCAACAGTTGAAAAACCAACGGTCTGAAAGTGAAAGTCATATTGAAACAAAAGTCTCGATATGAAAGACATGGGTATCACAGATGACATATTAGGAATTGAGATTTCTAAGACATCTAACGGACTGGTCTAACTCCAAACTCAGTTGTGGAAGTCTCGTTGAAGCTACCAATGGATATGAATCATAGAACTAATTGGAATCACGGTGCACCCATATACAAAGAGCGATATGCGCAGGTCACATGTAGTTCAATGTATTGTACACAATACAACCAACATGGTATCAGCTTACAAAGCAGATCAATTAAACTAAGGTTCACTCGTGATTCTAGAAATGATCGATAAAAGGCATTAAGTTAGATATGACGATATCTGAAATATTCGCTTATCTACGGATTATGGTATTCTGGATGTCCATCGGTTCTGTGAGAACACAGTGATACAAACTGGACATCAGATATGAAGAACACCAAAGCCACAAGTAGATGTGTATGGTGTGTCTTGGAAAATCCTCTAAGCAAACATGCATCGGTCGATTTATGATGGAATCGGAGTTTATTAGGAGAAACCCGTGCCTTCAACAGTTATACACTGTGGCTAGCCGGTCGGCTTCAGGAAGGGCACGGATGATGGCGTCTGGACATATCTGTCGGATCTGTCGGAGACATAAGACCGTATGGCAGTTGATTACCATGGGTGTCACCTCATTAATTACTAATCAAAGGATATAGCGGACCCATTAACTAAGGGACTACCCGAAGATCAAGAGTTCTGTCTGTTTAGGGGTATGAGCTTAAAATCCAAACGATACAAACCTTTGAGGTGGTAACCCAACCATACTGACTGTAGATCCCAAGAATTTGGTTTAATGGGAAAACTAAGCTGCAAAAGGTTAAATTGAGCGCTTTGATGGTACCAAGAGCAACTCGGATTATGATTCTGTAAAGAAACATGAATCCAAAGTCGTTCCCACGATAGACATTAAAGTGCTACCTGCATGGTGGGTAAAAGTTAAGCTTCCAAACTTTTAACGATCCTCAAACGGTTGACGTTAAGGTTGGGGAAACTTTTAATGATTCCTAACACTTGTGAAGTAGGTTATAGTAGGATACCTTGTAGGAGATCACCTATTTAAGTGCGAGGATAGGTCGCCTCAAATGAACGCACTTAAGAATCCAAGTGTATCCACGGCCACAACGGACAGAACAAAAGAAGAAACGAATAAAGGGGAGGTATTGTGTTGGTACCATTGTCTTGGCTTACATTAAACACTGACGGTTCAAGACACCACGTTCACCGCACAGTGAATAAGTCCGATGGTATTCAACTATGGAAGGTTCAAAGCTGAAGCTACCTCTCCTGATGCAATATTTTTTCGCTGAAACATTGCTGAAAGTAAGCACATTGTGTGTGCGCCAAAATCTCTTTCAAGAGGGGATTGTTGGAAATTTACTCATGTGAAATTAAGTTTATCCCATTATTTATGACTCAAACAACTGGGGCCCCGCACGTTGGAAACGTCGTTTCCACACACGTGCAATCTTAGTGCCAAGTATCGTAAATTTCATTAATGAAAGAGATATTGGTACGTAGGTGAAGTGTTTGAGACATAGAATGATGGAAGGTTATTTGCAAAATGACATGTTTTCCACGTTGGTAAATGAAGGAATGATTGTGCGAAGTGTAAGATGGTACGGGTCGAAAAAGGGTCACGGAGCCGAGAAGGGTCGTGGCGCCCCCCGGACTGTGCCGCGGCACCGGAGCACCGCGATGCCTCCTAGCAGCGCCGCGACGTTTCATTGGCAGTGACTGCTCGACGGAATCCCAAAGATTTGGCTATTGAGGTGGTTTCAATGGCATTGAATCCACCCAATAATGGTCATTACTTGGACCATTATGTTACTGCATTACTTGGGGGATAAATATCATCCATTACATGAAAATTGATTTCCATTATGGGGCATTTGAAAGGCCATCCTGCACACCTATAAATTGAGCCATTTGGCTCAATTTTATATAAAAAAAAAGAACATATATGACCATGAACACAATATACATACAAGTATACAACACCGCAAAGAGATCAGATTTTTCTGATAACAATCCTTCTCTTAGCAATCTTCATTGTTCGTGTTCTTCGCTGAGATCATTTGTGTAGGCTTTGCATATTTGATAGTTTGCTGTTTCATCTTTGGAGACTATTGTCCACACTTCCGTAAAGCCTATATACAGAGGAAATCTTGTCTTAAAGATAGAGTCATCTCTCGACTCAGCCAGTGGTGTTGTGTTTATCTACTTGGTTGCTAAGTGTTTCAGGGGTTAACTTAACAGACGAAGGACTCTAACCATTCGTATCCTCAGCGGATCTACAAGACACAAGTGTAGCAGTTCATGTTCTTGTATTTCCGAATATAAGATCCATATTTGAAGTTTCAATTCAAGATCAAGATATTGACAACTTGTTATTGGCCTCTTTGTTGTTTATCCTTTCGATCGATGTAATAGGTATTTACTATTTTCGTACGCGCTTTACATATCCAACACTAACTTCATTCAAAAATGAAACTTGAATTTTTATTGAATCAAAATAGAAATGATTTTCGAATTTGATAATTTCTTAGATTCTTTTGAATTGTATCGAATCCATTTTCGATTTTAAAGTGAACAGTTACCTTATAAAACTTTTTCTTTTTTACTTTAGTTTAAGTGTAAATCATTTGATTAAGTAATATATTAATTCACATAATATCTTGAATGATGGAGAAGAAGAAAAAGTTATTACACAATCCCTTGAAAAAAATCTTTTTTTTGTCCAACTAGATTCTAAAACTAGTAATTTCTATTAGGTTTCACATTTTATCTTTTCATACTGCCCCACCATTTTAAGAAAGAACCTTTGGATCGAGATCCACAACAATGCATCACAACTATGGATACCAATTATTCTATTTTTCTTTCATCGAATATGATCTACTACTATTATTTTTTACTCTACCATTAACTTGTTCTTTAAAAAAAGGATTCCAACAACAAAACGGCTTCCACAACTATGAAAAAAGAATTTTTATATCTCGCATCTACTTAAATTATCGGAATATGAGAATCTCTTTCGTTGAATTGAAAGAATTTTCTATTGAATGGAAGATGATTTTACATCAACAAGTAAAGGAAAAAAGAAATTATGTAGTACTTATTTTTTATACTAATTCAAATTGCGTTGTTGTGTCAAAAGAAGGATAGCTATACTGATTCAGTATACTCTAAAGACACCCTCGGTAAAATATTGATGATCTCACAAAGATAAAATTTCAGTGAATTGTCATTTTCTGATCTCATCTTTTACGGAATCGGTCTTCTTTAACAATACAAGAATATGTGGAGCTCAACATGTTTGGAAGCACATGAGAACATTCGTTTGCTGATATTATTACCAGTATTTAATAATGGGTCATTCATAGCATTACTATATCTTCCCTATTCATTGCGGGTTGGTTATTTGCCAGCACCGGTTTAACTTATAATGTGTTTGGAAGCCTTCGGCCAAACGAGTATTTTACAGAGAGCCGACAAGAAATTCCATTAATAGCTGACCATTTTGATCCTTTGGAACAACCCGATGAATTTAGTAGATCATTTTAGGAGGCCCTAATGACTATAGATCGAGCCTATCCAATTTTTACAGTACGATGGTTGACTGTTCACGACCTAATTGTACCTAGCGTCTTTTTTTTTTGGGATCAATATCAAGAATGTAGTTCATCCAAAGATAAACTTTATCTGAATTATAGAGCTACGACACAATCAAACCTGCACAAACAAAATGTTGTATTGAATCATACCAGTCTCTAATGGGGGTTATTACACATTTCTGTACTTGCTGTTTTATTTTCCAATTATATCTTCAATTAAAAAATAAAAGAGAATAAATAATATTCTCTTAGCTCATTCGGAAGGATCTCATAATTTAATTATTCATGACTGTTTATATCTCTAGCATGACCACTAGATGAAATCTGGAGGGAAGTGGAGTAAATTGCCGATACTATTGGAAGGATTCCTCTTTGGATAATAGGTATTGTAGCTGGTATTCTTGTAATTGGTTTAATAGGTATTTTCTTTTATGGTTCATATTCCGGATTGGGTTCATCCCTGTAGTAATCGAATGAATTGAGTTGTCAACATGAAAGCGTAACATGTTTCTCTACCGCAAGGATCTCTCTATACATGGACTAATTCAATGATTCATATCAGGCCCAACACAGCCATGGCGAAGAGGAGAAAGAAAAGAAAGACAAACACTCATAAGCCCAAAAACTAATGAACTAGTACAATATTTGAAAAAGTAGTGTGGGCTGGTCATTTTTTGGTCCTATAATTGAAAAATAATCCACGACTGTATTGTAATTGAAAGATACGAATTTTTAATGCAAAAATAAAAATTTGAGAAAAATTCGCTTAGTTAAAACACGGAAAACTCCAGCACACTGCTTAGAATTTTAAACTTATACGAATGACACTTCCGCATAGTTTTTTGAAACTTCGAAGCTCTATGTATGTGAACTCCAGCACAATGTGGCTATGCCTGTAAGAACTTCAAACTACATATATGAAGAGTTTGAACTTCAGACCACAATAATTTTTTTTATAACGCATTTAACAAAAAATGGTTAAACTTTAAATAGAAGGATGTAAACTAGCTAGCCTGTTAAATATAGATTATATGTATAGTATATACCGTGATATACACTTTCCTTAATTAAGTGTATATCACGGTTTTAGGCATCAATTATAGTGTAAATATTGTGTATTAATTAGCATTGTACACTTACCATAATTATATGACTCTTGTACTACTAGAATATGGTTTTGGAGTAGAATAAGAATATGATTTTCCTATTATGGAAAATTGTAAATTGTATATATACTATTTCATTAATGAAAATAATCAAGGGATTATTTCTTTCATAACCCATGCCATTTCTATGATTTCTTGTTGTCATTAGGTCATGGGTTAAATATACCATTAATCCCTTAACGAATGCTGTTTAAAATATAGCGAACATTTGCAATGTATTTATTACATAATCACAACTTAAAAAGAGCAGCATAATCCACTTCTTCAAACTTCAAGCTCAAGTATGAAGAAGGGGGAAGTGGAACTTTAATCAAGGCAGAGGAACTCTGCTACGAGAAAGCAGCAGTTGGATGAAGAGAGACTGCCAAGAAGAATAAGAGGCAGAGAAGTGCTAGATTTTAAATACATTGTAAACTGAGATTATATTTAACTAGTACCGTTAAAAGTGGTTATCTGGTGTCATTCTTCCCGGGACACAGGTTCTCAAGCCCAACATGAGATATTTATGGAAAATTAACTTACATAGCAGCTCGCTTAGAAGGCCAGTTCACAAATATATAATATACGTGTAATTAGTATGTGATATACATATATTAAATAATAGTTAAAAATATTTTTACCGAACAGCTAAATGTGTAACTTCCACTGAATTCCGTCACTGAAAGTTTGTAGCATAGCATATTAATTATCAAATGCTATGAAACATTGGTTCTCTCCGTAATCACAAAAATACAGAATCTCTTGTCCTTTATTTATTTATTTATTTTCTGTTTCTTTTTTGACATCAATTACATACAATATCACTTAGTTTGACTTATATAATATATATATATATATATATATATATATATATATATATATATATATATATATATATATATATATATATGTGGAACTGCGAAAAGGAATGAAGCAGGCAGTAACATCTGTATTATCATGGTCTTCATCGAATCCCAACACACGGTACATCCAAACCTTAAATATTCACAAATCACAATGGTACGAATCCGTTCCTGATCATGTCTGTAATTCTGCAGGTATTTAAGGAAGATTTAACATTTAAATAGTAATTTATTACTACTAACGAAGTTGTAGAACGTAAATTATTCTATGAAGCAAAACCTAAGTAGGCTAGAGGTCTCCTACGTGCAAATTAAGATGAGAAGTGTATGATTCCGTATTAATCAAAGAATGGCCCAGCTGCCATAACGATAAAGTCTACACACGCACCCCTTACGATGAGGATTTAATTATTTGAAGAAAGTCACTACGATAGAGTAAAATGCATCTTGCGCCCAAGTGGCCAATAAACTATGAAGTATTAGGTTCTCCACTAAAATAGGGTAAGTTACATATTTAGCCGATCGGTAGAAAATAATTATATTTGGCTTGCTATCATTTTGGTGGCGGATATATAAGGTAAAAATTCCATAAAAAATATTATTCCCTTCATCTTAATTTATATGAGACTCTTTCATTTATAGTCAGTCCAAAAAATAATGATATCTTTCTATATTTAGTAATAATTCAACTTTAAATTTATCTTTATATCCTTATTGAAATGATTTCTAGCCACATAAATTTATGTGGGTTGCTTTATACCACAAGTTTCGAAAGTCTTCCTTTATTTTTAAACTTTGTGCCTAATCAAAGACCTTTCATATAAAATGGGACGAAGGGAGTAGGTGTTTTATTTCCCATTTGTCAATGTCTTGGTCGGCCGATACCCAATTCATATGCTGATGGTAGATAGCATGTATCCCCAGTCGAGATGTGCACAAGTTGGTTCTGACACAACGATTATAAAAAAGAAAATGAATAAGGGATTTTCCTTAAGTGGCCCAATTGACGTAATATATGTGTGGCCCAATGCCTCAAGTTGTGGGAGAAATCATTTTTTTCATTAATAGGATAACATTGTTTAATAATTGAAGTAAGCCAAAGATGTGTCACTTCCGGACAATGTTTTAAAAGGCAGTTTCAGGATTCGCTCTGAGGCTCGCTTTGTGGTGGGGCACTGGTAAAACGCCCGGTACTCACGTGCAGGGTTTAGATCATGTGAGGCTTATGCCTTATGCGCCGCGATTGTACGCCCTAAACACGCCTAACGTCCAACGCTCGGGGCTCGCCTAACAGTTCTTACACAAATTATATATTAAATTACTTAATTAAAATCGTTGACCCTCATATTTCTTTAACAAATGAATGATACTTAGTAGTTTTTCATCTACAGAAATAATAAGATTGAGTGTAACTCAAATAACAAGTCGTAATGTTGCATATTTATTATTTGAGAACACCGTGAGGGTGAATATCATTTAATATTTCTTTTACAAATACATAGCCGAATTGTACATTTTCACATGTCAGTAGTCTTTTGTCCTATGTATTAAAATTATCATATTTTATTGTTTTGCTATTTGAAAGTAGTTCTATTTTTATTCATGAAGGAGTTACGTTTTAACTATAACATTGATAAAGTTTATTGATTATTTGCTTATAGGGAGATAAAACTAATAATATGATAGTAATATTATTTTAAGAAATTGTGATTTTTCATTGTTCGAAAGTTAATATGTTAGAGTTGATTTGTAGTTCATAATAGCCTTTATTTCATTGTATTGTTTATACTTGTAAAATTATGTTATACTCCATATATAATTACAAGTTGTAATTGGCGTATAATGAATTGCTTTGATTAGTTTTTTGTGAGGATCAAGCAAGCAAGCAAGCAAGCGCACATACACACTCCCCCCCCTCCCCCATATATATATCTCATTTATTTATAAGTTTTATGTAATCTTACCTATTTAAAAATATTTATTGTAATTATATTATTTTATAAAATATTAAAAATTAATATTCATGTGGCTTACGCCCCGTGCCGGGGCTTACGCATTGCCGATGTATAGATAAAACGCTCCGTAGTGGATATATAATAGGAAGGGTACGTACTCTCTAGCAATATATTTTGACAACAAAATAAACATTGTCTCGCCGATCCCAACACGAATAGTCTCTCGTGCATATCTATCTTCTATGCAGAATAGTTACATTATAGAAAATATTATAACACTATTGAATTGAAGGAACACACAGTTTGAAGCACTTACCTGTGAATTGAGCCAAAGAATTGGGCATACATCTTTTTCCGATGGAGTCCCTATCCTCACACATGAATACTTAATTATATTGATATTTATCTTCTTCCCTTTATGTGATCTTTTGTACTTTAGTTAACCATGTTTACGTGATGCATACGACAGTTCAATTTTACTACTAGTACATTTATGTCCAAAACAAAATTAAATTCACATTTCTCCTTTCCATGAAAAAGCAAATATCGTTCAAAACAGGTGGAAAACAAAAAGAAAGCTACCACTTGTTGCAAGTAGTCGTCGAAAATCACACGTCTGGTTTGCAAGTATAAGATGTTCAAAATGTAATAAAAGAAAATTGAAGATATCCCTCTTTTCTTAAATTAATTTGACTTCTTTTTTTAATTATAAATATTTGAAACGTAAGTATTAGGTAGTAATGCAATATTTCTCCTCACCCATAGCTTTTCCTCTCACATAAACGATTTGACTATATACATGTTAATTAGAAGCTATAAGATGATATGGTCTGTTTTTTTTTAAAATTAAGATTGCAAGTTAGTAGTGGATGTAAACACACTCCATTCGACTCAGAATTATAGATATACGGAGTAGTTATTTTTTCACAAAAGCCATATAATTATAATTATCCGTACTTATAGGAGTACTATAAGAAACAACAATTGTAATGACTTACTTAAGCACTAATTAAAAATCTATGGACTTAAGTTATATATTCCATTAGTGTGAATAATTTCTTACAAATTTGACATGTTGTAAAGCATTGGTTCCCATCTTTATACAACAGAAATGGTGAAAATTTACTCGTATCCAATGTTTATACTAAGCAAATAAATGCATGACATGTGTTTGTATATATACTTTTAATTAGTGCTTAAATATTTTTAATTAATATATATTATCATCTTATTAAATCACTTAACTATAGTAAATTTATATGGTTGGTTGTGAACACTATTTATTCTTGTGAATTAATGTTTGTATATAGAATACTTACAACTATCTTTTAAGTGAATGATAGTGTAATTTTCTTTCATATTATCAACGCATATATATCGTTTATACTCAAAAATCTATTTGGTGCATGTGTTTGATTTAGAAGGAAAAGGTAAAGTGAGAGCAAATTCAACACGAGGGTGCAGAGGGGGATGTTACTTTTAACAGATCCAAAGTTGGACACGGAAATAGAAGAAGGGTAAAGAGGAGGTTGGGTTTAGTTATTAGTGGTGCTGTCTGCAAACAAGGGAGCCACTGCCTCTCTTGTTGCAATTATTCCCGTAGCATATGCTCTTTATCTTCTACTCCCTCGTTTCATAATAAATATTATTTTAATCAAAACACACATATTAAAAAATTAATAGTGCAATAGAAAATTTATCAAACTATCCTTATATAACAAAAATAGATTACTTTTCTCTTTTAGTTAAAACATGCATAAACAATAATCATTTATGTCTTGAATAGAGAACTTGTTAACAAATATTTTTTTAAATAGAAAATTTGTCAGTTTTATCTAAGAATATATTAGGAAAAAATAATCAATTTATGTCGAATTCTCAAAATGACAGTTATTTTGGAATAATTTTTTTGCTAAAGTAACACTCCAATATATCATATCGTATTAGAATCTTTATGCAAGTGGCTATCTTTTCGACAATGACCCTCTTCTCTTTCTATGCTTTTTTGCTTCTTCTAATAATGTTTATATTCGGCTAGTGATATTGAGTAATTTTATTCATTAAGAATTAAACGTAAGCGTGATGGTGATCTTAGGGGGTTACAATTGATCAGTACCCTTTGTCGAAAAATTGTGATAAATAAAGTAAAATAAATTTCTTTAGCTATAAATAAAATATTGGACGGAGCATTGGAGCAATGATAAAATTATCTTCATGTGATCTATAAATCACTAATTCGAGTCATAAAAATAGCTATTAATACTTGTATTATGATAGATTGTCTACGTCACATTTTTCAAAATTAGACATATAATTATCTGATTACGCTACTAATTAAACGGTTGAAAAGAAATCATCATCAAGAATTAGACAGATGATCAAAGAGGAATAAAAAAAACTAAATCACTCACTTCATGACTTGATGGACCACATCATTGAATGTCTCTATTTCTTCCTCTTTTTCTCTTTTCTTGTCATTCCTCGTGTAAAAGTAATATGCCAAACTTATCAGCTCCAATTCCGAAAAGAGGCAGAGACGAAGAATGAAAAAAAGACTAAATCACTTTTTCCATTTCCACTAAAATATTAGTTATGATCAATCACAAACTTCAATGGGTGCGTCGGATACCATTTTCTGTAAAAGTGATTATTCCGCAACTTTTGCAATATATTTGCATGGAGTACTATATAAAAGAATTAAGTAAGAAACTTTGCACTATATACATATGTCAGAGATACAGCGATAGTGAAAGGCACCGGATTTGTATAGTCATACAAAACTGTGGAATCCACTTTGCATTAAAGTGAAGATGTACCTAAAATTGCAGATAAAGTTATCATAAAGACTGTTACCAGATCGGGAGTATCTAATGCTTTAATTTGGGGCACGAAAAAGAGAAGTATTTTTTTCTAGCTTAAAGTTTGAATCGATACAAAATATTTTCTTTTACAAATTTGTAATCTAAAATATATTATAGTTAAGGCCGGCTCAACAAATTTCGTGGCCTAAGACGAAACATATTGAGACTCTTAAATTTATTTTATAAAATTTGTACACTACACCGAAAAAAATACTTTCTAAACAACAAATTACTACTCCATCATTTCAAACAAAAAACTGGAATTTTTTTTAAAAAAAAAAAGTAGAAGAAGAGCACAAAGAATAAAGTCGTGGATTATCAGATGTTGAGACCGGAACTCATGAAAGTGAAAATTTTAATTTAGCTATTATCACAAACTAGAAAGAGAATTGAACGAACACAACGTAATAGTTTAAGTTTTAGCATTGATAGTGTCAAAAATATTTACACCTTCTGATCAATTTAAAGGATAATTGTATGTTCATTTAACTAAGTAGCACTCATTAATGAATATCTAAAATAAATTTTAAATAACCTAATATAATATGATGAATTACACTAAAAAGAAAGTGGTGCATGAATGTTTTTGTGCATGCAGTTTCAGAGAAGATTATAAAAGAAATTCATTATGTTATTAATGTATATAGCTTAATTCCTATATACAAAGGATAAAATTAAAATTGAAGAGTGAAGCAAAAATACTAATTAATGAGTGAATTTTTTTATCATAATTTATGAATTTGTTGATATAAAATAACCTCAATCAAATAACAAAAAAATATATTGTAATATATTTATTTATAATAGTTATTTAAATAAATTATATAGTTGATAATAATAATAATAATAATATAAAATAAATTTGGGGGCTTGAAATTTTGGGGACCCAAGGCAATGGCCTTACCGGCCTAGTCTTAGAGCCGCACATGATTATAGTATTTGTGTGATTATCAAAATTCTGAGATTTGTGACGTTAAACGTGTCTATAACATTCCTCATTAATATAAATTGAGAATGAGAAGTGTAAAGTTGATTATTTTCAAATTCGAAAGTGTGTCTTCTTTTAAGAACATAAAAAGAAAGATAATGGGACGAAAGAAGGTACTTAACACAACTAAATTTAAAAGCCTCGGAATCATTACTGTGAGGATTGATATTCTCACTAGTAGTGTTTCGGTATTAGAGGTGGCAAATAAGCGGGTTGGACAGGTCAAAATGGACTGAGTTAATAAGTGGGCGGGTTATTGACCCACTCAAAAGTTACTTGGGCTGAAATAGATTGGGTTGAAATGGGCTAATAAGCGGATCAAAATCCAACCCACCCCAATTCGTACTAAGTTTTAATTGCTTTATTTGTTCTTTTATAAATTTTTAGTACCTAATAATTTTTTTTTTATTATGGCTATATATAACACATCAAATAAAAAATATCTTTTTACAAATATTTTGAAAAGATTTCTCATGAATCAATTTAGATTAAATATCAGCCCAAATCCTGATGGGATGAGCTAATAAATGGGCGGGTCAATAACCTTAGACAGGTTGGGTGAGTTTTGATTTTATGGATTAATTTTGCCATCACTATTCAGTATCACTAAAATCTCTATAATTTCATCTGGATTGAGAAAGAAATTGGAAGAGCATAGAAATTGATATTGCTGACCAAGGGCATATTTAGGTGGCTAAAAATAGGGTGTACATGAATTCATTGTCGCTCATCAAAACTAGATATTTTATGAACATATTTTCTTAGAGTTGACCTAATATTATCTACTGGCACTCATGCTTCAAGGGATGAATATTTAATTGAATGTTGAGTTATTTACCCTAAAAATAGAGATCGATTACCACTAAATACTTTCTTTTAGTGGTGCATGCGCACCCATATATATTCTAGAAAATCTAAATTAATCTCTCATTGTATCGATCCGTTTGGTCGTTTAGCCTATTTCGACCTATTACCTTTAAATTGTCCATTCTATGACCTTATTTTGGTGTTATTAGCTTGCGGGGATGGTTGACATGCTTTTCGAGGTAAATCGAATCCGTTTTGGAAGGGAAATCATATGTTAGAGGTCTTTTGAGTCTTGAAATGGAAGAGTTTGACTAAAAGTTGACTTTTGGGTAAACATGTACATATTCAAATTTCAGTGATGTCATTAGGTCTGGAACGTCAATTATGAGTTAGTCAAGTCTTTGGTTTGGATCCCGAGGTATTCAAGTGCGTTTTGGGTGCTTGGTTGTATAAGGTGAGAAATTGAGAAAGTTGAAGGAATTTTGTAGAAAAACATGTCATAACGATGTTGGATCAGTGTTTTGAGTGCGCAAGCAAGTCCGTAGCGTCGATTATAGTCAAGTAGCATATTTAATTTGCGTTTGGAGGGTCACTAGTGAGTTTCGGGTATCAAAACCAAGTTCGAAAAAACAAAAAAAATCTAGTGTTCAGTGACTGGTTTCAAGGGACGGTGATCGCGGACCCTGGTGGGACTGGTCCTCACGATCGCGGGGCATCCTTCGCAACCACGAAGAGGCGCGCGTTTTGGGCAGGTGAATCGCGGTGCATCACGATGGCGAAATGGTTTTCGCGACCGCGATGTGTCCTTGTGGTCTGGATCGCGAATTGGTCTTCGCGTTCACATGGTCTTAGACCACGATCACGAAGAACGCACTGTAGCAATAGTGACTTAAAGCCCTAACTCGAAATTCTTTTCCTCAATTTCATTTTCCAAGTTCTTGAGCTCGATTTTTGGGGAAATTCAAGGTGTTCTTCAAGATTATTCGTTGGGGTAATTTACTAACCCTAATTCCTTTAGTTTATGTGATTCCTTATGTTAATTTGTAGTTTAAATCGTGTTTATATGATGGAAATTTGGGGGTTTAGCTCTAGGACTTGAAATGAGCTTTTCATGAAATTGAGTGCCATGATTTAGACTTTTTGACTTGATATTTTAGATTTTGATCAGCGAAGCTTTGGGTAACCCAATTTTGAAATAAAATTTCAATTTTTCCTTATGGGTCCGATCACTTTTTGGAGGGTGTTTTTGAGTTCAGATTAGAAGTATGGCAATATGGGTGTTCTTAAATTCGTAATTTAATATAGAATCCATATTTGATAGACTTTGATCGATCGGAGGTATTTCAGAAGGGATAGGCTCTGGCTTGAGGGTTCGTGGCTCCTGCTTGGCTTTGAGGTAGGTAACCATTTACTTTTTGACTCCGAAGGGAGAATGTATATTGTTTATAAATATTTAATGGGTATTATGCGTGAAAGGGGGTCCCACCTTAGTGGTTGTGATTAACACTCTGGTGGATACTGTTGGGTATTGATGTAGCGATTGTAGTAATATGTCGGGGAATACATGATAGGCCTTTGGACATGATTGTGGTGATAAATTTACTTAGATTGGTATGCCAGCTGTTATGTGGGCTATGATAGCAATATTTAACTTGTACTTGCTATGATTGCTTACTTCCTTCATTATTCTTCATTCCGTACAATTGTGGGAGAGGATAAATTGAACATATGAGTTGTTACGTGAACGTGTTGGCATCATGCATCATATCCTATACATTGATACCGTTGGCATGAAATACTATACATATTGAATTCATTCCATGCCTTATGATGTTGTGGATGATCTATGAGAGAATGAGTTCCGAAATAGTATAAGAAAGAAATGAAAGAAGTTGATATTCTCACAGTCCGATGGTAAAATCAGGTGGAACAGTGAGTGGTCACAGTCCGAAGGACAAGGACCTTGGGCGGTACACAGTGACATGTATATGGACCTCGCAAGTCCCCCATGGGTCATGACTAGACGGAATGACCACTATCATGTATACTGGTTTATTTATGTTGACCAACACATTACATTCATACATTTCATCTCATATGCATTGATTCTCCGTTCTATGATCTATATGGTTACGTGTTCTCTAATTGCCCATGATTTCTTGAATAAAATTAAAAGTATTAGTCGAGTTCATGAAGTAGGTGTTAGATTCAATATTTCTTTGCTTTATATGTGTTTTCTTCGTTGACGGCCTATGATACCTATGAGTACATGTGTTTGTACTCATACTACACTTGCTGTACTTTTTAGTGCAGATACTGATTCTTGCTCCAGCTCCAGATCTCATGGCTGATCGCGAGGGAGTGTTATCGAGACTTTCATGGTGAGTTATATGGCCATCATGGCCCCTGAACTCTCCTTTTATTGCTTTCTGTGTTTTGATTCAGACAAAAAGTTCATTTTCGTCCTACGGGACATGTATTTCATCTTTTGTTATTAGAGCTCTTGTACCTTTAGACTAAATTTTGAAAATTTGCATTGGTTGACTTCCTAATATTTATGACATTTTAAGTTTAAGATAATCTTATCTAACTGTTATTTCTGCTATTTAAAAATCCATATCTTGTGAAATGGGGTTGGGGTTGGGGTTGGGGGTGGGGGAGGGGGGAGAGGGGAGAGGATGGGGGATGATTCGCCTATTAATGGGATAAAAAAAGTGTTATCATGACCATGATTTGGATGGTGCTCTTACATTAATATTGCACGGACGCAAATAAAGTGGCGGACTCTATGACTCTCGCTACTTATGCATAAATGCTTCAATTTAGGCACCATCTTGTCTCTACTCAAGTAAACAGCTATCAATTATATATTTATATACTTTTGTGTGAATAGAATAAAATTAGGGTACGATTTTATTTGGAGGAGATGAACCGTGAACGTACGGTACGGTGGGATCAAGGCCGTGAATCAAAACAATCAAAAAAGTAATCTTACAAAAAGTCAAAGAAACATGTAAATTTGATTAGCATAAGGTGAAGATTCAGGGCAAAACTACCATGTCCAATAGAGTCAATTTACATTCATTCCTAGAAAATTACACAGTAGTTAAAAATAATAATATTTTTATGTATTTTTAGCTTTTTATGTATTTACTTTTTCATATTTTGAATTCACATAATGAAATTCACGCATCAATTGAAACTAGATCAGTGTGGATGTAGACCATGGAATATGTTATATGCGTTTACAAGAACCTAATAGCTTTTGCGTAAATCTTGTATATCTATTAAGAAATTATATATATATGTGTGTGTATGTGTGAGAGAGATTCTGAACCCAATTATTAGTATATACTCTATTAATTTAAAGTCATTACAGGAATCTGTAAATTTTAAATTATGAATCCGCTTATGCTATAACCTGCAATATATTACTACTTGCTAAACTATAAAGGAGGTACTTTCAATCAACCCTCATATATAAACTTGAACTAACGGTTTGTCTTTTTGACATCTTCAGTGATAGTACGTAGCTACTTCAAGAAGAATATAAAGCAGTGCATGGATATGGACATATAGGTCAATTACTTTTATATCTTGTGATACGACTAAAGAGACTCATAATCGATCAGATGTTAGATATAATTGAAAACGAGGGGTGCAAAGGCCGAGCCATTAGTATTTTCTTAGGCTTTCCTTTTTCACACGAATATTGCAGCCTTAGCTTGTTAGAATCATCATTCACAGTGCCAGTGGCGACCCGTATAAGCACCACTTCTTTTTCTCCGTTACACTTCATGCCAAACATCTTTCTCATTCCTAGCTAGAGAAACGTTTCTTATTTTGTTTAGATTTACTTCACTTATAGTCCTGACAAAAAATACTTATCTCGAAATATTTGTCATTTTAAAAGTTCAAGACAAAATTAATTCTTTTTTTCCCATTTTACTTTTACTAATAATTGTTCTTGAAGGTTAATACAAATATCTTAAATATGGCAACAACAACAACAACAACAAACTCAGTGTAATCCCACATGTGGGGTCCTGGAAGGGTAGGATGTAAGTGTAGAAATATTAAGCAAATTAGAGAAGTAATTGATCTATTATAATGTCGAGAACATGAGCTCCTATTTATACAAGAGAATATAAAGTAGATATACAACTTGTATACAACTGTCTTAAGAGTTCTACTTCTACACAATTACATATACATGACTAAGTATAGTTTTAGTATAACTAATACACTAATGCTGCCTTATCTCGACAACTCTAACCCTTATCCATATCATGATCTTCATCACTTCTCTTCAAGCTAGTGATTGATGGAACACTCACTCCTAGCATGCTTCTAAAACCCGAGAACACCTTTTTTGTCAAGGCCTTTGTGTGTATGTCTGCTAGCTAGTTTTGTGAGCTCACAAACTGTGTAGTCAATTGTCCTCTAGCAATCTTTTCTCTAATAAAATGATAATTCATTTCAACATGTTTTGTCCTGGCATGCATGATAGGATTCACTTTCATGTATAATACACTCAAATTATCACAAAACAACTTAGGCACTATCTTTAAGTACACTCTAATGTCATGTAGAATGTAAGTAATCCATGTCATTTCAGATGTTGTTGCTATACTCAGCCTCATCACTTGACCTTGTTACTATGGTCTGTTTATTTTAAGCCCAAGATATGCAGTTTGCACCAAGATAAATGATGTATCCGGTAGTTGTTCTCCTTGTTGTAGTGCAATCTCCCCAATTAGCAGCTGAGTAGCAATATAGTCTGCAAGGTGATTGTGAGATGATTCTAAGACCATTATGTATTGTACCTTATATATCTATGTATTATATTCACTCCTTGAAGATGTCTACTATTTGGCTTCTGTATAAACTGGATTGCTAGGTTTACTGCATGAGTTATGTTAGGTCTAGTGAGTGTGAGGTATTGAAGGCTTCCCACAATGCTCCTATACAGAGAAGCATCAACCAGCTCTTGTGTAGCTTTCTGCAGTCCATGCTTTTGTGCTAAATGTGTGTAAACTACCTTTGCAAGTGTCATATCAGTCTTGCTAAGAAGCTCAGTTGCATACTTTCTTTGACTTATATGTATTCCTCCTAAGAAGTATCTGACTTCAACACCTAAGAAAACGTGTAGAAGTTCAAGATCTTTCATTGTAAATTCATTTCCTAAGCTTGCAACAACTTCTGATACAAATTCAATACTACTTCATGTGACAATTATATCATCTACATATAGCAAAAAAATAATTGTACCCCTTTTGTTATGAAGTGTAAACAAGGAAGATTCAACTTTGCTACAATTAAAGCCAATATAAAGCAAGTGCATATTGAATCTATCAAACCATGCTCTAGGTGCTTGTTTGAGGCCATAAAGTGCCTTTTCAACAAACACACATGATCTGGATACCTGAGATTAGTAAAGCCTAGTGGCTGACTCATGTGAACTTCTTCTTGCAGATGTCCATGTAAGAATGCATTCTTCACATCAAGCTGTCTAATTTTCCATTCAAACTTCCAACCACTGACAATACTACTCTGATAGTTGTGGCCTTCACTAATGGACTGCAGGTTTCTTCAAAGTCAATTCCCTTAAGTTGAGAGAATTCTCTTGCAACTAATCTTGATTTGTACCTGTCTATGGTTCCATCTGCCTTTAGCTTTATTTTGAACACCCACTTTGAACCTACTATATTCATACCTGCAGCTGTAGGTACTAAGGTCCAAGTTTTGTTGGTGTGAAAAATATCAATCTCTTCCTGCATTGCTGCAAGTCAGTATGGCGTCCTTAGTGCTTCATTTACAGTCCTTGGTTATCTATATGCTTTCATTTTATCTGTAATGAGAGACACATGAGTAGTAGAAACTATTTTTTATCTCTGTCTTGTCGCCATATGATGTCTAAGTTGATCTTGAGCTGTTTCTTTAACTGTTTCAGCTTGACTAGACTCATATTCAATTAGTGTAATTTCCTCCTGATTTTCTTCAGAGGTATTAAACCATTTTGAGAAATCAACTTCCAGATCTATACCTTGAGGATCAAACACTGAGATATCTTGTTCTCCTGCTTCCTCTATCTCATCACCTGAGTGATCTTCATCAGTGTGTAACTTAGATTTAGAACTGGAGTCTTGTTTAGTAGTAGTAACTTGTTCAGCAGTAGGAACTTATTCAACTGGTTCAACATAGACTGTTTCACATGTGGCTCCACATGAAGCAACAACTTCATTTTCTGAGGGAATAACAACTTTATTTCTATCATGACGTTGAACATGCTCAACACTATTAGTGTTTAACACTTCCATTGAAGTTATATCACCTATGTCTGTATGTGCCTGCAGATGAGAAAAAAACTCAATAAAAGTATCCAAATGAGTTGAAGTGTCAGTATGTGCCTTAGGCTGATATGAATTCACATAAGGCAATGTGTTCTCATCAAAGATCACATGTCTAGAGATATAAAATCTTCTTGTAGGGGGATGATAACATCTGTATCCTTTATGAAAACTGTTATATCCTATGAACACACAAGGATAAGTTTTCGGAGAAAACTTGGTGCTACTACTACCTTTAAGATATGGAAATCACCTACAACCAAAGACCTTTAGGCTATTGTAATCAGGCTGAGCACCATATAGCTTCACAAAAAGAGTCTCCATTTTGATCATTGAGGAGGGCAATATATTTATGAGGAAAACAACAGTCAAAAAAATTTTCACCCAAAATAATAGAGGTAGTTTGGCATAAACAGTAAAGTCAATCCAATTTCAACTATGTGTCTGAGTTTTCTTTCAGAAACACCATTTTGTTCTAGTGTATTTGGACAAGTGATATGTCTAACAATGCCACAGTCTTCCAAATTCTTAACAAACTCAGTTTTGATGAACTCACCACCTCTATCACATTGGAATATTTTTATCAATTTAGAGAATTTCCTTTCTACTATTTTCCAAAACTTGAGGAATACTTCAAAACATTCTGACTTCTTTTTCAAAGGATAAATCCATGTGTATCTTGTGTTATCATCAACAAATACTACATAATATCTCATATGTTGAGATGATTCAACAGGAGCAGGCCCCCAAAAATCACACTGAATTTTCAATAATGGTTATTTCTCAATTTTATTTCTCAAACTAAATGATAGTTTACAACCTTTACCCAACTAAAAATTAGAACAAACAATAGGCATTTTATTCCAACTACTAACATCAATGCAACTATTTCTACTCAAAACTTTTAAAGACTTCAAACTAGGGTGTCTTAATCTAACATGCCAAATACTATTTGTGTTTTTCCAGTCTTGTGATGCAGTCAAAGCATAGAGGTTGTTATTCCGCAAAGCATAAAATCCACCACTATTAGTTCCCCTGTCTAGTAGGATCCTTGTCTTCTTCTCATTTACAACAAAATCAGATTCATCAAATTTAAGGGTACAAGAGTTATCATTAGCAATTTTACTGACTGAAAGTAGATTCTAAGTAATCTTAGGTACCACAAGAATTTTCTTCAACCTTAATCCTGACTTAGTTGTATTTCCAACATAAGTGATATTCAGTTTATAACTATTTCAAATAATAATTTGATAAGGTATATTGTAAGTTTTGATATCATGTAAGTTACCTGATGAGTATATGACTAATTGCTCCAAAATCCACATATATAGTGTCATCCTCAGTAGATGTATTATGAAGGTTTTTCTACAGCTAAGGCTTGTGGTAACTCATCTGTAGCTTGATATGAATAATATCACATGTAAAAACACTTTAGAGCAATATAATTGTTCCTACCACAAATTTGACATGTCTCGGATATATCCTTTCATTTATTTGTGATTTCCTCCTTGGTTTTGATTATTCTGACTATTTATTATTTGTCCAGCATGCCTAAAGCCTCTCCCTATAGAGTTGAAATTGCTATTGCCTCTACTTTGTGAGTAGTTGCCTCTTCCGCTGCCTCTTTGAGCAGCAAATGCCATGCTGTGGTTCTAAGACACATCTTTATTCATCCCCTCTCATGTCAAAGCCCCTAAGTGCATTAACAAATTGATTTAGAGTAGGATAAGGTGCCTTACCTTGCATCACTGTCCTGAATGTCTTGTATTTAAGACCTAAGCCTCTAGCAAAGTTTATTACTTTTCAATCTCCATCAACAAGATTGTGTATGGCTGCAAGTCCATCAAAAATTCCTTTGAACTCCTTGATATATTCATCCACCTTCTTGTTTCCCAACTTAACATTCCGTAGTTGTTGTTTGAGTTGGAATTCCTTGTCTTTTGTTGCCTGAAGATAAGCTTCTTCTAGACATTCCCATATCACTTTAGCAGTTTAACAACCTACTATGAGATACATGCTTTCTTCTGTCAATGTGTCTAAGATCCAACTTCTCAATAGGACATCCTTTTCCTCCAAGTCTTCTTGCTGCTGGCTTTGTCACTGACTTCAGTAGTTTTTACAGTTCCTTTGTCTGTTGTGGATTTAGGTTCCTTCTCCTTGATGAGATAAGTTAATCTCATAACTTGGATAAGTTGCATCATTTGAGTCCTCCATATCAGATAATTTATAGGCTTGACTTTAATTGGATATGATGCAATAAGGTGGTGAAGGGATGAAGTTGAGAGAGTGTTTGCAGATGGTGTTGATGCCATTTCATTGAGTGAAATAGGATCAGTATGTGATTACTTTAGTATTAATAGCTATAAGAATTCTAAAGCTATGGTACCATGTATAAATCTTAAGCAAATTAGAGAAGTAATTGATCTATTATTGATGATAATGTCAAGTACATGAGCTCCTATTTATACAAGAGATTATACAATAGATATACATCAGATATACAGCTTGTATACAGTTGTCTTAAGAGTTCTACTTCTACACAATTACATATACATGACTAAGTATAGTTCTCGTATAACTAATACACAAATGTTGCCTTATCTCGACAACTCTAACCCTTATCCATATCATGATTTTCAATTGTAAGCAGAGGACCTTCCCCCTACCCTTTTGGGGTAGAGACTGTTTTTGATAGACTCTTTACGCGATGATGCATTACAAATAAAGTAAATATTCATGAAGAAAAATTATATCTTAAGACATATAAGGGTAAAATTGTGAAACATTCGTCCTCATTAATGTTTCATTAAGAAGCGTGTAAATAAATAAATACAATAAGTATTTTGAGATTGAGGAAGTAGCGTACTTCCTAAAAATGTGTACCACCCACAACACGATGCACCATTTGGTAATTAAATAGTTTAATTTTATTACTATCTATTCCCCGGACGGGGCATAGTGAGAACTTAGTGCACCAGGCTACCCTGCCCTATATAAAAATAGCTGTACAATGTAACACTCTATAAATCTGAGTTAGGTGTGAATGTATATAATTGGTGTTAATATGATATTTTTACTATATGAATCCCTTTGGGATGAATTTGGGTGGAAGATAGTCGGTATGAAGTCTAACCTAATTGTGAAGTTCGTAAGCATTCTTAAAATTCTTCTAAGTCTGAGGTAGTCCTTACTAATGCCCAATTTTTTGGTATTTATGTTAGGAATATGAGAAAACTAAAACATGAGAGTTGTAGGTCTTTGAAGTACCTTTACAACTATATGTTGTGGAGCTCAAACGGATCTCTGTGCAAAACGTTGTACACATGTTACTGGATGTTGCACAGTCTGCGCGAAGTGCTGCGCGAAATATCCTTTTGGTGCGCGACCGCGTACCAGAGGAAGTGCTTCTGTCCTGGTTGCATGGAGTGCTGCATGAAGTAGGCCCATAGCTACGCGACCGCACACGGGAATGGCATTATAAAAAGCCTAACTTCGTTTTAGTTGTTCCCCACTTCATTTTGGAGGAAAAGAACCCTAGAGACCTCTCTCAAACCCTAAGGCGAGTTCTTAACTATCATATGATTAATTAGGGCTCATCAAAACAATAAAAATTAATACTAGATTATCATTCCAATCCATAGATTCTTGAGAATCGAAGGAAGAACCATTGAAGAGGACTTTTGGAAAATCTTAATAAAGGAAAGAACTTAACTTATAATGTTGTTTATTGAATGGATTGAGACTAGTGTGGGTTATTGAAATTAATTAGAATCTATGGATAAATCATGTAAAAGGAAGAACATGAATGTTGACTTAAACACCCTAGTTTTCAAAAATGATAAAAATTCTAGGAAAAAAGTTTGAAGTTCTAATTTTTATTATCCTAATTAATTGTAGAACGATTGTTGAATTTGGAGGAATTCGTTTGAGCGGGAATTGAGGTGTTGACACCCAATTTTGTCCCATCTTTTATGATTTTATTCGTAATTTTTAATATTTTTGACACTTTTAAAATAATTTTAAAATATAGGCATATATGTGTGTATCTTCATATTATTATTATTATTCGCATATTTTATATCATTTGCATTTTTATAAAAAATCATAAGTTATCCGAAATTTTATATTATTTTATTCTCGCAAAATTGCATTGCATTTCCCTTTTTATTAAGCATTAAGCATTTCGCAAATATTATATTTTTATTATTATCACGTCGTTATGTTATTTTAAATAATTCACATCTTTTACAAAATATATATATATATATATATAATATATTTTAATATTAAACCCATTTTATATTTTTCAATTCCTAACCCAATACAATTTCTACCCAACCTAAATTAAAACCCATTTTTTCTGGCCCAAAGCCCAATCCCCAAATTAAATTCCCACAAGCCCAATCCCCAAATTAAATTCCCACAACCCACAAAACAAAAATCCCAAAATCAAGCCCAACTCCCCTTTTCTTAAACCCAACACCACAAGCCCACTCCCCAATTAAATTAAACCCAATCCCCAAAGCCCACCCGCCAGCCCACTCACCCGACCCGTCGCCTGACCCAAACCCATCGCCCAACCCCTTTTAATTCCCCCAAACCCAAAACAATTAAACCCAAACCCAATTCCCACAATCCAAAACTCCAAGCCCAACAATTTAATTCCCTGCCCAACCTGTCGCCTGACCCGACTCACCCGACCCGTCGGCCCAAGCCCAAAACCCCTTCCCTTTTTAATTCCCCAAACCAACAAACCCTAAAACAAAAAAAAAATCTGAAAACCCCCCACCCAAGCCGACGCCATGCCCGACCGGTCACCTCGCCCCCTGCCTCCACCCATTCCCTGCCACCAACCCCGACACCCCACACCTCCTCCGGCTACTTCGTCCAACCCATACCCCTAAAAATCCGCTTCCAAATTCAGATTTTTTTGCCTTTAATTCAAAATTCAAACTCGATTCTTGGGGGGGAATCCACCTATAAATACCCCGTGATTTGTTCTTCATTGAGGAGGATTTTTCAGAGAAAAAAAAAAGGATTTTCGGAAGTTTATTCAATATATACATAGTTATTTTGTTGTGTTCTTGAGTTGAGAGTATTTGGGCTTCGTTGTTGTTCCAAGAGTCAAGTCCGAAAGGGTTTGTCATCCCTTTGATTTTCTCTGATTTTTCATCGATTTGGTCAGTCGACCCGATCTGGTCGATCTTGCTCTAACATTTTCGTAATTCTTGCATTTCATGTTTATGTATGTTGGTTATCTGAATTTGGTGTAAGATTTGTTTAGGATCACCGATTTGGTCAAACATCGATCTTGCCAGTCGACCGGTTTAGATTTTTTCCAATTTTCTTACATTCTTGTTTGTTATCATTGGTTATCCGAAATTGATGAAATTATTTGACTTGGGTTGAACACACAATTCGGTCGGGTCATCGACGGTCAGTCGGGTCGACCCGGTTTAGATTTTCCCAATTTTCCTACATTGCTGCTGTTGTTATCTTTGGTTATCTGAAATTGATGAAATTGTTTGATTCCGGGTTGAAACTCCAATTCGGGTCGGGTCACTGACCCGGTTCGGGTAATATTTTCAGAATTCTTGCATTACATATTCTTGTTATTGGTTATCTGAATTTGGTGTTGAAATCTGGTTTGATTTGGATCACTGATTTTCGGGTCGGGTCACTGACCCGGGTCGGGTCGACACGATTTGAATATTTTCAGAATTCTTGCATTACATATTCTTGTTATTGGTTATCTGAATTTGGTGTTGAAATCTGGTTTGATTTGGATCACTGATTTTCGGGTCGGGTCACTGACCCGGGTCGGGTCGACACGATTTGAACATTTTCAGAATTTCTTGCATTTCACATTCTCGTTCTTGGTTATCTGAAATTGGTGCTGAAATCTGATTTCGGGTTTGAATCATCGACCGGTCAGGCGACCGATTTGAATATTTCCATAATTTAACTCGGGTCGGGTATTTAAAATCGCTCTGTCTGTTTCTTTGGCATTATTATTATGTTATTGATTGAATTAATACCGCATTCTCTTTGTTGTTTTATTGATTCAAACCAATATTGCGCCCATCTTCGAGACGCTTCTCGGTTTCAGATATTCTTGTTTATCTTGTTTCGAATAACATCTGCGTCTGTTTTTCGCTTTTTACTATTTTTAAACTAAAACACCGCGTCATCTCGGAAACTATTTTCTACTTCATCGCTTCCGCCATCGCTTATCAAGCATCGCCATCGCTATCGCCATCGCTATCGCCATCGCTACCGCCATCGCCATCGCTATCGCTATCGCTACCGCTACCGCCATCGCTACCGCCATCGCCATCGCTATCGCTACCGCTATCAAGCATCGCTATCGCTACCGCTCATCGCTATCACGCATCATCTGTTATTCTTGTTTCATTGTTTTTTTTTTTGGTTTGCTCCCATTCAAATATTTGTTTATCGCTTTATCATTTTCTTGTTTTAAATCGAACACCGCATTTTTCAAACATTGCTTATTTCAGTTCCACTGTTTCAAAGATTCAAATTACCGTTCTCTTCGCTTTCTTGTTTTAAAACTAGACACCGTCATTTTCGGAGCTTTTTTTACGCCTCTTTTTTTTTTTCGCCATCGCTATCGCTCTTTGTTTTTACTCGCATCGCCATCACTGTTTCATTTTTTTTTTTTACTGATTTGAACACGATACTACACTGGCCGATGAAAAATATCCGTCGATTTTGAGGCCTACACAGTTGCAAAGACGGAAATATAACTTCTGGGCAAGGATGAAGACTTAAACCTTTATCCGAGATCAACATGTTTAGTAGGCGAGGTGACTAAAATAACCAACAAGTTATATATATTCAGCCACGACGTGATTATAGTGATCTTTTATTCCACCCGAGAGACCAACACGTTTAGTAGGCGAGGCAATCAAAAATAAACTATATTAGTCATATGTTTGCGACCACGACGTGATTGGAATGTTCTTTTCAAAATTTAAGTCTGAGCCCTCCGCGATCAAAACATTCACTGTTTTGAATACGGATATGAAGTTATTTGTGTTTAAATGTTTCTAACCGTTTGTTCTTAACAGCTTGCAGGGATTAAAGTAAATAACGACAAATATTCCTCGGAGTTTATTTATTTCTTTCTTTAATTCAGCTTTTATTTCGCTTTGTATTGTAATATTATTTATCGCACTTATGTAATTATTGAAATGCTTAGAATAGGCAAACTTAGGATTTATTCATAGGTTAGTTTAAGATTTGAAACCCGTCGCTAGCTTATTTATTTGTAGGCTCGCAAACTTAGAAATCCTTCGCTAGTTTATTTATTTTAGGCTCGTCACGCTTATTCAAAATTTTAAAACAACTCTTGTCATCTTTATTTGCTTCAATTAAATTGTACAAAATAAGCTTATTTTTTTTTTATTATTATTTTTGCAACTTGTTGATTTTTGAAAGATTCGCTTCTTTGGCATTATAAAGAATTTATTGTCACAAATGCATGTTTTTTCTAAAAAACTTTACATGTATCTTTCTTTTATGTCATCCGAATACGTATTTGTATAAAATGCATCATATTTACTTATATAAAATGCATCATATTTGCAAAACATCTTTTTATTTATTATACTTGTAAAACATGTATTTTTCTAGCAATAATTAATCTGAGTTTTACCGGATAACCGCAAGTTAGCGGATCTTAAAGGATGCCTAACCCCTTCCCTTTAGGATAATAAAGAACCCTTACCTAGAATCTCACTAGTTTCGCAGACCTTAAAATTGGAGTTTACACTGCAGCACTTAGTTTAAATATTTAGGTGTCCTAATTCACCGTAAAAATAATTAGGTGGCGACTCCTCAACCCTTTTTACCCAGGAATCACCCCATACGTCCGTGCTCCGCTTTGACCCGAGCAAGGTCGAAAATGGGCGCGCACAGCATGGCGACTCCACTGGGGAATATTCAGGTTCTTAACCATAACAAGTTCAGGTTAATCATTATTGTGCTTTATATTGCTCCTTATTTGATCTATTATTTTTAATTATTTTCTGTTGAAATTTTGTATGCATAACTGCTTTAATTACTATATTCTCTTACTGCTTTCCTTAAATTGGCATTTCGCTCATATTTCTTCCACTCTGGAAAATTGACACTATCACACACTACACGCGAGGTGTGTTTTACGCACCCGCAAATTTCTTTCAATCTACCAAAATTTAGGAGAGTTGGCATATGCGCGGAGTGACCGGACCATCTGGTGGCCGCGTAGCCTTCTCACTCGAGTTGTCCGCTCGGGAACCTTGTGTCTAGTCAGCCAAATCTTAGAAAATATAAGATAGAGCTATATCACCCTTTATTTTAAGTCATGCATGCATACACCTTAGGTGGGTCGATCCTTGGTATCGACTCCACAATTAAGAAATCCGCCAAAGATGTCTACGGGTCTCACAACCCAACGACCAATCATCATATTATGTGTAGCGTGATAAGGATAGACTAATCCAAGACTAATCATGACATGCTGAAATTGGAAAATGTACATTCATTTTTTCTCATTTCCAACAAAGCATTGCAGTTTAGCAGCTTGGATCAAATCTGTCGTAATCCCGCATATATGGCGTTTAGGCCCACCTCTGGCATAAGAGAGGCCCCTTGTATATTAGGACGCGCATATACAATTTGCTTGCTATTTTCATCGCTTTCCACTGTGTCTATTATTTGAATCAATAATT
Source organism: Anisodus acutangulus (assembly GCA_029783415.1). Taxonomy (NCBI): domain Eukaryota; kingdom Viridiplantae; phylum Streptophyta; class Magnoliopsida; order Solanales; family Solanaceae; genus Anisodus; species Anisodus acutangulus. The sequence continues at coordinate 38,985,628 of CM056497.1, read as the reverse complement.
ACTCACCTTATACTAATTTGGTTTTCTTCATTTTTCAGGAGATTCATTTTGCCTTATTTATTTCCCCAAAAGTTGATTCGTGTTGACTAAAACTAGCGGAGCACCCCATCTGTTATTTCCCAATCATGCCTATCCAAATTGTATTAGTACTTAATGAAAAACGCGATTTAAATTGAGGCCTGAATCACATATATGCATTTAATGTGTTTTGCCTCTACCTTTTGAAAGCCTAAAATGATAAATCTGCACTGCTTTTGCTATTATAAAATATGTTTTGTTCAAAAATTCTCTTTTCTTTTTTCATCATGCAAACTAATTTGTCGGCAGTATATGACATATAATGAAACAAGCAAACAAGGTCCAAAACAAGCAAGGCTTCGAAGAATATAAGGAGGACTCACAAGCGGAAGATTTGAGGCATTTTTGGAATAAGTCAAAGCCAGATTCGGACGAAACATCAAGATGGTTGATAAATACAAGCATTGGCACAGACGTTTGCCATTTGTAATCTTGGGCTACCACACTACAATCAGGACTTCTACTGGGGCAATGATATATCTTCCGCAGCCAAGTGGATACAAAATCATGTACGGAAAGGCTGATGAACACAGTTTGTCCGGGGCAACTTTATCGGAATAGAATGGCCAAAGATTGACATGAACTACGTTATGACCTGATTCCCTCGGCGGGATACGTAGGCGGCCACATCGGCTTCGGTCCCATTTTAGAAAATCCTTACAATCCCCTTTTGCTTGTAATGAACTACGTCATGACCTGATTCCCTCCTGGGGATACGTAGGCGGCCTGAATCGGCTTCGGTCCCACCATTAGGAAATATTTTCTCCTTCATCTCACAAAAGACAAAATGCACCCATCTGATCACCCCGATAGAAGGTGCAAGAAATCTACACAAGACTTCGGTTGTCCATTCAAAAGATCGTCATTCTCATATATCGGACAATCGGGCATTTTTAAGGGATCATCGCCAGAGACGCCGATAAACATGGAAAACCATCGGCAAACTAAGTCTTCACCGTAAGAATTTTGGATAAGACGTTTGTTTTGTTTCATTTGCGTGTCACCGCCGACAGACATTTGTACATATGCATACTTTCTTACAAGCAAATTATTTTCAACAAACATTTTCATTAAAGTTCAACGTAATTTTTTTTACTGATATGCATACTTGTTACAAACAAATTGTTTTCAACAAATGTTTTCAGTAATGGCTATCCAATACGGGGAACCAGAGAGGGGCTACAGTCCGAATTAGCGGTGACATGCAAATACCAGGACCGAAGCTACAAAGTCAACGCTAATCAACTCCCCTCCCAAAACTCATAAATTTATTTGAGTACGTGTTCTTCAGTCGAAAGCGGCAGGAAGCCGCAACCTTTATGAGCAGATTCGCAAGGGCCTCCGTGATCGCAACTCACTACAAGAATCACTTTCGTGCTTGGAGATTGTACAAAGACGTCATGCTAAACTACATGTTCCCAACCGTGTTGTGTCCACGGAAAGAACGGTATTTCGACTTACAGGGTCGCATTCTCATCTACTCAACTTTTGCATCGCTTATGTCCCCACATTAACTATCATGGCATGGCAATAAGGCCCCACTTTACACTACTTTTAAATCAGCGCCCACCTTCTAATGCGGGTATGTTTTAAATCAGCGCCCACCTTCTAACGCGGTATGTTTTAAATCAGCGCCCACCTTCTAACGCGGGTATGTTTTAAATCAGCGCCCACCTTCTAATGCGGGTATTTAAATTTCATCAGCGCCCACCTTCTAACGCGGGTATTTAAATTTCATCAAAGCGCCCACCTTCTAATGCGGTATTTAAATTTCATCAGCGCCCACCTTCTAACGCGTATTTAAATTTGATCAGCGCCCACCTTCTAACGCGGTATTTAAATTTCAGTCAGCGCCCACCTTCTAACGCGGGTATTTAAATTTCATCAGCGCCCACCTTCTAACGCGGGTATGTTTTAAATCAGCGCCCACCTTCTAACGCTGGTATGTTTTAAATCGTGCACCCACCTTCTAACGCGGTGTGTTTTAAATCAGCGCCCACCTTCTAACGGGTATTTAAATTTCATCAGCGCCCACCTTCTAACGCGGTATTTAAATTTCAGCGCCCACCTTCTAACGCGGGTATTTAAATTTCATCAGCGCCCACCTTCTAACGCGGTATTTAAATTTCATCAGGCGCCCACCTCCTAACGCGGTATTTAAATTTCATCAGCGCCCACCTTCTAACGCGGGTATGTTTTAATCAGCGCCCACCTTCTAACGCGGGTATGTTTTAATCAGGCACCCACCTTCTAACGCGGGTATGTTTTAAATCAGCGCCCACCTTCTAACGCGGTATTTAAATTTCATCAGCGCCCACCTTCTAACGCGGGTATTTAAATTTCATCAGCGCCCACCTCCTAACGCGGTATTTAAATTTGATCAGCGCCCACCTTCTAACGCGGGTATGTTTTAAATCAGCGCCCACCTTCTAACGCGGTATGTTTTAAATCAGGCGCCCACCTTCTAATGCGGGTATGTTTTAAATCAGGCGCCCACCTTCTAATGCGGGTATGTTTTAAATCAGGCGCCCACCTTCTAATGCGGGTATTTAAATTTCAGTCAGGCGCCCACCTCCTAATGCGGGTATTTAAATTTCAGTCAGGCGCCCACCTTCTAATGCGGGTATTTAAATTTCAGTCAGGCGCCCACCTTCTAATGCGGGTATGTTTTAAATCAGGCGCCCACCTTCTAATGCGGGTATGTTTTAAATCAGGCGCCCACCTTCTAATGCGGGTATGTTTTAAATCAGGCGCCCACCTTCTAATGCGGGTATTTAAATTTCAGTCAGGCGCCCACCTTCTAATGCGGGTATTTAAATTTCAGTCAGGCGCCCACCTTCTAATGCGGGTATGTTTTAAATCAGGCGCCCACCTTCTAATGCGGGTACTTTATTTTAAAGTGTAAACAGGCGCCCGCCAACGCCATCATCTGCACAACATTAAGCAACGACATCATTTCAACTTACAAAGTCATATTCTCACATACATATCTTATGCAACTGTTATACACTAACTTTTATCTTAGCTCTGGTCCACAGAATTGAATCGCGGGAGCTCTCAGCATAACATGGAACTATATCTCACAGCGAACAAAGGCAATTTGGTCAAACGACCTACTTCGAACGTCGATCCGCTCTTTCCCATTAACTTCTCGTGTCTGCGACCAGTGTCATCCTAAGTCGACACTGGGGCATTGTTTCTTGAATGTGCACCATCTTTTTTGCAACTTCTATACCCCTCGGGATTCTATTTCTTACCATGCAGTCCCGAGGATCAGGGCAAAATTGGCTACTCAGTCAACTTTCTTTGGCCGAAAACTCTTTCATCGTCTCCGTCCAAAGAGGGGCATCTGTTGACACCCAATTTTGTCCCATCTTTTATGATTTTATTCGTAATTTTTAATATTTTTGACACTTTTAAAATAATTTTAAAATATAGGCATATATGTGTGTATCTTCATATTATTATTATTATTCGCATATTTTATATCATTTGCATTTTTATAAAAATCATAAGTTATCCGAAATTTTATATTATTTTATTCTCGCAAAATTGCATTGCATTTCCTTTTATTAAGCATTAAGCATTTTTAAATATTATATTTTTATTATTATCACGTCGTTATGTTATTTTAAATAATTCACATCTTTTTACAAAATATATATATATATATATATATAATATATTTTAATATTAAACCCATTTTATATTTTTCAATTCCTAACCCAATACAATTTCTACCCAACCTAAATTAAAACCCATTTTTTTCTGGCCCAAAGCCCAATCCCCAAATTAAATTCCCACAAGCCCAATCCCCAAATTAAATTCCCACAACCCACAAAACAAAAATCCCAAAATCAAGCCCAACTCGCTTTTCTTAAACCCAACACCACAAGCCCACTCCCCAATTAAATTAAACCCAATCCCCAAAGCCCACCCGCCAGCCCACTCACCCGACCAGTCGCCTCACCCCAAACCCATCGCCCAACCCTTTAATTCCCCCAAACCCAAAACAATTAAACCCAAAACCCAATTCCCACAATCCAAAACTCCAAGCCCAACAATTTAATTCCCCTGCCCAACCTGTCGCCTCTAACCCGACTCACCCGACCCGGCCCAAGCCCAAAACCCTTCCCTTTTAATTCCCCAAACCAACAAACCCTAAAACAAAAAATCTGAAAACCCCCCACCCAAGCCGACGCCATGCCCGACCGGTCACCTCGCCCCCTGCCTCCACCCACTCCCTGCCACCAACCCTGACACCCCCACACCCCTCCCGTCACTTCGTCCAACCCATACCCCTAAAAATCCGCTTCCAAATTCAGATTTTTTTGCCTTTAATTCAAAATTCAAACTCGATTCTTGGGGGGGAATCCACCTATAAATACCCCGTGATTTGTTCTTCATTGAGGAGGATTTTTCAGAGAAAAAAAAAAGGATTTTCGGAAGTTTATTCAATATATACATAGTTATTTTGTTGTGTTCTTGAGTTGAGAGTATTTGGGCTTCGTTGTTGTTCCAAGAATCAAGTCCGAAAAGGTTTGTCATCCCCTTTGATTTTCTCTGATTTTTTCACTGATTTCGGGTCAGTCGACTGACTGGTCGATCTTGCTCGTAACATTTTCGTAATTCTTGCATTTCATGTTTATGTATGTTGGTTATCCGAATTTGGTGTAAGATTTGTTTCGGATCACCGATTTCGGTCAAACATCGACGGTCGGGTCGACGGTTTAGATTTTTTCCAATTTTCTTACATTGTTTGTTATCATTGGTTATCGAAATTGATGAAATTATTTGACTTCGGGTTGAACACACAATTCGGTCGAAACATCGACCGGTCGGGTCGACCGGTTTAGATTTTTCCAATTTTCCTACATTCTTCGTTGTTATCTTTGGTTATCTCAAATTGACGAAATTGTTTGATTAGGTTTGAAACTCCAATTCGGTCGGGTCACCGAATCTTCGGGTCGACCGGTTCGGGTAATATTTTCAATTCTTGCATTACATATTCTTGTTATTGGTTATCTGAATTTGGTGTTGAAATCTGGTTTGATTTGGATCATCGATTTTGGTCGTCATCGACCGGTCAGTCGACACGATTTGAATATTTTCGTAATTCTTGCATTACATATTCTTGTTATTGGTTATCTGAATTTGGTGTTGAAATCTGGTTTGATTTGGATCATCGATTTTGGTCGGGTCATCGACGGTCTGGGTCGACACGATTTGAACATTTTCGAATTTCTTGCATTTCACATTCTCGTTCTTGGTTATCTGAAATTGGTCGAAATCTGATTTCGGGTTTGAATCATCGACCGGTCAGGGCGACCGATTTGAATATTTCCATAATTTAACTCGGGTCGGGTATTTAAAATCGCCATCGTCTGCTTTCTTTGGCATTATTATTATGTTATTGATTGAATTAATACCGCATTCTCTTTGTTGTTTTATTGATTCAAACCAATATTAAGGCCCATCTTCGGAGACGCTTAGGTTTCAGATATCGTTTTTCTTGTTTCAATAACATCTGCGTCTGTTTTTCTTGTTTTTTACTATTTTTAAACTAAAACACCGCGTCATCTCGGAAACTATTTTCTACTTCATCGCTTCCCGCCATCGCTTATCATCGCATCGCCATCGCTACCGCCATCGCTATCGCTACCGCTATCGCCATCGCTATCGCTATCGCTATCGCTACCGCTATCGCCATCGCTACCGCATCGCCATCGCCATCGCTACCGCCATCGCATCGCTATCGCTACCGCTATGCTATCGCCATCAAGCATCTGCTGTTATTCTGTTTCATTGTTTTTTTCGGTTTCGCTTTGCTCCCATTCAAATATTTGTTTATCGCTTTATCATTTTTACTGCTTTAAATGAACACCGCATTTTTCAAACATTGCTTTCTATTTCAGTTCACTGTTTGACATTCAAATTACCGTTTCATCGCTTTTATCGCTTTAAAACTAGACACCGCGTCATTTTCGGAAACTGTTTTTACGCTCGCTTTTTTTTTCGCCATCGCTATCAAGCATCGCTTTTTCGCTCATCGCCATCATTATCGTTTCATTTTTTTACCGATTTGAACACGATACTACATCGCCGATGAAAAATATCCGTCGATTTTGAGGCCTACACAGTTGCAAAGACGGAAATATAACTTCTGGGCAAGGATGAAGACTTAAACCTTTTATCCGAGATCAACATGTTTAGTAGGCGAGGTGACTAAAATAACCAACAAGTTATATATATTCGCAGCCACGACGTGATTATAGTGATCTTTTTATTCCACCCGAGAGACCAACACGTTTAGTAGGCGAGGCAATCAAAAATAAACTATATTAGTCATATGTTTGCAGCCACGACGTGATTGGAATGTTCTTTTCAAAATTTAAGTCTGAGCCTCCGCGATCAAAACATTCACTGCTTTGAATACGGATATGAAGTTATTTGTGTTTAAATGTTTCTAACCGCTTGTTCTTAACGACTTGTGGATTAAAGTAAATAACGACAAATATTCCTCGGAGTTTATTTATTTCTTTCTTTAATTCACTTTTATTTCGCTTTGTATTGTAATATTATTTATCGCACTTATGTAATTATTGAAATGCTTAGAATAGGCAAACTTAGGATTTATTCATAGGTTAGTTTAAGATTTGAAACCCGTCGCTAGCTTATTTATTTGTAGGCTCGCAAACTTAGAAATCCTTCGCTAGTTTATTTATTTTAGGCTCGCCACGCTTATTCAAAATTTTAAACGAACTCTTGTCACCTTTATTTGTTTTAATTAAATTGTACAAAATAAGCTTATCTTTTTTATTATTATTTTTTGCAACTTGTTGATTTTCGAAAGATTCGCTTCTTTGGCATTATAAAGAATTTATTGTCACAAATGCATGTTTTTCTAAAAAAACTTTACATGTATCTTTCTTTTATGTCATCCGAATACGTATTTGTATAAAATGCATCATATTTACTTATATAAAATGCATCATATTTGCAAAACATCTTTTTATTTATTATACTTGTAAAACATGTATTTTTCTAGCAATAATTAATCTGAGTTTTACCGGATAACCGCAAGTTAGCGGATCTTAAAGGATGCCTAACCCCTTCCCTTTAGGATAATAAAGAACCCTTACCTAGAATCTCACTAGTTTCGCAGACCTTAAAATTGGAGTTTACACTGCAGCACTTAGTTTAAATATTTAGGTGTCCTAATTCACCGTAAAAATAATTAGGTGGCGACTCCTCAACCCTTTTTACCCAGGAATCACCCCATACGTCCGTGCTCCGCTTTGACCCGAGCAAGGTCGAAAATGGGCGCGCACATGAGGTATATTTTTTTTCGAACATACTTTTCAACTTTAAAAATAATTTCTTTAGCAAGGTTTAATGTGCATGAGGGGCAAGCCCTCATAGAACCTTAGGTGTATCATACTATATATATATATATATATATATATATATATATATATATATATATATATATATATATATATATATATGTATATATATATATATATATATATATATATATGTATGTATTTGTGAAGGGAGTAATGCGGTTTGGCAGAAAGTGAAGCTAAGCCTTCGTTTTATTGGACCTTATGAAATTGTGAGAAGAATTTGGAAGGTGGCTTATGAGTTGAAACAAACATCTGGCTATGGTGCATCATGTGTTTCACATTTCGATGTTGAGGTTGTATACACCTAATTCTTCTAGTGTATTGAATCATGAAGAGGTTGAAATCAATGGGGGATTGTCTTATGAAGAAAAACCTGTGCAAATCCTAGATCGACAAATTAGAAGGTCAAGGACGAAAGATGTGGCTTCAGTTAAAGTCCTGTGGCATAATCATAATACTAAAGAAGCAACTTGGGAAGCTGAGGAGGACATGAAGAATATATACTCTCATTTATTCCCTATTGTAGGTATGTGTTGAACCTTTCGGTTAAGTAATTCCTGCATAAGTTATGATTAGAGGTATAAATCCATCACTCTTGTGTTTAGGCTTGAATGATCTAATTATGGTGTGATTATTAGTATGATGTCCTTGGGGATAACTCATTTTGCAAAAAAACTCTAGAAATTCTGGAAATTTGAGGTTAGTGAAAAATCTTAGGCCATGACTTTCATTTGGGGATGAATGATCCTGAGAGAGGAATAATGTAACACTCCGTAAATCCGAGTTAGGTGTGAATGTGTATAAATATGATATTTAACTATATTAATCCCTTTGGGATGAATTTGAGGTAGTCCTCACTAATGCCCATATTTTGGGTAGTAACATTAGGAATCTGAGTAAATTCAAACATAAAAGTTGTAGGTCTTTGAAATAACTTTTGAACCATATAATGTGGAGCTCAAGATGATATCTTTGCAAAACGTTATGCACATTTTACTAGATGTTGCGCACTTTGCATGAAGTACTGCACAATGTACGTGCACCAGAAGCAGTGCTTCTGTCCCGGTTGCGCCAAGTGCTGCGTGAAGTAGGCCCCCAGCTGCATGACCGCGCATGGGAACGACGTTATAAAAACCTAACTTCATTTTAGTTGTTTCCCACTTCATTTTGGACAACGTTTTGGAGGAAAAGAACCTAGGGACCTCTCTCAAACCCCAAGGTGAGTTCCAAACCATTCTATGATTAAACCTCAACAAAATAACAAGGATTAACACTAGATTATCATTCCAATTCATAGATTCTTTAGAATCAAAGGAAGAACCATTTAAGAGGACATTTTGAGAAATCTCAATACAGGTAAGAACTTAACCTATAATGTTGTTTATTGAATGGATTGAGACCAATGTAGGCTATCACAATTGATTAAAATCCATGGGTAAATCATGTTAAAGGAAGAACATGAATGTTGACTTAAAAACCCTAGTTTTCAAAATGATAGGAATTCTAGGAAAAAGGTTTGAAGTTCTAATCTTTATTATCCTAATTAATTGTAGACATTTTTTTGAATTTAAAGGACTTTATTTGAGAGGGAATTGAGGTATGTCTGTTTTTCGAACATACTTTTAAACTTTAAAAATAATTTCTTTAGCAAGGTTTCATGTGCGTGAGGGGCAAGCCAATAATGCCCCGAACCATGACCTAGGCGAAATACAGTACTCGGTGCCTGACTGCATATGACCAAGAAAATCACATGTCTGTTGAATCAACATGGGCATCAAAATCCTGCTATAATAATGATAATACAATATGTAAAACATAATACTGAGATATAGTATGAAAATATATAAAGCAGAAATATCTGAAATCATGATAAGTATGAAAACTAATATTGACATGACATACTAAACTAGTCTAGTCTATGAAACCTTTAGATATGAGTCTGACTGCAAAACCATTTACTAGGACAGGGCCCTGGCATACCTCTATTATAAAATATAATCATTAAACTAGACAGACTAACACCCTAGATGAAATGGGGTAGCGAAACTGATTGCAAAAGAGAGGAAATCGGCCACATTAAAATTACCTTATGGGGAGGTCCGTTTGATATCCAAAAACTGCTCAGCAACAGTTGGACAAGTGGGGAATGGGGCTCACCAATTAGATGATACATGTGAAGTCCTAGCGTGTAGCCCCGTCATCCTGAAACTTAGCACCCGCACCATAAAGTGCAGGCCCCATGCAAAGGGACGTTAGTACATTTGAATTGTACTGTATGTAAATCAACTAAAAGAATAAGCAGGCACATGAAATAATGGGACATGAAACGAAAACTGTAACATGAGCATGAACATGATCTGATATGAGTATCAAACATGTTCAAAATCTGTAAAACTACATGTCTGTAAATATGAATATATGTATTTATGTGAGGAGAGCAATAGTATAACCGACAACATGAAATCACCACGTGGGTACGTGGGGTCTTGTACCTGGACCGACCAGTAGAGTGCTCTCATACCTTATCGGGGTATGAGACATGAACATGGCATGAAAGAATCCAATCTGCAATATGAAGATATCGTCCTCTTGCAGAGCGACCCTTATCCTATGGTGGCATACATAGCTTTTGGCTATCTGAGCTTTCTCATTAAACTATGCAACTTCCAAATTATGTACTTGAAAATAGTGGTTTGTAAGCCCATGAGTTTCATGAAAAGAACTTGTAAAGCATGTATTGAAATCATAATTTAGCATGTGAAATAGATATATCATATAACTTGTATAAATCATGAAAAAGCATGTATAATCTCATGGACTGAGTAACAATGATCATAACTTGTAATTTAGGAACTCATGAAATTCAAACATGTATTTATGGATTACGGACAGGTTCATAACAATTATAATGACGTATCATGAATACAATAATGAACCATAATAGAGACATGATATATATATATATATATATAACATTACATGTAATTAGGGTCATCATGGTAATAGAGTTAAAACCCTAAGTTATGGAATTTTCATGATTTCATGGAAATGAGGCGTGGGAAAGAACATGAATATTCCCACACGTGGATAGAAGCTCTACATACTTTAATCGCTCCAAAACTTAAAGGAAAGGTCTGAACTTTTGGAGAAGAAACTCTGGACTTGAAACCTTGAGAAGAGTTTTCTTCAAAAACCTAAGATTATAGCGTGGAATCTTGTTAAGAAATGATGTATGAGTGTAAGAATTACTTAGGAATACATGGAAAAAACTTACCTTAATGTGGGAGGTTGAGTATAGGAGGAGAACTTTGTGCTAGGGCTTTGGAGAATGAAGAATGACTTGAAAAGATTGAAAAAGATGACTTTAAATGAGTTTTCGGGTCCATTCTGTCGACCATTTTTCAAATAGCAGAATGGGAATGTTGGCCGTACTTTTGGTCAAAAAAATGTACAGTAACTCGGCCAGATATTGGCCATTTTTCGGACCATTCTGCGCCCCGCATATCGGTTCTACGGACCGTGGAATGGGCTGCTCTAGCCGAACTTTTTTCCAATGCTGTGACCCTTTAGTAAAACGATCATAAATGGTTTCACAGATATCCGTTTGACCTCTGCTATATATTGTTGGAAGTGTATTTCAATGGGATACAACTTTCATTAAGGAAGCATTCCCAAATTCCTTATATAATTTTCTGAATACTCACTTGAAGTGAGGCCTGGTGCAAACTCACTCGAAAAAATGCTTCGTAGAGTAGCTTCCTACTATACTTGCCCAAAGACTCTTCTTACAACTTGATTGGTTTTCAAAATACTTGCTATACTCCTTATCATTGTTCCATCATGTTCCCATTGTACGATTCAAACCATAGCCCAAAGGTACGAGGTGTTACAATATCTCTCCATTTGGATTATTCATCCTTGAATGATGGTTCATGGTTAGGAGTATGACCAACTTTGAAATTTTATAAAAATTTTGGACGATTTTCCTCTATAAATATGACTATTCCAACATTTTCAAACACTTATCAGCTTACCAGTGCATAACACAAGCCTCACAGGGCATCTTAATACGCATAACATGACATAACATGGTAACTGGAACATGTACATGACTAACATGAATACTGAGCTGGCATGAATACATGAATACTATCTGTCATGAATATCGGTCGGACATGAACACATGAATATTGGACTGAAGGAATACATAAATAATATGCATGAGATTTGGAAAGAATTCATAGGCATGAGTACTGGAACATGAGCATGAACATGACATGATTACATGGATGTGATGAGTGTGAAATGGAACATGAATATTGTACTGACATAAATACATGAATACTGGCTCACATGGATACATGAGTGATGAACTAACATGAGATCTGAAATAGAATATCATAACATGAAATCTGAATGCCTAAAACATGAATGTTACAACAGGAGATCTGAATGCTTAGCGGAGGTGTGATATGAACACTGAACTGACATGAGGTCTGAATAATTGAGGTAGTTACCCTATACATTTTCTGCTTTTCCATCAATGTGCGGATATTTGGGCTTCACATCCTCTTTGGCTTCCCATGTAGCCTCCTCTACATTTTGGTTCCTTTACAACACTTTCAATTGAGTGACTTCCTTAGTCCTTAACTTGTGAACTTGACGATCTTGTGTAGGATCCTGTATGATCTGATATATTTAGGACTAACTTCTCTTTTTTCTCAAATCACATGACATCTTTCATAGGCAAAACGTTCTAGAAACACCCAATTATTAACATGACTAGACTTATCTTTAAAATCTAGGTCACATGCTCCCAACATATCTTAGGGCATCTGGTTAGTGTGCTCTGCCTGACATCTATTTGAGGATGAAAAACGGTACTGAGATGGTATCCAATCCCTTCTGAAAAGACCTCAATTTTTTTTCTCTTTAAACTAGGCACGTTGATCTAATCCAATGGGCATTGGAGCCCCACAGAATCTGGAACTTTCCTGAATATATAACTTGGCATAATCTTCTGCTAAGTCGGTTTTTTCTTGTTACCTATTTAGAAACTTATCCATGAAATGGGCTACATTATTCTTCATGTCATTCCACCAATAAACCCCCTTGAGGTCATGATACATTTTCGTGGAGCTTGGATAAATAGAATATCTAAAATTGTGTGCCTCTACCATACTTCTCTCTTTGTGTCTATCTACATTTGAGACGTAAAATTTTCCTTGATACCTTAGAGTACCATCATCTCCCTCTTGTTCAAAAGCCATGGATTTATGTATGTGAATCCCTTCCTTTAGCTGCAATAAATAGGGGTCAAGAAACTGTTTTCCTCTTTTGCTCAACTACTAAGGAGGATTTAGATATGTTCTGTACAACAACCCTACCATATTTGAGGTCCAAAAGTTGAACTCCTAGGTTTGCTAAACGATGGACTTTTTTTTTATCATGATTCTCTTATTTGCCTTAACATGAGTTAAACTATTTCTTTCTGATATACCTCCTGAAATACTTATAGTACTAATGTGTGCAAAGTATTTGACCAACACTTTGAATAATAGAGTCTCGTGTGATGGAGCTACCTTTGTGACACATAACTGCATGATATTATAGCATTTTTGTGATCGCTTAATCGATAATAACTTATCTTGACATAAGTCGGTCTACAATCATTCTAATCATGTTGTGTTCCTTGTGCATACGAGGCACATGCCTTATGGAGACTATCTCATTATAGCCTTATTACTATACTGAGGTTATTCATATCTCATGCTAACTCTTCGAGTTTTCAAATATTCAATTGCTCTTCTTGACAATTTACACATCTCTCTCTTAGACCAAAGGTTAAGATCTTATATTTGGGGATCCTTCTATTTCATTAGGAACTTTCCACATCTTCTGCAACTCTGTTCACTTTATTTCACTAACTACTCATCTTTCGACTTACTCTTGAGCGTTCTTCCTTACTAGGAAAACTGAATTACTTACATGAACGGGGAACTAAGTTACTTACGTGGACTGAATTTACTGGCATATTATTTCTTAGTGACTTAACTTCACTCCTACTACTAATCTTAAGGAAAGACTATTCTTCTGTAATTTCCTCTCTTACTGTTTAGCTGATTTTCTTCTCCCACTGTCACTGTACTTCATGTTTATCTTAAACTCTTTGGGTTCTAACATGCATTCGGTGAATTCAAACTGCTACTCACTCACCAGTGTTAACCTAACTAATGAAATCAAATCATACCTCTACTAGCTCTGCTGAAATTGTTAATTCACTGTATCTACTCAAAACATACTTACTATTCTTCTACTAACCACTTGTTGCATCATGTTCTCTGGTTCTGTCCTGAATACTAAAGTTAAGCGTAAGATTATTTTTAACTTCTCTCATCATTCGACCCTGTTCTGCCATCGTATACTATCTTTTCTGAGCTATAGACATGGATCAAACTTAGGGAAATTACGTTTCTCTTAAATGAAAGGTTGAAATATCTAACCCCAACTTTCTATACACCTTAAGGTCATGTCAAATTATACACACATGGATAACACTTAAATCACATAACCTTAGAGGGAACTATCACATCTTATCATCTTATAGTAATATCTACTTTTTGTAGTAACTTACTAACGTCATACTCTCTGGTTCTGATATGAATAAACTTAAATAATTTAAAACTATTCCTAGAAATTCAATATTGTCTATTCATGGTTCTCCTATCGCACACAATCTCTTCTTATTCATGTGCATGGGTCATACGATAAAATATACATATTTAAAAACTCAAGACATTCTAGAATCACAGGTGATTTGCACTTAGGTTATTTCCTGCCGAAAACTATCATGACAGTTTATGCCTAATGTAGCTTTCATAACGTGTTACCCTGTAGGGACTTAAATATGAACTATCATCCTCATACTTGTAGCTCCATGGTCCAAAAATCCAATTAAACTTATTCTGTAAAGTATGGAACGTACGTATACTACCATGCACAAACTTGTCTTTCATAGGGTACTATCACCTGATATATTACTTCATGCGCCATTTGGCGAGTCTTGGGTCTTAACCCAGACTTAAAACACGCGAAGCTTTCACTATAGTCATCGTCACTTACACTTTCTTTTAGCACTCATAGGCATCACTAAATACTCACAAGTCATAATAATCTCAATAGACTGAAAATTAGAAATGTGATAACTACATAACTGAACACTGATGTACTGAATAACCATACTCTTGCTAACTGAGACACTAATAACTGGTAACTTCGGTTAGCTAATAACCATAAATCATGATAACTACTTTTGCACTTTCTGTTAAGGGTTATGTTCTAGTCTGTAGTAACCACACACTTTGTCCCACTTTCAATATCATCTCAGGTCTCATCGGTTATCAATATGTACATCACAATATACACCCTGGTGGGTAATCATTATCACTTAGACCTTGTATTTTGTTCTCGTCGCTTACATATTTGGTACGTTCAGAATTTATGGAAAGAGAATTTTATTTACGGCTCTAAACTTCATGGCACGAGTTAGAAGTATTCCTGAAAATACTTCTCTAATTGCATGATCTAGACTTTGAAAGAAGTGAGACAATCTTAACTGTCTTGGTGGTCAATAGTTTATATATGTGGCACGCACACACATATAAAATTGACCCCACTGGACACAATTTCATAGACTCCCTAAGACATTTAAACCTAGGCTCTGATATCAAGCTTTGTAAAGACCCGAACCATGGCCTGGGTGAAATACGGTACTCGGTGCCTAACTGCATGTGACCGAGCGAACCACATGGCAGCTAAATCAACATAGGCATAAAAAACATGTAATAATAATGATAATACAATATGTAAAACATACTACTGAGATATAGTCTGAAAATATATAATGCGAAAATATCTGAAATCATGATAAGTATAAAAACTAATGCTATCATAACATACTAAACTAGTCTAGTGTATGAAACCCATAGACATGACTCTGACTGCAAAACTGCTTACCAGGATAGGGCCCTGACATACCTCAATTATAAAATATAATCATGAAATAGACATATTGAAATACCTTTTGAACCATATATTGTGGAGCTCAAGCGGATATCTTTGCAAAACGTTATGCATATTTTACTAGACGTTGCGCACTCTGCGTGAAGTATTGCACAATGTACGTGCACCAGAAGTAGTGCTTCTGTCCCGGTTGCGCGAAGTGCTGCGTGAAGTAGGCCCCCAGCTGCGTGACCGCGCATGGGAACGACGTTATAAAAAGCCTAACTTCGTTTTAGTTGTTTCCCACTTCGTTTTGGACAACGTTTTGGAGGAAAAGAACCCTAGGGACATATCTCAAACCCCAAGGAGAGTTCCAAACCATCCTATGATTAAACCTCAGCAAAATAACAAGGATTAACACTAGATTATCATTCCAATCCATAGATTCTTTAGAATCGAATAAAGAACCATTTAAGAGGACTTTTTGAGAAAACTCAATACATGTAAGAACTTAACCTATAATGTTGTTTATTAAATGGATTGAGACTAATGTAGGCTATCACAATTGATTAAAATCCATGGGTAAATCATGTTAAAGGAAGAACATGAATGTTGACTTAAAAACCCTAGTTTTCAAAATGATAGGAATTCTAGGAAAAAGGTTTGAAGTTCTAATCTTTATTATCCTAATTAATTGTAGACAGTTTTTTGAATTTAAAGGACTTTATTTGAGAGGGAATTGAGGTATGTCTGTTTATCGAACATACTTTTAAACTTTAAAAATGATTTCTTTAGCAAGGTTTCATGTGCGTGAGGGGCAAGCCTGTAATGCCCCGAACCATGACTTGGACGAAATATGGTACTCGGTGCCTGACTGCATATGACCGAGCAAATCACATGTATGTTGAATCAACATGGGCATCAAAATCCTGCTATAATAATGATAATACAATATGTAAAACATAATACTGAGATATAGTCTGAAAATATATAAAGCAGAAATATCTGAAATTATGATAAGTTAAAACTAATATTGACATGACATACTAAACTAGTCTAGTCTATGAAACCTTTAGATATGAGCCTGACTGCAAATCTATTTACCAGGATAGGGCCCTGACATACCTCTATTATAAAATATAATCATTAAAATAGACAGACTAACACCCTAGATGAAATGGAGTAGCGAAACTAATTGTAAAAGAGGGGAAATCGGCCACATTAAAATTACCTTATGGGGAGATCCGTTTGATATCCAAAAACTGCTCAACAACAGTCAGACAAATGGGAAATGGGGCTCACCAATTAGCTGATACATGTGAAGTCCTAGCGTGTATCTCCATCGTCCTAAAACTCAGCACATGTATTGTGAAGTGCAAGCTAAAGAAACTGAAAGAATAAGCAGACACATGAAATAATGAGACATGAAACTGAAACTGTAACATGAACATGAGCATAATCTGACATGAGTATCAATATTTGTAAAATCTGTAAAATTGTATGTCTGTAAATCTAAATATCTGTATATTTGTATATCTATGGGGAAAGCAAGAGTATAATCGACAACATGAAATGACCACGTGGGTACGTAGAGTCTAGTACCTAGCCCGACCAGTAAAGCTCTTCCATACCTTGCCGGGGTATGAGACATGAACATAGCATGAAAGGATCCAATCTGAAATCTAAAGGTATCATCCTCTGAAAGAGCGACCCTTATCCTACGGTGGCACACGTAGTTTCAGGCTATCTGAGCCTTCTCGGTATACTATGCAACTCCCAAAACATGTACTTGAAAATAGTGGCTTGTAAGCCCATGGGTTTCATAAAAGCAACTTGTAAAGCATGGTTTGAAATTATCATTTAGCATGTGAAATAGATATATCATATAACTTGTATAAATCATGAAAAAGCATGTATAATTTCATGGACTGAGTAACAATGATCATAACTTGTAATTTAGAAACTCATAGAATTCAAACATGTGGTCATGGATTACAGACAGGTTCATGATAATCATAATGATGGATCATGAATAAAATAACAAACCATAATACATACATGATATATATATATATATATATATATAGTATTACATGTAATTATAGTCATCATGATAATAGAGTTAAAACCCAAAGTTATGGAATTTTAATGATTTCATAAAAATGAGGCGTGGGGAACACCATGGATATTTCCACACATGAATAAAAGATATGCATACATTAATCTCTCCAAAACTTGAAGTAAAGGTTTGAACTTTTGAAGAAGAAACCCAAAACTCTGAACTTGTAACCTTGAGAAGGGCCTTTTTAAAAACCTTAAGATTATAGCATGGAATCTTGTTAAGAACTGATGTATAAGTATTAGAATTACTTAGGAATACATGGAAGAGACTAATATTGAAGTGGGAGGATGAGGATAGGAGGAGAACTTCGTGCTAGGGCTTTAGACAATGAAGAATGGCTTAAAAAGACTGAAAAATGCGACTTTAAATGAGTTTTCAGATCCATTCTATGGACCATTTTGTGGATATCAGAATGGGAATATTGGCCGCACTTTTGGTCAAAAAATGAATTGTAACTCGGCCAGATTTTGACTATTCTGCAAACCGCAGATCGGTTTTGCGGACCACAGAATGGGCTGCTTTAGCCGCACTTTTTCCCAGCGCTGCAACTCTTCAGTAAAATGATCATAGCTATTTGTACATATGTCCGTTTCACCTAAACCATATACCATTGAAAAGGTATTTCAATGGGATAATACTTTGATAAAGGAAACATTCCCAAATTCCTTATATAATTTTCCAAATACTAGCTTGAAGTGAGGTCTGGTGCAAACTCACTTTAAAATATGCTCCGTAGAATTGCTTCCTACTATACTTGCCTAAAACTCTTCTTACGACTTTATTGGTTTTCAAAACACTTCCGATACTCCTTATATTTGTTCCATCATATTCCTATTGTACGATTTAAACCATAGCCCGAAGGTACGAGGTGTTACAAAGCCCTCATGGAAACTTAGATGTATCATACTATATATATGTATTTGTGATTTTCTTCCTATCAAAGGATTGTTGAAACTGATTTATAAAGCCTTGGATTTTTAAACATGATTTACCCCTATAAGGGACATTTTGAACTACATTTCAAAAGCTTGGTATTTTATTTGTTTTGCCCTATGAACGAGTTGTGTTAAAGTTGAAACTTATTTAGTGATTTAAACATGGTTTATAAACCTATTAATAACTTGATGTACCCCTACCGATGGGATGATAAACATAAATCATAATGAACTATTCAGATTCCATGCCATGATTTGTACATGTTTGTGTTTGGGCCTGTATGGACAAGTTGTGCTAGTCCAGAAGATGATTAGCCGTTATGTATCCTAACATATCACTTTGAGTATTGTTGTATTAATCTAGAGGATTATTTACCTCCGAGGCGCGTAGCCCGGTGTATCTATTGCTATGCTAGTTTAGAGGATGATTAGCGTTCGTGGGACAAATCTCCGTTGTATCAAATGATTGTTCGCCCATGAGTTTGCAAGTGTTGATTCTTTGGTTGCCCATAAGTTAGCTTCTTAATAATTTCATGTTCGTAAGTGAAAGACTTAATACGATAACCATAAATAAATTAAACTTGATAGATTTTTCGTTATTGATCGCTTTTGATGAATTTTGTTAAGCTTGATCTCATACTCTATCTTTGGATTTTGAACTTCTTTGTATTGATATGGTTTTACTAATTTTTCCAACTTATTTTGCTATTGTCAACTATTGCCCCTAAGACACTCACTGAGTACCCTGTACTCATGCATACAATTACTGTTTTTGATGGTGTGTCAGGTAATGTTGAGGAGCAATTCGTGATACACGTGCAGACTAGGAGAACTTGCTATTTTCCTGATATTTGGTGAGCTCACATTATTGTTCGTGGGACACTCTTATCTTAGTTATTGCTTTTAGTTTCCGGGATGTGTCCCGAAGTTAGACTATGCTTTATTTATCATCTTAGAGGCTCCATAAATAGACATTAATTATGTGGGTAGTCGTTGAATTCATTATTGACTCTTTGGGTGTTGCTACATTTCTTGACGATGCATTTATATCAGACTTCTTCCTATTTCATATCATAATTGTGATCATGATTTCTTTTATCTATTTATACCTCCTTTGATTAAATAATAAAATATTATTAAAAGAGGTAAATGTTTAGTGACTTATAAGGTACTTCCGGTGTTGTTCATAGTACCGGATGCCTATTACGTCCAGGGTCAGGTTTGGAGCGTGACAAGCTTGGTATCAGAGCATAGGTTTAGAAGTGTCCTAGGAATTGTCTGTGGAGCCTTCTTTATGCAGACTGGCCATCTGTATGGAGGTATGACTACCAGGATATTTTTAGGTGTTTCTCACTTTTCTTTATTCTAGATTGTGTTATAAAGCTTGAATCCCTTTAGGTCCGTTCTAACATATTCGTTAAATTTGTGCCTCACAGAAACGTTAACTCATGCTGGACCTGCTAATTGAGGAATTAATGTTGCTTCGGAGTCATCATCTGATAGATGACCCATCTGGGTCACTGACCCTGCCGCTTCTGAGGTCAATGTTGATGCTGATCTCGAAAATGGAAATCATGCACCACCTTAGGCTTCTCCTACTCCTGGGCCCCTGCTGTAGGTGTGGTTGATATTGGGTTGATGCAGAATGCAATTCAGATGCTTACCACTCTCGTGGAAGCCCAACAACACGGTGGAGGTGCGGATCCGACACTTGCTAGTGGAGGGAGACTTAAGCATTTTTTATGGCTGAATCTGCCTAAGTTCTTTGGTTCACGAGAAGAAAATGATCCATGATACTATATGGATGAGACTTTTAAGACTCTAAGGGCAATGAATGCCCATGGTTCTAAAGCTGTGGAATTCATAGCATATCAGTTAAAGGATGTTGCTCATGCTTAGTTTGAAATGTGGGATGCTGAGCGAGGTATCAATGCTCCGGCTCCTACTTGGCCTGAATTCAATGGGGCATCTATGAAGAGGTTTTTGTCTATTGAAGAGCGGTTTGCTTTAGCTACTAAGTTTGAGAAAATCGAGTAAGGCACTATGTCTGTTTGTGAGTATAGTTTGAAATTTATCCATCTGCAAAATACGTTATGTACATGATTCCGACTGAGAAGCATAAGTTGACTAGGTTTGTGCATGGTCTGATGCCACGTATTAAGTCTCAATGTGCTGCTGGTATTATTTCCCTACTTGTATATTTTCATCCTTGGTTGGGTTCGTTGAACAATAAAAGAACTAGAATAGTGAAGAGAGGTTAGAAAGGGAACAAAATAAGAAGGCTCGGTCTGCGGGTAGTTTCGGTGGTTCGCATAATGGGGCGCAAATGAGAGGATATTCTACACCTACTCAGTTTGGTGCCTACTCTAGTGTCAGTGTTTCATCAGGCAGACAAAGCCAGCGGAACAACAATCAGAACAGATATTCACAAAGTGGTAGCCGACACTCGACCGAATGGAAATACCATAATTTTCATCACTGTGGCATAATCGATCATATCAAGAAAGATTGCAGGAAGTGGTTGTGTGAAATGGCCAACTCTTCTGGCTATAGAAATAATCTATTTGCTCTGGTTGCTGCTAAAAGTCCCTCTGCTAGTAATGCTAACAACACTCCTAATGCTCGTGGTAATGGTGTTGGTAAAGAGGGTTCTAACACCGCTAATAGGGGACATGCTCGACTTTACGGTTTGGCTTGTATGGAGGCAGCTAAAGCCTCAGATGTTGTGGTCACATATATTCTTACTATTTTCTCTTTTAATGTGTATTCATTGATTGATCCAGGCTCAAACCTTTCTTATGTGACACCATATTTTTCTCTTGATTTCCGGTGTAGCCCGAACTACTGTTAGAACCCTTCTTTGTAGATACCTCTGTTGGTGTTTTCGTTATTTCTTCTAGAGTTTACGAAAATTGTGTAGTTGTAGTTAAAGGTCATGAGACAACAATTGATTTTTTTAAACTAGATATGGTAGATTTTAACGTGATTATGAGGATGGATTGTCTATTCCCTTGCTATGCCAATGTTGATTGCCACTATAAGTTAGTTCATTTTGCATTCCCTAATGAGCCTGTTATTGTGTGGGAAGGTGAAATTGCTAAGCCTCGAGGTAGGTTTATTTCTTATTTTAAGTCTCATAAAATGATCTCGAATGGGTGTATTTATTATCTGGTTGTTGTCAATGATACTCATGCCGTAGTACCCGAATTCCAGTCTGTTCCCATAGTTAATGAATTTCCTGAAGTGTTTCCAGAGGATCTTCCAAGTATTCCGCCTGATAGAGTTATTGATTTTGGGATTGATGTCCTTCCTGATACTCAACTGATCCCTATTCCACTATATCGTATGGCTCCATCAGAGCTACAAGAATTGAAAGACCAATTGAAGGACTTGCTAGATAAAGGATTCATTCAGCCAAGTACCTCACCTTGGGGTACTCCAGTTCTATTCGTCAGAAAGAATGATGGTTCTCTTCGAATGTGTGTTGATTATCATCAACTTAATAGGGTGACCATTAAGAATAAATATCCTTTGCCTAGGATATATGACATGTTCGACCAACTTCAGGGTGCTAAGTTCTTTTCCAAGATTGACTTGAGGTCTGGGTATCATCAGTTGAAAATAAAGGAGCAAGATACTCCAAAATAGCTTTTCGTACTCGTTTTAGACACTTTGAATTTCTGGTGATGTCTTTTGGTATGATTAATACCCTTGCTGCATTTATGGACCTGATGAACCACGTTTAAACCTTTTCTTGATCATTTTATTATTGTGTTTATTGATGATATTCTGGTGTATTCGAAGAGTCGTGAGGAGCATGCAGGTCACTTGATAATAACTTTGAAACGCTTGAGGAGAACAAGCTTTATGCAAAAATTTCTAAGTGTGAGTTCTGGCTTAACTATGTGAAATTTTTGGGTCACGTAGTGTCTAGCGAAGGTATCAAAGTTGATCCTCAGAAAATTTCGGCAGTTAAGAATTGGCCGAAACCAATGAGTGCAACGGATATTCATAGCTTCTTGGGTTTGGCAAATTACTATCGAAAGTTTCTGGAAGGTTTCTCATTTATAGCCTCGCCAATGACAAAATTAACTCAGAAGACTGCTAAGTTCCAATGGTTTGAGGCCTATGAAAAGAGCTTTCAAGAGCTTACGGCGAGATGGACTTTGGCTCTTGTTTTGACTCTGCCTTCAGGGGATGGTGGTTATGTAGTTTATTATGATACCTCCAGAATTGGGTTGGGTTGTGTATTGATGCAGAATGGTAAGGTGATCGCCTATGCTTTGCGTCAATTAAAGAAGCATGAGAAGAATTATCCAACTCATGATTTGGAACTGGCTGTTGTGGCTTTTGCTCTAAAGATTTGGCGTCACTAGTTGTATCGGAGCACTGTGATGTCTTCACTGATCACAAGAGCTTGCTATATATCTTCAAGCAGCGAGAGTTGAATCTTAGACAAAGGATATGGTTGGAGTTGTTGAAAGATTACGACTTGAACATCTTGTATCATCCTGATAAGGCAAGTGTTGTTGCTAATACTTTGAGCAGAAAATCTATGGGTACGTTAGCATATTTGAATGCTCATCAGATGTCGATAGGCAGGGAAATTTAAAGACTTGCCAGTCTTGGAGTCCGACTCGATGAAACTGAAAATGAAGAGCTAGTGGGGATTACGCAAGTGTGATCTGATATTGTGGAGAGAATTAAGATGGACTTCAGGTGAAGTTGCGAGATGGAGTGAAAAAGGATGAGTACACTTATTCACCATTGGTGATGATGACAATGTCTTGAGGTTATAAGGACGTTTGTGTGTCCCTGATGTTGATGGTCTCCGACAAGAGCTGATGGAGTAAGTGCATAGTTCCAAATATTATGTGCATCCGGGATCCACCAAGATGTATAAGGATTTGAAGAAACACTATTAGTGGAAGAGCATGAAGGTAGATATCTCTAACGTTGTTGCTAAGTGTTTGAACTGTCACTAGATGAAGGTTGAGCATCAAAGGCCTATTGGCTTAGACCAGAATACCGAGATTCTCCAGTATAAGTGGGAGATGATTAACATGGACTTTGTCGTTGGTTTACCCCGCACAAGGGACAATTCGATTCGATTTGGGTAATCATGGACAGATTGACAAAGTCTGCTCATTTTCTTCCTGTGAAAACAATGGATACTGCGGTGCATTATGACAAGTTATATTTGAAGGAGATAGATAAATTGTATGGGATTCCGACATCCATCATATCTGACAGAGGCACTCAGTTCGCTGCTCATTTCTGGAAATCGTTCCAAGAAGGTTTGGGAACTCGTGTAAACTTTATCACTCCCTTCTACCCACAGACGGATGGGCAGGCAGAGAGAACTATACAAACTCTCGAAGAAATATTAAGAGCTTGTGCTATTGATTTTGGAGGTAATTGTGATGAACATCTACCTCTTATAGAGTTTGCTTATGACAACAGTTATCAAGAGAGCATTCAGATGGCTCCTTATGAAGCTCTTTATGTGAGGCATTTCAGATCACCTATTAGGTGGTTTGAACCTACGAAAGTAGAGTTATTGGGTCCTGAATCAATTCATGAAGTATCTGAAAAGGTGAACCTCATTGTGCAACGACTGAAGACAACTCAGAGTCGACAAAAATCTTATATGGATTTGAGGCATCGCGATCTAGAGTTTGTTATGGGTGAAAACATGTTTTTGATAGTGTCACCAATGAAGGGAGTAATGCAGTTTGGTAGAAAGGGTTAGATATGTCCTCATTTTATTGGCCCTTATGAAATTGTGAGAAGACTTGGGAAGGTGGCTTATGAGTTGAAACTACCATCTAAGATGGCTATGGTGCATCCTATGTTTCATATTTCGATGTTGAGGTTGTATAAATCTGATCATTCTCATGTATTGACTCATCAAGAGATTAAAATCAAGGACAAAATATGTAGCTTCGGTTAAAGTCTTGTGGCGTAATCATAATACTGAAGAAGCAACTTGGGAAACTGAGGAGCCCATAAAGAATATATACTGTCAATTATTCCCTATTGAAGGTACGTGTTGAACCTTTCGGTTAAGTAATTCGTGCAAAAGTTTAGATTAGAGGTATAAATCTCTCACTATTGTGTTTAGGCTTGAATGATCCAATTGTGGTGTGATTATTAGTATGTTGTCCTTGGGGATAACTCATTTTGCAAAAGAACTCTAGAAATTCTGGAAATTTGAGGTTAGTGAAAAATCTTAGGCCATGACTTTCATTCGGGAACGAATGATCCTGAGAGGGGGATAATGTAATACTTCGTAAATTCGAATTAGGTGTGAATGTATATAATGGATGTTAATGTGATATTTTAACTATATGAATCCCTTTGGGATGAATTTGGGTGAAATATAGTCGTTATGAAGTCAAACCAAATGGTGAAGTTCGTAAGAATTCTTAAAATTTATCTAAGTCTGAGGTAGTCCTCATAATGCACAGTTTTCGGGTAGTTATGTTAGGAATCTGAGAAAACTCAAAATATGAAAGTTGTAGGTATTTGAAATAACTTTCTAACCATATATTTTGAAGATCAAAAGGATCTATGTGAAAAGCATTATGCACATTTTACTGGACATTATGCAGTATGTGTGAAGTGCTGTGTGAATTACCCTTCAAGTGCGCGACCGCACACCAGAGGCAGTGATTCTGCTCCGATTGTGCGAAGTGCTGCATGAAGTAGGCCCCCAGTTGTGCGACCACACATAGGAACGACGTTATAAAAAGCCTAACTTCATTTTAGTTTTTTCCCACTTCGTTTTGGATGACCTTTTGAAGGAAAAGAACTCTAGAGACCCCTCTCAAACCCCAAGGGGAGTTCCTAACCATCCTATGATTAAACCTCAATAAAATAACAATGATTAACACTAGATTATCATTCCAGTACATAGATTCTTGAGAATCGAAGGAAGAACCATTGAAGAGGACTTTTGGAGAAATCTCAATAAAGGTAACAACTTAACATATATTGTTGTTTATGAATGGATTGAGACTAGTGTAGGCTATTTCAATTGATTAGAATCCATGGGTAAATCATGTGAAAGGAAGAACATGAATGTTGACTTAAAAACCTTAGTTTTCAAAAGGGTAGAATTTCTAGGAAAAAGGTTTGAAGTTCTAATCTTTATTATCCTAATTAATTGTAGAACGGTTATTGAATTTGGAGGAATTCGTAGAGCATGAATTGAGGTATGTCTCTTTTTCGAACATACTTTTAAACTTTAAAAATGATTTCTTTAGCAAGGTTTCATGTGTGTGAGAGTTAAGCCCTCGTGGAACCTTATGTGTATCATACTATATATATATATATGTATTTGTGATTTTCTTCCTATCAAAAGATTGTTGAAACTGATTTATAAAGCCTTATTTTTTAACATGATTTAACCCTATAAAAGACGTTTTGAGCTTGATTTCAAAAGCTTGGATATTTCATGTGTTTTGCCGTATGAACGAGTTGTGTTGAAGTTGAAACTTATTTAGTGACTTGAACATGGTTTCTAAATCTATTAATGACTTGATGTACCCCTACCAATGGGATGATGAACATAATTCATAATGAACTATTCGGCTTCCATGCCATGATTTGTACATGTTTTTCTTTGGGCATGTATGGGCAAGATGTGTTAGTCCAGAGGACAATTAGCCGTTATTGATCCTAACGTATCACTTTGAGTATTGTTGTGTCAGTCTAGAGGACGATTGACCCCTGAGGCGCGTAGCCAGGTGTATCTATTGATGTGCTAGTCCAGAGGACGATTAGCCTTCGTGGAACAAATCTCCAATGTATCAAACGATTGTTCTCCCGTGAGTTAGCACGTGTTATTCTTTGGTTGCCCATAAGTTAGCTTATTGATGATTTCAGGTTCATAAGTGAAAGACTTAATACAATAACAATAAATAAATTAAACTTGATAGGTTCTTCTTTATTGATCGCTTTTAATGAATTTTGTTAACCTTGATATCGTACTCTATCTTTGGATTTCGAACTGTTTTGCATTGATATGATTTTACTAATTTTCCAACTTATTTTGTTATTGTCAACTATTGCTCCTTAGACATTCACTGAGTACCCAGTACTCATGCATACCTTTGTTGTTTTTTATGGTGTGTTAGGTAACGTTGAGGAGCAAGTTCGTGATACGTGTGCGAACTAGGAGAGCTTGCTATTTTCCAGATTTTTGGTGAGCTCACATTCTTGTTGTTCGTGGGACACTCTTATCTTAGTTATTGCTTTTAGTTTCCGGATTGCGTCCCGAAGTTAGACTATGCTTTATTTATCATCTTAGAGGCTCCATAGATAGACGTTAATTCTAAGGGTAGTCATTGAAGTCAATATTGACTCTTTGGGTGATGCTATATTTCTTGACGATGCATTTATATCAGACTTCCACCGATTTCATTTCATAATTGCGATCATGATTTCATTTAGCTATTTATACCTTGTTTGATTAAATAATAAAATATTATTAAAAGAGATAAATATTTAGTGACTTATAAGGTGCTTTCGGTGTTGTTCATAGCACCGGATGCATGTTACGTCCAAGGTCGAATTTTGGGGCGTGGCATACAATCAGTAACGTATGAATTTAAAGTTATACGCACTATCAATACAAATAACGAAGGTTACCGATTAATGTTATTAAATAGAGTTATTTATAATTACTTTTTAGGAGGAAAACACTTTTGCCCCTAGCTCGGTTATTTGTAAATTTTTATGTTAGTCTTCGTGATATATATGACTCATTATATTTAACCATTAATTAATTAAAATGTGTATTTTTTTATCCATTTATATAAAAAAAAATATGTTATATGTGGATTACTTTTAGAAGTATATTATTCTCATATATGGCATAACAATACAATTTTAACATAATACATGTATAATTAAATAGTGAAACATTTAATTAATAAACTTAAAAACTGTGAATATTTATAAGTTAAGGGATCAAAAGTATGCATCTCAAGTAATTAAATATTAAATGTACTTAGTTAGATATTATAAAAATTAAAATTAAAATTTATTAATAATTGAGGGACCAAAAATATTATTAACCGTACTTTTAAATTGATTTATGCATAAATTTTCTTTACATTGTCCATAGGTAAAATTTAAACTCTTTGGTAAAACGTGAAGTAAAGAGAAGACTGTTTCAAGAATGACGGCTTGTCGGCGGATTACACATGCATGCACTCATGCAGCATTACTATTCGTTTTGGTTTAGTAATGAACAACTGCAACCTCTTTTGACTCCTTTTCAAATATACATTAATTATTATATATACCTGAATTATAAGATATCTTAAGCACTAGTGCTTACTGCGGACATAATAAATTTAAGCATCAACTTGGGGTACATTAGTTAATCCTAACAATTTAATTGCAAAATAATAATCTCGAACTTACCTGGACCGTTTAATAATTTGAATTTTTTTAATGTTGGTGCTATCCATGATGTCAACCTTTTATCCTTGCTAGCATCAAACTTTTAAATTCAGGTGGTCAATGTGGAAATCAACCACCGAACTTAATTTTTTTCAAAGACTGGTATTCAATTACACGGTTTAAAAAGTTGACATTTTATAGGTCGATAATGTAAAAAATATTAATACAATCAGATAATTTGAAATGTGATTATGAGTAACTCTCTATAAGTATGATTGACAACTTGGAAAAAATTATTAGTAATATACTGTACCATATTAAAAAAGTAAAAATTGAATGCAATATTGACATATATAATTTAAATCCTTAAGTATATAGTTTGAGCAAGATATTTATTCTAAGAACTTTATAGGAAATACTCTGAATCATTCGCGCAAAACAGCCACAATTTGTTTTATACTAATTGATTCGTTGGTCACGGATTTTGGCCACCGTTTTTACACTTTGAATACAATTTTTTTATAGTGAAACTTACACAAATGACTATAATTTAAAGATTTTAAATTTGTCATATCTATAATTTTAATATTTACATGGTATAGTTATTTTTTTTCTCGTTGTATTCATAAAATGACTCGTTGTATTCATAAAACGGCCTCGCTAGCCAGTAAAAATGTATTCAAAATTCTTTTCATTGTATTCAAGTCAGATGTATTCAGCTCAACTGTATTCACGTCAAATGTATTCAACCCAGTTATATTCATTTATAGCTACTTTTACATTGTATTCAATTTATTGTATTTAAAAATCGATTGTATTCAAACAATATAAATACAGAAAAAATATTGTATTCAACTTATTGTATTTTAAATTCGATTGTATTCAAATAACATAAATACAAAAAAATAGTTTCAACTATGATAGATACACTAAAAATTTAACAAATACACTCAAATATTGAATACAAAAAAATAACAAATTGAATACAATCTAAAAATTTAACAAATAAACTCAAATACTGAATAAAAAAGTAATAAATACACTAAATAAAATGCTCTGGCGGGCAGTGAAAGCTCAAATCTGGAGCTCCGGTGGGGCAGTAGGTCACGATGGAGTCCATTTCTATCATATCTGGAGGTGCCGATATTGGTTTCTTTGCGGCATAACAGATCTGGGTCACGACGAAGTTCATTGCGGCGGTTGCTTTTCCAGATCAGGTCTTGTGGCGGCGTAACAGTGAACAGTTCCATATTTGATCTTGTGACGGTGTAACAGTGAACAAATAGAGAGAGAGAGAGAGAGTAGTAAGCAGAGATAGGGGAAGAGAGAATGGGCAGTGGCGTTGTGGTGGTTCGCCGGAGACGGTCTCCGGCGAGGGCTGGCAGTGATGGTAGTTGGTAGCGTGGTAGAGTGAAGGAGGTGAGAATGGAGAGACAAGTGGTGTCGGTGCGAAACAGTGGGGTGGTTGTGGTGTTGTTGGCCGTCGTTTGTGGTTGTTGGCTGCTCAGGTTCACTGGAGCTGGAGCTCCTCGCCGGAGTAGTGAGGCGCGAATGACGGAGGGAGTAGAAGGAGAAGGGAACGGGGGGAGCAGTGATGTGTTGTTGTTGGTTGGTGGCCGGAGCTCGTTCGTCGGAGCTCCGGCGGCGGTTTGTTTTGGCCGACGGTGGCTGAGAGCATAAGCAGATTCTCAGTCAAGATAAAAAATAATAAAAATAAAGTATTCTACTTTAAATATATATGTAGCTATGATAGATAATTAATATACACATTTAGTTATGCTTTGCAATTTAATTAAATAATAGTAACTAAAGGTTAATTGTCCTAAAGTTAGTTATGGGATGTAATTATTCTTTTTTATATTGCTTGAGTTGAAATATTTATGCGAACTATGACTTAGTGTCCATTTACAATTTGAACTTCATCAATCTGACCGAAAGATAACGAGTGTTCTTCTTAGTCAGACAAACTGAACTTTTAAGAATTTGCGTAAAGTTTTTGTCAGAAATTTTCGTTTTCCCGTCAAGTAAATTAAATTGCAACAATTACTTTTTGCCACTAAGTTCAAAATGTATTACTTAGTCAAGACACACAGCTAACAATCTCTTCACGAGATGATTATGTTGTGAAACACACACTTCAAAAGTAACAAAATTTTCATTAAGTCAAGGTAATAATTCATTTAGGAGCACCAAATGAAAAAGATAAAGAAAATCCAAAAGAAGAAAAACGTTGCCCAAGAAAGGATTAAAAAGAATCAATTCGGTAGTTAGAAGCAAATATTTAAAGAAAAGCATAAGAAAAATATTGAGATTCTTGAAGAAAAAAAAATCTAGGCATGATGTAAGTGTTGGCTGGAACACGAGGGACATGAGAAATGTTTTTTCAAATTAAAATAGTATATAGTTTAGATGTGAAAGAAATAATCTCTTGAATATTTTTGTTAATGAAGATGTATATATATAAATATACAATATCTAAATATGAAAAATAAATCTATTTTTTCCTAATACAAGACTAATACATTTTCCTACTATAATACTAATAACATAATTATACTTGTACAAGAATTATACAACATGATATAGTAAATAAATCTTTTCGGTACGTGTGGTATACACACGGTATACCACTGTCTATCGGGCGGTTGTCGTACGCTGAGACTGCCCCTAAAATCTTCAAACAGAACTAAGGAAAGACACTTAGTAAATATGTCAGCAATTTGGTACCTTGAAGGGACATGTAAGACACGTACTTGTCCACGAGCTACCTTTTCGCAAACAAAGTGAATATCCATCTCGATATGTTTAGTGCGCTGATGTTGGACCGGATTTCCAGAGAGATAGACTGCATTAACATTATCACAGTAGACCAAATGAGTTTTCTAAATAGGAAAGTGAAGCTCTAACAGAAGATTACGTAGCCAACATGACTCAGACACCACATTGGCTACCCTTCGATACTTGGCCTCCACACTGGATCGTGATAAAGTAGTCTGGAGTTTTGCCGACCAAGGGACAAAGTTATCACCAAGAAACATATGATAACCAGAGGTCGAACGTTTGGTATCTGGACAGCCACCCCAATCAGCATCTGTATAGGACACGAGAGTAGAGACAGAGGACGGATATAAATGCAATCCATAATCAAGTGTGCCCTGTATGTATCGTATAATGCATTTGAGCGCATGCATGTTCTCAATCCACGGATCATGCATAAATAAACACACTTGTTGTACTACATACGTAATATCTGGTCTCGTGAAAGTAAGTTACTGAAGAGCCCTTGCAAGACTACGATAGTGGGTGAAATCCTCATATAGTGTGCTAGAAGTAGCACTCAGCTTCGGTTTGGTATCAACTAGAGTAGAAGAGGACTTACAAGATGACATGTCAGCTCTCTCAATAATCTCAGTCGCATACTTCTTCTGTGATAAAAATAGACCACATGTATGACGAGTGACAGTTATACCCAAAATATAACTTAAGGGCCCCAAGTCTTTCATAGAAAATTCTGAACTGAAAAGTGAAATGATAGACTTGCGTAGATTATCAGAAGATGCAGTCAATATTATATCATCCACATATAACATAATGTATGCCAGAGAAGTACCATGACGATAGATGAACAGAGAATGATCAGACATGTTGTGAGAAAACCCAATAGTAGACACATAATCTACAAACCTCTTATATCAAGCTCGTAGGGCCTACTTAAACCTATATAAGGACTTTTTCAACAAACATACATGATAGGGATACTTGGGGTCCCTAAAATCCAAGCGTTGATGCATGTACACTGTCTCCTTAAGGTCACCATGTAAGAAAGCATTTTTCATATTCAGCTGATGAATGGGTCATGATTTCGAGAGAGCTAGACTAAACACAGTGCGAATGGTTGTCGGTTTGACCACCGAACTAAATGTCTCTCCACAATCCATGCCAACCTGTTGTGTTTTACCATCACCTACAAGACGGGCCTTATGCCTCTCAAAAGAATAGTTAGAATTTTCTTTATGAGTAAAATCCACATAGAATGAATAATATTGACAACAGGTAGACGGGGCACCAACTCCCATGTCTTATTTTCAATAAGAGCATTATATTCATCATCTATGGCCATTTTCTAATTCAGGTCATGAAGGGCATACACAAGATTATGTGGTAGTGGTGATTTGTTGACATTAGAATTTAGAGTAAAATGCTTTTTAGGTTTAAAATACCATGTTGGCTACGAGTAACAGGCCCTTGACTCGAAATAGAAGGGGACGTGTTTTGGGTAGGTGTCGGATCGGGTAAAACTGGACCAGCAGGTAATGGGCCTGTTGGCCTAGTGGCAGAAGGTAGTGTCGGTAAAACTGGGCTAGCAGGCAGTGGGCCTGCTGGCCGAAACAGTGGACTCGGGTAGACGAAATTTGGGCCAGCAGATAGTGGGTCTACTGGCCGAGAAGTAGAGACTGGATCGGTAATATTTGGGCCAGCAGGTAGTGGGCCTGCTGGCCGATTTTGGTCACGGGACAGCTCGGATAAATGGTGAATAATATACGGTGAGAGCCTATTATTCAAAAAATTATACAAACTAGACACAAAATTATACAATTTAGCAAAAGGAAATTGGGTTTCATAAAAAATGACATGGCGACTAATGATGATTTTATTAGCGGATAAATCAAAATATTTATAACCATGATGATTAGATGGATAAGCCAAAAACACACAAGCGGTAGAACGGGCTTGTAGTTTGTTAATTGTAGTAGACAGGAAAAGCAAATAGCACAAACACCCAAACACCCAAACACCCTAAGATGAGAATACGAGGAATCCTTATTACAAATTTTTTTAGGGGTGATTGATATGCTAAACCTTTGTTAGGGAGTATGTTAAGGAGTAGGTAGCCATTTGTAACGCATGATTCCAAAAAGATGGAGGTAATGAAACATGGGCTAGTAAAGTTCGGACAATATTATTAATGGTATGAATTTTTCTTTCGGCCTTCCCATTTTGTGAGGATGTATGAGGACAAGAAAACTGAAAATATATGCCATAAGTGTCACAAAATTCCCGAAATGGTCCATTATCATATTCCCTACCATTATCACATTGAAAGTTTTTACTTTCCCGTTCAAATTAGGTACGGATGAAACTCTAAATTTTAAGAATGTGGAAAAACTTGAGATTTTTTAGACAAAGGAAAAGTCCACAAAAAATTAGAATAATCATCCAAAAATAAAAATATAATAACGATGGCCCAAAGAACTCAAAATGGGAGATGTCCATAAATCACTATGAATAATGTCAAAAGGCATCGACGTACTAAAAGTAGAGGCTACTAAAAGTAGACCCTGTATGACCCAAACGTGCATGCCACAAAGAAGGAGCAAGAGCAGCAAATGTAGAAGGTGTGGCTTGACTCGTGGAAATGGTGGTGGTGGTGATTGGATAAAGCTCTCCCCGACTATTACATCACATTAGAGGTATCCTGTCTTGAAGTTCTTCATAGAAAATCCAAATGGGTCAAAGTTAACATATACTCAATTATCAGTTGTGAATTTTCGGACAGACACCAAATTTTTAATTAAGTGAGGGGCATGAAGAAAATTATTGAGGACTAGAGGTGGATGGGGGGGGGGGGGGTGGGGATAAATTTATATGACCATAACTACGAATTGGAATTGAATTGCCATTACCAATAATTATGCCAAGATTTTTGCTCAAATTAAAATAAGACGAGAGAGTACCTTGCGCGAACGTCATATGAGAAGTGTCTCCGGTGTTCATGTACCAAATTGCGTCCGAGGGATTTAATCCAAGTGTATGCATCACAGCCTCAATATCCGTAGGTGTCAGACCAAAAATTGGGCCCGCAGCAGCAATGGCCTATTGAGGCCGAGGCCCAAGCCAGCCTGCTGCCAAGGCCTAACCGACTGCCTGAGCTGGGAATGCTGGAACTGCGAATTGAGCCTCTGCTGGCCACTGGCCTAATTCGGTGGAAAACCTAGAAAATAAGGAAAAGCTGAGTTGGGCCACTGGCCCAGCAGCCCCACGACCATTGTGCATTGGTCCAAGGTTGCGGCCAGTGGTGTTGCGACCCAGTCGGCCCATTGCCACCACGTCCGCCACTGCCTCCGCGGTTCTTGCCACCATTTTCTGATTTTGACCTTTTTTGCCGCCACCATTGTTACGGTTTTGGCTAGAATTATTCGAGAATGAGTGAGGTTTATCGGATGTAGCCATCATCATGACGGAATTAGCTCTGGTAGCTGCCTTATTAGCCAAGTCGGCCTCTTCTAATGTGAGCATGGAACGGGCCTAGTAGAACGGTGGAAGAGATTACTTTGACGAAGAAGCGTCCCAACGCTATTATACGCCTCAGATAAACCTTCAACCATCTGAAGAACAAGACGATCATTGGTGATGGGCGCACCAACATTCTTAAGTTGATTCGCCAATTCCTTCAGCCCTTTACAATAGGCTGAGATATTCGGAAAATTATGCATGTTGACATGAAAAAATTCCTGCTCAAGAGTGACAACACAAGAATTTTTGTTATCTTGAAATATCTCACGCACCCTATTCCAAATTTCCATCGTTGTGGCATCGGGCTCAATAATCGTCTGCAAGAGGTTCGTAGAGATAGTGGAATAAATCCACTAAAGAACTGTAGCATCAAGAGCTGTCCATAACACAGGATCATCTTCGGCGGTAGGCACCTTCTTCGTGCCAGTTATCGAGGGGATGATGTGATGAACGACTTGATGCGAGCGTGCGTGAACTTTAAATAATTCTTCCCACGTCGCATATTGGACGTTTTCCATCTCAAGAATGATAGGGATGTAGTTTTTATGTTGGAGACTGTAAGGGCAGGATGAAATGTGTTCTTTGAGAAAGACATGAGGAAAGAACAAGAAGAGAATTAAGAATTTTTGGAAGAGAAAAAAAAAACAAAAGTTGAAGGGAGGAGGAGGTTGGCCGATGACCAATGGCAAGTAGGGCAGTGGAAGGGGGGATTTTGGAGAAGGAAACATTTTTCCTAGACTGCTAATACCATGAAAGAAATAATCTCTTATTTATTTTCATTAATGAAGAGGTATATATACAAATATACAATACCTAAATATGGAAAATAAATCTATTTTTTTCTAATATAATACTAATATATTTTTCTACTATAATATTAATATCATAATTACACTTGTATAAGAATTCTATAACATAATATAGTAAATAAATCTTTTCGGTCCGTGTGGTACGGTATACCACTGTCTATCAAGATGGTTGTGGTATATAAGGGTGTCTTTTCGTATAATCCAAAAGCCCAAATTGTTAAAGTGGACTATATATATCTTCATTCAAAAGCTAAAGTTGTATTTATCTACTACAAATATTATAAATATTATCATACATGCAATATATACTATATTAATGGGTGTCGCATTCTCAACGTCATCTTCATCCAACATTTGGCATGCACAGCTTTTTCGAATTGAAGTCAACATTTTCACGCTGTTAAAGAAAGGCTCTCGTTAACCAGTGGGTCGGAGAGACTTTTCATTTCCATGGTGATTGATTTTATTTCTATACTATTTCTAAGTACATGCAATTCATCATGAGAGTTATCTTTTTCACCAGAATATTAGTATTTGTTTATCATTTGTTCTAGATGGAGTGAGATAATTGTAGGAATATGTTTCAAACATTATTGTCGGTTGTGAAACGACGTACAAAGATTAGATTTTTGATAAGTTTCAGAGCATGGAGGACATTTTTAAGGCTAACGGGGTGTGTGGTGGGAAAATAGATGAATGTCCATAACCTTGAATGGAAATGCCTTGTCCACTACCAACAATAATATTACGATTTAAATTCTCATATTGAAATAAGACGAGATAGTATCTTGGGATGCCGTCATATGAGATGTGACGCTAGTGTCCATGTACCAACTGTTGTTAGGAACGTTAAGAGACATCGCGTTCATAACTGCCTCAATATCCGTCGGTGCGTAGCTTGAAGGATGAGAAACCTGTGCACTGTATGCCTGCTGTGGACGTGCGCCGATAATGCTAAACCGGGCCTGTCAGGACGTAGGTTGGGCCCAGGAGGACGTTGAGTAGGGGAAAGGTGGAGCAGCCCATGCCAGTGGGGCCCACGCAACCCATGGCAGGTAGAAAGCCCACGGCGGAAGCTGCTGCCACTGTTGTTGCCGTTGTTGGTAGCTTCCAGCCAGCGGAGGCTGCCTCTTTCCGCCACTGCCACTATTTCTGGCGTTGCCGCGACTGTTCCCGGAATTTCTTCCTCTGTTGTTATTCCGGGAACGTGATCCACGTGTCGGATCATTGGCTTGCCTATGGGATGGGGCGGAAGCCGAGCCTCTCGAGTCAGCATAGTTGTCGCCGGTGGCTACGAGGGAGACGTCGATTGTGCTGGCATTAGTCGTTGCCCACTTTGTTTTTTGGGTTTCTTCAAGAGTGGGTCTCGAACGAGCCTCATAGAATGGAGGCAATGGCGTGCTTTGTTGGAGGATGGTAGCGACGCCGTCATAATTTTCATTCAAACCCGCAGTAAGTTGCATCACCAATCGTTGATTAGTGACCGGTGCACCGACGTTACAGAGTTGATCGACAACCATCTTAAGTTCTTGACAATAGGCCGACGCATTAGGAAAATCATCCTGCTGAATGGTTTGAAATTGATTTTTCAGATACAAGGCACGTTGTGTCTTGTTGTCATAAAAAATACTTTCCAAGCGCTCCCACGTTTGTCGTGCAGTGGCATCAGATTCAATGATTGTATGCAATCGATCGTTCGAGATCGTGTCGTAGTTCCATTGTAGGACAACCGCATCTAAGCGGGACCAAAGTGCATCATCAGAATCATTAGGTGTTTCTAGGGGATTTTATTTTGGAGGGATGATATGGTCGATGACTTTGTATACACGATAATAAATCTTAAATATTTTTGCCCAAGATGAATATTGAATCTTTTCCATCTCAATAGTTATGGAAATGAAATTCTTGATGTTGTTAACTGCAATAGCAATATGGAATTTAGGTTGTTCAGCCATTAAAAATTGGAGAGGAAGAGAGGAAAGTCGAAGAAAGAAGGGAGAGGGCTGCCAAGTAAGAGGGTTGCCGAGGAGGGAGGGGTTGGGCGGCGTCTTAGGGAGAAAAAGAAGTTTGGATTTGGCTTCTGATACCATATAGGAATATGTTTCTTGTTTTTCATTGATTATTGTGTACAATATATATAGTGTTACATAATTACAAACTAGATAACTAAATCTTCCTAATTATAATTGAAATATAAATTTATCTAATATAAAATATATACAAAATATGATAATATTATATCCATGATAATATAAAAGTTATGATAAATATTCTATCGATAATCATGAATGTCGTCGTCAAATGTCATCATGTCAAAATGCCGGAGAAATAACAACAGCTATCTCATTTATTTAGAAAACGGCCTCTTTGCCACTCCCGGTTCCTTTTTTTTTTTTGTTACGTGGAGAAAAAAAAAAGAGGGTGTTTCACGAGATACCGTGTTTAACTAAGCTTATATGAACTTTTAATTTGATCAAGAATTTTATTATTTTATTTTTATATTTTTTCTAATACTCAAAATACATTTTTCAAAACAAACTCACTAACTTACATACTCTAGATTTCATAACCGTTGTTCATCGCTTTTCCTTACAAAGATAATTTTAAATTTATAAAAAATAAAAAAAAATATTTCAGTCATTTTAATAAAGGGATAACTTGTCAAGTTATTTTTTCAAACACATCAATTATTTTTTTGTTGATAAATAACGATTTTATATATCAAAGTGAACATTACAAAGCAAGTCCGAAAATCAGGAACATACTGTACTCGCACTAGTCTCGACAGTAGTCCCAGACTTGGTGTATCCAAGACAAAACTAACATCAGGCCAATGCCTTCATCAAACTATTAGGTCTTCTGGCTATGTCAATTAGGATAGACATCAAATTTTCGGGCATAAATAGCTAGATTTAACATTCAAGTAAGCTCTGTTGATCTCTTGAATAGTTCTCCTCACCATGCTTTCAATTGCTCTTTATGTCTTCTGAAATGTTTTTCTATTTCTTTCCTGCCAGACTTAGTAAATTGTATAGTTGGGCAGGTTTATTCCTACTCATATGATATCTCACAGCCCATTGCAGCTCCTCCTTCCAGTCCCATGTGCTCCTATAAATTCCTCATCTTTGCACATCTTGTAGTGCCCATCCAGCCTGTTAGAAATAAGATTTAGCCTTAAAATATTTTCTGAACAACCCAAGATGCAGTCTTAGGCATAATGTCCCTCACTGACCTTTCCTTCACATACTATGTGTGAGTCCACACTATCCAGAGTTTTTTTTATGCTTGCACATATTTCAAATTTGTTTGCAAATTGCTGCTTTATTTCATTGTTTTAAATTTGTTATATTCAGCCCCCAGCTGTGTTTGGCCAACACACACTATCCCAAGCAATGAGGTCAGCCCAAAAAATCTGGATGGAAAACATGACACTCTTTATTAGTTGTGTTCTTCCAGAGTAGAAAAAAAAAACTTCGCAGTCCAGCTGTTGACCCTACCCAATATCTTGTCTATTAGAGGTTCACAACCTTTTAGTGCTTAATAGAAAACCAAGGCATCTAAAAGGTAGTTCACATTTGGTGAACTCTAGCATGGCTAGTATCTTATCTTGAACCTCCAAAGTAAACACTACTTTTACCTTTTAGTGCTTAATAGAATACCAAGGTATCTAAAAGTATTAGCAAGAATATTCACAATATATTTTGTAATTATAATAAATGTATAATTAAGGTAACTTAGGATTCTTATTGTATTAGGAATCAATCATTTAAGGTAAGTTGAGATTCTTACCTTAAATATACATCTATCATAATTACAAAATATATTGTGAATATTCGAATATTCACTAATAAAAAGGTTGCCCACATTTGGTGAACTCTAGCATGACTAGTATCTTATCTTGAATCGTTTTTGAGACCCCTCCAAAGTAAACACTACTTTTACTTGTCTTTCCTATCAGACTAGAGGCGTCTGAAAAAAAAAAATACTAAACTGCTTGTATAGCTTTTGAACTGAC
This sequence comes from Anisodus acutangulus, assembly GCA_029783415.1. Classification (NCBI taxonomy): domain Eukaryota; kingdom Viridiplantae; phylum Streptophyta; class Magnoliopsida; order Solanales; family Solanaceae; genus Anisodus; species Anisodus acutangulus. The sequence continues at coordinate 38,946,551 of CM056497.1, read as the reverse complement.
TGAGTGTTCCCCCCGCAGAATAACAACAGGTTATTCGTAAACCCCAGCTACACTATCTTCAACCCCTTGAACAATCTCACCAGATATTTCATTACTAGGACAAATAGGTAAGGGGACATAGGATCCCCTTGCCTCCGACCTTTCTTAGCAGCAAAATGTGGAGCAGGTTTACCATTAATGATAATAGTGTAAGAGGGTGACTTTTGACAGACCATGATCCACCCAACAAATATACTTAGAAAATTGGTCCCCCAGAACATAGCTTGATCGCAAAAGAGGGAAACTTAAAATCCAGCTGAACTGCAGCGTGGGTACGAATTCTGGTGGGAGCAATTTGCTCTCTTCTGGGATAGGACCTTATAGGTTATATCAGTTGTTCTGTTCTCAAACTCTAGTCATTCAAGCACATCCTGCACATCCCGCTATTACTTTCCCCTTTAACATACCGTACATATATTATTACTCCTAAAATAATTTTTTATTCTTAAACTTATGATCTATTATTCAAAATTCTTGAATTTTTAAAACATATCAGTAATACTTTTGAGGGTGCTTTAATTAATTTATTTTATTATTATATTTTATTTATAATTAAAAATGTAATATTCATTACTAAATTGTGATTTTAAATGCATAAAACATATAAATAGATAAGACTTCTATTTTTTTTTTTTGAAAGATCTGTCGAATCTTCAATTGTTTTTTGTATTACATGCAAATTTTCCCTCTGTTGCATTATCTTTATCCCCCCTCTTTCTATATTACTTTACCGACTTTTTTTTTTCGTTTAGTGTTTAATAAAAAAATAGTAGACCAATAGTAAGTGCATATGATCACACACTATAGTTTATACTTCAAACATTATCTCACGGGAAGGTTGTATACATTGTTATTTTTATTAGTGAATATTAGTGTAATATTCATTACATATTTTGTAATTATTAGTGATGTATAATTATGATAGTTATAGGATCATAATTGTAGTAGGATTTCACATTGTACACACTATATATATATATTTGTATTAATGAGAAAGACTCCCTAAGGGAGATTAATACAATTCTACATGGTATCAAGAGCCAAAATTTCCTCCCTACCCTAAACCTTGAAATCGGCAGCCCTCCATACCTTTTTCAGGCTCCAAAACCGGCCCTATACTATCGGTATACGCTGATATACCTCTAATATACAACCTCTTAAACCTCTCTATTTATCCAATGGGTTGTATACCACCGGTATACGCTGTTATACCTCTAATAAACAACCTTTTCAACATCCCCGAACCCCCAAAAAAATTTCTGGCAACCCTCATGGCGGAGAACAACCACGCTGGTTTTTCTGGTTGTGGCAGGAGCACAACGGGGGACTGGGCCTTCAGTAAATACCCAGACCATCCATAGCCCAGCAGCATGGGAGCCCTACCGATGGACCTCTGTCACCAGGCCCAAGCTCCTGCAGACCTACAGTGGCCCAACAGCCTGGGATCGTCACCAACAGGCCACTATCATCAGGACCAATTACATGCATCCTAGTAGTGGCCCAGCAATCTGGGATCATCACCAACGGGCCACTGCCATCAGGCCCAATGTCTTGGAGCCCAACAATCCGCTCCAAGCCTTCCCCAATTTAATTTGGGCCAGGCTTCGGCACATTGACTCCTCGGAAGCTCGATAACGTGTGGTATATGGATACGGGCGTCACGTCACACCTCACCATTATTATTCCTCTATGCTCCAAATATTATCAAGAACCTAATCTCCTTTAGAAAATTTGTCACAGATAACTCTGTATCAATTAATTTTGATCCATTTGATTTTTCTTTAACGGACCTACATACTGGGAAACTCCTTACAAGATGCAATAGTGAGGGGGACTAATATCCTTTCCTATCCACGTCTGCTACTAGTGTCAGCCCTCTCACATCTCTAACTTCCCAAGTCTTTTCTCCCTCCGCTTTAGCAACAATCTCTCTGTCAGTCTGGCACAATAGACTTGGACACACAGGAGCTCCTGTCTTTAATTTTCTTTGAAATAATAATTTAATTCGTTGTCCTATTGGGAAGCCTGCCCAACAATATTTTTCTTGCCCATTAGGCAAACATGTTTGCCTTCCTTTTTAGTCTTCTTTAAGTGTTACGTTTTCTCCATTTGATATTGTTCATGCAGATTTATGGACATCTCCTATTATTAGTTCACTGGGTCATAAATTTTATCTTGTGTTATTAGATGACTTTTCTCACTTTATCTGGATTTAACCTCTAAAATTCAAGTTTGAAGTTTTTACCAAGTTTCTTGAGTTTCATAACTTTATCAAAACATAATTTAAAAAATCCATCAAATCATTCCAATGTGACAACGATCACGAGTTTAATAATACATAATTTTCACCAATAATGGCATGGTCTTCCGTTTGTCATGTCCCCATACCTCACCCCAAAATAGAAAAGCCGAATGAATCATCCATACTATGAATAACATGGTTCGTACCATTCTTTTTCATGCCTCTCTCCCCCCCATCGTTTTGGGTCTATGCAGTCAAAATGGTAGAATACATCCTTAATATCTTACCTAATAGTACTCTTCACAACAAAACCCCCACCAAAATTCTCTACCGTCATATCCCAACCTATAAGCACTTACGAATTTTTGGCTGTCTGTGCTACCCGAATCTTGCCTCCACGGCCCCGCATAAACTCACACCCCACACCACTCCCTGTATTTTTTAGGTTTCCCGCCCAATCATAGGGAATATATGTGCTATGACGTGTCTTCCCGCAAAATCATTGTGTCTCGTCATGTCACGTTTAATGAAGCCATTTTTCCTTTTGCAAATATCCAAATTCAAAACACGGATTATGAGTTTCTAGATGAGTTTGTCGTCTCGCCCATCTACAGCACGTTACTCCACCGTGACACCACAGTTTCATCTCGATCGGAACCCACTACTTTGGAACTACCAGTTTCTACAGCCACCACCCCTGCCCCATCATGTCTCCGATCACCGACGATAATATAGTCAACCACTGTATCCCCTGTTTCGGTAGCCACCGATACCCATTGTTCTGGTCGACCACTGCCAGTGCCACCGACACACACTGTTCCGGTCGACCACTATTTTGATCGACTACTATATCATGTCCCTGTCCCAACTACCACCACCGATAATCTTTCGGATCTCACACCGATAGCGAAAACCAGTCCCGTTATCGCCTCTCCCACCCACCGATTTTCTTCGTCGCCGAACCCAAAGTCGCAATCCCACACCACACCAATTCCCGTCGGTCAAACCTGTCTAGCGACCTCCCCACACGCACCCAGCCACCGTCTATGACCCACTCACTATCGCCGTCAACACTACCAACACCAACACCACCACCAATCCAATCACCAACACCAACCCACCCACAAAACCACGATCTAACCCGACACCAGTTCACACCCAGCCAGTCCATGTCACTGGACCTAGTATCCAATCCTACTCTTTATAGGAGCCTTACATGTTCACTTCAGTATCTTACTTTCACCAGGCCTGATATTGTTTATGTTGTTCAGCAGGTGCATTTATTTATGCATGTCCCTAGGGAGCCTTATTTTACTACTCTTAAACGTATTATTCGATATGTTAAGGGTACAACCGATTATGGATTGCATCTCTACCCCTCTGCACCAATCAGGTTGTTATCATATACGGATGCAGGTTGGGCAGACTGTCCGAAGACGCGACGCTCCAGTTCTTGCTACTGTTTATTATTAGGGGATAATCTCATTTCGTGGTCTGTCAAGAGGCAAGCCACTCTATCCCGTTCGAGTGCAGAAGCAGAGTATAAGGGCGTTTTCAATGTTGTTGATGAGATCTGCTGGCTTCGAAACCTCCTTTCAGAGCTTCAGTGTCCCTTGTGTAAAGTGTCTTTGGTGTACTGTGATAACATATCCGCAATCTACTTATCTCGTAATCCGGTTCAGCATCAGCGAACCAAGCACATTGAGACGAATATACATTTTATTCGTGAGAAGGTTGCTATCAGACATGTTAAGATGTTGCATGTGCCTTCTTCGTATCAGTATACAGACATCTTCACTAAAGGACTACCTAGACAGTTATTCCTCGACTTCTGATCCAATTTAAGCGTCTGGCCTCCTCCCACTCCGACTGAGGGAGTGTATTAGTGAATATTAGTATAATATTATTACATATTTTGTAATTATTAGTGATGTATAATTATGGTAGTTATAGGATCCTAATTATAGTAGGACTCCACATTGTACACACTATATATATTTGTATTAATGAGAAAGACTCCTCAAGGGAGATTAATACAATTCTATTATTAATAGCTATGATAAATACATGCGATTGAAAATAATTAAATTCTTTAATTCTCTAAATTTATTAATAATATTTTAAGTATTATTCTTGAAAAAAATATTTGTGTCCCTTCTAAGATTTTATATTGTATTGTTTGGGATATTTAATTGTTAAAAATCTAATATAACAAATGTTAAAATTTTGGTCCCCAAATACTCATATGCAAATACGCTTAAATTAGCATATACTGCAGCTGAAATGATAAGTTGAAGAGATTCTTTATCATTTCTCATGTCTAGCATACATTCCATCAAATGGGATGTTCATAAAGAAATATGCAGTTTGGTGTGTGCTTCGAAGTGGGATACCGTCTTCACCTGTATTATCTACCACTCTGCCAAAAAGTATAGGCGAAGCAAAATCCAATAAAGCATCTTAAAGACGATATATTGTTTTCAAAATAAGGACTTAGACTTAAACTTAAACTTAAATATAAAATGTATAGATTTTCAACCTAAAATGCGTTTGGTTCCGGATAAAAAAAACATATCAAATTGAATCAGCATCACTCGTACATAACAATTCCTTTTGAAATTTCAAAGTGCAATATATAAATAAGTATTGAAAAGTTAAGAAAACACAAGTCAAACACCAAGGGTAGGAGATTGAAAAGAAACAAAAGAAGGATGTTCTTTATGAAAGTATATTTATGTCCTAGAGATAATCTGTATTAGGATAAATATATTATATATATATTCATATTATTATTAATGGAGATTAATATTTTGGCATTTGCAATCATTGAATTATTAATTAATTGTTTGTAATATTCTATAATATGCATCCCGGGAGGTTACGATGTTATTAATAGTGTGAGATATTAATATTATAATGTAACTCTTAAAATAGCCTCGACTAATGATCATCAAGAATGAGATCATCGAGAGAACACTCGGATTCTCAGTGATGTTAGGTTGACTAAGTCGTTGGCCAACGCAATAGACATATTTAGAATATGGTCTAGTTGTCAACTAATATAGATGAGATACAATGATTAAGCCATTTGGATAGACACTTGAAAAATTCTAAGCTTGATCGGGTGTGTTGTGAATGAAATGATTTTATCATACCACATAAAGGTTAAGTTTACTGGATTCGCATAAACGTACTTCACATATTGAGTTCATCTTGCGGCGCCGTCTAGGAGTTCCGTGTAGACCTTACTTTGATTAATGTCGATATGAGAAGGCATGTAGGGTCACACTATGTCGATTGTCCATTTCGATCTAAGGATGTATTGAGAGAGTAATTAAATGTTCGATTTAGAATCGAGACATTTAAATGAATAATAATTATTTTAATTAAGTCAAAATTGGATTTTGGATTTAATTAAGTGCGCGGGAAATAATGAGATAGTGCATAAACTCATCTAGCACCGCGGCGCCTCTGCATCGATTTTTGGGCCAGGCCCAAGGTCAAACCCTAATCCGGTTTTGACCTAATTTTCAACTATAAATAGAGGCATTCCATTCATTATTCATACACCAATTTCAGATTATCATTCTAAGCCTTAGAGACTTAGAATTAAACTCTCTCGAACCGCTGCCGGATTTCCTAGCTCTCCGAAAGAAAAATACATTGAAGCTTGGAGCTTGCAATCGGAAGGGCAATCACGTGTGCACCTTATAGTAGGTAAAGACTCCAGATACTATAACCTGTAAGTTTTATGCTTTATGTTACAGGTTTGATTGTTGTATAACAATACCAGAAATGTTGTTGGGGTAAGTAAGAAATAAAATTTTAAACTTTCATTGTTCCTTACTTATGTGCTTTGTACCCAACAAAATCCTACAGTGGCATCAGAGTCCAGGTTGGTTCAATGGTTATATAACAATTGAATAGAATAATAATATGGGTTAAACATAAAATTGGATTAAAACGAGGTTTCTTGAAATCCTACATGTCTTGAACGAATGTTGACCTTTTGATATCACCCTAAATTATCTCCTACGCTAACTCGAGGAGGTCATTATGCTCTAACTCGAACTAAGCCAAAAGTGCGTTGTCCGACTCATTGCACGGTGCACGGCTAAGAACGAGTAAGAACGGATGATGGTCGATATGGGCGTTATTGATAATGGTGGGTGATGATAAAGGACCTGTGATTTGATCCCTAAATTGGATTTAGGGCTCGAACGATTTTAAGAATCAACATAGAAACTTTTGTCAGGACATGAGCGCGACAGCCCTATGGTAGGGCGCCGCGGCGCTTGCCAGGGTTTCAAGGTGGCACCGCGGCTCCATAGTGGAGCGCCACGGTGCTTATGCTTCATTTAAAAAATTTGGACTCACTGGACAATAGGCGCCGCGGCTCCATGGTGGAGCGCCGCGGCGCTAATGCATTTTTTTAGAAACCGAAAGGCTTCTGCCTCAGTGGCTCCGCGGCTCTAATGTTTAGCGCCGCGGCCCCACCTGTCCAGAAACAAAAAAAAATTAGAGTTCAGAATGTTTAACCCAAGATTATTATTATACGGTATATTATTTGATAAGTATACTGTTTATGTGCTAAATGTCAAAATGTTTGTCATTTACATTTCTAGAATAGTGTCCGCTATAACTGTCTGGGCAGGCGGCGCCCAGTGTTTGATTAAACCATTTTATATCATGCATATTGGGTTGACGGTTCCCAAACTATATATGTTATTAGCTTTGCATGATAATATGACATATTGGATATGGCATAAAAGAGTTGATCTTGGTTAGAACCCTGAATTAAAATATTCCCCAAAATTTTAAATACAAGTCTAAATTAAAACGCGTCACCCATTATAATTGTTAGAGTGCAAAATCCTTTTCGGCCATACGAGTATTTATGCCAAAGCATTTGCTCTAAGTCTACGAGGACCCAGACTCTTTCATAGATGTGTTTTAATGTAAAGGTAAACGATAAACTTTTGTGGGTATTTACACCAAAGTGTTTGTTCACAAAGGCCAAATTTGCTTAGATACATAAACGGTGTCGTGTAATGGGGTTGACTTTCTTAGACAAATCTTGGCGCCAAAGTGTCGGACTAATCTAAGGACGCAAGATTAAATGTAATATTTGATCAACCAAGAGTTGCGAATAAGTTTTGCAATTGGTTTAGAACCTACCAAGATATGTTATTGAAGTTATCAACCAAAGCAAACGCGGAGATAGCATAGGCTTGGATCTTGGCCCATTATGACCTCAATTAATATAGGTCTGTATTCTACCATGGGGTCGTAGAAGTATGTTAAAATAGTTGGAGTTAATTAAACAAAATGCCTTGTTGATTAGCCTAAATGAATGTGTATGATAGGAAATAGATTTTGAGTTTGATTTCTGGTCTATCTAATTCTTCAGATTATAAACGATGTCGAGCTTATCATTGAAAATGTTGATTGAGATGAACAAACTTACTGGACCGAACTACCTTGACTGGCTAAGGATTTTTTGAATAGTACTGAGACAAGAGAAAATAGAATACGTGTTGGACACGGTGTTCCCAACAGTCCCTGCGACAGACTTTGACGAATATGCCTCTTTTGATAATGATGCTTACCAGAAAATCTAGATGATGCCACTTCAGCCCAATGTGTAATGTTGTCTTCCATGTCTATGGAACTTCAGAGACAGCATAAGAACATGGGGCCCAATGAGATTCTTGAACACTTGAAGAGTCTCTCTGACTCTCAATCCCAGACTATGGAATATGAGTTGCTAATAGAACTCTTTAGGTGTAAGCTCAATGAAGGGGGCCAGGTCTTGCAGCATGTGTTGAAGATGATAGGGTTGATAGAGAGGCTTGCTTCAATTGGAATAAAACTTGAAAAAATGTCGCTACCACCCTCATTCTGAACTCTCTCCCTCGTTCCTTTAAGAACTTCATAGTGAATTTCAATATGAATGGAACGAAGGTGACTCTGCCGGAGCTGCACAACATGCTCAAGAACTTTGAGTCTTCCACTTCCAAAGGTAAAGTTGTGCTCATGGTGAGCTATTCTAGCCGACCCAAGCCGAAAGACAAGGAATGGCAGAAGAAGAAGGGCAAAGCAGTCGCTGCGCCCTCAGCTATGAAGCCCAATAGAGGTGTGAAGAAGAAGGTAAACGTGGCTAAGGATGAATGCCTCAACTTCCATAGGAAGGGGCATTGGAAGAAGGACTGCACGACACCAGGAGGAAGAAAAGCACTAGGTGCTCCTGCCTTTGGTGGACAAGGTATGTACGTCATTGAAATAAATATGTCTATAAATAACTCTCATTCCTGGGTATTGGATACCGCTTGTGGCTCACACATTTGTACAAATGTGCAGGGGCTAACTGATAGCAGGAAGGTTGGACCAAGGGAGGTAGACCTACGCGTTGGAAATGGAGCACGAGTAGATGTTGAGCGCGTAGGAACTTATAGATTAAATTTACTTTTCGGCTATTATTTAGTGTTGAATGATTGCTTTTATGTACCCTCGTTAATGAAGATATCATTTTTGTCCCAGTTTTAGACATGGAGGGGTTTTCCTCGTATATTTATAATGGCAGTCAAGTACTGTCTTTTGATAATATTATATATGGAACTGCTTCTCTTGTGGATGGATTGTATACACTAAACTGTAGTCGAGAGATTTTCAATGTACAAAATAAATGAGCCAAGATAAGTAATAGAAACTCTACCTACCTATGGCACTGCAGACTTGGTCATATCAACGAATCAAGGATAGCAAGATTGAGGAAGTTAGACTACCTCGAACCATTTGACTTGGAGTCTTATGGTAACTGCGAATCTTGCTTGAGAGGAAAGATGACCAATGAAACACTTTCTGGGAAAGGTGTGCGAGCCAAGGAGGTGCTTGAGTTGGTCCATACTGATGTATGTGGGCCATTCTCGACTCAAGCTAAATGAGGCTTCCCATACTTCATCACTTTTACTGACGACTTCACAAGGTATGTATATGTGTATCTTATGAGACACAAATCCGAGGCTTTTGAGAAGTTCAAGGAGTACAAGTCGGAAGTAGAGAAGCAACTTACAACAAGTATCAAGACCCTTCCATTGGATCGAGGGGTGAATACTTGAGCAAGGATTTTCTAGATTACATAAAGCTACATGGAGTCCAGTCAAAATGGACACCTCCTGGAACACTACAGATGAATGGTTTTACCAAGAGGAGAAACCGAACCTTATTGGATATGGTTCGATCCATGATGAGCTCCTCAGCTCTACCAACATACCTTTGCGAACATGTTATACAAACCTCTATATATATTCTGAACAGGGTTCCTTCCAAGTTAGTAGAAAAGACATCCTATGAGATATGGTGTGGCAAAAAGCCAGCTCTTAAACATATGAGACCCTGGGGTGCCCTGCATATGTTAAGAAGATGCTCACTGACAAGTTGGAATCTAAAAGTGAGAAATGTTACTTCGTGGGGTATCTAAAGAAAACTAATGGATACTAGTTCTATCTTGCAGGAGAACATAAGGTCAGTGTTTCCAGGAATGCAACTTTCCTTGAAGAAGAATATGTCTACAAGGAACATAGCTGCACAAAGATAGAACTTGAAGAAATTCAAGAACCACAAGATAACACAGAAGTTGAACCTTGTCGAATGACCTAAACAAGGATTCAGTGGGAGTATCTAGTGAAGATTGGGTACTTAGAGTACGCCCTTCGGCCAGTGGGAGTGTTGTGAGAGATAGTGCAGAAATGCAAGACTCTCACACACAACCAATGGAAGATGATACAATGGTTGTACATCATTCCATTTAGGAAATACATGAAAATGACATTCCTGAAAGCTCTCAAGGTGATGGATTGTCCAACACACAAAGACCTTCTCACAATCAGAATGCAACAAACACTGAAATGCAGAATAATCAACTACGTAGGACCACTAGGACTCATCGTCCACCTGAAAGACTTAATCTCCTTGTTGAAACACAAAATGAGATAGATATTCCTGATGACGATGAAATTACAACTACAATGAAGCTATGTTGGACATTGATTCGCAGAGATGGCAAGAAGCCATGAAATCTGAGATGGACTCAATGTACATAAATCAAGTTTGGAACTTGGTTGATTTGCCAACAACGGTTAGACCCATAGGATGCAAATGGGTCTTCAAGAAGAAGATTGATGCATATGGTACGGTACAGACTTATAAAGCAAGACTGGTGGCTAAAGGTTATAATCAACGGTCTGGGGTCGATTATGATGAAACATTTTCACATGTTTCTAAGATTAAGTCCATTTGGATTTTGCTGGCAATAGCTGCATATTATGACCATGACATTTGGCAGATGGACGTCAAAATTGTATTCTTCAATGGTAATCTAGTTGAGGAGGTGAATATGAAATAACCTGAGGGTTTTTCACTTAAGTCCAAACCAAATGTTGTATTCAAGCTACAAAAGTCCATTTATGGTCTTAAGCAAGCCTCAAGGAGTTGGAACATTTGCTTCGACAAGGCTATCAAGTCATTTGATTTCGTCAGAAGCAAAGAAGATCCATGTGTTTATAGCAAATGCAAGGATGAGAGTATTGCCTTCATTATCGTATATGTAGATGACATATTAATAATGGGAGACAATAAGACTCTCATGCATTCAGTCAAAGAGTGGTTGTCCAATACCTTCATGATGAAGGATTTAGGTGAAGTCTGCTACATTCTGTGGAATATGATCTATAGAGATAGACCTAACAGATTATTGGGGATGTCACAGTCAGTCTACATAGACAAAGTTCTTAGATGTTTTTCTATGAAAAATTCCAAGAAAGGTGGTCTACCTATGGGACAATGTATCAAGTTATCTAAGAAGGATAGTCCTTCTAATACTATAGAACTTGAACGCATGAAATGGATCCCATATGCTTCGGCTATAGGATCGATCATGTATGTCATGACCTGTACTAGGCCAGATATGACCTTTGCACTTAGTATGACTTGCAAATTCCAGCAGAATCCTGGGGAAGAACACTGGAAGGCAGTCAAGAGTATTCTTAAGTGTCTTAGATGAACTAAAATTACTTCTTAGTCTATGGTGGGGAAGAAAAGCTAGTTGCTACTGGGTACACTGATGCTAGCTTCCAGACAGATGTTGATGACTACAAATATCAATCTGGGTACACGTTCATTTTCAATGGTGGAGCAGTAACCTGGAAAAGTTCCAAACAAGCTACAGCTGTTGATTCGACAACAGAAGCTGAGTACATTGCTGGATCAGAAGCTAGTAAAGAAGTTATCGCGATATCTGAGTTCCTGAAGGAACTAGCGGTTGTTCCAAGTGCCACTTGTCCAATAACGGTTTATTGTGACAACACTGGTGCGATTACGCAAGCTAAGGAACCAATATCAACCAACAGAAATAAGCATGTACCAAGGAAGTACCACATACTCAGGGAGATGGCGGAGACTGAAGAGATTAGATTAGACTATATTCCCACAGACGATAATCTAGTTGACCCACTCACTAAACCATTAAGCTTAGTCAAGCATAATGGTCATTTTGAGAATATGGGCATTAGATATGTTGGAGATTGGCTCTAGGCCAAGTGACAGATTGAAAGTATATTTATGTCCTAGAGACAATCTGTATTAGGACAAATGTACTTTATACACATTCATATTTTTATTAATGGAGATTAATATTTTGGAATTTGCAATTATTGAATTATTAATTGATTGTTTGTAATATTTTATAATATGCATCCATGGAGGTTACACTGTTATTAACAGTGTGAGATATTAATATTATAACGTAACTCTTAAAATAGCCTCGACTAATGATCATCGAGAATGGGATATCGATGATATATGATAAGTCGACATGTGGTGTGCATCACATGCTTAGAGGGCGAACATGTCTCACCTGCTACGAGTAATGGCTACTCGTGATTGACACATGTATACTTTGGAAGTATTGGTATACCCTGCTGATATATTGTTTGTTATACTTGTCTAAAGTATGATCAGCGTGTGGGAGATAGAAGTCCTTAGACTTGAGGTCAATACGCGCCTTGTCTGCAAAGTAATGTACTTTGATCTCGTCCTAAGCTCAAATGCCTTATAGGTTGAGATACGGATTGTATTGGGTACATTACGATGTGGATTAAAGGTGGTAGTTGAGCCAAAATTTGGATTCATTCCTCGAATGTATATTCGAGAGAACACTCAGATTCTCAGTGATGTTAGGTTGACTAAGTCGTTGGCCAACGCAATAGACATATTTAGAATATGGTCTAGTTGTCAACTAATATAGATGAGATACAATGATTAAGCTATTTGGATAGACACTTGACAAATTCTAAACTTGATCGGGTGTGTCGTGAATGAAAGGATTTTATCTTACCACTTAAAGGTTAAGTTTACTGGATTCACGTAAACGTACTTCACATATTGAGTTCGTCTTGCGGCGCCGTCTAGGAGTTCCGTGTAGACCTTAATTTGACTAATGTCGATATGAGAAGGCATGTAGGGTCACGCTATGTCGATTGGCCATTTCGATCTAAGGATGTATTGAGAGAGTAATTAAATGTTCGATTTAGAATCGAGACATTTAAATGAATAATAATTATTTTAATTAAGTCAAAATTGGATTTTGGATTTAATTAAGAATGCGCGGGAAATAAATTGAGATAGTGCAGAAACTCATCGAGCGTCGCGGCGCCTCTGCATCGATTTTTGGGCCAGGCCCAAGGTCAAACCCTAATCCGGTTTTGATCTAATTTTCAACTATAAATAGAGGCATTCCCTTCATTATTCATACACCAATTTCAGATTATCATTCTAAGCCTTAGAGACTTAGAATTAAACTCTCTCCTCGAACCTCTGTCGGATTTCCTAGCTTTCCGAAAGAGAAATACATTAAAGCTTGGAGCTTGCAATCGGAAGGGCAACCGCATGTGCACCTTATAGTAGATAAAGACTCCAGATACTATAACCTGTAAGTTTTATGTTTTATGTTACAGGTTTGATTGTTGTATAACAATACCAGAAATATTGTTGGGGTAAGTAAAAAAGAAAATTTTAAACCTCCGATGTGTCTTACTTATGTGCTTTGTACCCAACAAAACCCTACACTTTTCTGTTTAATTTAATTAAGATATTATAATACAATTATCTGAATAGAAGAACAAATAATTAATATTTACAACTGTTAATTTGTGTACAAATCTACATCAATGTAAAAACAACGAAAAAAGCACCATAAAAATTAACAATATCAAACACATCTTTAAACAAAAAATATTGAATTTATTTGATAATTTAGCTAAACAGGCCATTAAATATAAACATTTGAAACTTCAAATGGTTTTGATGATTTTGGAGAGACGGTTGTCTTAATGTTTATGGGATTGCTTAAAGTATAACGACGGTTAAGAGTCCCACATCGGAAATGAAATTAACTTTCTTCATGGCTCATTCCAATTCTTTGTTCACCGATACTGGACCACCAAATTATATTATCCATGCTCCAGTTAACGAGGTCTAGGCGTGTGGGAGTGTGTTAAGAGCCCTACATCGGGAATGGAATGGGAACATGGACTCCTTATATGGACTTGGAAAATCCTCACCCTACAAGCTAGTTTTGGGGGTTGAGTTAAGCCTCAGAGCCAGACTCATTCCAATTCATTGTTTACTGATGTTGGGCCCCTAAATTATATTGTCCACGCTCAAGTTAACGAGGTCTGGGTGTGCGGGGGAGTGTTAAGAGTCCAACATAAAAAATGGAATGAGAACATGGACAATTATCACCATACAAGCTAGCTTTTGGGGTTGAGTTAGGCCCAATATCCATTCTTTACAAATACAAGTCTCCAGTGCTATTACATCTCATTAGTGGCATTCCCGTCTGAAAATGCTTCACAGAAAACCAAAACATATCAAAATTCACAGAAACATTAGTGTTAGTTGTAAAACGAAGTACATATATCAAGTTCTCAATACGTTTGGGTGCATGTAGGACATTTTTCAAATATAAAGGTGGGTGAGGGGGGGGTTTACTTGACCAATACCACGAATTAGAATTTCCTGCACACTATCGAAAATAATATTTTTATTACTGCTCATATTAAAATAAGACGAGATATTACCTTGAGATGTTGTCATGTGTGACGTATCCCCCGTGTCCATGTACCACGAATCATCCGGAAAATTCAGATTCATGTTGTTCATGTCCTGTTCGATATCGGTGGGAGCATAACTTGCGGAAGAAGGTCCATGGGCTGTAAAAGCTTGTTGTAGACGAGAACGGAGAACTCCGGGTTGTTGGTTTGATGAAGGAGGCCTAGCCTACGATGAGGTGAGGTATGGGCAAGGAGGGGCAGCCCATTGTGGTGCCCAAGACCATGGTGGGTACTACCCCCACTGGGCCCCGCTGGACTGAGCTTGCAGCTGCCACTAGCTCGGCCGCCGCTACCCTTATTTCTGGTGGTTGCTGCTGCCGCCGGCGGGATGGCCACCACCCCTACCACGTCCCTTTCCGCCATTATTTTTCCCTTTGTTATTGTTGCGATTTGACCCCCATTTTTTACCATTGTTGTTGTGATTCACTGTTCCTCCCGAACCAGAATTTTGTGTTGCAAAGTTCGTGAAATATGAGTTGGTAGAGACGAGGGTTGTTCCGGCAGTGGCTGCTCCTGAGGCTGTTTGCTTTGCCTTCCAGGTTTCTACAAGAATTATTCTCGAACGAGCCTCATAAAATGGAGGCAACAAATTACTCTATTGAGTGAACATAGAAACCTTGTCGTAATGTTCATTCAACCCCGCAATCAATTCAAGAACTAACCTTTGATTTGTCAGCGGTGCACCAATATTGGATAGTTGGTCGGCAAACATTTTCAACTCTTGACAATAGGCGGAAACGTTTGAAAAATCATCCAATTTGACATTGTAAATTGTTTTTCAAGATATACGGCCCTAGAAATTTTATTATCTTGAAAAATATTCTGCAAATGCTCCCACGCTTTTGAGTCGTAGAGTCCAGTTCCAAAATGGTATGCAAAAGGTCGTTAGAGATGGTGCCGTAAATCCATTGAAGGACTATAACATCTAAACGAGACCATAAATTTTTGTCAACAATGGTGGTGTCCGATGAAGATTGGGAAGGGATAATATGGTCTATCACTTCATATGCTCGGTAATGGATTTTGAATAACTCCGCCCAAGAAGAGTATTGTCCTTTTTCCATCTTAAGTGTAATCGGAATAAAGTTCTTGACGTTGTTCACGGCAAGAGCTGAATGAATTTTTTGTTTGTCGGCCATAGTTACCCACGAAAATACAAGAATAAAGGATATGAGAAAAAGTATTTTGTGATTGGTGGAAATTGGTGGAAGAACCCTAAACCGTGAAGTGGTTTGGCGGCTAGGGATGAAAGAAAGAAAGAGTGGTATTAGGGTATGTTGTCAACTATTGTTAGGGTTGGGAGGAAAACCCTAAGTAGGGGTGGTATAGGTGTTCGACGGGAGGTTTAGGGTTAGGGTTTAGTTTTAGGTTTAGGGTTTCAGAAGAAACCCCTTTGCTTGTAGCCAAAAAAAAATTCGGGGGGTGGGTAGGCCGAGTAGGGGGTGGGCAAATAGAGTTAATTTGTGGCTCTTGATACCATGAAGAGAATGGATTTTGGGCTTAACTCAACCCTAAAAGCTAACTTGTAGGGTGAGGATTGTTCAAGTCCATATAAGGAGTCCATGTTCACATTCCATTTCCGATGTGGGACTCTTAACCAACAACCAAGTCACCAAACTATCAACCTTTGCAGTTATTTCTCCTATCGTGTGGCATAATCGGTTGGGATACCAGGGAGCACCGATGTTCAATGCTCTTAGAAAGAATAATTTTGTTGATTGTAACAAATTTATGGACTCTTAACAACGACATCCTCTTTAACTTGCCTTCTTTATGACATCTATATTTTCTTGACATTATCCAATGAACAAATTAGATAACATACATCTCTAAAAGTGTGATGTTTTAAGTGAAGGAGTTCAATAAATTTACCATGAGATCGTTAATTTTTCATCAACCGTAGAACTTTTGAACCATCTCATGCCATTCAAAACCTATGTCAAGCATTTTTTTGGTTCTTTTATTCTTACTGATTAGAGATTATGGTTCTCCAGACCCACTTGTGGAGTTACACTGACGTTATTGTTGTTGTAGAGACTATGGTTCTACATTCAAGTGTTTTTTTCGTTCTTTATATTGTTCGTTCTAATTCCTACTTAATTAAACATTTTAAAAGAAATTAATATTCACAAAAATAATGTAAAGTATAGCGCTTAATATAATGCATTTTATATTGCTTCGAATTGTGATATGACTTGTTTGAGTATGTTAGTTCATATTGTTTTAACAAAATTTTAACTACCATCTTTTTATCCATGCAATGTACACAATTAAAAAGTCTATAAAATTAAAGTAAGTGAATTATATAGCCATTAATTAACTTATTTGTTTCTTATTTTTATTATTTATATCCACTATTTAGTATTATTAGTTAATAATGTTTTATTATTGTTTCACTTGGAATCGTTACTTTCTTTTTAAATTAACAAAGACATATTTTTTTCTTAATCATGAATTTTTATATTATAAAAATTTATTCAATTGTTCACTATTCTTCGATTGTCTAAATTTATCAATAATATCTTTCTGTATTATTTTATAATACTACTTTACTAATAAAGTTGAGGCTAGAAAAAAAGTAACGATAAATCGAATAACACAATGGAAAATGGATTGCAAAATCGACAAATAGAAGAAGTTGTGCAACCGTGGATTACGAACTTGCCCGATCTAGGATAGCAACCGAAATTTTCTCGTATGATCAATCTTTTGTCACCTGAACATCCTTAATATGAGTGATGTGGAAGGGATCACCCAAACACTTGTGAAGCATATATACGTGAAATACTGGATGAAGCACTTCTAACTCTGGGGGAAACTCAAGCTTATAAGCCACTTGTCTATTCTCTGAAAAATCTAATACAGTCCGACATAGCTTGGGCTAAGCTTGCCTTTCTTGCCGAACGTTATCACGCCTTTCATAGTTGATACCTTTAGATACACCCAATCAATTCAAAATCAGTTTTATCACAAAGATGAGATTGGTTAGAGCAGGCTAACAACTTTTATATCTTCAAATCAAACTAACGACACAATTTGATTTTTTTCTTTCAATTCATTTTTGTATAGTTTAAATATATCAACAAAAATAATTCTATCTGAATATGTAAATAATTTATATGCCAAAGGACTTTCAATACAGGTACCTCGTGTATTTTTTCCTTGATTTAGATATATTTTTCAGTTTTTGATTTAATGTAATTGCTTCCATGGTACCTGCAACACAAACAAACACACACATAGAAAACTCAAGTTATATATAATAGCAACTTAAGTGAATAAGAATCTAGACTTCCCTGCTAATATAAAGCAAAAGATAAACTCACCTTATCAATGAAAATAGCAACATATATTGATCTTCATGTGATAGAATTTGATCTACGCAAAAAAGAATTTAGAACTGAAATTCAATTGAAAATGAAACAGAAAAAGATATAAAAAAGAATTACAGTAATAAACAACACAACACGTACCTTCCAAAGTTATCTATGCGTAACTTTTAATACGAGTCACTGGAAATATGGAACTATAAGTGACAAACGTGATGCAGAAGTTAGAGAAATGGGGAATGGGGTAGTTAGGAATACGTGGGTGAGGGTTTTGGGGGTTGGTTTCATGTTAGTTAATATATGATATATAATATATATAGAATATAAATACATATATAGTTAGATATAGATTTTATTTTAATAAATTTAAAGCTTCAAACTCTACAGTTCCAAATTAACAAAACT
Source organism: Anisodus acutangulus (assembly GCA_029783415.1). Taxonomy (NCBI): domain Eukaryota; kingdom Viridiplantae; phylum Streptophyta; class Magnoliopsida; order Solanales; family Solanaceae; genus Anisodus; species Anisodus acutangulus. The sequence continues at coordinate 38,928,366 of CM056497.1, read as the reverse complement.
CATTTCCAAATTTTTATTCACACTTCGCAGCACACATTAAATTTCAGCAAAAGCCATGGAATCTTCTGTTCATCTTCAAATTTTCTTGAATTTCGAGCCTTAGACGCATAGCATATTCAATCCCACACGGCACTGTATCAAGGACCCACTATTTTTATGTGTTATCCCTATTTTACCTTCATTTCCCTGTGAACTCAGTGAAGTTTGTTTCTTCTTTTATTCATTCAGTTGTCGTAACTCTATGTTGTTAATAATTAGGAAACTCCATCATTAGGTAACCTTATTCTGGCATGTTAACAGTCGAATACCATGCTTTATAATCGATATGAGCTTGAAGAAAAAAATTGAAAATGAGTTTTGTTGATTCAATGTTTGTTTGAAGAAATTAGTGGTTGAGATTTGTTTATTGAATTTTGAGGAAGTTGCATATCAAATTTGAGCTCATTCGATTGAGAATTGAAGGAAATCGAATCAAAAAAATTTTGAGCATTTTTCTTGGAGAAGAAGATGAAAACGGGCGTATCTTTCCTCTCTCTTAGCGCACGTTAGCTAAATGTGCGCATCCGTGAGGAAGAGAGCACAGAAACCTTCACTGAAAGCGGCAATGGCGATGGAATTCAGAACACGGGCTCCGGTACAACAAAAGAAGAAGCTAGAATCGAACACCCAACCCAATTTGGGGGTAACTGGTACACCGAGTGAAAGCAGTTTGTTGAAAGATGGGGACATAGAAGATATGAGGATAGAGATGGGTATCGATTAACCAACAGGAAATCAAAGTGAGCAAAACACAGTGGAGAATCTGAATAGCAAGAAAACGGGGAAGGAGAATTCAAACCTCAAAGAAACAGTAATAATAAGACAAGATGATATCACACATGCAACAAAAACCCTTGGCGAATGGGAAGCTAGAATGAGTGGGTCTGAAAGTTTAAACAACACTCAATAGGCAGATGACATAGATATCCAACCAGAAGCAGAAAATAGACCATCGGTATGGAATAATTTTGATATAGGTAAAATAACTAATGCTGAATTTAAACTAGATTATGTGTCTCCTGATATGCATGGTGAGAACCAGATATGTGAAATTGAATATGATGATATAAGCTCAGAATTACTGTTCTGGAAGAATGCAATTGTCTGTTATGTGTTGGGAGCATACCCCTTTTTCTCAGTGATGAATGGGTATATCCAACGAATGTGGGGGAAATTAGGGATAAACAAAGTATCCATATTGAAGAATGGGGTAGTACTGATAAGATTTGATTCGAGTATGGGGAAAGAGGAGGTTCTAAAAAGGGGAATTTACCACTTTGACAACAAGCCATTTATAGTTAAGGCTTGGAATCCTGATATGGACTTTACTAGAGATGAGTTATACACAGTTCCAATTTGGGTTAAGTTGCCTGGATTGAAATCTAAGTATTGGAGTCAGAAAGGATTAAGTAAAATTGGAAGCTTAATTGACAAACTGTTAATGATGGAAAACCATACAGAGAAGAAGATGGGGCTTCACTTTGCAAGACTACTAATAGAAGTGGATATGAATGTTAAACTACCTGATAAAGTGCACTTTCGGAATGAAAAAGGGAACTTAGTTGAACGAAAAATCCAATATGACTGGAAACCTACTTTATCTAATCAATCTCAAAAGTATGGACATGGAGAAGAAGAATGTAGGGAAAAAAAGAGTACAAGTACCAAATGCAAGAACATGAAATGACAAAAAGAAAGAAACTGAAGAGGTGAGTATAATAGCAACATACATAATCCTGTGACAGATAAGGGAGGGAAAAATTGATGAGCATGACACAAACAAGCAGCCTCAAGAGGAAACACAGTTGGGGTGGATAACACCTTAAATCCCAAGAGAATCACCATACAACAAACAAAGGATGGGATATAGAAAACTGGACAGAAAATAGGAAGCAAGCAAACACAACAGAAAAGTCCAAATAAATAAGAAGTGGCAACAATTTCAATTACTGGCAGAGGAATTTCCAGCAATACAGAGAAGAATTAATGAGGCTCAGAAGAGGAGTAGCCATAATATCCCCCCAGTAGAAAATGGATAATATCATGTGTTGGAATGTTACGGGCTTGAATGCTCCTAACAAACAAAATAAAAAGTCAATTGAATTGATGGACATAGTGGAGAATAAAGTCAAGATAAATAAAATTGAAATGATGGAAAAAAGGATATTTAGAGGATGGCAATATACTACAAACCTAGACCAACACTACAATGGGAGAGTATGGGTAACTTGGAGACCTGATATATTCCAAGTGCATAAAGTAAGTAGCAATGCACAAGCCATAACCTGCCAGGTGATGCATGTTTCTATACAAAAAACTTTTTGATAACTATGATAAATGCATTTAATACAAAGGAAGAAAGGAGGAGTTTATGGCAATATTTGGAGGATATAAACAAAGGTACAAATCAACCATGGATACTTATGGGGGATTTCAATTTTGTACTACACCTAGATGATAGAATAGGGGTAATGCAGTTAGTATGGTTGAGATTCTGGATTTCCAAAATTGTGTAGAGAAATATGAATTGACAGAGTTACCAGGACATGGTAATATATACACATGGAATGACAAACAGGGGAAAACAATAATCTACTCAAAAATTAATTGGGTGTTTATCAACAATGATTGGCTGAACAATATGCCATAATTTAGTGCACAGTTCCTTCCAGAAGGGATAAGTGATCACAGCCCAGTGGCAACCATTTATGTATTATAATGTCTGGTCAAGTCATCCTTACTTCCTGAGTAAGGTGAAAGGAGTATGGCAGAAAACCATAGAAGGGCACATGATGTTAACAATAGTAAAAAAGTTAAAATGATTGAAAAAGGAATTAAGAAGACTGAATGGGGAACACTTCAGGAATGTTATTATTGAGGCTGAGGAGGATAGGGATGCACTGGAAAAAAATACAAAAGGAATTACAAATGTGCCCTTTAAATACATAACTGCAACATATAGAAAAAGTAAGATATATCAAATTTAGAAGATCATCTTATTTGGTTGAGATGTTCCTGCAACAAAGAAGCAAGGCAAACTGGATAAAACTAGGAGATGATTGCACTAAATATTTTTTTCCATCATCAAGCACAGAAAACTCCAGCAACTAATAATGCAACTGAATGATGAGCATGATAAAATTCAGATAGATCAGGAGGTTATAACTAATATTTTTGTGGAGTATTATAAAAAGATGTTGGGCAAGAAAAGAGAATGGAGAATGCCAGCATGCAAAATGTTCCTGAGAAATGGGCACATCTTGACAATATAGGAACAATTGGATTTAATCAAACTTTATACTCTCAAGGAAGTAAAGGAAGTAGTATTTGGTATAAGAAAAAATAAAAGCCCTGGACCAAATAGCTATGAAAGTGGGTTCTTTCAAGATGCATGAGGAGTGATAGGAGAAGATATCACCACATCTATAATGGGATTCTTTGAAAATGGGAAGTTATTACAATAAATCAATGCTACTATAATCACACTAATACCTAAGGTACAAGTACCTCAATATGCTAGCTAATTCAGACCAATACCATGCTGCAATATGTTGTACAAGTGCATATAAAAATGATATGTGCAAGATTAAGGAAGACACTAAAAGTTCTAATAGCAAAGAATCAAGCAGCCTTTGCGGAAAATGGATCACTGATTCACAATGTACTAATCTGCCATGATCTATTAAGATATTATAATAGAAAGACATCCTCAAGATGTTTGATGAAGATTGATTTAAAGAAAGAATATGATATGGTTAGTTGGGAATTCATAGATGAAGCATTGGGACAGTTTGATTTTCCAGAACCATTTACAAAGTTGATTATGACTTGTGTCACATTCTACTACATTTGCTGTAAAGGTGAATGGGGTGGACATGGATATTGTGTAGGAAAGAGGGGCTTAAGACAAGGTGATCCTATGTTACCCTTGTTGTTTGTAATTGTAATGGAGTACCTATGTGTAAAACAACCAAGTTAACACACCTGGTATTTACAGATGATTCAATGGTGTTTTGTAAAGGCACAATGAATTATATATCTAGAGTGATGGAAGCATTGGATCACTTCAGTAAAGTCACATGTCTAGAGGCAAACTGTGATAAATCTAATATATTTATGGTTGGACTGAGTGAAGACAATCAGAATAAAATAATAGAAAGGACTGGTTTTACACTAGGTACTTTTCCAATCAGATATCTAGGTGTAACACTCCATACTTTATCTTTAGGATACATCGGGGAAAATATACATGAGTTTAATGAGATTGAGGTCATTCATGAAGTTATAAAAGATTCATATCAATGTTGAAGAGGTTACGCGGAGATTGGAGGTTAAACGAATTTGAGAAATAAGTTTTGTCAAAGTTTGTAATATGGAGCAGGTTATAAAGACCGTATAGAATTTTAGTCATAGGATCAACAGCTAAAAAGTATAAAAAGATGAAGTCCCAAAATAATTTAGGACTTAACGAGTGGGAATATAGTGATTGGGAATAATATTACGTATGTGCCAAAAGAGTCTATGAGCTAATGTTATATCACCTGAGCATAATAATGAGTGTATGAGATGTGTTAAAAAAATAATTTGGTATAAATAAGTGATAGCAAGAATTTAATTGTATAAGTAATTTTAATATTTTATTGGAGTTTGTAGGAGATAAAAAGGGATTAGCTCATAAATGAAGTGGATTAGTGGAAGGACACCTTTCCACGTGGGGGCCATCCTATAATGGTAAAAATGACTCATTCGTGGTACATATGTTTGGTGGCAATCTTAGAAGAGCTTTAAAATTGATAATTTTCAAGTGTCCCCACATTCCTATAAATAAAGGGAAGAGAGTTCATTTAGTTGGCATTTTTGCAAGACTAATTCTCTTAAGCTAGCAGCAAAGTGATCCCACGTTTTAGCAATACATTTATATACATTCACTTTAGCATTCTTGTTGAAGACAAAGAAGTGTACAACAACTCTCTTAAGGAAGCAACGTGACATTTTATTTTAAGGAAGAAAAGTGAGATCCTTCCCAAGGACATACAAGTTTTGCACACTGCTTCGATCTTGTTGTTCCATTTTATCGTGTGTTGAATCCGGACGTTGTTCGAAGAGAAGTAAGGTAGAAGAAGAGTAATTATTGGCATATAATATCAAAGTGATATTCAAGTTGAATTGTTGTTGTGTTCGTATAGATGACAAAAGGTATGTTAAGTCTAACTCTTCCATCATTTGGCATGACCCGTACGTAAACGAATGTCCGTCCAAAGTAACTCTACTTTTGAAAGCTAGGAATGTATATGTCCTTCGTTCTATTGATTCATGTATATCTTGTCTTATTGACTCATAATGAAAGGTTTGTTTATATGTTAGTTCCACAATATTAAACGGAGGTGCAACAACCTTACGTTATCATTCATGCATTATATATATGTATATATCATGACCTCAAATGTGTTATATACTCTACTATATGATATGCATATATATGTTTACGATGTATTTGAAAGGGAAGGCGTTATATACGCACAACCACCTGATCAGCTGGTATATGATGACGAATATGACCAGGCATTATATACGCACATATAGGACACTTATGCATATTATGGCCCTCAAAGGCATTCAGTATATGTTGATTCTCTCGTGTCTCATGTTACTTTCATGCCCTACATACTCGGTACATTATTCGTACTGACATCCCTTTTATTAGGGGATGTTGCGTTTCATGCCCGTAGGTTCAGGTAGACACGGCGACGGACCGCACCAGTAGGTTTCCTATTCAGCTCATATTGGACCACTTTACTTGTTCCAGAGTTACAGTCTAGTCTTGGTATAATATTTTTTATATGCATATGGGTATGGCGGAGACCTGTCCTGACCTTATGATGTCACGTACTCCAGTAGAGGCTTGTATACAGTTATGATACAGTCAGACATTATGTGGCCTCATCGACCTATATTTTTGTTGTATAGTCATCTATGGTAGCCTTGTAGGCTCGTACGGTCATGTCTAACATCTATGTATATACATATATGCTTTGTCGATCTTGCACCTTTTCAACTTATTATTTCTATGAATCAGTAGGTTACCTCGTGACGACCCTCGTGGCCTATGCTTACTTACTATTATATGGTGAATGTTTGTATAGTGGTGCTCAGCAAGTAAGGTTCGGGTGCTCATCATGGCCCTTTAGGTTGGGGTCGTGATAAACATGGTATCAAAGCAGATTTGTCCTAGGGAGTCTGTAAGCCGTGCCTAGTAGAGTCTTGTTTATGGGTGTGTTGTGCACCACACTTATAAATAGGAGGTTACGAGGCATTTAGGATTGTTACCTCTCCTTCTTGTTCTAGATCGTGCATTAGAGCTGCGTTATAAGAATTCCACTCTTAATCCATCTCGTGTTTATGATTTCAGTTATACCTACAATAAGGAAGAAGTTCCATAGTATGAGGGTGTTGAATATCGCTGCAAACGAGGGTACCAGTGGAGTTCCCCTCGCTAGTGAGGGCCAGAGTGAGGCCCACAGTGTGACTCCTCCGCATGATTCCCTGACTCCACCACCTCCATAGGAGCTTAGTGGGGCTATAGTACCCCCTATTCCTCCACCTGATACTCCAGATGATGATCTTGATATGCGAAGTGTTGTATAGTTATTGACTCAATTGGTGGCCGCTCTAGCCCAACGTCATACTACCGGTCCTTCTTATAGAGCAGTTAGTGCGAGAGCTTGGGATTTTATCAACCTGGACCATTCGGTATCACGGGATCAGACCTAAACGCGGACTCGCCGAATTTTCTGGATCAGATGCAACGTACCTTGCGGGTAATGGATGCCACCGATACTGAGTCAGTAAAGTTTGCTTCTTATAGATTACGGTATGTCGTGATGACTTGGTATGAGAAATGAGAGCATTCTAGGAGACCATGTGCCCCACCAGCAGGATGGGGAGAGTTTTTGGATGCCTTCTTACAGCATTTTCTGTCGGTCGAGCTCCGACGGTCCAGACATGATAGATTTCTACATCTTCAACAGGGAAATATGATTGTTCGAGAATATAGATTTCAGTTTAATTCGTTGGCCATGTATGCTCCTACGGTTATAGCTGAGATGAGTGACCAGGTACATAGGTTTGTTACTAGCTTGGGGCCACACTTGGTCAATGAGTGTACTACGGCCTCTCTGAATCTGAATATGGATATTGCTCTCATTCAGGCTTATGCACATAATCTAGAGGATCGTAAAAGACAACATCGGATAGATCGAGAGCGTGATAGGGGCCAGCACAAGCGGGTCTGGTCTATAGGTGACATAGGAGAGTTCAAAGGTGGGTCTAGGCCACAGTTTTCTGGGCGCCCATCCTACCCAGCAGCTAGTGCACCATCACAATTTTTTAGGTCAAGGGTTGATCGATTTGCTCAATATGGACCAGGTCAGAGTTCATGAGTATCATGGTCTTATTATAGATGGGATTTTAGTCAGATGACGCCTCCTTTGATTCGATGTGAGCAGTGTGGTAAGTCCATCTGGGGCCATGACAACGAGGATCAGATGTGTGTTATTCTTGTGGTAATCCTGGTCATATTATGTGAGATTATCCGGCAAGAGGCGAGGGTGTTAGGGCCTAGCCAGACGGATCTGTAGCAACTTCATCATTTTCATCACGCCCATCAGGGCAAAGTCATCAGACATCAGCCAGTCGAGGTAGAGGTAGGGGTGGAGCAACTAGCTTCGGTGGTAGCCAAAACCGCATTTATGCATTGATGGGTCGACAGGATCAGGGGTATTTACCTGATGTTATTACAAGTATATTATCAGTGTTTTCACATAATATATATGTGTTGTTAGATCTAGGCTCCAAACTATCATATGTCACCCTTTTCATTACCTGTAAGTTTGGTATAAAGCCTAAGTTAATAAGAGAGCCATTTGTGGTATATACGCAGTTGGTGAGTCGGTAGTAGCTAAACGGGTCTATCAGAATTGTGTGGTGTTAATTTGTAACCATTAGACCCTATCAGATCTGGTAAAGTTAGAAATGGTTGATTTTGATATTATTATGGGCATGGATTGGTTGGCATCGTGCTACACTAATGTGGATTGCCGAACAAAGATTGTTAGATTTTAGTTTCCAAGCGAGCCAGTCCTTGAATGGAAGGGTAATACTGTAATGCCAAATGGTAGGTTTATTTCATACCTTAAGGCAAGAAAGATGATTTCCATAGATTGTATATACCATCTTGTTTGGGCCAGAGATGTCGATGATGAACCACCTACCCTTCAATTAATTACGGTGGTTAATGAGTTTCGTGATGTATTTTAAGATGAACTTCTAGGCCTTTCTCCCGAAAGGGAGATTGAGTTCGGCATAGATGTGTTGCCAGACACTCAGCTGATATTTATCCCTCCTTATATAATGGCTCTAGCTGAATTGAAAGAATTAAAGGAGCAATTAAAGGATCTGCTTGAGAAAGGCTTCATTAGGCCCAGCATATCCCTTTGGGGTGCGCCGGTATTGTTTGTACGAAATAAAGATGGCTCGTTGTGAATGTGTATTGACTATCGGCAGCTGAATAAAGTCACTATTAAGAACAAGTACCCTCTTCCCAGAATTGATGACTTGTTTGATCAGTTACAGGGTGCAAAATATTTCTCAAATACCATCATACGGTCAGGGAACCATCAGCTAAGGGTCAAGGAGAAGGACATTCCGAAAATGGCTTTCAGAACAAGGTATGGGCACTTCGAGTTCTTAGTAATGTCATTCGGGATCACAAACGCGCTAGAAGCATTTATGGATCTAATGAACAACGTGTTTCACCCATTTCTGGATGTATTTGTGATAGTATTTATAGATGATATTCTAGTTTATTCTCAATCGGAGGCAGAGCATGCGGATCACTTGCGGGTAGTACTATAGATGCTCCAGGATCGTAAGTTGTATGTTAAGCTATCCAAGTGTGAGTTTTGGTTGAACTCATTGGCTTTCCTTGGTCATAGAGTGTTAGATAAAGGTATAAGAGTTGACACTCAGAAGATAGAAGCGGTGAATAATTGGTCGAGGCCCACGACTCCATCAGAGGTTCGTAGCTTTTTAGGCTTAGCCGGCTATTATAGGTGGTTTGTGGCAGGATTTTCTACCATATCAGCACTATTGACAAGGTTGACACAAAATGCCATAAAGTTCCAATGGTCTGATGCCTGTGAGTAGAGTTTCCACGAGTTAAAAGATAGACTAACATCGGCACCAGTTCTTACTCTCCTAGAGGGTCCAGAAGGCTCTGCTATGTATTTTAATGCTTTAGGAACGGGTCTAGGATGCGTGTGGATACAACATGGTAAGGTTATTGCCTATGCTTCAAGGCAATTGAGGAAACATGAGAAGAACTATCCGACGCATGATTTGGAGTTAGCCGCAGTGGTCTATGTATTGAAAATTTGGCGGCACTACTTGTATGGTGTTCATATAGAAATTTTCACGGATCATAAGAGTCTGCAGTATATATTTAAGCAGAAAGAGTTGAACTTGAGACTTAGAAGGTGGCTTGAATTATTGAATGATTATGATGTGGACATCTTATACCATCTCGGTAAAGCTAATGTTGTAGCGGACGCACTTTGTCACAAGTCTATGGTCAGCTCGATGTCGGAGCGAGCCAAGAGGAAATATTTTATAAGAGAGGTCTATTAGTTAGCTAGGTTGGCAATCCGATTAATGGGTTAGGAAAATGGTGGCTTTGTGATCAGAATACATCAGAGTCGTCCCTCGTATTAGAAGTTAAGGAACATTACTAGAAAGACCCCATTTTAGGAAAAATCAGAGCGGGTATTCAACAAAAGAAGACCACAACCTTTAAGATTGACAAAAATGGGGTTCTCAGGCACCAAGGTCGTTTGTGTGTTCCAAATGTAGCTAGATTACGAGGCAAGATTATGACGAAAGTCCATTGCTCACGATATTTCATTCACCCTGGATCTACTAAAATGTATAATGATCTCAAAGGTATGTATTGGTGGAACGACATGAACAGGAACATTGTGGAGTTTATAGCTCAGTGTCCTAATTGTCAGCAAGTAAAAGTAGAGCACCAAAAGCCCAGCGACTTGACTCGGAACATTGAGATCCCGATGTGGAAATGGGAGATGATTAATATGGATTTCACTAAGGGTTTACCTTGCTCTTATCATAAGTTTGATTCTATTTCGGTGATTGTTGATAGACTGACCAAATCAACTCATTTCCTGGCGGTCAAAACCACCTACACCGCCTAGGACTATGTGAAGTTGTACGTTAAGGAGATTGTTCGCCTTCATGATGTGCCTATTTCTATTATATCTGATCGAGGTGTGTAGTTCACAGTTAATTTCTGGAGATCATTTCAAAAAGGTTTAGGCACTCAAGTTAATCTTAGCATAACTTTCCACCCTCAGACAGACGGGCAGGCCGAGCGTACGATTAAAACGCTCGAAGACATGCTACGAGCTTGTGTATTGGACTTCAATGGAAGTTGGGATGATCATCTACCCCTTATTGAATTTGCGTACAATAACAGTTATCATGCTAGTATCAAAATGGCTCCATATGAAGCTTTGTATAAACGGAAATGTAGATCTCCTATCGGATTGTTCGAAGTAAGAGAATCATATTTATTTGGGCCTGACCTAGTGCACCAAGCCACAGAGATGGTGAAGCTTCTCCAAGAACGGTTGTTAACCGCTCAGAGTCGTCAGAAGTCGTATTCAGATGTGCGGCGGCGGAACTTAGAGTTCCAAGTAGATGATTGGGTCTTCTTGAAGATTTCTCCTATGAAGGGTGTAATGAGATTTGGGAAGAATGGAAAGCTCAGCCCAAGATACATTGGGCCATATCGCATAATTCGACGAATAGGCCAAGTGGCTTACGAATTGGACCTGCCTCCTGAGTTAGAGGTTGTTCATCCGGTCATCCATATTTCTATGTTGAGAGCGTGCATTGGAGATCCTTCCTAGATTGTGCCAATTGATGATGTGAAAGTTACAGAGGACTTATCACATGAAGAGGTTCCTATTGCTATCCTAGATCGTCAAGTCTGCAAGTTTAGGACAAAAGAAGTAGCCTCCGTGAAGGTTTTATGGCAAAATAAGAATGTAGAAGACATGACGTGGGATACAGAAAAGGAGATGAAGTATAAGTTCCTCACTTATTTCAGACTAAAATCGATGTTCCGAGTGAAGCATAACCTGACAAAGAGCTGACGTATGGATACATAAGGTGAATTCCCACTTTAGATAGTTATGTTTGATTTTTGACGGCTATATGAAGCCCGATGATTTGTATATGTTGTTGCATGGCCGTATGAGGAAAGTTTGGATATCTTCTATTCACTGACAGGGTTCAGATAATCTCATTTATAGGGGAAATTTGGTCAAAAAAATTTGAAAAACCTTTAGGATTAATTGGTCCCTTATGTATACTTCTCATTCGAGGACGAATGTTCCTAAGGGGGAGATGATGTAACACTCCGTACTTTGGCATTAAGATATATCGAGGAAAACACACATGAGTTTAATGAGATTGAGGTCATTCATGAAGTTATAGAAGATTCATATCAATGTTGAAGAGGTTATGCGGGGATTAGAGGTTAAACGAATTAGAGAAATAAGTTTCGTCAAAGTTCAGAATATGGAGCAGGTTATAAAGATCGTATAGAATTTTGGTCATAGGATTAAGAGCTCAAGGTATAAAAAGATGAAGTCCCAAAATAATTTAGGACTTAACGAGTGGGAATACGGTGATTGAGAATAATAGTACGTATGTGCCAAAAGAGGCTATGAGCTAGTGTTATATCACATGAGCATAATAATGAGTGTATGAGATATGTTAAAAATATAATTTGGTATAAATAAGTGATAGCAAGAATTTAATTGTATAAGTAATTTGTTAATATTTTTTTGGAGTTTGTAGGAGACAAAAAAGGATTAGCTCATAAATGAAGTGGATTAATGGGAAGGGGCCCTATCCATATGGGGGGCATCCTATAATGGTAGAAATGACTCATTAATGGTATATATGTTTGGTGGCAATCTTAGAAGAGCTTTAAAATTGATAATTTTCAAGGGACCCCACATTCCTACAAATAAAGGGAAGAGAGTTGATTTAGTTGACATTTTTGCATGACTAATTCTCTTAAGCTAGCATCAAAGTGATCCCACATTTTAGCAATACATTTACATACATTCACTTTAGCATTCTTGTTGAAGACAAAGAAGTGTACAACAACTCTCTTAAGGAAGCAATGTGACATTTTATTTTAAGGACGAAACGTGAGATCCTTCCCAAGGACATGCAAGTTTTGCACACCGCTTCGATCTCGTTATTCCGTTTTATTGCATGTTGAATCCGTGCATTGTTCGAAGAGAAGTAAGGTAGAAGAAGAGTAGTTCTTGACATATAAGGTCAAAGTGTTATTCGAGTTGAATTGTTGTTGTGTTCGTATAGATGACAAAAGGTATGTTAAGGCTAACACTTCCTTCTTTTGGCATGACCCGTATGTAAACGAACGTAAATGAATGTCTGTCCAAAGTAACTCTACTTTTGAAAGCTAGGAATGTATATGTCCTTCATTCTATTGAATAAGTTTGTTGATTTATGTATATCTTGTCTTATTGACTCATAATGAAATGTTTGTTTATATGTTAGTTCCATAATGTTAATCGGAGGTGCAACGACCTTACGTCACTCCGATAGACTCAGAGTGCCTTATTATCATTCATGCATTATATATATGTATATACCATGACCTCAAAGGTGTTATATACGCTACTATATGATATGCATATATATGTATATGGGGTATGGGAAAGGGAAGCCGTTATGTACTCACCACCACCTGATCAGCCGATATGATATGATGGGATGTCCATAAAGGCTTGATGGCGTAATATACGCATATATATATATATATGAATGACCAGGCGTTATATACGCACATGTAGGACACTTATGCATATTATGGCCCTCAAAGGCATTAAGTACATGCTGATTCTCTCTTGTCTCACGTTACATTCATGCCCTACATACTCGGTATATTATTTGTGCTGACATCCCTTTTGTTGGGGGACTCTGCGTTTCATGCCCGCAGATTCAGGTAGACAGGGCGATGGACATCATAAGTAGGTTGCCTATTTAGGTCATATTGGACCACTCTACTTGTTCCAGAGTTGCAGTCTAGTCTTGGTACGATATATTTGATATGCATATGGGTGTGGCGGGACTGTGTCCCGACCTTATGATGTCACTACTCCAGTAGAGGCTTGTAGACAGATATGATACATTCAAACATTATGTGGCCTCCTCGGCCTATGTTTTTGTTGTATAGTCATCTATGGTAGCCTTGTTGGCTCGTACGATCATGTCCAACATCTATGTATGTACTTAATGCCTTTGAGAGTCATAATATGCATAAGCCTATGCTTACTTACGATTATGTGGTGAATGTATGTCTAGTGTTGCTCGGCAAGTAAGGTTCGGCTGCCCATCATGGCCCTCCGGGTTGGGGTTTTGACACTAGGATTGCCTTTATCATCCAAAAAGTTGAGTAAAATGAAATGCCATCAACTGGTGGAGAAGATCAATAATGGATACTATAAGCAACTTTCATATGCATGTAGATTGCAAATCATAAATGCTGTGCTATTTTTAATAAATAATTTATGGACTACAGTTTTCATTCTACCACAAAGTGTATTAAAAGAAGTGGATAGGAAATGCAAGGAATACTTATGGGGTAGTACAATGGAGAAAAGGAAAATGTCCTTAGTAGCATGGGGAGCAGTGTGTGTTCCAAAAAAATATGGTGGACTGAATATAAAAAGTTGCAAAGAATGGAATATTGCATCAGTAGAAAAATTTCTATGGCAGCTGGCTAACAAGAAAGATGTATTATGAGTAAAATGGGTATATGTAGTATATATGAAAATAGGTACAGATATATGGGAGCATAAACCTCCACAAGATAGCAGTTGGTACCGGAGGAAATTAAATTCCATCAAAGAACAAATGAGGAACTGGTATTCTAATGGGCACTACACATTGACATCTAATAGAGTATACTCTGTTACCAATAGTTACATCTCAATATTGGGAACACTGCAAAGAATGAAGGAGGATGACCTAATATGGAGTTCTATAATGCTACATAGATAGAGAATAATCATGTGGTTAGCATATAAAATAGATTGCTGACAAAAATGAGGCTGAAGGAAATGAACATACCAGTGGAAGACACGTCTTGTTATTTATGCACTGCAGATGCTGAGGAAAGTGAGCTGCACCTGTTTGAAAGTTATAAATGGATCAAAAAACTGAGGAATGATCTTTCAAAGTGGTTGGGTATGACCATAAAACAGGGTGAAGTGAAAATAGTAATACAATGGATCAAAGGGACGCACTGGAAGCAATTCAAGAGGGAAACAGTGGCAGCAGTATGGGGACCAATGATCTATCATACCTGGCAAGCAAGAAATAGAAAAATATTTACACAAAAGGAGACATACACTGGCTGAATATGTAATCAAATACAGAAGGAAGTTAGTGAAAGAATATAAATAGCTAGAAGATCAAGGAGGGCAAGTAGATGTCAACAATGGATAAACATAATTTGTAAATAGTAATGTAGATGTTAAAGGCTGGTTTGTTGAGGTTTAGTTCACCATATTGCACCCCTTATGGAAGGGGTAGATGGTTTCTAGATGCTCTTTCATTTGTAAATACTTTGTTAGAAATGGTAATGATTCACAGTTGATTACAAAAAAAAAGATGAAAACGGGCGGGTCACGAATTGGATTATCTTTTTTAAATCGGGTAATTTAATTTGATTTGGAATTTTCCATCCAAATAGTAAATTTTGTAGATGTTAAACAGAGCAATATACATGTGATATACACTGAATATATATCACATGTATATTGCGGAATGAGGTAGTCCAGCAGCACGAATGAGGCAGCCCAAAGAAGACGCCTCTGGGCCTCTCAAGAATTTAGCAAAAGAACTCAAAGACGCCCAGCCACTGGTAGGCAAAAACAGTGGACAAAATCTTGTATATTAAGGAAAGTATATTGTGTGTATAATGTAGTATATTTATTACCATAATTAGTGTTATACACTTACCATAATTGTAGAGTTAGAATTATGGTAGAATAAGGTTTTAGGAATAGATTAGGAATAGGATTCTCCTATTTTGTAACTTGTATATATATATCTATTCAATCAATGAAAATAATCAAGGGGATTATTTCTTTCATGGTATCAAGAGACTAGGTCTACACAAAAGTTTTCTCTCAACTTTTGCCTTGTGGCCGAGAACCCCTCGGGTTTTTCTCTCTCCAAAATTTTATCTTCCGCTCTCAAAAACCTCTCTTAAATTTAACCTCCTTCTTTGTTCTTTCAATATGTCTAAGACCAATTTTCACCCTGCCCTCACGTTTTCCAATATCAAGCTAAGTGTCCCTATTGTCCTTGAGATGGAAAACGTTCAATATGCAACGTGGGCGGAGTTGTTTAAAATTCACGCTATATCTTATCAAGTTCTTTATCACATCCTTCCTCCCGCTAGACCCCTTCCTGCGGAGGATCCTGAGTTATGGATTACATTTGATGCTACCGTTCTTCGGTGGATATATGCCACTATTTCAGTGGACCTTCTACAGACGATTATGGAGCCAGATATCACGGTCATGGCTGCATGGAATAGATTACGTGACATATTTCAAGACAACCAACATTCCCATGTCATCACACTCGAGCAGGAATTCCCTCTCGTTCGAATGGACGTATTTCCGAACGTTTCTGCATATTGCAAGAAACTAAAGGAGTTGGCGGATCAACTCCGTAATGTTGGCGCACCAGTAACAAATAATCGTCTAGTTCTACAGTTGGTTGCCGATCTTTCGGAGGCCTATAATGGTCTTGAAACTCTCCTTCGCCAAAGCAACCCTCTTCCCGACTTTCATCAAGTCCGCTCCATGCTGACGTTGGAAGAAGCCGGTTTGGCTAAAAAGGCGGCTACCGGAGCAAGCCCGGTTGTCATGGTGGCATCCTCTCCTTGTCCTTCGGGTTTTGTTAATAATTCAGGCCAACACCATAATAATGGTGGCGGCAAGAATAATCGCAAAAATAACAAAAACCGCGGGGGCAAACGAGGCAGTTCTGGTGGCGGTTCCAGTGATCAACAAGCAGGCAGTGGGTCCCATCCAGGGGGCAGTGGGTCCCATCCAGGGTACAGTGGCCCACCACCACCGTGGGCCCAGCAGTGGGGCCAATGGCAGTGGCACCCGCACCCTCCAACTGCAGTTTCCAGCCGCTGGCCAAGCCAACGCCCAGGCCCAATACCCAAAGATTGGCGGCCCATCGCGATGGCCCAAAGAACGGCAACCACAAGCGATTACAACCCGGTTCCAAAGACAACCAGGAGTCCTTGGGCCCAGACCTCCGCAAGCCCATCATGCAGCAGGCCCCACTCAAACCGATATCGAGGCTGCGATGCACACGTTGGGATTGACTCAACCGGACCCAAATTGGTACATGGACACCAGGGCCACTACTCACATGACTTCCGAATCAGGTACTCTCTCATCTTATTCCAATTTGAGCACCCCTCGGGGAATAATTATTAGTAATGGCAGTTCAATTCCAATTCTAGGGTATGGTCAGAAAACGTTGTCTCCCCCCAATCCACCCCTCCTCTTGAAAAATACTTTACATGCTCCTAAATTGATTAAAAATTTAGTGTCTGTCCGAAAGTTCACAAATGACAATTCTGTTTATGTTGAATTTGATCCTTTTGGTTTCTCTGTGAAGGATTTCAAGACGGGGAATCATCTCATGAGGTGTGATAGTAGGGGGGATATGTATCCTATCATGCCCGGTTTTAGTCCATCGAGTCCAGCCTTGCCTTCAGCTTTTGCAGTCATCTCTCCTTCCATGTGGCATGCTCGTCTGGGTCATCCGGGATCTTCTATTTTATCAGCTTTAGATAAAAATAGCTATATTTCTTGTAAGGGTACGAGTCGTACTCTAATTTGTCAGTCTTGTTCATTAGGAAAAATTGTTAAATTGCCATTTGTAGACTCCAATTCTCATACTTCTATGTCATTTGACATTATTCATAGCGACTTATGGACCTCTCATGTTCTTAGTTCAATGAGTCATCGATATTATGTTCTTTTTTTAGATGATTATTCTAGATTTTTGTGAACGTTTCCAATTGCGAATAAATCACAAGTGTTTTCCGTCTTCATCAAATTTAGAGCATTCATTCGTACTCAATTCGAAAGAGAAATAAAAAATATTCAATGTGATAATGGGAAAGAGTATGACAATAGGGAGTTTCGGGAATTTTGTGCTACTAATGGGATAAATTTTCATTTTTCATGTCCTCATACATCTTCACAAAATGGGAAAGCCGAACGCAAAATTCGTTCCATAAATAACATTGTCCGAACTCTCCTAATACATGCCTCAATACCTACATATTTTTGGCATCATGCTCTACAAATGGCTACATATCTTCTTAACATAATTCCTTCTAAAGGTCTGACATATTCGTCCCCCCTAAAAATCCTGTATAATAAAAACCCGTCTTATTCTCACCTTCGGATTTTTGGGTGCCTGTGTTATCCGTTATTCCCATCCACCACAATTAACAAACTTCAGGCTCGGTCTACCCCGTGTGTGTTTTTGGGTTATCCGTCGAATCATCGTGGTTATAAGTGTTTTGATTTATCCTCCAAGAAAATCATAATCAATCGCCATGTCATTTTTGATGAAACTCAATTCCCATTTACGAAAGTTCATACTCCCGAACCTAAGTCGTATAATATTTTGGATGACCAAATATCCCCGTATATTATTTGGAATTTTTCGGACATCTCCTGCATCTAAATCTCTCCAATGGCCTACGCCTACCGCCCCACAAGCATCGCTTACATCCCGCAGATTTCGCCATCGAACAGCTCCAAAGAATTGGGCCTGGTTTAGCCCACCTCGAACCGGTCCAAACCGAGCCCAAAGATCTGTCGATTTGGGCCAAGATGCCCATCGTCACGCCACCCGTCCCGAACCTAGAAATTCCCAAAATTCCCTCAATTCTTCCTCGAGTCATAGACCAGGGTCACTCGTAGTCGGGCCGGGTATTTTTACACCTAAAAGACATTTTAATTTACATTCTGATGTCTCTAAATCCCCCTTGCCCCGTAATCCTGTGTCCGCATTAAATGACCCTAATTGGAAAATTGCTATGACTGATGAATATAATGCTCTTATTGATAATAAGACGTGGGAGTTGGTGCCCCGTCCATATGGTCGTAATATTATCAGGTCTATGTGGATTTTTGCTCATAAGGAGAATTCAGATGGGTCCTTTGCTCGACATAAGGCGCGACTTGTTGGTGATGGTAAGACTCAGCAGGTTGGTATTGATTGTGGTGAGACGTTTAGTCCGGTGGTCAAACCGGCTACCATTCGCATTGTGCTTAGCTTGGCTCTTTCAAAGACTTGGCCAATCCATCAGTTGGATGTCAAGAATGCTTTTCTACATGGTGATCTCAAAAAAATAGTCTATATGCATCAGCCGTTGGGTTTCAAGGATCCCAACCGCCTTCATCATGTCTGTTTGTTGAAGAAATCACTATATGGGCTTAAGCAGTCTCCACGGGCCTGGTATACACGATTTGCTGATTTTGTTTCGACTATTGGTTTCACTCACACAGTCGAGATAATTCCTTGATCATCTACCGTGTGGTTCGTCATTGGCCTATATTCTCGTTGTATGTGGATGATATCATCTTGATCGCCTCGTCCGATACTTTGCGCCGCCTATCATGGCCATGCTCGCTCAATTTGCTATGAAGGACTTAGGGCCGCTGAGTTATTTTTGGGGATTGCCGCTGCCGCCATTCAGGTGGCTTATTTCTGTCTCAACGGAAGTATGCTGCTGAGATCATCGAGAGGGCTGGGATGTCATCCTGTAAGTCCACTTCCACACCGGTTGATGCAAACCCAAAGTTGAGTGCCGCAGCAGGTGCACCATACGAGGACCCGACCCGCTATCGCAGTCTTGCAGGGGCCCTCCAGTATCTTATATTTACCAGACCAGATATTACGTATGCGGTTCAGCATGTGTGTTTATTCATGCATGATCCCAGAGTTGAGCACATGAATGCAATCAAACGCATCATTCAGTATATTCAGGGGACACTGGACTATGGGTTGCACTTGTATCCTTCATCTACATCCACACTTGTCTCTTACACGGATGCTGATTGGGGTGGTTGTCCCGACACTAGACGGTCGACTTCTGGCTACTGTATGTTCCTTGGCAACAACTTGGTCTCCTGGTCGGCAAAGCGTCAGGCAAATCTATCACGCTCAAGTGCAGAGGCAGAATATCGAGGGGTAGCGAATGTGGTCTCCGAATCATGTTGGCTACGTAATTTGCTCCTGGAGGTTCATTGTCCCATTCAGAAGGCAACCTTGGTATATTGCGATAACATTAGTGTCATCTACCTGTCAGGTAACTCGGTTCAACACCAACGCACCAAGCATATCGAAATGGACATTCACTTTGTCCGTGAAAAGGTTGCAAAGGGTCAAGTTCGCGTCTGCCATGTCCCGTCTCGTTATCAAATTGCAGACATCTTTACAAAGGGTCTACCAGCGGTTCTCTTTGAAGATTTTAAGGACAGTCTCTGCTTGAAAACCGCCTCCGCTATGATCAAGTGGGTAGAAAGAACAGAGCAATATACATGTGATATACACGAATATATATCACATGTATATTGCGTAATGAGGCACCCAAAGAAAGACGAATGAGGCACCAAAGAAGACGCCTAGCCTCTCTCAGCCTCAAAGAGACAAAGAAATTAACACGCCCACCACCGGGTAGGCAAAACAAATGGACAAAATCTTGTATATTAAGGAAAGTATATTGTGTGTATATTGTAGTATATTTATTACCATAATTAGTGTTATACACTTACCATAATTGTAGAGTTGGAATTATGGTAGAATTAGGTTTTAGGAATAGATTAGGAATAGATTAGGAATAGGATTCTCCTATTTTGTAACTTGTATATATATCTATTCAATCAATGAAAATAATCAAGGGGATTATTTCTTTCAGTAGACGATAGGCGTATATTTGTTCACAATTACTAATGGAGGATAAAGTTAGCTAATAAAACACCGAGATATATTTGGCCTTTTTCTCTTAATTATATGTAGCCTTTCGGAGCTTCGTATGGTTACCAAGTGAAATATTAATAAATTAAAAAACCTCAAAATTCAACACATATTTTATTCAACTTTTGGAAGGTCAAACATTTTAAAATTATCCAACACATCTCCGTTTCATTCAATGGCTAGTTGGCTATCCCCCATGAGATTAATAAAAATGGATCATTTCATTTCAAAATGCACTTGATGAATCGACCCTATCTGTTGCATATTGTTGAATTTTAATACGTTTGACCACATATTTGATCAATGAGCTTATGAGTCCAATAATTTTATAAATCCCAGACTGGATCTAAGATAAAATGCTGCATATCCTTTTCACCTTAAAAAAGAAAAAAAATTAGTTATAAAATTATAGACTCCTAGCTTGTATAGATCTAAAGAGTTCCTCGTAAGGCCGTTGGTCCAATTATGAAGTTGAGTATTATTTTAATTAATCCACTGGCTTCCTTAATATTCAAATTGTCTTTTTGCTTCACAAAAGAACAGGAAAGGGAAAAAATTAAAGAAAAAAGAGCTTGGAATTGAATTTTTCATGTGAAAATAAGGGCTATTTTGCAGCAATATGGCAACTTGCTTTGTGGCCTTTTTCTTAAATCAATTTACATTACTTGCACTATTCCTATTCAAATACGGAGAATAAGCAGCTAAATTGAGTCGCTACCAATTTTAACACTTTTGATCATTGCTCAAACAAACAAATTTAGAGTGTGCATACTCTTCTTCTACCACTATAAATTAAAGTGTGTTCTTGAGCAATTTATTGTATTTTTTTCACATAACCATTTTGATCTTGATCCTGCAGAGTAATTTGTATCGCGAAGTGAAGGAAATCGACTTATATATATGTGCGCCTAGCACTCTCTTTACATTAATTCGAGATAAGTTTTCTATATCTAATTGTTTTCTGACTACTTAGGTGTATATTTGGAAAATTTTCAAGAATTGAGTTTGCAAACAAAATTTTCGTGTTTTTGAAAAGGTTCAAACAAATGCCACTTAAATTTACTCTGATATTTCTTACGTCTAAATTGTATATATCTGTATTGGAATTTCCTATATCTTTCTTCTGCGTTATTTCCTTTGGGCAAGAAGTAGTACTACGCTACTACTATATATCCAGAAATTCACCGCTATTTAGCAAACGATCCTATTTTTATTTTGATTTTTATTTTTATTTTGATTTATAGACCTTTTAGATCACAAATTAAAAAATTCTTTTGAGAAAATTAAAAATCTTATGCCAAAATATTAAAATATTATCTAAATTTTATAAACGATAAAATAGTCTAATGTTTTGTCAATCCTAAAATATATATTAGATTTTCATAACTTTTAAACATGGGAAAAGATCTAAATCATCGCTATAGATCTCTCTTGATATTTAAACCTCTGTCTGTCGAACACAAAGGTGCCACAAACCCACAATTATAATATCTCCCTATCTTTTTTTGGTCCCTTTTTTCCTTCTTTTTTTTTTGGCAGAAGAGGGGCATACCAAGATTAGGCTATATTAATAATTGCAAATAATTGTGCTTGTTGGGGAAATGATTTTAACGTCATATCTTTTGCAAATATAACCCAATTAAAGCTGTGGCTTTTCATGCTAGAATAAAACGCCGATATTCTCCAAAGAAAAAAAGGGAAAAGAACAATGTCACAAGATTCTCTATTTAATCAATTATATTTATTTCCTAAACCAGTTTACAATATGAATATAATGAGATACTGATTCTACAGTTATATTTATTAGCATTTGCTTTTGTCCCACATTTGAAAAACACATTTGTATCTCATGTAATAGACCATATATAAAGAGTTTTACTTGCTTTTCTTTTACTTGCACTTTTAGCTCTCAAGAATAGTATTATTTTATTATCTTGTTATTGCTTTGTAAGAATTCATGTTATGAATAAAAGACTTTCATGAATTCTATCATGGTATCAGAGCCAAGAGCGCAAGTCAATATTTTTAGCTCGATCGCGGATCCAACTCCGCGGTGAGTTAGTTGGGGGCTCGCATGCAGCACACCCCTGGTATCAGTTATAAAAAAAAAATTGGCTTGTTTTGGAAGCTCGTGCTCGTTTTGGCTGCTCATGCTCGTTTTGGCTGCTCGTGCTCGTTCTGATCTTGCCTTCCACATCTGGGTTTCGTCTTCTTGACTTCCGCATCTGATTGGTGAGATCTGCCCTTTTTTATTTTGTTGCTTGTTATTTGGGATTGTTGCTTGTTATTTGGGATTTTTCTGTTTAAAATTCATAATGGCTGGAGGTGATGATTCTTTACAAACTATTGGTGTTCGGTTAGATGGAAAAAATTATTCCTATTGGAGCTATGTCATGGTAAATTTTCTGAAAGAAAATGGGCTTTGAGATTATATGTCTGGAAAAACCAAATGTCCTAAAATTGGAGATGAAAATTTTGATGAATTATTTAGGACTTGGGAGACCAATAATTCAAAGATTATTACTTGGATTAATAACTCTGTTGAACAAAGAATTGGTGTTCAATTGGCTAAGTTCAAACTGCTAAAGAGATTTGGGATTATCTGTCAAGATTATTTGTGCAGAATAATTTTGCTGTTAAATATCAGTTACAATATGAAATTCGTGCACTAGTACAAAATGACTTGGGCATTCAAGATTATTTATGTGCAATGACCACTTTGTGGGATCAGTTAGCTATGACAGAATCTACTGAATTGCAAGCATGCGATGCTTATATTAAATGCATAGATGATCGTCTTGTTCAGCTATTGGTGGGTCTTCGGTCAGAATTTGAGAATTGTCGTTCAGGCTTGTTGCACCACAAACCCTTACCATCTGTTGAAGATGTGGTAAATGAACTTATGGCTGAAGAAACATGTTTGAAGACTCTAAAATGGGTACATAAGGCTTCTACTTTTGTAGTGGCAGCTCCTTCGTCTGCACCGGTCCTTGCAAATTTCTACACACCAAAGATAGAACATCTATCATGTGTAATTGTAATTATTGCAAGAAACCAGGACACTGGAAGAATCAATGTCCTGAGCTACGAAAGACGTCAGGTTCTAAGCCTCCACATTCGGGATAAGGACAGAAGCCTTCTCAACAGAAGACATATTCTGAGGGTCAATTCCAGAACTCGTATCCACCGACTCAGGCTGCCTTTGTGCCCTCTCTTGATCACCCAGCTTTAGGAGCCTCTGTGAGTCACAAAGATCGATTCTCAGAGTCGACCAATTTTAAGTTCCTCGCCTTCCAACAGCTTTTAACATGCACTCAGTCTTATGCTCTTTCTGCTCCTTCCATTTCATCACCATCTATTGGTTCGTATCATTTCGCCTTCTTGGATCTTGGACTCGAGCTGGAAATCATATGTCTCTTGATTCTTCCGCCTTTGTATCTATGTCTTGACCACCCTTCCACTTCATTTGGATTTGTTGATGGCACACCTATGCCATTGACAGGCATTGGCACCATTCATACATCCACTATATCATTACCTGATGTTTATTGCATTCCAAAATTACATATGAATCTTGCTTCTGTTGGTCAAATATGTGACTCTGGATATTTTATTGGACTCTTCCCTAATTCTTGTTATGTGCAGGATCTAAAATCCAAGAGAGTGATTGGAACAGGGCGTAGAAAGGGGAGAGGTCTATATGTTTTGGATGAGCTGCATCTTCCTACTCATGCAGGAACTATGCCTGTTAATCTGTCTTCTTTTCATTTAACACATTCCTCTTCGAAGTTTTATTTGTGGAACTCTAGACTTGGTCATGTATCAGGTTCTCGCCTGCGTTTTATGTGTAATACTGGTGTTCTTGGTGATTTACAATCCGATGATGTTTCTGATTGTAGTGGATGTAAACTTGGAAAAATTTCTTCTTTGCCTTTTAATCTTAGTACTTCTACTTCTTCTGCACCATTTGATCTAGTTCATTCAGATGTTTGGGGGCCAGCACCTATCCCTACTAAGGGTGGCTCCAGATATTATGTTTCCTTTATTGATGATTATACTCGTCATTGTTGGGTTTATTTGTTGAAAAAATGCTCTGATTTTGTTCATACTTATGCTGAGTTTCAAGCCTATGTGAAAACTCAACATTCTGTCATTATTAAATGCTTTCGGGCTGATTTAGGAGGTGAATATACTAGTGGGGATCTTTCTGGTATTTTCAAAGCTGATGGTACAATACATCAGTCTTCTTGTGCTGATACACCACAATAAAATGGGGTAACCGAGAGAAAACATAGGCATATTGTTGAGATATCTAGATCCATGCTTTTTTCCGCTAGTGTACCTAGTGAATTTTGGGGAGAAGCTATCCTTACATCTGTTTATCTTATTAATAGGATCCCCACCTCTCATAATTCTGGGATTTCTCCGTATGCTAAACTATTTGGTCACACCCACTGTATTCCCATTTGAGAGTTTTTGGTTCTACATGTTTTGTTCTACGTCCACATGCAGAGCATACTAAGTTATCTTCTCGTGTTGCCATTTGTGTTTTTCTTAGATATGGGGTTGGGCAGAAAGGTTATCATTGTCATGATCCAGTTTCTGGAAAATTGTATGTGTCTCGTAATGTTTTCTTTATTGATCATGTTCCTTTCTTTTCCATCCACTCTACCTCACATGGTATGACAAAATCTGACCTTATTGATATTGATCCATTTGATGCTGATTGTCCATCTGATTCCACATCTATATCATCTGCTCCTTCTCAGTCTTCTGTAAGGTCCCATGATATTGATACTCAGCCCCCTCCTACGCCTATTTCAGAACCTCTTGTGGTTGCAGATTCAGATCCACCTCGCTATCCTAAACGCACTCTACGATCTACTCAGGTATCCGATTTTGATTATTCTTGCTATGCTCCATCATTCGCTTCCTTTCTAGTTTCTATTAATTCTCTCTGTGAGCCTACATCCTACTCTAAGGCAGCACGTGATCCTCTTTGGCAAGAGGCTATGAATGAGGAATTGGCTGCTTTGAACAAAACTGGTACTTGGGATTTGGTTTCTCTACCGACTGATAAGAAAACTATTGGTTCTCGATGGGTGTACAAGATTAAGACAAAGTCTGATGGTTCTATTGAGCGATATAAAGCTCGTTTGGTTGCAAAGGGTTTTGCTCAAGAATATGGTATGGATTATGAAGAGACTTTTGCACCTGTTGCAAAGATGACATATGTCCGGGTTCTTATTGCAGTGGCCTCTGTTCGTCATTGGCATATTTCACAAATGAATGTTAAAAATGCTTTTTTAAATGGGGATCTTCAAGAAGAAGTCTACATGGCCCCTCCACCTGGTGTTTCACATAGTCCAGGACAAGTGTGCAGGCTTAAGAAAGCTCTGTATGGTCTCAAACAAGCTCCAAGAGCTTGGTTCGACAAGTTCTCCACTATAGTATCATCTCTTGGGTTTATTTCCAGCTTTCATGATTCGGCGTTATTTGTTAAATCATCCCCTGTAGGTTGTATTTTGCTTTTGTTGTTTATTGATGACATGATCATTACAAGTGATGATATTGATGGTATTGCAAACCTAAAATCTACTTTATCTCACCGTTTTGAGATGAAAGATTTAGGTCATCTACATTACTTTTTAGGCATTGAGGTAGATTATTCTGAGAAGGGATATCTTCTCTCTCAGTCTAAGTACAATGCAGATATTCTTGAGCGGGCCCGTCTCACATATACTCGTATAGTTGACTCTCCTCTTGAGCTTAATGTTCGATATACACCTACTGACGGGGATCATCTTCCTGATCCCACTTTATATCGTTCAGTTGTAGGGAGTCTGGTGTACCTCACCATTACTCGCCCTGACATTGCATATGTTGTTCACATTGTCAGTCAGTTTGTTTGCTCTCCTACATCTATACATTGGGTTGCAGTTATGCGTATTCTTCTCTATCTTCGAGGAACGATTTATCAGAGTCTCTTATTTCCATCGACCTCATCTTTGGAGCTTCGTGCATTTTCTTATGCAGATTGGGCAGGTGACCTAACTGATCGGAAATCAACTACTGGTTATTGTGTATTTTTAGGAGATTCACTCATCTCATGGAAAAGTAAGAAACAAGATGTGGTTTCTCGCTCTTCAACTGAGGCAGAGTATTGTGCTATGGCTTCTACTACGTGTGAGATTGTATGGTTACGTCGGTTATTGGTTGATATGGGTGTCTCTCTTTCTTCACCAACACCGATGTATTGTGATAATAAGAGTTCTATTCAGATTGCGCACAACATAGTCTTTCATGAACGTACCAAGCATATTGAGATTGATTGTCATATTATTCGATATCATCTTCAGCAGCGCACTCTATCCTTGCCATTTGTCTCATCTTCGATGCAACTTGCAGATTTCTTCACAAAGGTGCATACCTTAAAGCGTCACTGGTTCTTTCTTGGCAAACTCTCGATGCTTTTGTCTACACCATCGCGAGTTTTAGAGGAGATATTAGCATTTGCTTTTGTCCAACATTGGAAAAACACATTTGTATCTCATGTAATAGACCCTATATAAAGGGTTTTACTTGTTTTTCTTTTACTTGCACTTTTAGCTCTCAATAATAGTATTATTTTATTATCTTGTTATTGCTTTGTAAGAATTCATGTTATGAATAAAAGATTTTCATGAATTCTATCAATATTCTTATTCATTCGGGGTATTTCATCAAAGGATGATTAAGCAACGAGTTGTAATTAGCAAAGGGTCGCAAAAACCTTGAAGAGCCAAGGGTCATAAAAATGATTAGGAGAATAATTATTATTTATTAGTAGTTTATGATAAGGATAATCATAATTCAATCCTGTTCTTGTAGTTTGCTGAGACAATAATTACAATTTGTTTTCTCTAAATTAAGCACCAAATGTATTGATCTAGCCAGTTTGTTCCTTATCTCTTCACTTTCATAATTGCCAAAAAGCTTTCATGACTCATGACAAATATTGAATTAGTACTTGACTTGAAAATGCCAAAACTCGTAATTAAGTCCGCTTAATTGATTTTCTTGGGGAGCTCTATCATAAAACCCTTTAAAATTCGTTTTTTCCCCTATAATTGCAATTTCGTAATGTTGATTAGCTTGGCTACATTCTTATGTTTCGTGATTCTCGCATAAATAAAGAAATAAAGTTTAATTGACTTAATTCATTGTCACAATTGAGGATGAGTTGTTATAAATATATTTATTGGTGGAGCCACCATTATAATTATGTGTTCAATAGAATTCAATAGTTGATCTGGCTCAAACCTGTTATTTTTGTAATTGTATAAATAATCTATTCAGGATTTATAAACTAAAAACCTTGAATCAGCACCTTTATTTATTGACTTAAAAGAGAAAGATTTGTGAGTTGTGAGGATTAGAAATCATTTGAATATTTGGAGGCGGAAATATTCATGATCCAGAGATTACCTTAGAAAATAATTCAGGCCCCTTTACTTAGTATTTAATGTTATCCCTTAAGTAAGCATGATTATGGCAGTATTTTATGAACATGATTTGTTGCAAATTAATTAAAGCTACTGTTTATGTTCTTTTGTGCACTCCCCTTTAAATATATACTCAGCTAGAGAAGGCATGAGTATATAGATTATACTCAAAGAAAGCGTGTTTATGCATGTAAGTAAGTTTATATATGGGACAACTCAACAATGCATGAGAGTTGGCGACAGGTATTTATAATCTCTTCTTTTCCTGCTAGCTATGAAAATAATATTCTAATCCTAAAGTCCACCGTCTAAAATATGAATTACCCGAATAAGTCAATGCAGAATTTGGGTGTAATGTAATGCTAATCAATTAACTACACCACTTACATCTTTTTGGCCTTTTGCACCTAGAAAACAAAATACGACTCTTCTTTGTATTGTGTATATCGCAGCTTCGACATATTTAAATACACGGTTGGTTACAAAGATGCAAGAAACGGAAATTACAAGTAACTGTTAAGTATTACAAGAACTAAAATTACAGTTGAACAATAAATTGAATTACAATAAACAATAAATTGGAACAGTTTTTGGTATGCTGAGTCAAGTGTTTGCACTCTGTCTTTAAGACAATATTGCCCTGTATGTATCCTTTCTACGTCCTGGACAATTGTCTCCCAAGATAAAACAGCAAATGAACAAATGAGCAACGGAAACTCAAGTGCTACTGTGAAGAATTTTGAGTAATGAAATGATGCTTGAAGGTTGTAGGAAGACCGTTTATCTTTGTGTGTTAAGTGTAGCCCAACAATGGTGACAAAGGGTCATTTATATAGTTCAAGGAGAGGCTCATGAACTGCCCACATAAGTGTTATTATTGGCCAAGTAATGACAATTATGGAGGTAGTAATTCACCAAAATAAATGGTGAATTTGATGTGCAACGGATGACATTTAGGAAGAGTAATTTAGCCAAAATAAATGGCTGAATTGAGTGTTGGTTGACGTTCTGTTCCTCTGCCCAATATGACTTTCTTGAAACTTCAGGGACCAAACTGTACATATGGCAATGTTCTCTGGTCCAAAAAGATAATATCAGAAGAAGCACAGCCTCTGGCCCGTGGCCCGTGGCCCGGAACACGGACCGGACTGGCGGGCGGCGGCGGCGCGCATGTGGGCTTTCCTCGAACCGAAGCACATCTAGGTCCTCCCTCCTTTAAACACATGGGATACCCCTTGGGGTGCCAAACCCCAAGCCAACCTTGAGACTTATAAACAAAACAATTCTTTCTTCCTCCACCGATGAGGGAGAATTGATCTCAATACCACACTTTTCCATGCTTCAAACACCTCACTTCGTGAACCAATATCCCTTTCATTTCTAAATGAAATTTGACGATCCTTGGCCCTACGGTTATCTACGTACTTAGTAGATTATGCACATGTGAAGAACCAGATTCTCAAACATGCGGAACACTAGTGTTTAAGCCGATAAAGTTGGTCGCATGCAACTCCCGCCAAAGGAAAATTTCCAACAATCCCCTATTGAAAGAGATTTTAGCGCACTCACATGGTGCCTTTTCATTTCCAGCAATATTTCAGCGGATCGGTATTGCATAAGGAGAGGTAGCTTCAGCTTTGAACCTTCTATAGTTAAATATTTCCAGCAATATTTCAGCGGATCAGTGTTTAGTGTAAGTCAAGTCAATAGTACCAATACAACAAATTCCCTTACTCTCTTCTTCGTAATGTTTTGTCCGTTGTGGCCATGGACAACTTCTTGGATTCTTAAGTGCGTTCATTTGAGGCGGCCCATCCTCGCACTTAAATAGGTGGTCTCCTACAAGGTATCCTGTTATACCCCACTTCACAAGTGTTAGGAACCATTAATTAAATGTTTCCCCAAACCTAACCTCAACTGTTGAGGATCATTAAAGGTTTTGAAAACTTAACCTTTACCCATACTGCAGATAGCACTTAATGTCTATAATGGCTTTGGATTTGGTGTTTCTTTACAGAAAACACTATCCGAAGTGCTCATGCTTCCTCTGAAGCGATCAACTGAACCTTTACATCTTAGTTTTCCCATTGAACCAAATTATTGGGATCTCCAGTTAGTAAGGTTGGGTTACCACCGTATTGGTCCTTATACTTTGGGTTTTAAGCCCATTCCCATAGACAGATAAACCATCTGATCCTTGGGTAAGCCCTTTGTCAGCGGGTCGACTATATTATCCTTTGACTTAATGTAATCAATAGATATTATATCAGTGGTGATCAGTTGCCTAACGGTCTTATGCCTCCGTCGAATTACATAACATTACGTGCCCTTCCTAAAGCCGACTGGCTGTCGCAGTGGATCATTACCGAAGGTACGGGTTTGTTCCAACACGGAACATCCTCTAAGAAGTCATGAAGCCACTCAACTTCTTCTCCTGCTTTGTCTAAAGCGATAAACTCCGATTCCATTGTGGATCGGGCGATGCAAGTTTGCTTAGAGGATTTTCAAGACACAGCCTCACCACCAATTGTAAATATATACCCACTAGTGGACTTGGTGTGCTCTATATCAGATATCCAGTTTGCATCATTGTACCCCTCTAGTACAGCTGGATATCTCGAATAGTGTAACCCGAAAGTTAACGTATATTTCAAGTATTGTAATACCCGATTCAACGTCTTCCAGTGATCATCACTCGGATTACAGGTAAACCTAGCCAACGTATTAACTGCATAAGCAATATCAGGTCGGGTGCAGTTACTTATATACATCAAACTACCGATCACCTGTGCATATCGCTCCTGGTATACGGGTGCACTAAGATTTTTATCAAGCTTTTGATTTGTATCCATTGGTGACTTTATCGGTAAACTGTCTAACATCTCAAACTTTCTCAAAACATCCTTGATGTAGTGAGACTGAGATAAGACCAGTCCGTCAGACGCCTTAGAGACTTTTATCTCTAAGATGACATCTGCGATACCCATATCCTTCATGTCGAAGCATTATTTAAACAAGTTCTTAGTCTCTAGGATTACCCTAGGACTGCTTCTTGTAATCAGCATGTCATCTACGTATAGGCATATCATGATGAATGAGTCAGAGTTACCTTTCGTGTAGACACATTTATCACACTCATTAATGGTGAAACCCTTCGATAGTAGAGTACTATCAAATTTTTCGTGCCATTGCTTCGGGGCTTGTTTCAGCCCGTACAGAGATTTGACAAGCCGACAGACTTTCTTTTCTTGTCCTTGAACCACATACCCCTCGGGTTGGTCCATGTAAATTTCTTCTTCCAAATCACTATTTAGGAAGGCTGTCTTGACATCCATTTGATGTATCTTAAGGTCACGCAAGGCTGCGATCGCAATGAATACCCGTATGGATGTCATCCGAGATACCGGGGAGTATGTGTCAAAGTAGTCTAGACCTTCTGTCTGCCGATAGCCCTTGACTACCAACCTGGCCTTGTACTTTTCTATAGACCCATCTGCTTTATATTTCTGTTTGAGTATCCATTTACAACCCAACGGTTTATTTCCCGGAGGAAAATCAACCAACTCTCAAGTATGGTTATGCAGAATGGAGCATATTTCACTCTCAATAGCTTCTTTCCAGAGCGGTGCTTCTGGAGTTGACAACGCCTTAGCAATTATCCTTGGTTAATCATTAACCATATAAGCTACAAAGTCAGGACCGAAGGATTTATCCTTCCTGGCCCTTTTACTTTGCCTTAGATCCATCTCTGGAGCCTCCAAGTTCTGAGAATCTGGAACACTAGATTCCGGATGTTCAGCCACCTCGAGATCCGCTAGATTTGAACCATCTAGATCCGGGCCGTCAACTACTCCAGGTTCTTGAGAGCTTTGTGCATAACTTCGTTTGCGAGAGGTTATGTTTTTTTTCTTTCTATGAAAGGTACCTTCAAAGAATTAAGCATTCCTTGATTTCATGATTGTACCTTGGTGGATATCTGGAATATCTGACTTATGCACTAAGAAGCGATAAGCACTACTGTTATTTGCATATCCGTTGAATATGCAATCTACAGTCTTAGGCCCAATCTTGACCTTCTTTGGCTTGGATACTTCAACCTTTGCCAAACAACCCCACACCTTAAAATATTTGTAGGTGGATTTCTTTCCCTTCCATAATTCATATGGAGTTTTGTCCTTACCCTTATGTGGGACTCTGTTAAGAATCGTATTAGCAGTAAGGAAGACTTATCCCCACATGTTTCGGGGAAGACCGGAATTGATAAGCAAGGCATTCATCATTTCCTTCAATGTGCGGTTCTTACGTTCTGCCACACTGTTGGATTGAGGTAAGTATGGAGCCGTCGTTTGATGAACAATGCCTTCTTGGGCACAGTATTCCTTAAATGGCGCTACGTATTCTTCCCCTCTATCGCTACGAATGGATTTAATCCGCAGGCTTAGTTGGTTCTCAACTTCTGCTTTGTAACGTCGGAACACTTCAAAGGCTTCATCCTTACTTTTCAACAAGTAAAGGTAACAATACCTTGTGCTATCATCAATGAATGTCACAAAGTACTTGTTCCCCCCTCTAGTTTGTACGAACTTCAAATCACATATATTTGTGTGAATAAGTTCTAGAGGAGCGGTATTCCTTTCGACGAATCGAAATGGAAGTTTGGTGAGTTTCGCCTCTACGGATATCTCACACTTATGTTGAGTGTTTACGTCGACAGATGGCAACAACTTCATCTTTACCAGCCTTTGGATAGACTTGTAGTTAACATGTCCTAATCTATGATGCCATAAATTAGAAGACTCAAGCAAATAAGAAGAAGGTTCAACTTTATTACTTGGACGCATTACAGATATGGCATTCACTTTGAAGAGGCCTTCACAGACGAAGCCTCTCCCCACAAATGTGCCATTCTGAGTGAGTACAAATTTATTGGGTTCAAACACTAGCCTAAAACCAGCATTAACCAATAAAGGTCCTGAAATTAAATTTCTTCTAATCTCAGGGACGTGCATCACTTCCTTCAGAGTGAGCTCCTTTCCGGAAGTCATCTTCAGGACCGCCTTTCCTACCCTCAGCACGTTAGAGGAAGCGTTGTTGCCCATGAACAGCTTCTTATCGGTGACCGGTGTGTACGTGGAGAATGCATCTCTATTGGAACAGATGTGTCTGGTAGCACCTGTGTCCATCCACCACTGCATCGGATTCTCAACCAGGTTTGCTTCTAGCACCACTGCCGAGAATTTCTCAATCATGTCATCCAGAAGCGTGTCCTTGACGACGTTAGCATGCGCCTTGCCTTTAGACTTGGCTTTCTGTTGTTGCTCAGTCTTGAGCTTGCGACATTCCTTAATCCTATGACCAGGTTTCCCACAGTGGTAACAGTTACCTCTGAACATCTCCGCTGCGTGGGCCTTGCCGTCTTTCTGGAACTTCCGCTTCTTGCTTGGGTTCCCTTTGGCCTCAGCCAGATTTGCCTTTGCCTCAGCAGGTTGTCTACCCATAGGCAAGGTCTTCTTATTATCTTCCTGGATTTGGAGTTTGTTAATAAGCTCTTCAAAGGTCATCTCTTTTGTCTTGAGTTTTAAGTAACTCATAAACTCATTCCACGAAGGAGGTAACTTTTCAATCAGCGATGCAACCAAAAATTGCTCATTTGGTTTCATTCCTTCCAAATCCAGGTGATGTATAATCATTTGGAATTCCTGGACTTTGGACATCACTGTCTTGCTATCCACCATTTGGAATTTTAGAAATTTCTCAACGATAAACTTCTTAGTACCCGCATCTTGTGTGTTGTACTTCTTTTGCAGTTTTTCCCACACCTCTTTGGCAGTGCCAACGATGCAATAGACCTTGTAGAGAGGGTCTGCCAAGCAGTTCAGTATGTAATTCTTACACATGAAATCGCTATGATTCCATGCATCAAGAACCATCTTCATGTCGTTAACGACATGGATACCAAGGCCCCTTTCAGCCGTTTCAGTAGGCGAAGAGTCCATTTCATCTCCAGCTCGTGGAGGATCTACCGTTAGGAACTCGGCCATGCCCATAACAGTTAAGTAGAACAACATCTTTTGCTGCCATCTCTTAAAGTCTGAGCCCATGAATTTTTCAGGGCGATCATGGTGGGAGGCAGAAGGTGGACCAGCAACAGTCGGGAAGGCAGCGGAGTTGCTGCCTTAAATAGTAGCGGCATCAGCAGTGAAGGCAACAGAATTGCTGCCTTGGACAGTAGCGGCAGTAGCCGGGAAGGCAGGATTGTTGCCTTGAGAGGCAGCAGCAGCAGAATTAGAATCAGTCATGTTTCCGGCCATGTTGTAGCAGTTACAGTAAGCAAATTATTTTCTTAAACTTGTTGGTTACAAAGATGCAGGAAACGGAAATTACAAGTAACTGCTAAGTATTACAAGAACTAAAATTACAGTTGAACAATAAACTGAATTACAATGAACAATAAACTGGAACTGTTTTTGGTATGCTGAGTCGAGTGTTTGCACTCTGTCTTTAAGACAATATTGTCCCGTATGTATCCTTTCTACGTCCTGGACAATTGTCTCCCAAGATAAAACAGCAAATGAGCAAAGGAAACTCAAGTGCTACCGTGAAGAATTTTGAGTAATGAAATGATGCTGGAAGGTTGTAGGAAGACCGTTTCTGTTTGTGTGTTAAGTGTAGCTCAACAATGGTGACAAAGGGTCCTTCATATAGTTGAAGGAGAGGCTCATGAACTGCCCACATAAGTGTCATTACTGGCCAAGTAATGACAATTATGGAGGTAGTAATTCACCAAAATAAATGGTGAATTTGATGTGCAACGGATGACATTTAGGAAGAGTAATTCAGCCAAAATAAATGGTTGAATTGAGTGCTGGTTGACGTTCTGTTCCTCTGTCCAATCAGACTTTCTTGAAACTTCAGGGACCAAACTGTACATATGGCAATGTTCTCTGGTCCAAAAAGATAATATCAGAAGAAGCACAGCCCGTGGCCCGTGGCCTGGAACCCGGACCGGACGGGCGGGCGGCGGCGGCGCGCGTGTGGGCTTTCCTTGAACCGAAGCACATCTAGGTCCTCCCTCCTTTAAACACATGGGATACCCCTTGGGGTCCCAAACCCCAAGCCAACCTTGAGACTTATAAACAAAACAATTCTTTCTTCCTCCATCGATGAGGGAGAATTGATCTCAACACCACACTTTTCCATGCTTCAAACACCTCACTTCGTGAACCAATATCTCTTTCATTTCTCAATGAAATTTGACGATCCTTGGCCCTACGGTTATCTACGTACTTAGTAGATTATGCACGTGTGAAGAACCGGATTCTCCAACATGCGGAACACTAGTGTTTAAGCCGTTAAAGCTGGTCGAACGCAACTCTCGCCAAAGGCAAATTTCCAACATACACGACTATATATTAAGTGACGTATTGATCTTATTGTCACTATTAATTGAGATTCAGTCATTTATTGTCTGATTCTTAAAATAAATGCTTCAACATATAGTTTCTTTAACCATTGTGCATTTGCATATTTATTCATAAGAAATGCAGAGTCATTAATTGTAGAGTATATACCTAAAAGCGTTAGATCTCCAAAAAAAAGAATCTTATTTATGCAGAAAATCGCAATCAAAATTTGATTAACTAAATGAGTAACGTGGGATGAGTATATATACTCACGTAGGAGTAGTTTTTTAAATCTTTTTTCTTGATTCTTTGGAACCTTAAAGGGCTCGCACCTTTTGGTATAGGCTAAGGCTAAATTAATACTATCCTTAAGAAAAGTGTAAAGACTATAAACATTTTATAAATTAATTCTGAATCTCTTATTCTGATTCTCCTGCATGGAAAAGAAGATACGTATTTCCTTCAGTTATTTGTTTAATAAAGGGCCAGGTTTTTATGATTATACTCTGATAAAAAGATAAAATACTCATCACGTTTGTTCATTTTAATTTAGAGGTAGTTCAGGTTTGTTTTCCCTAATAATATCATTTCTGAAAATTAATTAGAGGACAATTAATTAAAAAGTACTGAAGTTGAATGATTCCTACCTTATTAATTTAATTAATTAACTCCTTGCTAATGCCAGAAGATTCTGAACTTTATGTAGGGTCAGTCTTATTATCAGCATTTGACATTGGGCAAAAATCAAGGTCAAATGATTGTGTATATTGTAGTTCTATTCTAATGGAATACTGATGAAGCTTCTTCAGGTTATATAGGCATTTAGCACCTTTTCCCTTTTTAATTTATTATTACTTTTTTTCAATTTATGTGTCGTAATTACTTTTCTTTTTACTCCCATTTAAAAATAATGTGAATTTTTATATTTAGGGCATCTTTGACTCCAACATCCCACACTACTAGAAAATCACTATTTTCCACCGAAAAATGTTCAATGACTATTTCTACTGAATGTCGGTGAGAAAAACTTAAATAGGTAGTGTGAATACACGAAAAAATTAGAAAGTATCCCTTTCAATGGAAACTTGTTTTCCACCATGCATTTTCAGTGATTTTTCAATGAGCTGATTCGGTGGAAATGATGTGGAAAAATCATGTTTTATAGCACAAATTTCCCACCAAATATCAGTGGAAAACCTTTTATTTCTAATAGTGACATGACATGTCTTAAATCATAAAATTTAAGGACATTATGTACATTTTAATTTTACAGCGATGAAATTCAAAAATTTCACTCACTTAATTTCTTTAATTCTATGCTCAAGTAAACTAAAACACATAAAATAAAATCGAAGGAGTACCTTATTCCGAGAACTTTTTTTGCTTCTTTTTGGAGAACAAAAATTTAGAAAAGAAAATGAAGAATCTCCTCTCTTTTTTTTGGTCTGGTAGATAGGGAAAATCCATTTGGGTAACCAAGCAGAATAAATAATAAAGCTAAAAATCACATTAGATGGTGGAAATCATTAAAACGAACTTGAGGTAGGAACGCATTTGGATTTCAATTTAAATAGAAAAATAGTTTCTTTTTAAGCTCAAGTCTTGAATTAAAAAGAGAAGGAAACTAATGGACTAAATTATTAATAGAAATGATAAAAGTTACCAACTAATGTTATTAATTAATTTAGTTATGTAAATATTCTTTACACAGTCAATTAGTAAAACTTATAAAAGTTAAAAACTGTAAGATAAAATAATTTCTCTTAGAGATTCCTTTCATTATTCACAATATATATAGTTGTACAAAGGTTGATTCCTAATACAGTATGAATCCTAACTTACCTTAAATGGTTGATTCCTAATACAATTAGAATTCTAAGTTACCTTAAATATACATCTATCATAATTACAAAATATACGGTGAATATTCGGAGAATATTCGCTAATACTCCCTCTCAGACGGAGCGGGAGGAGGCCGAACGCTAAGGCTGGATCGGAAGTCGGTAAAGAGCTGTCGTGGTAGTCCCTTTGTGAAAATGTCTGCATACTGATAAGAGGAAGCCACATGTAAAATTTTGACCTGACCACGGGCAACCTTCTCTCGCACAAAGTAGATATCCATCTCAATATGCTTAGTCCGCTGATGTTTGACCGGATTATGAGACATATAGATAGCAGATATGTTGTCACAATAGACTATAGACGTCTTGCGTAATGGACACTGGAGCTCCAAAAGAAGATTTCTGAGCCAACAGATCTCAGCAACGATATTAGCAACTCCGCGATATTCTGCTTTAGCACTCGAACGGGATAGTGTGGCCTGCCGCTTGGCGGACCATGAGATAAGATTATCCCCAAGAAATACACAGTACCCTGAGGTGAAGCGACGTGTGTCGGGGCATCCTGCCCAATCTGCATCCGTGTAGGCGAGCAACTTGGTTGGGGCAGAGGGGTATAGATGTAATCCAAAGTCTAGTGTGCCCTTAACGTATATGATAATACGTTTGAGGGCTACAAAATGGGACTCTCGGGGGTCGTGCATAAACAGACACACCTGCTGAACTGCATATGCTATATCAGGTCTAGTGAATGTAAGATACTGAAGAGCACCTGCAAGACTCCGATATAGAGTGGGATCAGAAACTGGCGCACCGTCATTGTCACTAAGCTTGGATTTTGAGTCCACCGGAGTTGGCATAATTTTACAATTTGTCATCTTGGTCCTATACACTATCTCTTCTGCATACTTACGCTGATACAGGAACATAGTGGATGCAGATCTGGTCACTGATATACCCAAAAAATAACTCAGCTTGCCCAAGTCAGTCAGCAAATTCAGTTTTGAGTACGGCAGTGATTTCATTCTTCAAACCGTCAGATGAGGCCGTAAGAACAATGTCATCGACATATAATAGCAAATATGCAGTGCTGCTACCTCGGTGAAAAGTGAAGAGAGAGTTATCACACCTGCTACATATAAAATCAATCTGCAGAAGATACTTGGCAAAAACGATCATACCAAGTGTGGGGTGCCTGTTTCAATCCATATAATGACTTCTTGAGACTACATACAAACTGCGGAACTGTCGGATGAACAAAGCC
Organism: Anisodus acutangulus; assembly: GCA_029783415.1. NCBI lineage: Eukaryota > Viridiplantae > Streptophyta > Magnoliopsida > Solanales > Solanaceae > Anisodus > Anisodus acutangulus. Next base: position 38,890,127 of record CM056497.1, on the reverse strand, counting down.
AGGAGGCTGATGCATGTACACAGTTTCTTTCAAATCCCCATGAAGAAATGCATTCTTGACATCAAGTTGATGAATTGGCCAATGCATGCCCATAGCTATACTGAGAACAGTCCGAATAGTGGCCGGTTTAACAATCGGACTGAAGGTCTCACCACAATCAATACCCTCCTGCTGATTAGTGCCATTGGCAACTAGTCTTTCCTTATACCTCTCTAAGTCACCACTGTATCTGAACTTGTGACGAAATAGCCACATACACCGGATAACATTCACACTGTCTGGTCTAGGTACCAAATCCCAAGTGTCCTGCTTGGTTAAAGCGTTAAACTCCTTGCACATGGCCGCATTTCAATTAGGGTCCAGTTTGGTTAGTTTTGGATTTTTTTGGAATGGGTGATAAGGTTTATGTGGAGAGTTTGAAGTGAACCTTGGGTTTGAAGATCCCGTGTTGTGCACGAGTCTCCATGCGATGGGTAGGCAGCAGTGGTATGTCTGGACTGGGAGTTTGTGACGGCATAGGTGCTGATTCTAAAGGCAGTAGCATCTGCAGGTCGATAGGGGGCTGTGGACTGTCTATTTCTGGAGGGGTGGTGAGTGGTCTCGGGTCGATGGTTGGTCGAGTAGTGAAGGGTTCGATCGAGACAGAGGGGGTGTGATGATGCCGGACAGTGAGGGTGGCGTAGCTGCTGGAGCAGTCCGCGACTGAACTAGAAACTGCCGGAGATACATCGAATGGATTAGAGGAGACGAATGAGACTTATCTAAAATGTGTAATCTGTGGTTTGGAATTTTTGAAGGTTGAAAAAAGGATAGTTCTTCTCGTCGAATGTGACGTGACGTGAGATGATGACCTTACGAGTAGTTATGTCATATCACAAGTAACCCCGATGATTTGTGGAGAAATCGACGAATACACATGGTGTAGTGCGTGGGGCTAGTTTGTGAGGTGCAGTGGAGGCCATGTTGGGGTAGCATAGGCAACCGAAGATGCGTATTTGGTCATAAGAAGGGAACCTACGGTATAAGATTTCGGTTGGGGTTTTGTTTTGGAGAGTACTGGTTGGTAAAATGTTAAGGAGGTATTCTACCATTTTGATAGCGTATACCCAGAATGATGGTGGAAAACTGGCATGAAAGAGAAGGGTACGTACCATGTTATTAATGGTTCGGATGATTCTTTCAGCTTTGCAATTTTGAGAGGAAGTGTAGGGACAGGAAAAATGGAAAATCATGCCTTGTTTAAAGCAGAAATTGTGAAATGTCGGATTATTAAATTCACGTCCATTATCACATTGAAAAGATTTCATAGATTTTTCAAACTGTATTTTAATGAATTTTTGAAATTCAAGAAATTTGGCAAACACTTCAGATTTGAATTTTAGAGGGTAAATCCAGACAAAGTGTGAAAAATCATCTAAAAACACTAGATAAAATTTGTGACCTAAAGAACTAACAACCGGAGATGTCCATAAATCAGCATGAACAATATCAAATGGAGAAAAAGTAACATTGTTTGATGACATAAATGGAAGACGAGTCTGCTTGCCTAGTGGGCAAGAAAAATAGTGTTGGGCAATTTTCTCATTATTACATTGAATATTCTTAGAAGTCCTAAGAAAAGTAAAAACAGGGTCCCCGGGGTGTCCGAGTCTGTTGTGCCAAGTTGAGGGAGAGATCGCCGCAAGGGATATAGGTGTTTGCGGTCTGACAGCGGAAGATTGAGTAAATGGGTAGAGGTCTCCCACACTATTGCAGCGTGTAAGAATTTTCCCCGTATTGAGTTCCTTCACAGAAAAACCAAAAGGGTCAAATTTGACAGACACAGAATTATTGCTAGTGAATTTTCTAATAGAGATTAAGTTTTTAATGATGTTAGGGGTGTATAGGACGTGGTTTAGGGAGAAAGGCGGGTGTGGATATTTGGTGTGTGTGTTACCGTAACCTTAAATTGGAATGCGATGACCATTGCCGACAGTAATAAATTGAGGACACTTTAACCGACGTAGTTGAGATAGGTTACCTGACGACCGGGTGAGGTGAGATGTGGCTCCGGTGTCTATGTACCAATTTTCGTCGGGCTGTTGAAGGTTCACGGTGTTGTAGGCCTTGTCCAAATCAGTGAGGGCCAGGCTGCTGGGCTGCTGCTTCTTCTTTGGACCCGATATCAGTGGGCTGCTGGTGGCTAAAGAAAGGGCCCGAATGGGACGATCGACTATGCATTTCTTTGGAACTAAGCACTTCTGATCGGGTATGGGCATGCAGGTGAGGCCCAGTTCTGCTGGTTGGGCCATGCTGGCTACTGTCCAGCCCACTAGAAAACTGCAGGATTTGGGCCTGGCTGTTGTCCAGCCCACTGGTTACGTTGGCCCTTGCCGCTGTTGTTGCGACCTCTGCCGCGACGACCTCCACCGCTGGACTGCTGCTGTTGGTGGTCATGCGGTGGTGGCGGGGTGGTGTTGGTCGCCGATGGTGCCATCCCGTCAATGGCTAACGCCTTTTGATTATGTTCCTCTTGTTTAGCACGTCGGGTTTCTTCCAACAATAGTTGTGACCGTGCCTTGGTGAAACTTGGTAGTGGGTCGGCATGTTGAGTCATTGTTGCAAGAGTATCGTATTCACCTTTCGGTAAACCCGCAACTAATTGGAGTACCATCTTGGTTTCAGAAACAGATGTCCCGACGTTGGAAAGTTGGTCGGCTATGAGTTTTAGTTGTTTGCAATATTTGGGCATGTTGTTGAAATTCTCGAGGCGCGTATTGTTGAATTGCTCCTCCAAATACACGGCCCGAGTATTTTTGTTGTCCTGAAAAATTTCTTCCAACCGTACCCAAAGGTCACGTGCCGTGGCACCTGTTTTCATGATAGTACACAACAAGTCTTTTGAGATGGTGCCGTATATCCACTGTTTGACGATGGCGTCAAGGCGACGCCATGTTGATTCGGCAATATCGGTGGAACGAGGAACGGAGTCATCAATATGGTCGAGCACGTTGTACGCACATGCATGAATATAGAATAGTTCTGTCCACATGGAATATTGACAGTCTTCCTTGTCAAGAATAATAGGGATAGAGTTTTTTATGTTTGTAACGGCGAAAGCCGGGTGAAAAGAAGACGATGATCGTTGAGAGGGGTTGTCAAAAGTGCTAGGGGAGGAACCGGAATTTGTGGGGGAAGACATGGTGGCAATTGTTGCCGCCGGTCGAGATTTAGGGAAAAAAGGGGGGGGGGGGGTTCGGCCGAAAGGTTTATTTGGAGAGGAGAGTAGGGTTTAGGCTCTTGATACCATGTAAGATAGAATAATTTCCCTTAGGAATTTCTTTCATTATTCACAATATATATAGTTGTACAAAGGTTGATTCCTAATACAGTACGAATCCTAACTTACCTTAAATGGTTGATTCCTAATACAATTAGAATCCTAAATTACCTTAAGTATACATCTATCATAATTACAAAATATTTGGCGAATATTCGGAGAATATTCGCTAATAAAAACCAAGATTCATTATTTTCTAGGTGTCGTCCTTAATTTAACGTCATAATGGTCTCCCACTAACACCATACATCATTCCCTTATATTCAATTTCATAAATTCATTGATAGCATAAAATAATTTTTGCATTACTATAGATCACCTAAATAACAAATGTAACCGTCTATAAAAAATTAAAATTTCTAACCTGAAATACAGTACAACTTGTTACTACAAGTTTAAGTACATGAACAGTATACAAACTCTTTACAATCAATACATATAAGTTAGGAAATTATATTATTTAGCTAGATTAAAATTTTAGTTTTATATATATATGCTATATGTTGACTTTCTTTATTTTCTGTGTGTATCTATATTTTTATATTTGATACTCTTTAGTGAAATTTCTAACTCCGTCAATAACTATATACTATAAAAAGTTATGCATTTTTGGGAAGAACCCGAGCAGAAATATCTAAGTTAGACATGAACAAGTTGAAAACCTTTATCAAAGTGAGGAAAAGAAGATCTTAAAGCGGTTGACCAATATTGGCATATATATATATATATATATATATATATATATATATATTATGCTTAGCTTAATTAATTAGTTGATGGTGCAAGTTGCATACATATATATTTGCACAATTGGCTAATGGCTTCGACCACTCACCTAATTATAATGCGTCTCCCATGTGTCCCATGCTCCCCTGTCTCTGTTTCTGTTTCTGTTTCTTTTAAGATACACTAAACTCCTCTGTACCTGAAAAAACAAACACATCCAGTCTTATCCAAGGATATATGCTTTTCGCATCATATTCCTTTAACAGTATTTGCGGCTTCCTCTTTACACACTTATATTCAATTCAATCTACTAATTTGAGTTTAAATTGATTCAGATTTTCTTGTATGGGAGCAATCGTTAATAAAAAGAATATTTTTGAGCTATTTGGATAGTTAAAGGATATTTTTGAGCCAAAAATGTAATGGTGAAGACATTTTAAAAAAAAACGTAATAAAAGGTAAAATTGATTTATTTTAAATAACTTAATGTTATTTTTAACCCTTTTTACTTTGCCGCTCATTGCTCAACCCTGACATGAATAATTCATTGAAATTGAAACATTAGTGGTTTGTATTTTTCTATAATGGCATGGCCTACGTCTGATGAAATATGACAAGGGTATTGAGACTTCGAAAATTTCAATTCCACAGAGCACTCACATTTTACATACATAGCCAGCTCTGACTATGTGATACCGCAACAATTAAAAATTAGCAAAGAACAAGGGCATATCTTTATATATGTCAATTCTCAGTGGTGAAACTTGCAATTTTACTCCGTCTTACAATAATCTTTTACCTATATATTCAATATAATTTTTCAATAAAGGTGTTCTATTTGTCATCCTTTCTGTCTATGCAGCCCCGCCGCTGCCAAGGAAGGAACCGTAGCATCCCATTTCACGAATGTTCAATATTACTATAAACCCAAGTTTTTCTCATTCTCATATAAGCAGGTTTTTAATTTTACACTCAAAATTGAATATTCGTCAATTCTAAAATGTCAACTAATATTTGTGGAAGATAGTGATGAATTTTTTTTTTATCTTCACCTGATCAGTGCAAACTGTACGGATGCAACAACAAGGGTGTTAATTAGTTTTAACTGAACAATTATAATAATATACACCATATAACTTAAATAATCTTAGAGTGCTTTGTATTAGAGAATATTATAAAATATTCCCCATGTATTTTGTAATTATTAGTGTTGTATAACTAGGGTAGATATAGGATCTTTATTGTATTAGGATTTCACATTGTACACACTATATATATTTGTATTAATGAGAAAGACTCCTCAATGGAGATTAATACAATCTTACATGGAATCAACAGACAAACCCTAAAAACACCTAAACTTATTTTTTCTTCTTCTCGCAACACCTGGCCAACGGTGTTTGCTCAAACTCTACTATTTTTCTTCGGTTCCTTGCTCTCCTGTCACCAAAATTCAACCACTATAATGACTCCCAATACTTCCCCAGTCGTCATACAAACCCACCACCACCGCTTCCGCTCCGTCCTTCCATCCGGCTTTCGCCGTCACAAACGTCAAGAACTTCATCCCTTTGGTTCTTGATAAGGAAGACAGCCAATATTATTCATGGGTGGAACTCTTTCGCATTCATGCATGTGCCTATAATGTGGTTGATCACATAGATGACTCCTTCCCTCGCCCTCCTGAGGTTGATGACACGACAATGTGCCGTCTTGACGCCATTGTCAAACAATAGATTTATACCACCATCTCTACGAATTTGCTTCACACAATTATGAAAATCAATGCCTCGGCAAGTGAATATGGACAAGGTTGGAGGATATTTTTCAGGAAAACAAGCACACTCGTGCAGTATACTTGGAGGAACAATTCAATAATACACGTCTTGAAAAATTTTCCAGTATGTCAGAATATTGCAAACAATTGAAGCTTGTCGCTGATCAATTATCCAATGTGGGGACGCCAATTTCTGAAACGAAAATGGTTCTCCAACTTGTTGTTGGTTTACCGAAAGGTGAATATGACATTCTCACAACCATGATACAATAAGTTGATCCCTTACCCAGCTTCAATAAGGCTCGGTCCCAATTATTGTTGTGTAACACTCGGGTAACGGTTGAACACATAAACGTAGGCAAGTGGACCGGACTCCGGTAAGTTATGTTGCACTCACGCATGCTAATAAGGAAATTAGTATATGAAAGCATGTGATCCTGAAATAATTTTGGACTTAACAAATGTGACGACGGGGATTAATAATAATAATTGTATATCCCCAAAGAGGTTATGGACTAGTGTCATATTACAAGAATTATGACATTTAGTATAAGAAAGTTTAATAAGTCGTCAGGATTTCAGTAAATTAGGATAAAAAATTTAAGTGTGTGGATAATTAATTAATTGTGGGATTAATTATTTATAATTGGGGACAATATATAGTGGGACATTACGTGTAGCCTTATAACACATTGTCTCAATGACTAAGCCTCATAAACGAACGATGGCAGCTTCTGAGCTTCATAAGTCTCCAAGCACTCATCTCTTCTCCATTAATAGAGACATTCATCTCTCAGAGCTTCCATAGAAATCTTTCCCTTGAGAAATAATTGTCACACTTCAATTAGAAGGAACAAATTCCCACTGGTGAGCTCTCTGAAATTCTCGATCAAATTGGGGATTTTTCTGTAAGCTTTCGCATAATCAAGGAAGGAGAGATTCATGGCATTTTGGGCACTAAAATCCAAAAAAAATGAAACCTTGAAGCAAGGTTGAAGGCTCAGAAACCAACCCGAGACTTTGAGTCTTGGCAAAGCTCGAGCAAGTCGATTTCAGTACTTCTGGTTCTGTCTGTCGGAATCCGGTACGGGTTAAAGGCTTTCCGATGAGTTTCGTTGCTACTTTTAATTGAGATAATCACTTATAAAGATTACAAGGATCCACAGAACTTAGATAATTTCGGTGGCATAATTCTATGTGTGAAACATAACCATCGTGTTGCTATATAAATTACTTTACTCTTAGTAGTTAGGGATGATCAAGTCATCGACTCCTATGTTGAAAGAATATCCAAGTATGTTTCTAAGACCTTGATAAGGCACACCGGAAGAGATGTTGATGTTCCCACTGTTAACCAAAGGTGTAAGGGATATTATGTCACTACGGATGTTTTATTATTATTCATGCATTTCATTTGCATTGCATTCATATGTTACCCTGGACCACTTGTGCTATGCACATTACTATATGGTAAATATTATATATATATATGTATGGGAATTGGGGAAAGGGGAAAAGGCGTTATATACGCACACCATCTACAGCTGGTACAGACTATCATAAAAGAGCCCGAAGAGGCCAATATAATGTGATGCCCTTGTGTGGCGATATAACCTGATGCCCATAGAGGCGGTTATGTGAGGATTCATGTGTGGACATTAGTATACCGCATTTGCATTGTGCGTACATTCATTAATCATTAAATGGTATGATGCCCACAGAGGTTGTTATGGTAAGGAAGATGCCCGAAGAGACTGATGTATATGTATACTGCATCATGCATAACATTTAGGCGTGTGTATTAGGGCCCTCAGAGGCATTTACTGATGTTCAGTTGTTTCTATTTCAGACTATGATATATCTCTGCTATGTTATTTCTTATGCCTGACATACTCAGTACATCAGTCGTACTGACGTCCCTTTTGTTGGGGGACGCTGCATTTTATGCCCGCAGGTTCATATTGAAAAAGTGACGGTTCGCATTAGTAGGTTGCTGGCTCAACTGGTATTTGGAGCACTCTATTCATTTCGGAGTTGCGATTCGGTCGTGGTATGTATACTCTTTAGAGGCTGTAGATAAGTGTCTTGTGGTTAGTTGTAACGCATGGCCTTGGCAGCCTTGGTGTATAAATGGATGAGTTGGGGCTTTGGGTTGAAACTTTATATAATCTATCACGGCCCAATCCGTGTTTGAATATGATTAAGGGTGGAGTGTATGAAAATTGGATTTCTGATTAAGATTTTCTATAATCTTTTTCGGCTTAGTCCGTATTCAATTGTGATTAGAAGTTGATTATACGATTAGCGGTACCCGGTGGGTGGGGTCCGGGTGCCCATCGCGGCCCTACGATTTGGGTTGTGACATGTTGGACGAAACCCGACGTGCCAAACAGGACGAACACAATCAAAAGACATTGGTTATTGAAAATCTGGCAGCTACCGCCGCCCCCACCACCCCACAACCACCACTGGACAACCAACAACTGCGAGGCAGCTGTGGTGGTGGCAAAGGCGGCAGAGGCCGCGATAACGGAAAATGTGGCAAAGGTCGAGGCCATGGAGGCCAACAACCGCAGCCCAATACCTTCAGTAATTGGACCGGACAAGGCCAGTGGACCAACCATCTCGACTGGGCCAATTATCCTTCACAACAGGCAGCCCATTATCCATTCCAGCAACAGGGCATTTTCAGCCATGTTCCAGGAAGTTGTCCGATATAGGTTCAGCCTCATCAGGCCCATATCGTGCAGGCCCAACATCCGCAGCCCTTCAACGATCTAGCCCCCACTGATTTGGGCCAGACCTTCAGCAGTTTGAATTTATAATATCCTGATAAAAATTGGTACATAGATACGGGAGCCACATCTCACCTCACCCGCTCTTCAGGTAATCTCTCCGAGTTGTTTCGTTGAAAGTATCCTCAATTTATTACGGTTGGTAATGGTCACCGCATTCTAATTCATGGTTATGGTACCACCTACACCGAACCACCTCACCAATCTTTCTCCCTAAATAACATCATATATGCCCCCAACATCATTAAAATTTTAATATATGTTAGGAAATTTACTCGAAACAATTATGTATCTGTTGAGTTTGACCCCTTTGGTTTTTCTGTGAAGGATCTACATACGGGGACACCTCTTACGAGATGCAATAGTGTGGGGACATCTATCCATTCTCATCCACCTCCGCTGCCTGATCCCGCTCACACAACTCTCTTGCTGCTATCTCCCCGTTAACTTGGCATAATAGACTTGGACACACAGGAGTTCCTGTTTTTAATTTTCTTAGAAGCAATAATTTTATTAAATATAATAATGGGAAACTTGTCGGACGTTGTTTTTCTTGCCCGTTAGGCAAACATGTTCGCCTTCCTTTTCAGTCATTTTCAACTGTTATGTTTTTGTCATATTATTCATGCTGATTTATGGACATTTCCCATAACTAGCTCACTGGGTCATAAGTATTATCTAGTATTATCAGATGATTTCTTTCACTTTATTTGGATTTGCCCGCTAAAATTCAAGTCTGAAGTTTTTTCCAAGTTTCTTGAGTTTCGTACCTTTATTAAAACACAATTGGAAATAGCTATCAAATCCTTCCGATGTGATAATGGTCGTGAATTTAATAATTCTGCGTTTCACAAATTTTGCAAAAATAATGGCATGGTTTTTCGGTTTTCGTGTCTCCACACCTCCTCCCAAAATGCAAAGCTGAACGAATCATGCACAGTATAAATAACATGGTTCCTACTCTCCTTTTTCATGCTTTTCTCACTCCTTCCTTTTGGGTCTATGCAGTCAAAATGGTAGAATACATTCTTAATATTTTTTACCTACTAGTACTCTTCATAACATGACCCCAACTGAAATTTTATACCGTCGGATCCCCTCCTATGATCACCTTCGGATCTTCGGTTGCCTTTGCTACCAAAATCTTGCCTCCATTGTCCCTCACAAATTAGCACCCTGAACCACTTTGTGTGTCTTCGTAGGTTTCCCGTCTAATCATAGGGGCTATCTGTGTTATGACTTGTCTACTCATTAAATCCATGTCTCTCGTCACGTCACGTCACGTCATGTTTGACGAAACAATTCTCCCTTTTGCCAATATCCAAAAGTTTCAAAACACTGACTATACTTTTCTAGACAAGCCCGTCATACTCACCGAACTCTGTCGTACCACCACCACAGTTCCCCAGTCACCATTACCGTCATTGCCACCCATCACTGCCACTACCGACAATCTGTCCGTCCAGTCTCGCTCTCCGTCGATTGCCACTGCCACATCCGGCAATCAGCCTGCTTCATCTCAAACTCATATAGTCATCACATTTCCCATCCAACGGAAACCTTCACCGACGACCCCAGTGTCACCGTCACCTGCCACCGTCATTCCAGTCAACCAGACCAGTCTCATCATTGTACCGGTCCCCCCCACCTAGTACGCCAACACTGATCGCCCTAGTGACACCCTACCCAACCACTCCCCATCGTCGGATCCCGCATCCCGTAACCCTAACCCACCAGATCGGACCAGACCCCCGACCTAACACAACCCATCTCGGTCACCCGACACCACCAGTCCCTTACCACACACCGTCGACTAACCACAACACCTACCCGACACCGTCACTGCCTCCCATACGTCTGACCCATCACCCCACCAAAATACCCAACCTACCACTGCCCCCACGCACCGTATAGAAACTCGTGCCCAACACGAGATTTTCAAACCCAAAGTCTATTTTAACCTATCCACCCAAATCATATCCCCAATTTCCAAAAACCCAAAATTAGACAAACTTGACCCTAATTGGAATGCGGCCATGCGTGTGGACTTTAATGCTTTAACGAAATAGCACACTTGGGATTTGGTTCCTAGACCGGAAGGGGTGAATGTGATCTGATACATGTGGTTGTTTCATCACAAATACCGAGATAGTGGTGACCTAGAGAGATATAAGGCGAGACTTATGGACAATGGTACAAATCAGCATGAGGGTATTGACTGTGGTGAGACGTTCAGTCCGATTGTTAAACCAGCTACCATTCGCATAATTTTGAGCATTGCTATGGGTAAGCATTGGCCAATTCATCAACTTGATGTGAAGAATGTTTTTTTACATGGGGACTTAAAAAATTGTTTACATGCACCAGCCGCCAGACTTTGTCTATCCGGAGGCCCCTCATTATGTATGCCATCTTCGTAAGTCACTCTATGATTTGAAATAAGCCCCTAGAGCGTGGTATGAATGTTTTTCTAATTACATTATGCGGATTGGGTTTCTATGCACCAAGTGTGATACTTCTCTCTTTATTTTTCATCGAGGTAGTAACATTGCTTATTTATTCTTTTATGTGGATGATGTTGTTCTTACTGCCTCATCCGATGTATTAAAAAATGAGATCATTGTACTACTTAAAATCGAATTTGATGTGACTGACTTGGGGAAGTTGAGTTACTTCTTGTGGATATCAGTAACTAGATCTGCAGATACTATGTTTCTATGTCAGCGTAAGTATGCAGAGGAAATTGTGTACAGGGCTAAAATGACGAACTGCAAGATCATGCCCACTCCAGTTGACTCTAAATCAAAGCTCAATGTTGTTGATGGTGATCAAGTCTCCGATCCTACTCTTTATAGGAGCCTTGCAGGTGCACTTCAGTATCTTACTTTCACCAGATCTGATCTTGCTTATGTTGTTCAGCATGTATGTTTGTTATTGCATGCTCCAATGAGCCTTATTTTACTGCTCTTAAACGTATCATTCGATATATTAAGGGCACACTATTATGTATTGCATATATACTCATCTGCACCGACCAGGTTGTTATCATACACGGATGCAGATTGGACAGGTTGTCCAGACACGCAACGCTCTACCTCTGGCTATTGTGTGTTCTTGGGGGATAATCTTATTTCATGGTCTGCCAAGAGGCAATCCACCCTGTCCCGTTCGAGTGCAGAAGCAGAGTACAGAGGCGTTGCAAATGTTGTTGTTGAGATCTGTTGGCTTCGAAACCTTCTTTTGGAGCTCCAGTGTCCCTTGCGTAAGGTTTCTATGGTTTACTGTGATAACATATCCGCGATATATTTATCTCACAATCTGATTCAGCATCAGCGAACCAAGCACATTGAGATGGATATACATTTTGTTCGTGAGAAGGTTGCTATCGGTCATGTTAAGGTGTTGCATGTGCCTTCTTCGTATCAGTATGCGGATATCTTCACAAAGGGACTTCCTAGACAACTATTCCTCGACTTCAGATCCAGTCTTAGTGTCCGGTCTGCCCCCACTCCGACTGAGGGGGTGTATTAACGAATATTATAAAATATTCCCCATATATTTTATAATTATTAGTGTTGTATTGTATAATTGTAGTAGATATATGATCCTTATTGTATTAGGATTTCACATTGTACACCATATATATTTGTATTAATGAGAAAAACTCTCCGAAGAAGATTAATACAATTTTACATTTTGCGTAAATTGTTTTTTTTTTAAATAATCTTAGAATTTTGAGCAAGGGAGTTGGTAAAATCCTTTGTACATCTTCCTTCGTTCCCTTTGTATGACGTTGTTTAGCCACCTAGGATTTTGTTTTTTTTGGGAATAATTGAACCAATACTAGCCCATGCATGCAAGACACCATGAGACACATATAACGGATCTTGGAACCATCTTCTTAATTTTTTCTGGTTTTTTACCTTATTTTAAATTTGTTACTCTATGCAAGTAAGTAGAGGGAACATTTGATAGTACAATCAGCCAATGAACAAAATTTGATAGTAATTTTCTCAGCATCATATGTTTCTTATCAGCTAGGTTACAAACAAAGGGAACCTTTTCTTCTTGTTGGTTTTTCCAGCTACAATCTTTTGTCATTACCAAAAGAGTCTAAAAAGTTAAAAATGGAAAAAAAAAATCTATCAATGCACCCTCTGCCCCCTCCCCTCTATACATCTATTACTAAACACATAAATTAATTATTTTAACATAAAAAAATTTCATTGAGTTGCTTATTACTACAAGTACTATTTTCTGTTAGTTCTTTGGCTCTAAGTACTTCATAATCCCAATCTGTATGAAGCAAAACAAGCAACATAGTCACCATACAAGAAGCCTGTGCGGCTAATAATCCGAGCCAAAGTCCTTCAAAATCAAAGCCAGCATAAAAACTTAGCCCCACTGCTACTGGCATTCCAACGAGATAAAAGCAACCTAAATTTATATTTGCCCCAACTTTAGGCCTTGCTGTTCCTCTCAAAACCCCACATCCAGTTGTTTGTGGACAGTTTCCCAGTTCACAAAGCCCAATTATTGGTAAAACAAGTGATGTTAACGCCAATATCTCCTTGTCATTAGTGAACATCTTGGCCCAAACGTTCCTTACCGTTACCGCAAAAAATAGAGCTATAAAGCCTAAAATGAAGCTGCCAGCAAGGCCTACAATGGCAGCAACCTTGGCGTTACCTGGTCTCCTAGCTCCTAGCTCATTTCCAACCCTCGTTGATACACTGAAACTCAACGAAGACGGAAATATATAAATCAATGAAGTTGTCTGGATTAAAATGCCCATTGAAGCAACCGTTGCTTTCGGGTTAATCAACAACCCACATAGCAAAATCATGATCTCGTACCACCACCATTCCAAACATACCGAAATGCAGCTAGGAATCGCTAAATCCAATAGCGATTTCCATCCTTTAAGGCATTCCATCGAAACCTTCTCCCAGGTTTTCTTGTATATCCCCGAAACAAGAATATAAACAATTAATGAGGCTACTAGGTTAAAATTAGTCCAAACACTGCTCAACGCGACTCCTTTAACACCCAAATTAAGTTTACAAACAAGAAGAAAGTTTATAGGTATATGTAGAAGAATAGCGAAAATAGCGCAACAAGTGAGAGGAAGAGTTATAGATTGAGTTCTGAGGTAAATACGCAAAGGATGAAGTAAAGATTGGGAGAACAAATCAGGAAGCGAATATAATAAATAAGATTGTGCCGAAGTAGCAATATTCTTATCTTGTCCACAATAGAGAAGAATAGTCTTCATGTGAACCCAAAACAGAGCAATTGGTAATGAAGTTAATAGAAGCAAAAGAACACTTCTCTGTAATGTAAGCCCAAGAAGATTATACTTTTGAGCCCCATAAGCTTGTCCACAAATGGGCTCCATACCCATGGCTAAACCGGAAAGGATTGAATATCCAGTTATGTTAGCGAACCCGATTGCGAGTGAACCGCCAGCTAAGGCTAAACCGCCGAGCTGGCCTAAGAAAAGCATAGAGATCATGGACCGGGAGTAGAGTAAAAGACCGGTGAGGATCATGGGAAAAGCGATGTTGGAAATGGATTGAACTTCATGAAAAATGGAGATATGGTTTTTTTTGTTGTTGGTTTTGTAAGGGTCATGATTAATAAGTGGTTGTAACAGGTTTGTTGTTGGGCTTTTAGGTATCAAAGGGGCAAACATGTCGTCGTATGGTGAGTTTGAATCGCATTTGCAGGTGAATGGTGAACTTGTCGGCTTGCACATTTTTTTTTCTAAGGATAGTTGTTGTATAAACTAGGAGAGAAATTGGAAGAAATGTTTTTGTTTGATGAGGGAGATTTAAAGGCCAACAAGTGATGGGGTTTATATAAGGACCTCTATGGGGAGATTTTTTTGTAACCGGCCTTCTCTCTCTCTTTTTGTATCAAGATTTTGAGTTAGAAGACTATATTTGTCTTCTTCTTTTTTAAGACAAATGTTTATAAAAATGAATAAAGTTTAACTTATTTAATGACTAGTTCAGTTAAGAGTATAGTGCAATAACACACGAGGGTGTTGTAAGATTAACTAACAGAGAGATGATGATGGATGGACAAGTCATAATGAAAGACAATTGACAAAGCAACTTTTTGGACATATAGATAAGGACCCAAAACCGGCCAGGCCCGTAAGAAGGGCCCAAAAAATGTACTGTAGGGGTACTGGAGAAATTGATAAGCGATTCCAATTTTTGTCAGCCATAATATTTTTGGTGCGGTGCGGTGCGGCTCGCCGAAAGTCCTAAGATTTCTGATCTCCACTCATCTCTTTATTACTCTATCCAAGCAATGAATCCTCCTTATCACCATTTTTTTTTTCAATTTTTGTCCCACACTCTCAATCTTCCTTTTAGTTGTTTTCATTCCGTCTGTTCATTGATTTTACATTTTGTGATAATGTTACTCTATCCTTCCACACTCTCTAACAACCTAACCATATAATCATAGCAACTTTATTAGAGAGAAAAAAAAATAAAGAATGAAGGGCTACCAACTTACGAAATGAAATTGTACGAATTAAAATGTACAGCTTATAAATACAATCAAACCTTTCTATAACAGCATTGTTTGTCTGGATATATGTTGCTATAGAAAGATGTTTTTATAAAGACATATATTATAACATAAAATGAAAGTCGATTCTAAAGAAACTAGACCGTTTTATTAAAATGTTATTATAAATGATGATTGTTATAGAGATCGGACTGTAGTTACAACATCATCTTACATCTTTTACAGCAGGTTTCACTCTCGTCGAAGGTCTTCTAGCTTTTGTTGGAAATTTGCCTTTGGTAGGGAGGTGCATCCACACATATTTAATGAATTAAACACTAGTGTTCCGCATGTTGGAGGCTTTGTCTCTTCACACATACATAATCTACTAAGTGAGTAGATGACCGTAGGGCCAAGAATCGTCAAATTTCGTTGAGAAATGAAAGAGATATTGGTCCACGAAGTAAGGTGTTTGAGGCATGAAAATATGGTGTGGGACAAATCTACCACATCGGCGGGAAAATGAAGAATTGCTCTCTTTATAAGTCTCATAATTGGCTAAGGGTTTGGGACCCCAAGGGGTAACTCATGTGTTTAAAGGAGGGAGGACCTAGATGTGCTTGGGTTCAAGGCTAAGCCCACACGCGCGCCGCCGCCGTCCGCCCGTCCCGTTCGATCTCGGGTCATGCGTCGTGGGACTTTATGATATTATCTCTTTGGACCCCCAAATTGCTTAATATTTACAGTTTGGTCCCTAGAGTTTCTAGAAAGTTGAATTTGGGAACGATGGAAGGCAGAAAGTTTCTGCCTACCGTTGGAGTTGATTTTTGGGGCATTAGTGTGCATTAACCAACCATTACTTGGCTGATTAACTCCTCCATAATCAGCCCTCCTTCAATGATCATAAACAGCCTTACTAATGGCCATTAACAGCCATATTTTGGCAATTGAGGAGTCCCTCCCTCATGCTATATATTGATGCATTTTGGCTCAATTGTGAAACACGAAAAAAAAAAACACAAACAGAATGCAAACACACAAAAGACAGCAAAAACGAGACTACAATATAATACACAGACAAACAGAAGAGAACAATCAAATTACGTCACAAACAAAGGAATGTAAAACTCAATACTCTTCCTTCCTTTTCCGTTCTTCAGCAAATCGTTTCGTATTTGTTTTCTTCGTTAGAATCAACCTATTTGTTTTGTAGTGTTGATATTAGGTGTTGTTTTATCTTGGGAGACTATTGCCCGTTAACGTAAAAGCATATATACGGGGCAATCTTGTCTTAAAGACAGAGTGTCATCACTCGACTCAGCACACAGTTGTAACAATCCAGATTTAGTGTTCCTTGATTTCAGGTTATCAAGATTCAAGATTCAACAAGCTTGCAGCAGTTCTGAATATTGGCTATTCGTTTATCCTTTCGATTCGAACACTTGTAATATTTATTTACTTTTCATACTGCTTTACAATATTCACCAGCTTTTACATTCTTTTGTTTCAACTTTCCGATTAGTGGTAAAGCTACCCTTGTTCTCCGACAAGTTACACTATGAAAATAGATTAAAAAGAATATGTAATACTGAACTCCCTTGGCTTATTTGGTGTTTTTGTTCTTGATACTTTGAATTAATATCGTGGACCAACGACCATAGAATGTAGTAAAAACAAAAACCATGGACTTTCCATTGTTAGCATATAGTCCAAGGGATGGCGTTAGTACTTGGTCGTATAGCAATATGGAATGAATGAATGAATGAATGAATGAATTAGTCTGAATAAGAAAAGAGAGAAGTCAGCAATATTTGGAATCTAGAAAGGAATTTGTGATAGCAGTCCTCATTACACACTGTACGGTTATACTAGTCATCGTTGCTACAGCAAAATTACGCCAAGTGGGAGGCCATCATGCTATCAAACACCACCACAAAATACTATAGTCGACTGATAAGTTCAATTTCTTTTTTTTTGCCGTTCTTTAATGTTTCATAATACAATTTTTAAATTTGTTTTTTCAGAAAACTGTTGTGTGGTACACTGAATCAAAGCAATAAAAAAAATCTCGCAACTTAATCCTGAAGAAGATATTACTGCTCCCTCCGTTTAAAAAAAGATTGTTTTATTTTCCTTTTTAGTTCGTTTAAAAAAGAATATATCTTTTTTTTTGTCAACTCTTTCATTTCAATTTTTCACGTGACATATTTGAAATCACAAGATTCAAAAAAATTCTCATCCTTTCTTAAATTTTGTGCAAATTAAGAGGAGACAATTTTTTTTGAATCAGAGAGTAGTAATTAATTTGTTTCACATATACTGGTTCTAGAGGTGGGCAAAAAATATGAGAACCGAAAAAACCGAACCGAACCGAAATTCGGTTCGGTTTTTTCTCTGTTTATAAATAAAAAAATATTTTTTTGAAAAACCGAACCGAATCAGGATTTAGTGATTCGGTTCGGTTTTTAAATTTTAGATACGAACCAAACAGAAAAAACCGAATTAAATATATATATATTAAATTTTTTATTTTAGGCTACTACTATATCTTGAATCATAGACATTGAAGTTAATCTATGGAGCTTTTATGAAAGTCGCATGCGGCATGAACTTGATTAACATATCACATAGCATTGACATAAAATGTAGAGAGAAAAAAGTAGTTGTAAATTGATAAAATTTTAAATGGTCATAATTCTGCGCTCAGATGTCCGTTTTACCCGATTGTTTTTTTGAATTTGGTATTTTTTCGAGACGGGGCCGGTCAAAATGCCGAAAGGCGGTTTGGCGCAGCCAATTTTTACAAAAACGTCCGTTTTCCCAATCAATTTGTGTTTTCCCCCAAATCGATTTCTAATTTTCTTTTTTCTTTTTTCTTTAGTAAACATTTCACGATACACAATAGATTTCAACGTCGAAATTTCATGATAGTGTAGGTGTGAATGTCAATTTCAGTTTTGGAAATTCAATTTTTAAAATAAATTAAAAAATTCCCCTACCCGACCCACTAGAAAAAAATGATATAATCCGATACGTTCGGCATATAAACCGAACATATCATATATTTTTTTAAGTTGTATTCAGGTTTTTTCTTTAAAAATGATTTTTATTCGATTCATATTTTTTGGATATAAATCGAACCGAACCGAATCGATATACGCCCGCCCCTAACTGGTTCACTTTTTAAAAGTGAAATGCGTTGCATATTCAGCGGTCACTATTAACGGAGTTTTGTGACCAGTGCAAGTGTCAGTGCCCTGGTCACACGGGCAAAAAAAAAAAAAGAAACAGTTAAAAATTAGTGGGACACACGCAAAAAATCAAAGCATCCAAAACGTGTGGAATTTTCTCATATATTAACAATGAAAGTGGGCTTACTTTTTATAAGTATCATTTAGACCTCCGTTCATAAAACTTTATAATTCGACGATTGATTATATGAGTTCACATTGAAATAAAACAAAGAATTTTGCATTCGAGAAGTTTTAGTCGACAAGGCCTTCGATCAGGCAAGACACATTTTTTATGATGTCATAAAGTTATGTTCAAATTTTGTAGACATAAAATGGAACGTTCACAATGTTATTACTCCACGTTTCTCCTTAATCCCACAATTTTTATTACTTTTCACTAAAACATAAGAATGCTTATGGTTTTATTTTACTGCAATGGCAAAAGGGAATGAATTTAGTGTTGGAAATTTGTCTTTGGCGGGAGTTGCGATCGACCAGCTTTAACGGCTTAAACACTAATGTTACGCATTTTGGAGAATCTGGTTCTTCACACGTGCATGATCTATTAAGTACGTAGATAACCGTAGGGCCAAATATCGTCAAATTTCATTGAGAAATGAAAGAGATATTGGTTCACGAAGTGAGGTGTTTGAAGCATGAAAAAGTGTGGTATTGTGCTCAATTCTCCCTCATCGATGGAGGAACAATGAATTGTTTTGTTTATAAGTCTCAAAGTTGGTTTGGGGTTTGGGACCCCAAGGGGTATCCCATGTGTTTAAAGGTGGGAGGACCTAGATGTGCTTCGGTTCAAGGAAAGGCCACACGCGCGCCGCCCGCCCGTCCCGTCCGATCCTGGGTCGTGGGCTGTGCTTCTTCTGATATTATCTTTTTGGACCAGAGCACTCAATTCAGCCATTTATTTTGGCTGAATTACTCCTCCTAAATGGCCAATCCGTTGCACATCTTCACCATTTATTTTGGTGGTATTACTACCTCCATAATGGCCATTACTTGGCCAATAATGGCACTTATGGAGGCAGTTCATCAGCCCCTCCTTCTACTATATAAAGACCCCCTTGTCACCATTGTTGAGGTACATGAAAATACATAAACAGAAACAGAATTTCAGTTCTTCCTACAACTTCCAAGCATCATTTCATTACTCAAAATTCTTCACGGTAGCACTTGAGTTTACTTTGCTCAATTGTTCTACTGCTGTTTTATCTTGGGAGACAATTGTCCAGGACGTATAAAAGATACATACGGGGCAATATTATCTTAAAGACAGAGTGCAACACTTGACTCAGCATACACAAAATAGTTCCAGTTTTCTTGTTCAACATAATTGTAATTTCAGTTTGTTGTTGAATTGTAATTTTAGTTTTTCTATTACTTAGCAGTTACTTGTAATTTCAGTTTCATGCACCTTTATAACCAACAAGTTTAAGACAATATTTGCTTACTATAACTGTTGCAACATGGCTGAAAATATGAACGATGCTACTGCTACGGGTATTCATTGCGATCGCAGCTTTCCGTGACCTTGAGATACATCAAATGGATGTCAAGACAGCCTTCCTAAACGGTGATTTGGAAGAAGAAATTTATATGGATCAACTCGAGGGGTATGTGGTTCAAGGGCAAGAGAAGAAAGTCTGTCGGCTTGTCAAATCTCTGTACGGGCTTAAATAAGCCCCGAAGCAATGGCACGAAAAAATTGATAGTACTCTACTATCGAAGGGTTTCGCCATTAATGAGTGTGATAAATGTGTTTACACGAAAGGTAACTCTGACTCATTTGTTATGATATGCCTGTATGTAGACGACATGTTGATCACAGGAAGCAGTCCTAGGGTAATCCTAGAGACTAAGAACATGTTGAAACAATGTTTCGACATGAAGGATATGGGTATCGCAGATGTCATCTTAGGGATTAAAATCTCTAAGACGTTTGACGGACTGGTCTTATCTCAGTCTCACTACATCGAGGTTGTTTTGAGAAAGTTCAAGATGTTAGACAGTTCACCGATAAAGTCACCAATGGATACAAATCAAAAGCTTGATAAAAATCTTGGTGTACCTGTATACCAGGAGCGATATGCACAGGTGATCGGTAGTTTGATGTGTATAACAAACTGCACCCGACCTGATATTGCTTATGCAGTCAATAAGTTGGCTAGGTTCACCCGTAGTCCGAGTGATAATCACTGGAAGGCGTTGAATCGGGTATTACAATACCTGAAATACACGTTAACTTTCGGGTTACACTATTCGAGATATCCAACTGTACTAGTGGGGTACAGTGATGCAAACTGGATATCTGATATAGAGAACACCAAGTCCACCAGTAGGTATGTATTTACAATTGGTGGTGGGGCTGTGTCTTGGAAATCCTCTAAGCAAACTTGCATCGCCCGATCCACAATGGAATCGGAGTTTATCGCTTTAGACAAAGCAGAAGAAGAAGTTGAGTGGCTTCATGACTTCTTAGAGGATGTTCTGTGTTGGAACAAACTCGTACCTTCGGTAATGATCCACTGCGACAGCCAGTCGGCTGTAGGAAGGGCAATGAATGCTATGTACAACTGCAAGTCTCGGCATATTCGACGGAGGCATAAGACCATTAGGCAACTGATCACCACGGGTATAATATCCATTGATTACATTAAATCAAAAGATAATATAGCAGACCCATTAACAAAGGGCTTACCCAAGGATCAGATGACTTGCATGTCTAGGGGAATGGGCTTAAAACCCAAAATATAAGGACCAATACAGTGGTAACCCAACCTTACTAACTGGAGATCCCAGTAATTTTGTTCAATGGGAAAACTAAGCTGTAAAGGTTCAGTTGATCGCTTCAGTGGAAGCATGAGCACTTCGGATAGTGATTTCTGTAAAGAAACACCAAATCCAAAGCCATTATAGACATTAAGTGCTATCTGCAGTATGGGTAAAGGTTAAGTTTTCAAAACCTTTAATGATCCTCAACAGTTGAGGTTAGGTTTTAGGAAACTTTTAATGGTTCCTAACACTTGTGAAGTGGGGTATAGCAGGATACCTTGTACGAGACCACCTATTTAAGTGCGAGGACGAGCCACCTCAAATGAACGCACTTAAGAATCCAAGAAGTTGTCCATGGCCAAAACGGACAAAATATTACGAAGAAGAGAGTAAGGGAATTTGTTGTGTTGGTACTATTGACTTGGCTTACACTAAACACTGACGGTTCAAGACATCACGTTCACCGCGCAGTAAGTAAGTCGGATGGTACTCAACTATAGAAGGTTCAAAGCTGAAGCTACCTCTCTTTATGCAACATCGGTCCACTGAAATATTGCTGGAAATGAAAAGGCACCATGTGAGTGTGCCAAAATCTCTTTCAAGAGGGGATTGTTGGAAATTTGCCTTTGGCTGGAGTTGCGACCGACCAGCTTTAACGGCTTAAACACTAGTGTTACGTATGTTGGAGAATCCGGTTCTTCACACGTGCATGATCTACTAAGTACGTAGATAACCGTAGGGCCAAGTATCATCAAATTTTATTGAGAAATGAAAGAGATATTGGTTCACGGAGTGAGGTGTTTGAAGCATGGAAAAGTGTGGTGTTGTGCTCAATTCTCCCTCATCGGTGGAGGAAGAATGAATTATTTTGTTTATAAGTCTCAAAGTTGGTTTGGGGTTTGGGACCCCAAGGGGTATCTCATATGTTTAAAGGAGGAAGGACCTAGATGTGCTTCGGTTCAAGGAAAGGCCACACGCGCGCCGCCGTCGCCCGCCCGTCCGGTCCGGGTCTAGGTTCTCGGGTTCTCGGGTCGTGGTCTGTTGGCTGTGGGCAGTGGCCTGTAGGTTGTGCTTCTTCTGATATTATCTTTTTGGACCAGAGAACTTTGCCATATGTATTGTTTGATCCCTGAAGTCTCATATGTACAGTTTGGACCAGAATTCTTTCATATGTACAGTTTGGTCCCTGAAGTTTCAACATGTACAGTTTGGTCCCTGAAGTTTCCAGAAAGTTAAAACTGGGCAGAGAGATCAGAAACGTCAACAACACTCAATTCAGCCATTTATTTTGGCTGAATTACTCCTCCTAAATGGTCAATCTGTTGCACATCTTCACCATTTATTTTAGTGATATTACTACTTCCATAATGGACATTACTTGGCCAGTAATGGCACTTATGGAGGCAATTCATCAGCCCCTCCTTCTACTATATAAAGACCCCCTTGTCACTATTGTTGAGGTACACGAAAATACATAAACAGAAACAGAATTTCAGTTCTTCCTACAACTTCCAAGCATCATTTCATTACTCAAAATTCTTCACGGTAGCACTTGAGTTTCCTTTGCTCAATTGTTCAATTGCTGTTTTATCTTGGGAGACAATTGTCCAGGACATATAAAGGATACATACGGGGCAATATTATTTTAAAGACAGAGTGCAACACTCGACTCAGCATACACAAAACAATTCCAGTTTTCTTGTTCAACATAATTGTAATTTCAGTTTGTTGTTGAATTGTAATTTTAGTTTTTCTATTACTTAGCAGTTACTTGTAATTTTCGTTTTCTGCACCTTTGTAACCAACATTTAGAAATATTCAGGTAAAGATTCTTTGTTTATGATTTTCTCTAATTTTTTTCATATATTAGGAAGTATTAATTATACAGACTGATATAACTTTTTATGTATAATTTTCAAATATGTATATTTTATTAGTGGGGTATAAAATACTTGAAGAATTTATATTTAAAATTGAGTCAAAGAAAGAATTGTTTGACTCCTTAAATTGATTAACCATCATATAAATTGGGACAGAGGGAGTAGTCACTTATAAGGTATTGCCCCATCCGTCCTAATTTATGACAATGTTTGATTGTATATGAAATTTAATTTAAAAAATTAAAATTGATGATCTAAAATAAATTATAAATATTATGTGATTTTAATTATCTCACTATGAGTAAAATAAAAAGTCTAAAATTAAATTAATTTTAAATTATCAGAAAGTATAATATCTACTTTTTGAGATAAATTAGAAAGGCAAATATGACACATAACTGAGAGATAAGAGGTAGTATTTCCTTCGTTCCAATTTATTTGAAGTTAACCAAACAATTCTTTGACTATGATTTTTTTTAACTTTTTTTCATATATTGTGAATTATTAATTATGTAGATTTATAGTAATTTTTAAATATATAAATTTTATTATAAAATACTTAAAGAATCTATATTTAAAATTAAATCAAATAAAAAGATGTTTGACCTCCAAATTGGTCAATCTTCCAATCAATTGAGACGGAGAAAGTATTCATGATCATGAGGGTGAAACAGACAAGGATAAAATGGAATCCATGGAAAGCCCTGCCGTATTCTCTAGAAAATGAAGACTTGCAATATATGCTAACCTAAGATCTAATTATATTGCGCATGACAATCCAACAAATAAAAATTCTATGATCCTATTACATACGCTGAGACAACCAACCCACTCACTAAGCATGCTTTGTTTTGGACTTAAAAAAAATAGTGATTCCAAATCATCCTAGACTTAGGTGTAAAATTCTTACGCTTCTTCAACTATGTATGGTCTTAAAGTTAATATTCCGATAAATATGATGATGAAGAAAAAACCTTCCTAGCTCATCGATCTCTTGCTCAAAGACAAATAAATGAAGAATTTTTTTCAAAAAGGGAACAAATTTATACTTTATGCTCTTTTTCATAGACAAAACTTATCTCTAATACATTGTGATAACAATGCCACATCTCAAAAAGATTATCTCGCCGACGCTAAATGAACAGTTCCAAGATTAATATGCTAATAACAAGATTAAATGCTAATAATAACAAGATTATGATGAATACATTCATTAACTGAGCCGAGGTATCTTGCCATGACCTGCTTTGATATGCTTTATTTTGAGCCGAGGGTCTATCAGAAACAAACCCTCTACCTCCCAAGGTAGAGGTAAGGTCTGCGTACACTCTACTCTCCCCAAACCTCAGTTGTAGGATTACAAAGGTTATGTTCAGGGGCGGATTTAGGTTGTGGGGAGTGTGTTCACCTGAACACCCTCGACAAAAAATTACACAGTATATATAGGGTATATTACCTTTTGAATACCCTGAATAAATGCAAAAGGTTAGGTCAAGTGGCTCAGTGTGTTCAAAATTGTCTCCACTGTCCTAGGTTCGATTCTTAGGGACATGTTTTCTTCGAACCCCTTGAATGAAAATCCTGAATCCGATAATGGGTATGTTGTTATTCATTAATCGGATACTGTTAGGCGTAGCTAATTGAAGAACTAAAACCGTTAATACTATCAACACGTAATCTTAAACACGCATTCCGCGCGCAAATTTATTAGAAATGAATATCACGTGCAAAAAGCAGGAAAACACGCATATCAAATTTTAGCTGTGTCATTTGCTAATTAATACTAGTACACGCATTAAACTCTTGCTAATTAATACTAGTACACGCATTAAACTCTTTATTTGAAACGAAGAAAACAATATAGGCATGTGCCTTGTAAACTTGTGGAAAGGACAAAGTCGTGGACTTAATTATAACAATGTTTATTCTTGTTTCCATTCAAAGATATAATCGAACAATGACTCTGTTCCTTTTATCTTAAATTCTACACCTACTACTAAAATATAATCCATAGTTTCTCATCAAACATAGGCCAACGGATTTAAGGATACTTAATAAATAATCAATTCTCTTCCACTGATATATATTTATATATATACTAGTACAAAATATATAACCTAATTCTTTCTTTGTCCGTGAAAAAAAGAACGTCGACCCTATCTACATTAACTATACAAAATATACGTTATGACATGTTTAAAATACAAACTTCAAAAGTCTTACACCCACACATATATATGTTATAGAATGATTAAAGCAAAATTTCAAAAGAAAAATCTTTTTTCTTAAACTTTGTGACTAGTGAACAATTCACATAAATTGAAACGAAGGAGTATATACTAGTCAGTTTTATCACTACTTGCTTATTGAACAAAGGCGTCGCACATCATGGGGGGAGGCTGGGGGCTAGCCTCCTCATCGTTTCTCCTTATTAGTAATACTATTTAGTAACTGCGTAGTTTCTTTTTCTTTAGTGTTTATTACTATTTGTTGCTTCATTTTCTTTGTATCATGTTATTTTGTTATCTTATTTTCTTGCAACCCTGCTTCAAATTCTTCTCTTCTATTTAGCCATACAATATACTTTCTACCTCATAAAGGTAGCGGTAAAATCTAAGTACAACCTACCTTCTCCAGACCCCACTTGTGGATTACACTGGATATGTTGTTGTTAGTGGCGATTTTAAGTGAAAAGGTTGGGTCACACGAACTCATGGTCACTCGACTAAACTCGGTTTATTATGTGTATAATTCGTAAAATATGTCTAATATTATTGTTAAGAGTCCCACATCGGATATGGAATGGGAACATGGACTCCTTATATGAACTTAAACAATCTTCACCCTACAATCTAGCTTTTGGGGTTGAGTTAGGCCCAAGATCCATTATTTACATGGTATTAGAGTCGGGCTCATTCCAATTCTTTGTTCACTGATGTTGGGCCTCCAAATTATATTATCCACTCTCCAGTTAACAATGTCTGGGCGTGCGGAGGAGTGTTAAGAGTCCCACATCGGATATGGAATGGGAACATAGACTCCTTATATGGACTTGAACAATTTCTACTCTATAAGCTAGCTTTTGGAGTTGAGTTAGGCCCAAGATCCATTCTTTACAATTATCTTAAGGAATTCATGGTCAAAAGAAATTTAGTGATGCACTGGTTAAGACGTTGGATTTAATTTTTGAAGATCAAGGGATTGAATCCAGCTTGATGAAGATTCACCTTTGTTGTTTATTGAACCAATGTATGCATCTTGTTCACATACACACCAACATAATCGACTAAGAATACCTTTTTGACTTCGTCCTCGTGTTTACCGTAAAAGCCAAAGATTAGGAAAATCTTTTGGATTGTCCTTTCTGTAGTAAGAGCCAATCCTATTTTGTAATCTGCGTAGAATCAAACAAGTGTGGTCTGAAACCAAAGTCTAAGCTGCAGGATAATAAAAAAGGAATTGAAATTATGCATGGAGTGTGCATGCATGGGAGTCTACGGAATTTGTCTCTTTTGAGAATATATGTTTTAATTTTAGCCGCATCACTCGGCTGATTGGTAGCCTTGGAAAATATTTTAGGCCTTAATTTGGGTAAATCAATTTTGCAGCTGGATTTCTCTAATATCATGCACCTAAAGCCTGTAATCCACTGGACACAGTTGTTATTTTATTTATGCTTTTCCTTCTCCAATTTAAGGGCAATATATCACATACTAGAAAGTGAGACTTTTATATGTCAAGTGTATAAATCTTGTTTAATGAGACTTGCTATTTACTTCTAAACACATGAATTCATCTTTGTCTCTCCTAGCAAAGTTGGCATTTTAATCTGGCTTCAGTTGATTCTTGAAATAGTAGACCTTTAAACATTAACCTTTCGGTTCAATGCTCAAATTAGACCATTACGTCTGGATCTCATTAGCTAAAATATTAGGAGTAAGATTTACTGTCCGTGAGCTGCGACCTAATTCCCCAAATTTGAGGACTAACTAAGCGATGCCAATATAAAATATAGTTCAACGCATTTGCATAAGACTGCGATTAATATACGTTTAGCGAAGATGACCTTTTCTCATAATGTGTGGAATGCAACTGTATGCTCAATATATAGTTGGCAACTCTTTTTGAGTTTCTAGATCAGTTTGCACAAGACTTGTATATAAATATATTTAGTTTTGGTTACTTCATGTGCCAAGCATTAGAAAGTGGTCCTGCAAAAGGGGTTGTAATGGCTAAAATCAAGCAAAGTACAGGGGATGTCTTTGTCGAGAAAAAAAAGTGTTATCATAATGAAAATTACTTGAAGTTGACACCCTCGGAGATGAGGGCCATTCTTATCGTTTTTATTAGAATATTCTCATAATATTCACATTATATTTTGTAATTATGACAGGTGTATATTTAAGGTAACTTAAGATTCTTATTATATTAGGAATCAATATTTGTACAACTATATATATTGTGATTAATGAAAGGCACCCCTAAGGAAGATTATTCCAAACTTACATGGTATCAAAAGTCAAACCCTAAATCCCTACTCTTCTCTTACCAAAAGCCGCCGACCACCACGGTTTCTCCTTCTTCACGGCAACCATACTCCAATTTCTTCAATTTCGTGGCTACCATGTCTCGTCCCACTTCCCCTACTAATTTCGGTTCTTCCACTGATATGTTTGACAACCCCCCCCCCCCCACGTTCATCGACTTCTTTTCATCCGGCATTCGCCGTTACCAACATCAAGAACTTTATCCCTATAATTCTTGACCAAGAAGACTATCAATATTCCATGTGGATAGAACTGTTCTATATTCATGTATGTACGTACAATGTGCTAGGCCATATTGATGATTTTGTTCCTCGTCCCACCGATGTTGCAGACTCGACATGGCGTCGCCTTGATGCCATCGCCAAATATTGGATATACTGCACCATCTCTAAAGACTTGTTGTGTACTATCATGAAAATAGGTGCTACGGCACGTGAACTTTGGGTACGGTTAGAAGACATTTTTCAGGATAATAAAAATACTCGGGCCGTGTATTTGGAAGAACAATTCAACAATATGCGTCCCGAGAATTTTAACAATATGTCCAAATATTGTAAACAACTGAAACTCATAGCCGAACAACTGTCCAACGTAGGGACATCTGTTTCAGAAATCAAGATGGTACTTCAACTAGTTGCTGATTTACCAAAAGGTGAATATGATACAATTGCAACGATGACTCAACAGGCCGACCCACTACCCAGCTTTAACAAGGCGCGTTCACAATTGTTGTTGGAAGAGACCCGCCATACTAAATAAGAGGAGCATAATCAAAAGGCATTAGCCATTGAAAGCACGGCACCACCGGTGGCCAACAACACCTAGCCACCACCGCCAGACCACCACCAGCAGCAGTCCCGTAGCGATAGAGGCCGCCATAGTAACAACAAATGGAAGGGCCGAGGCAAAGGCCAAAGGAACCATCAGTCATGCCCAACCCCTGCTCCCTACTTTCAGTGGGCTGGACAGACACCATGGCCCAATATCGGGAACTTGGCCTCGCCTGCATGCCCCTACCCAACATCAAGGGCCCAGTTCCAGCAAGTTTAGCTACCATGTATTTTGGGCTCTGCCCCAGCCAACAGGAAGGCCCACCAGTCCACACAAAGAGCTCCACTTTGGCCGCCACTCAACACCCGAAGTCGCCAAATGGCCCCCACCGACTGGGTCGCCTTCAACAACCCGATGATAATTGGTACATGGACACCGGAGTCACATCTCATCTCACCTGGTCATCAGGTAATTTATCTCAAATGCTTCGGTTAAAGTGTCCTCAATTTATTACTGTTGGCAATGGTCACAGCATTCCAATTGAAGGTTACGGTAACACACATACCAAACATCCCCACCCACCTTTCTCCCTAAATCATGTCCTTTACACCCCTAACATCATTAAAAACTTAATCTCTGTTAGAAAATTCACTCGCAATAATTTTGTGTCTATCGAATTTGACCCTTTTGGTTTTTCTGTAAAGGATCTCAATAAGGGGAAAATTCTTATGCGTTGCAATAGTGTGGGAGACCTCTACCCCTTCACTCAATCTTCCGTTGTCAGACCACACTCAACTCTCTCCATTGCTATTATCTCTCCGTCAACTTGGCATAACAGACTCGGACACCCAGGAGACCCTGTTTTTAATTTTCTTATGACTAATAAGCGTATGTAATAATGGGAAACTTGCCCAACACTGTTTTTCTTGCCCGCTTGGCAAGCATACTCGTCTTCCGTTTATGTCATCCAACATTGTTACTTTTTATCCATTTGATATTGCTCATGCTGATTTGTGGACATCTCCGGTTGTTAGTTCCTTGGGTCACAAATTTTATCTAGTATTCTTAGATGATTTTTCACACTTTGTCTGGATTTACCCACTGAAGTTCAAATCTGAAGTTTTTGCCAAGTTCCTTGAATTTCAAAAATTCATTAAAACACAGTTCGAAAAATCTATAAAATCTTTTCAATGTGATAATGGACGTGAATTTAATAATTCGGCATTTCACAATTTCTGCTCTAAACAAGGCATGGTTTTTCGTTTTTCCTGTCCCTACACTTCCTCCCAAAACGGAAAGGCTGAACGAATTATACGCACCATCAATAACATGGTTCGTACCTTATTGTTTCATGCCTGTCTTCCACCACCGTTCTGGGTCTATGTTGTTAAAATGGTAGAGTACCTCCTGAATATTTTACCAACCAGCACTCTCCAAAACAAGACCCCAACCGAAATCTTATACCGTAGGTTCCCATCCTATGACCATCTCCGCATTTTCGATTGCTTAAGCTACACCAACCTGGCCTCCACTGCACCTCACAAACTAGCCCCACGCACCACACCATGTGTCTTCGTTGGTTTCTCACCTACTCATCGGGGTTACCTGTGCGTAAAATCATTGTCTCACGTCAAGTCACATTTGACGAGATGAACTTTTCGTTTTCAAATCTCCAAAAATTTCAAACCACAGATTACACTTTTCTCGATGAGTCTAGTATGTCCCTTGTTATCCAGTCAGTGTGCCATCGTTAGTTCACTGTTCCGACGGAGCCTGCACCAGCAGCTCCGTCACCCACGGTGTCTGGCATCAACTCCGACCAGGCACCACCCAGCTCTCGGTCGAACCCTCAACTGATCGACCCTCCTGTGCCACCTACCCAATCAACGGTAACTCCACCAGCCACCCACCCGAGACTAGCGAACACCCCTCCCAAACCCGCAAGCCAGCAACCACAAATCCCAGACCAACCACTGCTGCCTACCCACCGGATGGAGACTCGTGCACAACACGGGATTTTCAAATCCAAGGTCCATTTTAACCTCTCCACACAAACCATATTATCGATTCCCAAAACCCTAAAACTATCCAAACTAGACCCAAATTGGAATGCGGCCATGTGCGAGGAATTTAATACTTTAACAAAGCAACACACTTGGGATTTGGTACCTAGACCGGATAGGGTGAATGTAATCCATTGCATGTGGTTATTTCGCCACAAGTTCAGAGACAGTGGTTACTTGGAGCGGTATAAGGCCAGACTTGTTGCCAATGGCACCAATCAGCAAGAGGGGATTGATTGTGGTGAGACATTCAGTCCGGTTGTTAAACCGACTACTATTTGTATTGTTCTTAGTATTGCTATGGGCAAGCATTGGCTGATTCATCAGCTTGACGTCAAGAATGCATTTCTTCATGGGGATTTGAAAGAAACTGTGTGCATGCATTAGCCACCTGGTTTTGTCCATCCGGTAGCCCCTCGGTATGTATGTCGCCTCAGAAAATCACTTTATGGCTTGAAACATGCACCCCGAGCTTGGTATGACCGTTTTGCCAGGTATATTTTGCAGATTGGGTTTATATGTAGCAGGTGTGATAACTCTCTTTTCATTTTTCATCGCGGTAGCAGCACTGCTTATTTTCTATTGTATGTGGATGACATTGTTTTCACTACCTCATCTAACGGATTGAAAGATGAAATTATAGCTCTACTCAAAATTGAATTTGCTATGACTGATTTGGGCAAGCTTAGCTATTTATTGGGTATATCAGTCACCAGATCTGCCAAAACTATGTTCCTAAGTCAGCGTAAATATGCAGAAGATATAGTGTACAGGGCTAAGATGGCAAATTTCAAGATTATGCCAACTCCAATCGATTCCAAATCCAAGCTTAGTATTGCTGATGGTGATCCTGTTTCTGATCCCACCCTATAACGAAGTCTTGCAGGTGCCTTAAAGTATCTTACATTCACTAGGCCTGATATTGCATATGCCGTTCAGTAGGTGTGTCTATTTATGCACGCCCCGCTAGAATCCCACTTTGTTGCCCTTAAGCGCATTATCAGATACATTAAGGGCACATTTGACTATGGCCTGTATCTCTACCCCTCTGCACCGACCAAGTTGCTCTCTTATACGGATGTCGATTGGGCAGGGTGCCCGGACACACGTCGCTCCACCTCAGGCTATTGTGTATTTCTAGGGGATAATCTTGTTTCATGATCCGCCAAATGGCAAGCCACGCTATCCCGTTCGAGTGCTGAAGCAGAGTATCGAGGAGTTGCTAATGTAGTTGTTGAGATCTGTTGACTCCAGAATCTTATTGGAGCCCTAGTGTCCCCTGGGAAAGGCGTCTTATAGGCTACTGTGACAACATCTCTGACATATATCTGTCTCACAGTCCGATCCAACATCAGCGGACCAAACATATCGAAATGGATATCCACTTTGTAAGTGAGAAGGTTGCTCTTGGTCAAGTCAAAGTCTTGCATGTGCCTTCCTCCTATCAATATGCAGATATTTTCACAAAGAGCCTACCGAGACAGCTTTTCATCGATTTCAGATCCAGCCTTTGCGTCCAGCCTCCTCCCGCTCCGACTAAAGAGGAGTATTAGAATCTTTTCCGAATATTTACAGTATATTTTATAATTATGATAGGTGTATATTTAAGATAACTTATGATTCTTATTGTATTAGGAATCAACTTTTGTATAACTATATATATTGTGATTAATGAAAGGCATCCCTAGGGAGATTATTCCAAACTTACAGTTTTAGTCCTCACTTTCTATAATATCAAGTTCTCTTTGGTTGCTTAAGGTCTTAATAATGGAGTTATTTGTCAAACCTTGCTTCAGACATTCCAACAAACCACGCCCCATATTCTCTTATTTCTCTCACTAGGCAAAGGTGGGGTAATTTATGATGTTTAAATCTGGATAACCAATTCAGCCACAAATATAAATATTACACTGTCGCTAAGTCCTCGCCAAAACAGTCCCATACAGAGAATATTTAGGGACTACGTTTGTTGGTCCATTTATGAAAATATCCAGGCTATCACAAGTGTAGTTGTCCAAGTCCAAGGAAAAAAGCACAAACATCAGTGCATTTGGAAATGAGTATCAACAAGGAAACTAATGTTCAAACTGTTCATCAATATTTAATATTTCCTTCATATGGAAAATTGAGGACACTAAGATGAGCTCCATCAAAAAAAAATAAACGTGGTCCCCGAAAAACAACTGTACAGCGTTTTTTTCTGAATTAAGGACCTGTACCACCTAATACAGAGATACAGCTATTTCTAAGAGAGATTCATAGAATGATAACTTCGCTGCAATTTTTTATTTCTTCTTTTATTGTTTTCAAATTAAGTAGGCTCCTCTACATGTGACTGATGACCACTCGAATGAAGGTTATCTACATAAAATACGAGCATTAAACAACTACCATTACGTGTCAATCTCAAACTATTATATGAATCATCTATATCCATCCTGCTATTTCAAACTCAATTTATCCTGCAAGTTCAACCAAGAATTCTCTATAAAAATCAATCAATCATACCTAATAAATAATAATGAATACAAGACAACTTTACTAATCTGGCCGAAGTCTTACAAGTTCATTATCAAATGGAAAACAGAGTATCAAGTAAACAACGAAAATACATGGTAGCAGTTCTAAATCACTTCCAAGAGCAAAATCAATTTCTCAAGGTATATTACAGTGGTTACTATAACCACATGCTACTTTGATGCTCCAGCAACGTCAAGGTGTAATTCTACAAGCACCACTTTCAACATAACTATCCTACAGATTACTCCAAGGATCAAAACAGTTTCAAGCAAAATTAGGAGCGTGATCTTTCCCGAGCTGGAGGTGAACGACTGCATAACCAACACAATGGTTGAAGTACAACACTTATTAGGATGACATCGTAATTGACGAACAGGCAATGGAGCACAGAGAAGTAAAAAAAAAAGAGGAGAAAAGTAAACTAGTAAGGTGCAAACCTCCAGTATTGCTCTGAGCTTGCCCTCCCATCACGTACAGGACTTTCTACTGGTTCAGGTTTAGGACTTGGGCTGGTGCCACGATTTTTACCATCCGGGTTATATTTCTCTCTCCTCTCCCTTTGAGGACTAGGACTGCATCTACCACCATAACCAGGACTTCTTCTTTCCTGCGGACTGCTCACAAGGCTGTTTCCTGGACCTGCTCTTTCCCTATGAGGGCTAGGGCTACGAACATCACCATGACCATGGTTTCTCCCCCTTCCTACAGCTGGACTATGGCCACAGCCATACTCAGAATTCCTTTCCCTATGCTTAGGACTTCGACTATGGTCACGACCATAATCAGGACTTAGCCGATCTCTACCACGACCATAGTCAGGACTTGGCCGATCTCTTGGCCGATCTCGACCACGACCATAGTTGGGACTCAGCCGATCTCTTCCATAAGGACTACGAGATCGATCTCGGTCATAACCTCTCTTAGGTGATCTATCATGGGTTTTATCAGGACCGTACCCGTTTTTCCTATCATCATCATCTTTGATTGCATACTCCACTGTGATAACTCGATCCATCAGCTTACTGCATTTAAACAAGTAATAAGCAGTCAAACCAACGCTCAGGTCATATTATGGGGAAATATGGAAACTACATCCCCATTTCCAATAAATATTGACGAAAAAATATACCTCATATTGGTAGCATCTAGGGCTCTAGTGGCATCCTCCTGTGTTTCAAATTGAATAAATGCAAAATTCCTTCGGACCCTTATATTGAGTATTTTTCCATATGAATCAAAATGCCTTTCCAGATCCCTTGTCCTAGTATCATATGGATCAAAATTTATGACAAACAAGGTCTTGGAAACTCTGAAGCTTGATGAAGATTTTCTAGAACCTTCAGGCTTCCTGCTCCGCTCTTCCTGCAGCACAGCAACAAAAACACAGCATAAACCGGTAAATAATCACATGTGCGTGTGTGTGTGTGTGTGCAAGATAGAGGGAATGATAGAGGGGTTTGCAGGCACAAAAATGGATTACCTTTGACCACTCAACACGAAGCCTCCGTCTCTTTCTGCCGAATTCTATTCGGTCAAGCGCCTGAATAGCATCCTCAGCGTCTCTTTCATCATCCATATAAACAAAAGCAAAACCTGAAGTTTGATCCAGTAAACAGACTGAAGATTAAATAAAAACTCAGTTGATAATAATAAGAACCCTCCAATGAAAGGATTCCGTTACTCTTAAATGCTCAAAAAGTAAAGGAAAGATAACTTTATCTATTAGATGTGCAAACCATCTAGCATTTCATCGCATTACAATCACTGTCAAATCTAGAAACTTTGACCATTAAAATCAGTAACAGACCTTCAGTGGTGGACTAAAGATGCCAGGGAAAGGTGGATGTCACATGATGGGATAATGTAAAAGAGTGCCTTCTCCATTTTAAACTGCTGCCTCAGCTTCGAGGTCGGCATTGTGACAAGTCTGAAAATGAAGGTGGGGCAAACTTCACAAGGAATGGAGGGCAATAGTGACTGAGGATAACATGTGATTGTGATGCCATGATGGATGATCGGAGAGCTCTTCTTGAAACAAGAAGAGAAACTTGTCACGGTCAGGAAACGAAATAGACACCGTCCATCAGCAATGGGTATATGGACATTGCAATGTTATCCTGCGCCAAAGAATCAGTTGAGTATGGGGGTCTACACTTAAAAAATACATTTTTTTGGTAAACATATCCTAATACCCCACCAAAACTCAACAAGACTTCTGTTGTTCAGCCAAATGAGCTGACTGGATTTCCCATCCAACATAGCCACAATGTAAAGATGGAATGCAGCCTCCACAGCAGACCAATTTGTGGTCATTTGAATCTTTGAGCAGTGAAACCACAGAACGGGCCAAGGGGTGCTATAACCATGTTCATATCTCATCACTCAATCGCTTTTCCACCATCAGCTTTATTGTTGCTCGCTACAAGGAACTTTATCAAGGCACAGACTTCACATAATCTTGTCCATTCTTACTAGGTAGTCAATAGTGGTGACCTCTTCCTTACTCCAATTGCAGACAATTTTGATTAGCTGTATGTATATAATTGATGTACCATTGGCAATATAACACCTGGCCAGACCATTTGATGCCATAGTGCTTATTGCCCATAGTTAACAAGACATAAGGACTAAAGATGATACAGAAGAACTAATCTGGTTATCTACAACTACCCAATTAAGAAATCATACTGGGGCACCTACTGAAGGAACAAACTCACTTGCAGTAAGATGTGCATGTACTAAAATTATATTCTAAGATACACAGAAGGAAATAACAAAACCTCATTGCGGAGGCCTCACATGCAAGTAGTAAACACTTAACAAGATAACCTATTAATCAAGAATAATATAATTTTATCAAAAAAAATTATCAAGCATGTCACACCATAAATCCAGGGGTTAGTGTCCATAACAAGTTATCGACTCGACTTAAACTCGTCCACAAGGTCCATCATATTCAAAAAAAGAATAACACAATAAGGTTAGAATTAAGACAAGTGGCATGGAGAGAAAACTGAGAAGTGTTACAAGCTTACCAGACTTCATATCCACCCTGTTAACCTTCCCATATCTTTTGAAAAGCCTTTCCAGCTCAGACTGTCTGGTTTCAAACTCAAAGTTACCACAGAAAATTGGCCTCATCCTGCCTGAATAGAAGATGTCAAGACTCATAAACCTGAGATGAGACAAGCAGATGTACAAGGCTAACAGGTAATAGGAAAAGAACAGTTTCGTCTAACTATATAACTGGTGTGATTTATTGCAGTAGAACAGTTGAGCCTTTAACATTTGTCCATGGATTGTGTTCAGATTTAGCTTACACCCTTCCTTTTGGGGAATCCTAAAATGAAATATGCCTCCTTTAGAAAGGAGATGTTTTCCATTCATTAAATTATCTTTTACATCACATATCCTTTTACAATGTAAAAGGTCACCGGCGTTAGGTGGTTTACTGAGTTGGAATCATACTCCAATCTCTTGGGAGGATCATTTGATCCCTTTGCCTGTGGCACCCAGCGCCGTTTATCACAACAAAATCACTGTCTTAGATTAAAGTCATCTTAAAATGATATCAATTCCAACCCGCAAGGGTGGCTCAATTGGTTGAGCATGGGATTTCCATAATGGAGGTCTCAGGTTCAAACCCCCCTGACTACGACAATAGGGGATTTGCCTTCTAAGTCGAGCTTGTCGCACGGGGCTTGCCTAGTGCGGGTCATCTCTCTTGTGTGATTTGCGGGCTATTAGACATGAGCGGAATTTACCATGTGCGCATCCGAAGGGTAGGACTGCGGATATCCTTGTCATCAAGCAAAAAAAATGATATCAATTCTAAGTCAAAAACCTATTACTCGTTAACAAGGCCAACATGCACCTAGAATACTCCTAAAGGTCGAAACTCACTATCTCAAAGTTAAATAAACATATTCTAAGCTTTATCCTTGAATTTCCATTTTTTAATAACAGTACTAATTGGTCCACGAATATTCCCCCAGATACCTGCATCTTCCTACCAGTGCAACTACATTGTGACTTCGCGTAGATGAGAAGAAATTACTTACTTTTTTTCCCTTGCTCGAACACTTCTATTCAAACTTTATTAACCGCTAGATCACACCCTTGTGTTCCTTCTTGAGAAGATGGTACGAGAGTCCCTTGTTTTTTATATAACAAGGGAACCCGCAGCCGCTACCCTTCGGGGGTGCGCACAAGGTAAACCCCGCTCTAGTGTCTCGAGTCACTTATTTTGTTTAGCTAAGATTTTCTTAAATCTTTTAGACATACGAAGATAGAAACGTTCGTCTTTTGAGTCTATCGGAAACAGCCTCTATGCTACCCTCCCAAACCCCACTTGTGGGAATTGTTGTTTTTGAAGATAGAAACATACACAACTTGAATGTTGCAACAATCAACTCTTATGTTCTAAACTTTTCAACAAAATTAACAGTAGATTGAAGAAAACATGAAAATGGTGAATGGAAAGGTATATTAGTAAACCAATCAGAAGAATAAAAGCAAGAAATGTAAAAGATCGAAGTTTACCTTCTCGGAAACCCTAACTGCAACAACAAGCGGAGGCCGACCCAAAATATCCTTCAGGTCTTATATAACTAGACCTTACTCTGAGACGAAAATAACCTTCATCACTTCTTTATTTTCTTTTTTTCAGTTCTCAAATCTACTTTCGTTATATAATTAGACCTTATTTTTTATATTTATAAATAATTTAACTTTATGAGATAATTTATAGTCAAATAATATTTAAAGTTTGTTTTGAATCATACATTTCAAAAAAAATTACGTAGCAAGTCAAATTATGACAATCTTTTTTAAACAGATGGAGTAATATTTTTAATTGCCAGAATAACCTTCTTTTATTCTATTTTCTTTATTATTATTTTTTTGCTTTAGTTGTTATAATATGAGGGAAGGGGAGCGGAGTAACCGGTAAAGTTGTTGTCATGTGACCAGGAGGTCATGGGTTCAAGCCGTGAAAATAACCTCTTGCAGAAATATGAGGTAAGACTGCGTACAATAGATCCTTGTGGTCTGACCCTTCTCCGGACTCTGCGCATAGCCGGAGTTTAGTACACCGGACTGCCCTTCTTTTGTTATAATATGAAGGAAAGGAGAATACGGAGAAAGGTCCACAAGTTCACTAGAAATTTTGACATTTTTTTTTGGAGTAGGTTTTAGTAAATGACGATTTTTTATTTTTCTTACAATTTATATGAATTTTTCAGATCACAATCTAATTCCTTTAGCAAATTAAATATTTTATAAGAAAATTTAGATCATAGTTTAAAATTTTATAAGTTATTACAAACGTCAGACCATAGTTTAATAATTGGTTTGTAGTGTTGAGTAATGTATAAGAAAACATTAGATCGAGTCTAATATTATCTGAAATAGTAATTTTATGAGGGTTAAAATTGCACAACTTTTAAAAATAAAGACAACAAAATCAACCATAGATCAATCCTTATTTTATTTGGGAATATTGACTATACCACAATTTTGAGCTTCATGTTAAGTGACATATCAGGTCCAGAGCATCCAAAGTGGATTGACTGGGATGATAGTTTCTCCATCTAATCCTGTATAGTCAAAATTTCGACACGTCACAGTATACTGGACCTTCAAATTCTTTAAGAGAATTATCTAAAAGATTCACAATATAACTATGCGGTTTCGTAATGGTCTTCACCAACAATCCAAGGTGGAAGCATTGTTGAAGTTGAATCTAAAGAATCTATTACTGGATAAATACCTTTGGAGGCCC
Source organism: Anisodus acutangulus (assembly GCA_029783415.1). Taxonomy (NCBI): domain Eukaryota; kingdom Viridiplantae; phylum Streptophyta; class Magnoliopsida; order Solanales; family Solanaceae; genus Anisodus; species Anisodus acutangulus. The sequence continues at coordinate 38,851,405 of CM056497.1, read as the reverse complement.
TCTGCCCTTTCATCCCTTTGATAGATAAAAAGGGAGGATAGAGCTTGCGATTTTTTCATGTTGTCAAGGCGATGAACAATAGTTTTGTTGTATTGACAAAAATAAAGCTATACTTGTGAAAATCAACAGAAGTTCAGTATTGAGATACCATACCCCTAACTACTTTTTCTTTATCTTCGCTCACAATTAAAACATCTTTTTAAATGATAAAAAGGAAGAAGAAAACAAAATGAGAAAATGATAATCCATAAAAGATCGGATTTTTACAAAGGTGGATTTTGAATTTGAACATTATGAGTTCGATTTCAGAATTCTATAACAATTCATTTGATGCACTGAATTCTCTTATCTAATTTGTACTGATGTAATCAATTTTTTGTAGGTATTTGTTTGGTTCAAAACACATAAGTAAGACACAACGGAAGTTTAAAATTTTGTTCTTACTTACCCCAACAATTACTTATGGTATGGTTATATGACAATCAAAACATGTAACATAAAGCATAAACACTTACAGGTTATATTATCTGGAATCTTTACTAAAGGGTGGACACGCGACTGCCCTTTCGATTGCAAGCTCCAAGCTTCAATATATTTCTCCTAAAAGCTAGGAAATCCGGCAGAGGTTCGAGAGAGTGTTTTGATTCTAAGTCTCTAAGACTTAAAATAATAATCTGAAATTAGTGTGTTAAATAATTAAATGAATGTCTGTATTTATACGTGAAAAATTAGGTCAAACCGGATTAGGGTTTGACCTTGGGCCTGGCCCATAAATCGAGACAGATTAGGTCATTAGCGTTGGTGCCCTATGGTGTGGGCGCCGCGGCGCTCGACGTGGCCCTACACCGTCTCGACTAATTTTCTGTGCATTCTTAATTAAATTCAAAATCCAATTTTGACTTAATTAAAACAATTATTATTCATTTAAATATCTCGATTTTAAATCGAATATTTAATACCCTCTCAATACATCCTTATATCGAAAAGACAATCGACATAGTGTGACCCACAGGCCTTCACATATCGATATTAATCAAATTAAGGTCTACGCGGAACTCCTAGACAGCGCCGCAAGACGAACTCAATATGTGAAGTACGTTTACACGAATCCAGTAAACTTAACCTCTATGTGGTAAAATAAAATCCTTTCATTCACGACACACCCGATCAAGCTTAGGATTTGTCAAGTGTCTATCCAAATGGCTTAATCATTGTATCTCATCTATATTAGTTGACAACTAGACCATATTCTAAATATGTCTATTGCGTTGGCCAACGACTTAGTCAACCTAATATCACTGAGAATCTGAGTGTTCTCTCGAATATACATTCGAGGAATGAATCCTAATCTTGGCTCAACTACCACCTTTAATCCACATCGTAATGTACCCAATACAAGTCGTATCTCAACTTATAAGGCATTTGAGCTTAGGACAGGATCAAAGTATATTACTTTGTAGACAAGGTGCGTATTGACCTCAAGTCTAAGGACTTCTATCTCCCACATCTCCCACACGCTGATCGCTGATCATACTTTAGACAAGTATAACAAACAATATATCAGCATGGTATACCAATACTTCCAAAGTATCCATGTGTCCATCACGAGTAGCCATTACTCGTAGCAGGTGAGACATACTACATCCTCTAAGGATGTGATGCATACCACATGTCGACTTATCACATATCATCGATATCTCATTCTCGATGATCATTAGTCGAGGCTATTTTAAGAGTTACGTTATAATATTAATATCTCACATTATTAATAACAGCGTAACCTCCAGGAATGCATATTATAGAATATTATAAACAATCAATTAATAATTCAATAATTGCACATGCCAAAATATTAATCTCCATTAATAATAATAGGAAGGTGTGTAAAGTACATTTGTCTTAATATAGATTGTCTCTAGGACATAAATATACTTTCAATCTCCCACTTGGCCTAGAGTCAATCTCCAACATATCTAATGCCCATATGCTCAAATTGACCCTTATGCTTGACTAAGCTTAATGGTTTGGTGAATGGGTCAGCTAGATTATCGTCTGTGGGAACATAGTCTAATCTAATCTTTTCAGTCTCCACCATCTCCATGAGTATGTGGTACTTTCTTGGTACATGCTTATTTCTGTTTGCTGATCTTGGTTCCTTAGCTTGCGCAATCGCACCAGTGTTTTCACAATAAATCGTTATTGGACAAGTGGCACTTGGAACAACCCCTAGTTCCTTCAGGAACTCAAAAATCGCGACATCTTCTTTACCAGCTTCCAATCCAGCAATGTACTCAGCTTCTATTGTCGAATCAACAGTTGTATCTTGTTTGAAACTTTTCCAGCTTACTGCTCCACCATTGAAAATGAACGTGTACCTAGACTGATATTTGTAGTCATCAAGATCCGTCTGCAAGCTAGCATCAGTGTACCCAGTAGCAGCTAGCTTTTCTTCCCCACCATAGACTAAGAAGTAATCTTTAGTTCGTCTAAGATACTTAAGAATACTCTTGACTGCCTTCCAGTGTTCTTCCCCAAGATTCTGCTGGAATTTTCAAGTCATGCTAAGTGCAAAGGCCACATCTGGCCTAGTACAGGTTATGGCATACATGATCGATCCTATAGCCGAAGCATATGGGATCCTTTTCATGCGTTCAAGTTATATTGTATTAGAAGGACTATCCTTCTTAGATAACTTGATGCCTCATCCCATAGGTAGACCGCCTTTCTTGAAATTTTCCATAGAAAAACGTCTAAGCACTTTGTCTATGTAGACTGACTGTGACAGCCCCAATAATCTATTCGATCTATCTCTATAGATCATAATTCCCAAAATATAGCAGGCTTCACCTAAATCCTTCATCATGAAGGTATTGGACAACCACTCCTTGACTGACTGCAGGAGAGTCTTATTGTCTCTCATTATCAATATGTCATCTACATATATGATAATGAAGGCAATACTTCCATCCTTGCGTTTATTATAAACACGTGGATCATCTTTGCTTCTGATGAAATCAAATAACTCGATAGACTTGTCAAAGCAAATGTTCCAACTCGTCGAGGTTTGCTTAAGCCCATAAATGGACTTTTGTAGCTTGCATACTGCATTAGGTTTGGACTCAAGCAAAAAACCCTCAGGTTGTTTCATATACACCTCCTCAACTAGATTACCATTGAGGAAAGTTGTTTTAACATCCATCTGCCAAATGTCATAGTCATAATATGCAGTTATTGCAAGCAAAATCTGAATAGACTTAATTTTCGCAACATGTGAAAATGTTTTATCATAATCGACCCCAGGCCATTGATTATAACCTTCAGCCACCAACCTTGCCTTATAAGTCTGTACCTTGCCATATGCATCAATCTTCTTCTTAAAGACCCATTTGCATCCTATGGGTCTAATCCCTGTTTGCAAATCAACCAAGATCCAAACTTGATTTACGTAAATCAAGTCCATCTCAGATTTCATGGCTTCTTTCCATCTCTGTGAATCAATGTCCAACATAGCTTCTCTGTAGGTTGTAGGTTCATCGTCATCAAGAATATCTATCTCATTGTGTATTTCAACAAAGAGATTAAGTCTTTCAGGCGGACGACAAGTCCTAGTGGTCCTACGGAGTTGATTATTTTGTGTTTCAGTGTTTGTTACATTCTGATTGTGAGAAGGTCTTTGTGTGTTGTACAATCCATCACCTTGAGAGCTTTCAGGAATGTCATTCTCATTTATTTCCTGAAGGGAATGATGTACAACCATTGTATCACCTTCAATTGGTTGTGTATGGGAACCTTGCATTTCTACACTATCTCTCACAACACTCCCATTGGCTGAAGGGCGTACTCTAAGTACTCAATGTTCACCAGATACTCCCATTGAATCCTTGTTTAGGTCATTCGACAAGGGTTCAATTTCTGTGTTATCTTGTGGTTCTTGAATTTCTTCAAGTTCTACCTCTGTGAAGGTATGTTCCTTGTAGACATATTCTTCTTCAAGGAAAGTTGCGTTTCTAAAAACAATGACCTTACGTTCTCCAGGAAGATATAAGTAGTATCCCTTAGTTTCTTTTGGATACCCCACAAAATAATATTTCTCACTTTTAGATTCCAACTTGTCAGTAAGCATCTCTCTTTACATATGCAGGGCACCCCCAAGGTCGCATGTGTTTAAATGCTGGCTTCTTGCCATTCCATATCTCATATGGAGTTCTCTCTATTAACTTTGAAGGAACCTTATTCAGAATATAAATTGAGCTTTGCAATGCATAACCCCAAAGGTATGTTGGTAGAGCTGAGAACCTTATCATGGATCTAACCATATCTAATAGGGTTCGATTTCTCCTTTCAGCAACACCATTCATCTGTGGCGTTCCAGGAGGTGTCCATTGTGATTGGACTCCATAAAGCTTCAAATAATCCAGAAATTCTTTATTTAAGTATTCACCTCTTCGATCTGATCGAAGTGTCTTGATACTTGTTTTATGTTGCTTCTCTACTTCTGACTTGTACTCCTTGAATTTCTCAAAGGCTTCGGACTTATGTTTCATAAGATGCATATGTCCAAACCTTGTGAAATCGTCTATAAACGTGATGAAGTAAGGGAAGCCTCTCTTAGCTTGAGTTGAAAATGGCCCACATACATCAGTATGGACCAACTCAAGTACCTCTTTGGCTCGCACCCCTTTCCCAAAAAGTGGCTTGTTGGTCATCTTTCCTCTCAAGCAAGATTCACAGTTACCATAGGACTCCAAGTCAAATGGTTCCAGGTAGTCTAACTTTATTAATCTTGTTATCCTTGATTCATTGATGTGACCAAGTCTACAGTGCCATAAGTAGGTGGGGTTTCTTGAATTACTTGTCTTAGCTCATTTATTTTGCACATTGAAAATTTCACGACTACAGTTTAAAATATACAATCCATCCACAAACGGAGCATTTCCACAAATAAAACCATTAGAAGACAGTACATAACTGTCATTGGCAATAAATGAGAAAAACCCATCAATGTCTAACATTGTAATAGAAATGATATTCTTCGTTAATGAGGGAACAAAATAACAATTATTTAGTTTCAAACAAAAGCGTGAAGGTAAATCTAGTATATAAGTTCTCACGCGTTCATCATATACTCGTGCTCTATTTCCAACGCGCAGGTCTGCCTCCCAAAGTCCAACCATTCTGCTGTTAATTAGCCCCTGCACATTACTACAAATATGCGAGCCACAAGCGGTATCCAATACCCAGCAGTGGGAGTTACTTATAGACATATTTATTTCAATGACAAACATACCTTGTCCAACAGAGGTAGAAGCACCTAGTGCTTTGCCTCCTCTTGGAGCTGTGTAGTCCTTCTTTAGAACATGTGCTGACACTTGTCCCTTTTCGTTCAGATTACATTTGAAAGGGTCTCTCAACAGTTCATACTCCATTGTTTGAGACTATTTTTCATAGAGTCTCTTCAAGTGATCTAGCATTTCGTTGGGGCCCATGTTTTCATGTTGTCTCTGTAACTACATAGTCATGAAAGACAACATTATACATTTTGCCAAGGTAGCATCGTTCAAATGTTTCTGATAAGCCACCTTGTCAAATATGGCATACTCATAAGAGTTTTTAGCAGGGACTGTGGGAAATATTGTGTCTAACACATACTCAATTATTTCTAGTCTTAACACCAATCACATATTTCTTAACCAGTCAGGGTAATTTGATCTAGTCAACTTGTTTGTCTCGACCAATATTTTCAGTTATAGATTCGACATTTTATACGACTGAAGAAACAAATAGACTTGAAATTAAACTCTAATATAATTTCTATTGAACACATTCGTTAACTAATTAACATGACATTTAGTTTAATTAGCTCCCACTATTTTAACATACTCTTCGATCCCATGGAAGAATATAGACTCATATCAAATATGTTCATAATTGGCCATGATCCAGGTTCATGCTATCTCCGCGTTTGCTGTGGTTGATAACTTCAACATCATAACCTGGTAGGTCTCTAAACCAATTACAAACAATTTGTAATTCATGTTTGACCGAATGTTCTAAACAATCGATTTGCGTCCCTCGGCTTGTCCGACACTGTGGCGCCAAGACAACCTATCAAGTCAACCCCGTTATGCGACTGCAATTATGTATCTAAGTGAGTTTTGCCTTATAGAGCAAACACTGTGGTGTAAATACTCATGAAGGTTTATCATCCACTTCTACATTTAACATGCATCTATGAAAGAGTCTAAATCCTCGTAGACTTGGAGCAAATGTTGTGGCATAAATACTCATCTCGCCGAAAAGGATTTTGCACTACAATCAATTATAACGAATGTCGCATTCATTTCAAATGAGGCTTGTATTAAAATTTTAGGGAACATTTTAATTCAGGGTTTTAACCAAGATCAACTCCTTTACACCATATCCAATATGATCTTAATATCATGCAAAACTAATAACACATATAGTTGGGAACCGTCAACCCAATACGCATGATGTAAAATGGTTTAATCAAATACTGGGCACTGCCTGCCCAGACAGTTATAGCGGACGCTATTTTAGTAATTTAAATGACAAACGATTTGACATTTAGCACATAAATAGTATACTTATCAAATATATTGTATAATAATAATCACGGGTTAAACATTCTAAATAAATTTTTTTTTCGGATTGATGGGGCCGCAACACTAATCATTAGGGCCGCGGCGCCAGTGAGGCAGAAACCGAATTTCTACATCTGCAATTCATTAGCGTGGCGGTGCTCCACCATGGGGCCGCGGCGCTTGCAAGGCAGAAACCTTCGGCTTCCATAAGGGCCACGACGCTCCACAATGGGGCCGTGATGCCTAATGTCCAGAAAGTCCAGAACTTAAAAAACGAAGCATTAGGACCACGATGCTCCACCATGGAGCCGCGGTGCCGCCTTAAAAATCCTAGCAAGCGCCGCGACTCCCTACCATAGGGCCGCGGCGCCAACGTTCTGACAAAACGTTTCTATGTTGATTTTTCAAAATCGTTCGAACCCTAAATCCAATTTAGGGATCAAATCACATGTCTTTTATCACCACCCACCATTATCAATAATGCACGCATCGACCATCATCTGTCTTTACCCGTTCGTAGCCGTGCACCGTGCAATTAGCCGGAAAACACACTTTTGGCTTAGTTCGAGTTAGAGCGGAATGACTTCCTCGAGTTAGCGTAGGAAATAATTTAGGGTGATATCAAAAGGTTAACATTTTCTCAAGACATGTAGGATTTCAAGAAGCCTTGTTATAATTCAATTTTATGTTTAACCAATATTATTATTTTATTTAATTGTTATATAACCATTGAACCAGCCTGGGCTCTGATACCACTGTAAGTATTTGTTAGGTTCAAAACACATAAGTAAGACACAACAAAAGATTAAAATTTTGTTCTTACTTACCCCAACAATTACTTATAGTATGGTTATATGACAATCAAAATCAGTAACATAAACCATAAACACTTATAGGTTATATTATCTGGAATCTTAACTAAAGGGTGGACACGCGATTGCCCTTTCGATTGCAAGTTCCAAGCTTCAATGTATTTCTCCTTTGGAATGCTAGGAAATCCGGCAGAGGTTCGAGAGAGTGTTTTGATTCTAAGTTTCTAAGACTTAGAATAATAATCTGAAATTAGTGTGTTGAATAATGAAATGAATGTTTGTATTTATAGGTGAAAAATTAGGTCAAACCAGATTAGAGTTTGACTTTGGGCCTGTCCCATAAATCGAGATAGATTAGGTCATTAGCGCCACGGCGCTCGACGTGGCCCTACACCGTCTCGACTAATTTTCTGCACATTCTTAATTAAATTCAAAATCCAATTTTGACTTAATTAAAATAATCATTATTCATTTAAATATCTCGATTTTAAATCGAATATTTAATACCCTCTCAATACATCCTTAGATCGAAAAGACAATCGACATAGTGTGACCCACAGGCCTTCACATATCGATATTAATTAAATTAAGGTCTACGCGGAACTCCTAGACAGCGTCGCAAGACGAACTCAATATGTGAAGTACGTTTACACGAATCCAGTAAACTTAACCTCTATGTGGTAAAATAAAATCCTTTCATTCACGACACACCCGATCAAGCTTAGAATTTATCAAGTGTCTATCCAAATGGCTTAATCATTGTATCTCATCTATATTAGTTGACAACTAGACCATATTCTAAATATGTCTATTGCGTTGGCCAACGACTTAGTCAACCTAATATCACTGAGAATCTGAGTGTTCTCTCGAATATACATTCGAGGAATGAATCCTAATCTTGGCTCAACTACCACCTTTAATCCACATCGTAATGTACCCAATACAAGTCGTATCTCAACCTATAAGGCATTTGAGCTTAGAACAGGATCAAAGTATATTACTTTGTAGACAAGGTGCGTATTGACCTCAAGTCTAAGGACTTCTATCTCCCACATCTCCCACACGCTGATCGCTGATCATACTTTAGACAAGTAAAACAAACAATATATCAGCATGGTATACCAATACTTACAAAGTATCCATGTGTCCATCACGAGTAGCCATTACTCGTAGCAGGTGAGACATACTACATCCTCTAAGGATGTGATGCATACCACATGTCGACTTATCACATATCATCGATATCTCATTCTCGATGATCATTAGTCGAGGCTATTTTAAGAGTTACGTTATAATATTAATATCTCACATTATTAATAACAGGGTAACCTCCAGGAATGCATATTATAGAATATTATAAACAATCAATTAATAATTCAATAATTGCACATGCCAAAATATTAATCTCCATTAATAATAATAGGAAGGTGTGTAAAGTACATTTGTCTTAATATAGATTGTCTCTAGGACATAAATATACTTTCATTTTTAACAAATGTACAAGAGTATGAGCTAAAATACCTAACTCATAGGTAATATACTAGGCCCGTCTTTGAATTCTCATTTATCCAACAACAACAATAACATAATCAGTGTAATCGCACAAGTGAAGTCTGAAGATGATAGTATCTACGCATACTTTACCCTTACCTTGAGAGATAAAGAGGTTGTCGGCTTAAGGAGAATTCCCATTTGTCCAATGCCACCTACATATCTTAGTGGGTGAAAGTTGATGATCGCGAGGATTGAGAACATTAAACCTTAGAGGAGGAAATTATGAAAAATGACAATATCTTGATGAAGTGGTAGAAGATTAAGGAAAAAACTCTTATACTTGCAAGATTGTGAGGAACTTAAATATGAATAGCGAGCCAAAGTACATTCAATGGATGAACTAAAGGGATAACACTTCATACTGCACGAAATAAAAGGAAACAAAGTTGTACAATTCCGTATTGAGGCACTTCAATTTTTTTGGCATAACCATTCGGTATTCGAAATCCACGCCATTAATTCGAATTCACTTTGCGTAAGATCCACTAAAGGAGGAAGCGCCCCTTATACCAAGATTTTACCATTCCTAGGACTCGATTTTGAAAATTTTGGCTAAGGGTGAGGGGATCATATCCATCATACTACAACCTTTGGTGGTCGAGACACTTTTAAATTGATCTTATGTCATGTATTCTCAGATTTAGATATTGGAGAAAGTGTACTTTGAAGATAGATTAAAGTATCCTGAAGAATTTAGTAGACTCCTTAACCCATACACATTCACAGATACCTCCTATGCTAGATCTTTAGCAAAATGCACACTAACAAATCTCTTGGGCTATGTCAGTAGTAATATTAGCACACGTTTGAGGAACACTAGTGCAAGAGGTATCTCTTTTAATTCCTAGAAATATGAACTTTCACATATAGTGATAATTAATCCCATATCCCCTCGCAGTCATGAAATAAGCCTCCAACTTCTGTGCATAGCCTTAATGTTGTCTATTAGTCAGCCTCAAAATATATGAACAAGGATGTTGATAGAGTGTAATATTTTCACGAAAAAGTTGCTGGTTAAGCTTTGGATATCATCATTGCGTTCTTGAAGTCAAAGAAACACATATGCAGTGATTTAAGGCAGTGGTAAAAAAGCACAGTTGCAGTGTTTTAAGGCTAATTACTCCTGTAGAGTTGTGATTCAATCACAAATTTGTTGATCATACAAATCTCATCTTGATTCCAAAAGTTCATCCCCAAAAACTTTTGTAGCTAGATATGAGACCTTAAAATATATGTGAATTTATACAAGCAGAATAAATACAAAAGTATTGGTGATTCGGCTTGCAATGGTCATGCCTAAAATTATTTCGACTAATCAGTTAGGCTTTATCACAGATAGATTTACCTTGTGACAAAAACTATTAGCTCAGAAGATCAAGAGGAATGTGAGGGAAGAAAAGGCAAGGTGATAGATATATATGGACTAATGGTTAATTCAATTTCCCACCTTTTTCTATACCTCAACTCGCACCTAAAATCAATCATCTTGCTTGTGCAGATGAATTACTAATTTTCTCACAGGCTGATATCTAGTACTAAGTCACTGTGTCTCAATAGAAATGTATTGGACAAATATAAGATATGAACACATATAAAAACTACTTCTGTATCCATCCCAAGGCACATGGACAAGTAGGTGCAAGAGTAGTATAGATTATTGCATTTTTCCCAGAAGGGCTTTCCACTAAAGTAGCTTGGATGCCCAATTTATGCCTTTGGTGCAGGAAATTTCAAACAGGTTAAGTCAATGGAAAAGAATATCTTTTTCATGATGGTAGAATGGTTCTTATAAGAAATTCATTGCAGGGCACGCCAATCCATCTATTATTGGCTAGCGATACTCCAAAAACTGTTTTAACATATATAGATGGAGAAATTAGATTATACATTCCTATGGGCTAACACATTGAATTCCTCTAGGCGATCTTAGGCAAGTCGCTAGATAAGGCAAAGCTTTGGTGGAATATTCACACCAAAAAATCTATTGAGAGCTCTTTCGCGAAGGCCAAAAACTGAACATGTATGTGCAACAGAATGGAGACGGGATTATTCAAACACATGCCAAGCTAATCGAAATTAGAAAGGAGGTGGAGCAGCTTATAACTAGGCAAGTGAAGGACGAGTCAGTATCCTTTAGGTGGGATAATTGGAGCACTAGCCGTATGTGAGGAGATATAATTGAAAGAATTTCCAAGAAAGTGAACCTCCTCACCAGGTAAACACTCAATATATGGTGAGTTTATCCTATGACAAACTTGATATCCAATTTGCGTTCAATATCCTCTCGGATGAAGCCTCTGCTCTTCTTCAGCAAGATAGATGACAAGTTCCATTTAAGTCGTCAATTCTAAATTCTAAATTCTAAGGTTGAGATGTAAAATCATGATGTAAGCTGCTTCATTTTCAGGACAAAATGCGAATGAGTTTATATTAAGGCATAGGCAGAGTTTATAATGAAATTACATAGAAGATGATGAACCAAAACACATAGTTGAACAGATAGGCGGATGATCAATCTGTCAAATAAAAGATTGCTTACTTGTTCCAAGTCCTTAGATTGAAAACATCTATGAAGAACATAAAAATCAAACTTTTATACTATTAATAGTAACTGAAAATCCAGTCATATACTAGCCAGAATCTTATTCGGATGTTGAATCATCAGGGCTCGAAGAAAAAATTGATTTCCAGAATTCATTATCCACTGCCTGCTGAATAATTGTAAAGAAAAAGGTAGTAAGTAGCATTTTTCGGAACATAATGCTCTATGATCAAACAAACACAGGTATATGAGAAACTACCTCGGGGTTCAGATTCCGTTGAACATTACAATGCTGAGACGATCCTCCCCATGCAGTAACACCTCTGTGATCTCCTTGCTACGCAGTGAAATAAGACACCAGAAGTTCTAAGCATATTTAATGACAAGTATTTTCACACTGTATTCGCAGGTTATGGTATAAATTTTTATTATCATTATTCGATTATCTTATTAAACACATAATTTAACCGTTCATATAACAAACGTCAATCATTTGTGTTATACAAAAATGTACGAAACAACTAGATTGAAAATTAATCAGCCAAATTGTTTGGGAACCCTTTCACATCAAAACATACCACCATCTCCACTCATTAACTGGGGGAGGGGAAGTGGATAATAAGAACAGAAAGTGAAACAAAAAATGATAGTGTGTACGAACTGTGCTCAGCTTGGCTCTATCAAAGGCATGGCATATTCATCAGTTGGATGTCAAGAATGCTTTCCTACATGGTGATCTCAAGGAAACAGTCTATATGCATCAGCCGTTGGGTTTCAGGGATCCCAACCGTCCTCATCATGTCTGTTTGTTGAAGAAGTCCTTATATGGGCTTAAGCAGTCTCCACGGGCCTGGTATACTAGGTTTGCTGACTTTGTTTCGACTATTGGGTTCACTCACAGCAGGTCAGATAATTCCTTGTTCATCTACCGCCGTGGTTCGTCCCTGGCCTACATTCTGTTGTATGTGGATGATATCATCTTGACTGCCTCTTCCGATGCCTTGTGTCAGTCTATCATGGCCATGCTCAGTTCTGAGTTTGCTATGAAAGACTTAGGGCCCTTGAGTTATTTTTTGGGGATTGCCGTCAAACGTCATTCAGGTGGTTTATTTTTGTCTCAACGTAAGTATGCTGCTGAGATCATAGAGAGGGCTGGGATGTCATCCTGTAAGTCCACTTCCACTCCAGTTGATGCAAAACCCAAGCTTAGTGCCGCGGCAGGTGCACCATACGAGGACCCGACCCGCTATCGCAGTCTTGCAGGGGCCCTCCAGTATCTTACCTTTACCAGACCGGATATTACGTATGCTGTTCAACAGGTGTGTTTATTCATGCATGATCCCAGAGTTGAGCACATGAATGCAATCAAACACATCACTCGGTATATTCAGGGGACACTAGACTATGGGTTGCACTTGTATCATTCATCTACATCCACACTTGTCTCGTACACAGATGCGGATTGAGGTGGTTGTCCGGACACCAGACGATCTACGTCAGGATATTGTATGTTCCTTGGCAACAACTTGGTCTCCTGGTCTGCAAAGCGTCAGACGACTCTATCCCGCTCAAGTGCAGAGGCAGAATATCGAGGGGTAGCTAATGTGGTCTCAGAATCATGTTAGTTACGTAATTTGCTTTTAGAGCTTCATTGCCCCATTCAGAAGGCGACATTAGTATATTGTGATAATGTTAGTGCCATCTACCTCTCAGGTAATTCGGTTCAACACCAACGCATCAAATATATCGAAATGGACATTCACTTTGTCCGTGAAAAGGTTGTTCGGGGGCAGGTACGCGTATGTCATGTCCCGTCAAGATATCAAGTTGCAGACATCTTTACAAAGGGTCTTCCCTCGGTACTCTTTGAAGATTTTAGGGACAGTCTCAGCGTTCGAAGACCGCCCGCTATGACTGCGGGTGTGTGTTAAATAAGGCAATATACACACAATATACATGTGTATATTGCCTCTCGGATTCAGCCCATAAATTGTGGTTCTCGGTTTTGGTAATTGTTAATATTAGACAAGGTAAGAATATTGTATATTAGGAAAATATATGTGTAGTATATTGTAATGTATTTGTTACCGTAATTAGGAATTTTCACTACCATAATTGTAGAGTTAGAATTATGGTAAATAAGATTTTAGGAATAGAATAGGAATATTTTATATTTTGTATATATACATATTCAAGTAATGAAAATAATCAAGGGGATTATTTCTTTCAGATCCTCCCCATGCAGTAACACCTGTGTGATCTCCTTGCTATGCAGTGAAATAAGACACCAAAAGTTCTAAGCATATTTATTGACAAGTATTTTCACACTATTTAATCACAGGTTATGGTATTATTTTGATTATCATTATTGGATTATCTTATTCAACACATAATTTAACCTTTCATATAACAAAAGTCAATCATTTGTGTTCTACAAAAATGTACGAAACAACTATATTGAAAATTAATCAGCCAAATTGTTTGGGAACCCTTTCACATCAAAACATACCACCATCTTCACTCATTAACTGAGGAAGTGAAGCAAAAAATGAAGTGTGTACGAACTTGCTTAATTCTCGTAACTCTGTAAATTGCATTTTTAAAACATAATGCTCTCTCTATGATAAAATACATGTATATGAGAAACTACCTCAAGTTCCAGATTCAGGGCAACATTAGGGAGCTGGAGCGATCCTTCGTCTGCAGTAACACCTCCATAATTTCCTTGCTACACAGTGAAATAACACACCATGATGAAAAATATTTTATTCATAAGCTCATATATCTATTAATCCTCTCTACAATCTCCATTATATATCTGGTTAGAAAAATAGCTAGTAACACCCATGTTTATAATAATAAGAAAACTACTTTAACTATAAACTGGAAAATCTATTCCTATATAAATTTGACAATAAATCCTAACTAGATATGAATTAAAATATCAAATCCTAACCAATTTTGATTTTCTACAACTTTGAATTATTATTTCCAACACACCAGAAGATGTAAGCATATTACTAAATGATTTTCACACTATTTATTCGCAGGTTATGGTATAGTTTTGATTTAAACTGTCGGATTATCTTATTCAACACATAATTTAACCTTTCATATAACAAAGTCGATCATTTGTATCCTACAAAATGTAAGAAACAACTAAATTGAAAAATACTAGCCAAATTGTTTGGGAACCCTTTCACGTCAAAATATACCATCATGTCCAGTCATTTACTGGGGGAGGAGAGGTGGGTAAAAAGAATAGAAAGTGAAGCAAGAAATGATAATGTGTACGAACTTGCTTAATTTGGTTTACTCTGTAAATTAATGCTCTATGATAAGATACAGGTTTATGAGAAACTACCTCAAGTTCCGGATTCAAGGGAACATTACGGAGTTGGAATGATCCTCCTTCTGCAGTAACACCTCCATAATTTCCTTGCTACACCCATAGCAGTGAAATAAGATACCAAAAGTTGTAAAGCATAGTACTGATAATTATTTTCACACTATTTATTTGCAGGTTACGGTATAATTTTGATTATCATTATTCGATTATCTTATTCAACTAACCTTTCATATAATAAAAGTCAATCATTTGTTTTTTACAAAAAGGTATGAAACAACTAGATTGAAAATTAATCAGCCAAATTGTTTGGGATCACTTTCACATCAAAATATACCACCATGTCCAGTCATTACCTGGGGGAGGGGAAGTGGGTAAAAAGAACAGAAAGTAAAGCAAAAAATGATAGTATGTACGAACTTGCTTAGTTCGCTGAACTCTGTAAATTGCAATTTTAGAACGTAATGCTCTATGATAAAATACAGATAGTTTCATTATGCTCTAAGATAAAATACAGGTATATGAGAAACTACCTCAAGTTCCGGATTCAGGGCAACATTAGGGAGTTGAAACGATCCTTCGTCTGCAGTAACACCTCCATAATTTACTTGCTACACAGTGAAATAAGACACTAGAAGTTGTAAGCATATTACTGATACTTATTTTCACACTATGTACTCGCAGGTTATGGTATTGTTTTGATTTTAATTGTTGAACTATCTTATTTAACACATAATTTAACCTTTCATATAACAAAAGTCGATCATTGGTGTTCTACAAAAATATAAGAAACAACTAGATTGAAAAATTAATCAACCAACTTGTTTGGAAACCCTTTCACCTCAAAATGTACAACCATCTACACTCATTAACTGAGGGAGGGGAAGCGGGTAAAAAGAACAGAAATTGAAGAGAAAAATGATAGTGTGCGAACTTGCTTAGTTCGCTTAACTCTGTAAATTGCATTTTCAGAACATAATGCTCTATGATCAAACACAAGTATATGAGAAAATACCTGGGAAACATTATAGAGCCGGGACGATCCTTCCTCTGCAGTAACACTTCGGTGATCTCCTTGCTACACACATAACAGTGAAATAAGATACCAGGAAATTCTAATCGTAAGACGAATTACTGTCAACAAGTATTTTCAAACAACCCATTGGCTTATCTTATTCATCATTTATCATGTGTCTTTCACATAACAAAAGTCAATACTGTACTCCAAATGTACTAAAAATACAAATCAATTGTGTACTACTAACTTGCTCAATTCGCTAACTCTGTAATATAGAAGAACTATAGTGGCTTGTGAAAATTTAACATTAACTATATTAAACTGCATAATAGAAGAAGAAACACTAAATTATGCAAGTATGAAAAATCCTTGATGGTCAAAGACGATGTAGCTTTAACTTGCCTCTGCTAGTGTATGATCAGTCCATGGCAAATAAACTTCCTGGTCCTGACTGATACCATCAATGAAGTTAAGAGTTGTCGAATCCTCATAGGTGTTTTCCTACATGTACACAAAAATGTATTACTACAAAAAAAATTGGAATTAACTACGAAGTTCCTCGTCAATCCATCGTTAAATTGTTCGTAGCTAACAGTTTGATAATTTGTCGCTAAATAGCATTAGCAGCGGATTTTGCTATTTAGCAACATAATTTATTCGCCGTTAATTCTTGTTTTTTAGTACTTAAGTTTGTGCAGTAAAATGTACACTAAAGATTACAACATTTTGAACTTAAGGAACACAGAAAAAAATAAGATAGGTAAAAGATCAAGAAGTATATACCACATTAGACGGTAGAGCATTCAGTTGGCTGAGGAAAGTATTTGTAAGATCAACCATTCCACCTGAATTTGGTGTAGGATTAATGTTGCCGACCACAGAGAAGTCATAATATGGATCAAGTGTAGTACCACTTCCTCCAGCTCCACTCGCAATACACTTTGGTATAGGACGTAAATCCGCAGAAGCCTTCTGAGTAATATGATTTGTTAACAGGCTTGCGAATTCTTTATCGTGAAATTCAGTAATCGAAGAGTCCCTTCGAGCCAAACTTTGATTAGACTCGAGGTTCATACCACCACTAGTAATAAGGTTAACTCCGTGATCAGCCTCAGTATCAGCAGCAGAGTTGGAATTTCCAGTAATAAGTTGTTGAGCTGAAGTTGCAGCATTCAGGAGCTGAGTTGAAATATTATCAGCTGCTTCACTTGTGGACAGTAGATGTGGAACCAAGTCTGTTTGTCCATCTGCTGGCAAGGTCATAGCTAGTCGTTTTGGGAACGATGAATTGCCATGATTTGAAGTCTCTCCCAGTGAGTTGTCTCCTTCAGATGCAATACTAGGCGGCTTCTGATTAAGATGACGAGTCAACAACTCTACAAACTCCTTATCAGAAAAATTTGTTATGCGAGCAACAAGGTCGGTTCCCTGACCAGCCTCTATATAAGCAGCAGAGCTATTATCATGAAGAGAGTTCAAATTTCCTATTATACGTTGAGCTGAAGTTTCTGCATTCAAGTGCTGAGTTGAAATATTGTCAGCGGCTTCCTTTGTGGACAATTGATTTGCATTACTAAATGTGGTTTTACTCGAATCACCTTTGTTTGAAACCAACTGTAGTTGTCCATATCCTGGCAAGGTAAAAGATCAAGAAGACAAGAAATATATTCCAAATTAGAAGGTTGAACAAGTACTTGTAAGATCACCAATTTCAGTTGAATTCGGTTGTAGCATTAATGTTGCAAACATAGAGAAGTAATATAGTTTTTCTCAAGGTCAAAAGTTTTTTTTTTTTTTTTGGCGAAGTTGAGATCTTTGGCCAACTTTTTAGGAGAAGAAAAAAGTATTTTTGTGCGGAAGCAAAAGTTATTTTTGAGAAGCTGTAATTTTTTCTTAAATGTATTTTTTTGAAAAATATTTTTAAGAAAATACACTTAGAAATATTTTTTTTAAATTGGTCAAACATTAATTTCTACTCAAAAATATTTTTTAAATTGATTAGCCAAACACAAACTGTTTCTCATCGAAAATACTTTTGAAAATAAGTTGATTTTAGAAGGTTTGCCGAACATGGTAATGATCTGAATAAAGTATAGTACCACTTCCTCCGGCTCCAGTCCCATCATTATTTGGTAAAGGGGGCAGCTTCGTACGAGCCTCCGGATTGGTTATATAACGAGTCAACAATGATGCCAATTCCTTATCTCGATCTCCAATAAAAGAAGATCTCCTTAGAGTCGAATTTTGATAAGCCTCTGTATCAGCAGCAGAGTTGGAATTTCTAGTAATAAGTTGTTGAGCTGAATTTGCAGCATTCAGGAGCTGAGTTGAAATATTATCAGCTGCTTCACTTGTGGACAATAGATGTGGAACCAACTCTGTTTGTCCATATCTTGGCAAGTTAATAGGCGCTAGTTGTTTTGGGAATGATGAATTGACACGATTTGAAGTCTCTCCTCGCGGTGAGTTGTACAAACTTTTTTTAAAGAACAAGTATCGCTGTCGTTCAATGCTTTCGGGAGGAATTTGTCTAAGCCTCTTTGATGCTGAAGTTGATTGAACAGGACTATTACCTGAGTCTGAGTCAATAGTTTGATCTTTAGCGACTTTCCGCAAGAGAATACGATATTTCTGCTAAATTTGCAAGCACGGGTTAACTTACTTCTAATAAAGAAAAATAATGATGCAACTACAAAAAATTCATGCAACTTTTTACTTTATTCTCAGTAGTTCTGATAAGGAGTTTCTAAGATGAGCATGAATTATTATAACTACAACTTCCAAATTTGGTGGCTTTTAAAGAAATATGTTCCTTGATTTTTTTTCCATTAATAATGTACAATATATATATAGTAGTACCAGAATATCTAAACTAGGTAACTAATCAACCTAATTACATTAGGAATTATAATTCTACCTAAAATAGGAGACCTAATTAAAATAGGAATACAATTCTACATAAAATAAGAGATATACAATTAATGTAAGAATATTTGGTGAATATTCTATTACACCCACGAAGTCGAAGCGGGAGGCTCACGAACACTGAGACTGGCTCGAAAATCATCAAACAGTATGCGCAGAAGTCCTTTGGTGAAGACGTCGGCAATCTGATACCTAGAAGGAACATGAAGGACACGAACTTGACCACGGGCCACTTTTTCGCGAACAAAATGAATGTCCAACTAAATGTGTTTGGTGCGCTGATGTTGGATGGGATTGCCGAAAAGATATATTGCACTAATATTGTCGCAGTAGATCAATGTTGCCTTTTGAATCGGGCAGTGAAGCTCAAGTAGAAGTTACAGATCCAACAAGACCCAGAGATGACGTTGGCTACACCTCTATACTATACTTCGACACTGGATCAGGATAGTGTAGGTTGTCTTTTGAAAGACCAAGACAATAGGTTATCTCTGAGGAAACTGTAGTAACCAGGCGTGAAGCATCGGGTGTCAGGACATCCACCCCAGTCAGCATCAGAATAAGCAGTGAGACCAGTGAGCGCAGACCTGTATAGATGTAAGCCGAAGTGAAGTGTGCCTTGAACGATCGTAAAATATGTTTGAGGGTATGCATGTGTGCTTCCGTCGGATTGTGTATGAGAAAACAAATTTGTTGCACGACATAGGATATGTCCAGTCTCGTGAATGTGAGGTAATGCAGGGCCCCAGCCAGGCTACGATAGTGAGTCGGGTCTGAATACGAAGGGCCAGAATCAACGCTAAGCTTGAAGTTGGTGTCCACTGGCATGTGGGATGGCTTGCAAGACGTTATGCATGCACGGTCAATGATCTCTTCAGTGTATTTCTTCTGACATAGAAATAGGCCGCCAGAATGGCGAGTGACAGAGATGCCCAAGAAATAACTCAGGAGCCCAAGATCCTTCATAACAAACTCAGATGAAATGAGAGACATAATAGATCGGCGAAAGACATTAGATGATGTGGTGAGGATGATGTCATCAACATATAATAAGAGGTAAGTCATGTCTGGAACCTTATTGTAGATGAATAGGGAATGATCAGATTTGCTGTGTGAAAAACTGATAGAGGAGACATAATCGGCGAACCGCTGGTACCATGCTCGAGGAGCCTGTTTCAGTCCATAGAGAAATTTCCGCAATAGACACACATAATCCAAATGAATAGGATCCCTGAAACCCATAGGCTGATGCATATATACCGTTTCATGAAGATCCCCATGTAAGAAAGCATTTTTGACATCAAGCTGATGAATATGCCAAGACTTGGATAGGGCAATGCTGAGGACAGTCCGGATGGTTGCGGGCTTTACGACTGGACTGAACGTTTCACCACAATCCACTCCCACATGTTGAGACCTACCATCACCTACAAGACGGGCCTTGTATCTCTCAAAAGAACCATCAAATTTCTTTTTATGTCTAAAAATTCACATAGAATGAATAATGTTAGAATCAGGTGGACATGGTACTAGGTCCCACGTCTTATTATCAATAAGAGCATTATATTCGTCAATCATTGCGGCTTTCCAATTTGGGTCGGATAAGGCATCCTTCGGATTATGAGGGACAGGGGAAGGGACAACTGAAATGGATAGGTTAAACAACCATTTAGGTTTGGAAATTTCGTGCATGGCACGAGTTTCCATTGTCCGAGAGCGTACCTTGAGATGCATGATTGGAGGAGGGGGGTGCCGCAGAACTACTAGGAAGAGGAGAAAAAGCAGGGGTGGCGGGATCGGCTGGCTGAGGCTCGGTTTGCCGAGAGGTGGCTGCGGTATCACCTTGAGATGGGCTATTCTAAGCCACCATTGGCGTAATCGGGTGGGCAGCGTGTCCCGGACTGATCGTGATGGGTTCGGGTGCCGGGGACTGGGACATTGGATTATGTAAATGATGAATTAGAAGAGGGTTCATGCCATCATTTAGGAAGTAATAGGAATGCCGAGGTGGCGAGTTTAGTGAGGCAAAAAGGAATTAAGACTCATCAAATAGGACATGGCGTGAAATAATTATTTTACGATTTGATAAGTCATAGCAAGAGTAACCACGATGATTGGTAGGGTAACTCAGAAACACACACGGAAAAGATCGGGGTTGGAGTTTGTGAGTGGTTGAATGGAGAGGATAGCAGAGACATCCAAAAATACGCAAGTATTGGTAGGAGGGGTTCCTACGAAATAGAACTTGAGTGGACGACCGTAGAGCTAGAGACTTATTTGGGATTATATTGAGGAGATATGTGGCCATGGAGAGTGCGTAGTGCCAGAATTGAAGGGGAATTGATGTGTGGGCAACTAGGGCACAAATTATGTTGTTTATTGTTCTGATTTTCCATTCGCCTTTACCATTTTGGGAGGAGGTGTGAGGGTAGGAAAAACGAAAGGTAAGAGCATTTTTGGAGCAAAACTCCTTGAATTGGTTATTATCGAATTCCCTGTCATTGTCACATTGAAAACATTTAATGCTCTTTTCAAATTGTGCTTTTATGAAAGTACTAAATGAGGAAAAAATGGGGTAGACCTGAAATTTATTACCAATTGGAAAAGTCCATAGAAAATTAAAATAATCGTCCAAGAACAACACATAATATCGATGGTCAGTTGTACTTAAAATAAGGGAAGTCCACAAATCACTATGTATTATATCGAAAGACATTAAAGTATAATTTGTGGATGCATAAAATGGTAATTTAACATATTTCCCAAAAATACAGGATTCACATATAGGAGTCTTAGAAATACAATTGCATTGAATAAATATATTGTTCTTAAGGGAGCGTAAAACAGAATCTTCCGGATGTCCTAATCTAGAATGTCATAAGAAAGATGAAAGAGCAGCAAAGGTTGACGGAACTGAGGCTCGTTTGTTGACGGCGTTTGAAATAGGGTAGAGATATCCGGTGTTGTCATATCTCATTATTCGTCTCCCTATCGTAAAATCCTTTACAAAAAAACCAAAAGGATCAAAGTCATGGGAAACATTATTATTAGTTGTGAAACGTCGCACAAAGATTAGATTCTTAATGAGTTTAGGGGCATAAATGACATTTTTTAGAATTAGTGGTGGATGTGGTGGGGATAAGGATGAATGACTAAAACTACGAATAGGAATGCCTTATCCACTACCAACAATAATATTCCGATTTAAATTACTCAAATTGGAATAAGGTGAGAGAGTACCTTGTGATGCCGTCATGTGAGATGTAGCGCCTGTGTCCATATACCAATTTTCTTCTAGAGCGTTGGGTGACATTGTGTTCATAGCTTCCTCAATGTCAGTTGGTGTATAAGTTGAGGGAGGGGGGCCTGTGCTGTGTAGGCCTGTTATGGATGTGCACCGAGTATGCCAAGTTGGGCCTGTCGGGCCAGAGGTGGAGTCCACGAGAAAGTCGAATACAGGGAAGGAGGAGAGGCCCATGATGGTGGGGCCCACACAACCCATGGTGGTTAGGCAGCCCACGATGGAGGTTGCTACTACTGCCGCGGTCACTGCTGACTATTTCCTGCCGGCAGAGACTGTCCCTTGCCACTATCGTTGCTGTTAGAATTCCATCCACCGCGGCCCTTGATGGACTGCCCCCTTGGCGATTGTTGCAGGTTGATCTGGCCTATTGTGGGTCCTCGGGTTGGCTGTGCTGGCTGTCGGAATTGGAGGCCCTGACGTCGTTGGAGGGCCCGATGGTGGTGGTGAGGGCAGCGTCTGCAATGTTGGCCTGAGTGGTGCTGCATTTGGTTTTCTGGGTTTCTTCAAGAATTAGCTTCGAACGAGCCTCATAAAATGGTGGTAACGACGTGCATTGCTGAAGGATGATAGCAACGCCGTCATAGGATTCATTCAAGCTTACAATAGGTTGCATGACCAATCGCTGATTAATGATTGATGTGCCAACGTTGGAGAGTTGGTCGGCAAACATCTTGAGTTCTTGAAAATATGCAGATACATTTGGGAAATCGTCCTGATGAACGTCCTTAAACTGATTTCCAAACGTTCCCACATTTGGCGGGCAGTGGCATCGGTTTTAGTGATTGTGTGCAACAGATCATTAGAGATCGTGCCATATATCCACTAGAGGACAACAATATCCAAACAAGACCAAAGTGCGTCATCAGAAGTCGAAGTCAATGGTGGGTCTGTGGACTTCAATTTAGGAGGGATGATGTGGTCGATAACTTCATAGACACGATAATGGATTTTGAAGAGTTCCGCCCACGAGCAGTATTGACCATTTTCCATCTCAAGAGTCACAGGAATGAAGTTTTTAGTGTTGTTGACTGCAAGTGCATGATGAAATTTGGTTTTGTCAGCCATGGAGGATGAAATTTAGGAGGAGAAGGGAGAGGGAGTGGCCGAAAAAACTAGGGTTCCGTCATGGGGGAGGGGAGGGGGGGTGGAGGCCGAGAGGGAGTCGTCGGCGTGGTGGGTATTTTTGTGTAGGGTTAGACTCTGATACCATAAAGGAATATGTTCCTTGATTTTTTTCATCAATAATGTACAATATATATAGTAGTACAAGAATATCTAAACTATATCACTAATCAACCTAATTACAATAGGAAATATAGTTCTACCTAAAATAGGAGACCTAATTACAATAGAAATTCAATTCTACCTAAAAGATATACAATTAATGTAAGAATATTTGGTAAATATTCTATTAGCTTTAATTTAAGAAAATACTCAATTCTCTAACTATATGAAAATCAATGGATGCTTGAATTCCATTTTAGGAAGTTGCAATATCTTAGTAACATATTGAATATGGATCAAGTTAATTTCTACTTCTGTTATGCTGAAAATATGCACTTTCACAACTCTAAAACAAAAGATAAAGAACTCAAATAATAGTTAATTGATCAAATTTCTAGTGCTAAATCCATGCACAAATTTCATCTGAGCGTATATTGAGTTAAAAGTAGTGAACCTGCAAATGACTAGCTACATTTTCTCTAGTCAATTCTGGGACATTCATGACTTCAAGAATTCTCCTCGGAATAGCT
The DNA here is from genome assembly GCA_029783415.1 of Anisodus acutangulus. NCBI lineage: Eukaryota > Viridiplantae > Streptophyta > Magnoliopsida > Solanales > Solanaceae > Anisodus > Anisodus acutangulus. The sequence continues at coordinate 38,827,548 of CM056497.1, read as the reverse complement.
TCTGCAGAAAAAGAATTCATAAACCAAAATTAATAAATGCGTTACCAATATCATGTTCATTTCCTTGTTTTACTCAATTGATATATATAGTCATCTAATGAGCTTAAGTTATATATATTGTCACTGTAAGATTTTTTACACCACCGGGTCACATTTATAGTTATAACTTATAACATGTACTTGTCTTATTTTTAAGATTACAAATCACATATTTTAAAGAGGCTGACATGTAGATAACCATTGAACGACCTGATAGTGTAAATCTTTTTATACTGATGGTATATTACATGAACTCTATCTAATTATACTAGTAATATTGTACACTATGTGTTAGCGAAAAACTTACTGTCAGAGCCAAGTTCAGTAATAGCTGTCAAGAATCTACTGTGAAGGGAATCTGTCCAAACAAGCTTAGCCTTCTTTGATGGTGTAGTATCACTGTCTTCTTTTTTAGCCTCCTCATGTTTTCTAACAGACTTGTCCCTCTCACTAGATTCTTCGTTGTTGCTTTCTTCAATGCCTTTTTCATTGATCGACGACCAAGATTCAACAACAACTACTTCATGAGGGCTTTTCTGATGAGGGCCACTGGAACTTTTACCTAAGCTGTTAGTATCTTCTTGAATTTCTTCAATAACAACTGATTTGCCTTTGTTCTTTTTCCTCTTTTGCGTGATTGCATATTGCCATATATCTCGTACATCATCTAGTAATAAGGGCTTGTGTATGAAATATACTGCTCCCCCATCAAGTCCTTTCATAGTTGTACTATGTCTTTCATCAGCTGACATTACTGGTCACATTCAATAGTACAAAGGTTTAATTTAAAAACTTTGAGCTAAAAAGAAGAAAGTAAAAGGGATCGATCGACTCGCATCATAAACATGAGAAAATAATGGCAAAAGTGGTCCTTTATATTTGGGACTGGGTTAAAATAATTTGCTGAATCCACCCCTAAATAGATTTGTTCCTTTAAATTTGTCAAAAAGGAGCACTTTTAATCTCCGTTAATAAGTACTTAATAACTCTTTGATTATGAAATTTAACAAAAAACTTTGATAGTAAAAGGTTTAATGGAAACTCTTCATTTGGAGGGTAGTTCACATTTTGTGCTATTTTTTTTATCTATTGCTAGTGTTTGGTGTAGTTTTTTAAGGTACGTTTTTTGCTATCTTTGGCACATTTCTGGTGTCTAACGTAATTTTCGATGATGCAATTTCTGGATTTTGATGGAACATTCATGGTATTCCTAATTAATGGAAACTCAATGTATTTCTCATACTATCTTCCTGAACATCAGAGGTTCGTCACCTTTGGCCGAATAGTTCTTACTGTCCCACCTCTGCCATTGGTTCTTACGTTGTTATGGAGTAATCATACCTTTGTGAAACCTACATAACTATAATCCCATTCATCTTTATCCTTCTTATCGTAATCATTCCTTCTACTCATCATTAAATGAAAAACATTCCTGCCTTGATACTTTATCATACCATTCCATTCATACTTATTAACTATCTTCAATTTCTTACAACCATTCTTTGATTGTTCCATAGTTCTTGTCCTCAATTTCCCCCAATAAACTATTGTTATCCAGAGGTTATTTAGAATTGTAACATGCCGCACAATGAAGCCGAAGACCTTACCAGTCCAATACCTATAGCATGCCTTAGCTTACTAACATTGATACATGTAATTCTCAATAATACGCGGTATGACCCTTTTACGCACGGACGAGAGGCTTATGTTCCCTTCCACTACCATGGATAACTCGATCCTTATATATATGACTGGGGCTCACTATTCTGGGTACATCACTGTACGTGATCTTCTTAAACTTACTGATGGTCACTCTTCAGACGATTCGATTGTAGCGATCCATTCTCGTTAATGATATCCTGGGATAATTCCCAATTTATTATGGGTAAGACATTATAATTTAGGTCACACATACATAACATATTCCCTTATTCTAATCAGCAAGAGTCACGATAAAATATGTAGATTTTCATAACCTACTAAACCTTCCAATGATGTCTTCCACTTTTCATTTGTACAACTCATAATCATCTTATCCTTTTCTCATAAATCTTGGACTTTCATACGATCGTCAGGGTAACATAATATCGTAGGTTTGAAATCTTTCTAACATGGTCATTCGAAAGGAGGAACATATTACACATTATATCACCATATTAGGTGTGGGCATCCATATCCTTTAATATACTAACGTATATAAGTGATCTTAACTACCATTTGGGTTAGAAGCCTCTTTGTACCTTTACCTTTACCTTCATAACTTATCTTTATAGAAATGTCTGATCCTGCAAGAGGTACTGTAAAACCATTCCCTAAAATGGGGTCTCTTGTAACACCCTGTACTTTCGGAGGGTGGTTTGAATAGCTAGATGTATGCAAGTAGACCTGAGGCCGAGAAAATTTTGTTATATGGAGGTATGTACATCAAGAGCTTAGTATATAAGAGGATAAAATCCCAAAATAATTTTGGACATAACAAGTGTGATGACGAGGATCAAAAATAACATTTGGTGCGTGCATAAAGAGGCGATGAACTATTTTTATATCACGTGATCATAATAAATGAGTATATGAAGGTTTTATAAGTCATTAAGATTTAAATGAATTGAGATGGAGAAATTAATTATGTGTGTAATTGAGTATATGTTGAATTAATGGAAGACATGGAGAATTATTAGTTGTGTATAGGATACGGATGAAGAGTGCAAAAAGAGGGGATTGGGGTCATCTTAATATTTCTCTTGAATTGGAATTATTCTCCAAAAGAAATGGGCAGCAAGGGATTGAATGTAGCTATAAATGTGGTGGTGACACTTGTATCATTAGGTGTCAAAGGGTAAACATGGGGAAGACATGTGTAAAGGGAAAAGTAACACTAATATCTCGTTGTCTCAATCAATTGAGAATTGATCGAGAGTAATAATATTTACAACATTTTCTTGGCTGCAAAGAAACGTGAGCTTCAGTTCTCAACAACAACATAGGTTTCACAATTTAAGGAAACAATGTGTAATCCTTCCAAGGACAACATACAGGTCTTGCACACCGCTTTAATTTTGTGGTTCCGTTTATCGTTGAGTTGTAATCCGGGCTTTCTTCGAAGTGAAGTAAGGTGGAAGAAGAGAGTTTTCTAAAAAATAAGATTGGAGTGCATTACGGGTTGCTTTAATTGTATTGTAGACACAAAATGACTAAGGTATGTTAAGACAAATTATTTCTTTCTTTTGACATGTTTCATGTAACGATACGTAAACGTAATATTTCTCCATAAATTATTCTGCTCTTAATAGTCGAGGATGTTCCTGTTATTGATTCCTATGTTAAAAGCATGTCTAAATATGTTCCTAAATCCTTATTGAGGTGTATGGGGAAAATGTTAATATTCTCAATGTTAGTCGAAGGTACAAGGATGTTATGTCATCTAATAAGTCAGAATGTTTTATTGTCATTCATGCATTTACATTATATTCATGTATTACCATGGATCCACATGTGTTATATACACTATTATATGGTACACATTATATATATATATGTAGGGGATGGAAAAAGGGAATGTCGTTATATACGCAACACCACCTGAAGCTGGTACAAATATCACGAAAAAGGAAGATGCCCACAGAGGCCAATATGATATGATGCCCACAGAGGCTGACATGACATGATGCCCACAGAGGTTGTTATGGGAAGGAAGATGCCCGATGATGCCAATAAATATATGTATACCGCATTTGCATTGTGCATGACATTTAGGCATATTATGGCCCCAGAGGCATTCACTACTGGTCGGCTCGACTGTTACTATCAGTTGTTACTATCGGCTGTTTCTGTCAGCTGTTTTTATCGGTTGTTGCTATCAACTATCTTTGTCGACTGTTTCTGTCTCAGTTTATGTTTATATCTCTATTATGTTATTCTTCATACTTGACATACTCAATACATCAGTCGTACTAACGTCCCTTTTGTCGGGGGACGATGCGTTTCATGCCCGCAGGCTCAGGTAAACAGGGGGACGGTTCGCACTAGTAGGTTGCTGGTTCAGCTGATATTAGAGCACTTTACTTGTTTTAGAGTTGCAGTCTGATCGTGGTATGGTGTTTTGCATATGCATATGGGTATGGCAGGGACCTGTCCCGACCTTGTGATGTCATGTACTCTTTAGAGGCTTGTAGATAGTTGCCTTGTGTATAGTAGTCATGTATGGCTATGTTAGCCTTGATGTGTGTGTCGGCAGGATATTGCAAGTAAGTTCTGGGTGCCCGTCATGGCCCTTCGGTTTGGGTCGTGACAAACTTGGTATCAGAGCAGGTCTGTCCTAGAGAGTCTGCAAACCGTGTCTAGTAGAGTCTTGTTTATGGGTGTGTTGCGTGCCACACTTATGAACAGGAGGATGCAAGGCATTTAGGGATGGTTTCCATTCTTTCATGTCATACATTTACATCTGAGTATATAACTCCATCAAGCCTCTGTGAGCATTTCATCATATCATATCAGCCTCTGTGGGCATAATCATTATCGTGTATATATGTACTAGCTGTAGGTGGTGTGCGTATATAACGCCTTTCCTTTTACCATACCCCATACATAAATAATGCATACATATAGTAGAATATATAATTTATTTGAGGTCAAGGTATGTAAATGAATATAATGCATGAATGATATGATAATAAGACACTATAAGTTTGCCGGAGTGATGTAATATCGCTTCACCTCCGATTAACATTATGAATACTAACATCTTTCCCATATACCTCAGTAAGGATTTAGGAACGTATTTAGACATGCTTTGACATAGGGCTGAATAACATGAACATCCTTAACTACTAAGAATAGAATCATTTATGGGACAATATTACGTTTCGGTTTCGTACTTAGAACATGCCAAAAGAAAGAAGGATTTGCCTAAACATACCTTTATTGATCTTCTTAACAACCCAATTAATGCAACTCATCTCGCACCTCGACCTTATTTTCCAAGAACCCCTCTTCTTCCACCTTACTTCACTTCGAAGAAGCTCTAATTTACCATCATCCGGAGGAAACCGACGTTACAATCACGTAACCAGCGAGAACGTAGCCTCCGAATCGTTCTGTATAATTTTGTTGTGCGTGAAAGACATGATATTCTTCTTGAACAGAATAACATTTATACTTCGTTGGTTTAGATAGCATGTTGTTGTATATATCTATCAAATCCTTCATAAGAAACTACTTCTAAAGGAAGATCCAAATATATTATCTTTGATGGATGGGGTCCATACATAAATGTCCAATTCCAAGTTCTTATCAAGCATCCTTATCCATATGTGTCTACTCAACAACCCATCCAATATTAGTCATCTTATATTACTATAATTGTCATGGTCCAACGTGAATATGACACTAACCCCTCCTTTTGTAATTAAGTACTTTGTCTCCCACTAAACATTGGTCATTAATTCCTTGTTCCCACTTGTTATTAAGTCCTAAATTATTTTGGGACTCCATACTTTTATTTACTAAGCTCTTGATTTGCGTACGTGAATATGACATAAATTCTCTAAGGCTCGGGTCTATTTACATACGTCTAGCAATTCAAACCATGACCCGAAAGTACGGGATGTTACAGAATAACAACCAGAGGGTGGAGCGGTTAGCTCAAAAGAGAGTCTTTCTTGTTTTTGATGACTCTTTAATTCTAATGCTTTTGGGAATTCACCCAAATTTGAGACTTGGGAGTGGCGTGGACTTGTTAGAATAACCAATTGTGCCCATTATTCTTCATTTTGTGGAAATATTGGTTGCTTAAATCTGCTCCATGGTTATCATGTCACATGTTGCCAATTATCTATCCCTAGTTGTGATAAAATGCTCTTTATTGTCTATTATGATATTTGACTATACTATAAAAGTAAAATTTGATGCACTTTTTTTAAGAAACCTTGGTTAGGTTGCCTCATCTCATAGATATTGTTTCCTCATAGTCAAGCCTTTATCACTTATGTTGGGGACATTATCTTTTTAGATTTTTCTGACACTTGGATATATAAGAAGAGTGTTACATTTAAGCGCGACATTATGAATTTCATTCTCGAGTTATGGAAACACTATGCTTTACAAGGATTTGACTTGATGTTTATGCTAGCTCTTTCTTTGTTTTGCAAGGTCTAAGTTCGAGGACGACAATTTTTCAAAGGAGGGAGAATGATAACTTCTATATTAGCTCGTGCTAAGGAAAGTTTTCACGTTGATATCAAATTCTTGAAATGCTACAAAAGATTGCAAAAACCAAGTTATCAAGTTAAACAAGCCAAATGTAGATGGAGTGAAAAAGTTTAAAGAATCGTACGTCAAGAATGTGTCCATGAAGAAAGTTCAAGGAGCTAGACAGATTGAGAGCAGTTGGAGACATACAAGGAAAACGTCTCCACGATTATAAATTGTGGAGACGAAATTATTTGATGCCTCAAGAAATTAAACCTTTTCACGAATTGAAAAATGTGGAGACGAACTGAAGACGACCTTCAATTTTTTTGTTGGCCGAAATGTATTTAATAAGGCCTAGTTAAGGGGTGTTTAAGAGTTTTATTATTATTTTATAAGTCTAGTATAAATATCCTTATTTCCTCTTTTGAAAGGGGGTAGACTTGATGATTAGTGAGCTTTTCTCTTAGATTGTGGAACACTTTTATTAGCTTAGATTAGGGTTAACTTGATTTTATTCTACACCATCTCTTGAATTATATCTTAGCAAGGTGATACATGTATGAGTTATGTTCCTCCTTTCTATGGACTGTTTCTATAATTGAAAGTTATTTTAATAATTAGTGTCAACTACTCTTTTGATTGTTCTTGATGTTAATTATAAAAAAGAGCAGCCCGATGCACTAATCTCCCGTTATGCACGGGGTCTGGGGAAGGGTCGGACCACAATGATCTGTTGTACGCAGCCTTAACTTGCATTTCTGCCAGAGGTTATTTCCACGGCTTGAACCCATGACCTTCTGGTCACATTGCAACAACTTTACCAGTTATTCCAAGGCTCCCCTTCCAAAAGAAGGATGCAACACGAGACTTCCCTTCTTTGCTAGCTATCTTGGGTAGTGATTATAATGCTAACTCATCAATGTGTTCAACTAGTGCATAGTTGGGAGCTTGATATATAGTTCTAGCCCTAATCTCTGTTTTGCATATTTTTAATTTTTTTCTATCAATCTTCGATAGTGTTTTTAGAATGGATTAGTATTTCATATATAACCTGTTATTTGAATCTTCAGGAGTTAAGAGTTATTAATAAGGGACAATTTTTGTCAACTTTTTTTCCTTATAAACATCTACAATATACTTTTATTTTTGAAAACATAGAGAATTAGAAACTCACGGACAACAGGAATGTCAAATTCTTTGGCTATCACTTGTTGAAGCTCAAACCCATTCATTTCAGGCATGTACACATCAGTTAGCACAAGATCAAATCTCTCATCTCTGGTCCGAAGGATACGCAAAGCATCTTCTGCATTCTTCACTGTCACAACTGAATTAATCAAGCAATTGATTATTATAAACATACATAAAGGTAACTCAAAAAAGATAAAATGACTGCTACTCCATATAGAAACATTTCCAAAATCATATGAAATGAAAAGAAAATGAATTAGATGAAGTGAACTATATTTACAGATGCTAAGATTTAGTTATACTATAGTTATCATAAATAGATTATTAATTCCTAAGATTTAGTTATACTATAGTTATCATAAATAGATTATTAATTCCTTAAACATGAACGTACTTTACTTTCATTATTAGGTTAAATCGACTTCTTGATTAAGCTTATGATTGTAACTAAATTATGCTTAACTATAATGGGAAGGACATATGTAATCCAAGTTATTAAATTTATTATTTATAGGATTGATGACTTCGTTTATTATAAATTATGCCTAGATTGTTAAATTCATTTTTGTATATTTTCTTTTGAAACTGGCACAATTTTAACATGTTTCTGTAATTTTTTTAATATATAAATCCGTTTTAAGAAATCATTCTATATATTAAAAATATATTTAGAACTCACGACATTTGTCTTTACACATACGTCTCACCCCATAATACGTAAAAGGTCTTGTCTTACCTCTCATCCCATGATACGTGAAGCATCTTACGTTATACATCCTCATCTTCTAAAACACTTGATTTATCACAATTCACAACTATCGTGACTAGATTAGCAAGTAGCATTTCTTTTCACTAATGCTCCTACAACAAATGTAAAAACAAAAAACAAAAAACCCAATTCTATGAAGATTGAAAATTAAATTCAAAAAGCACTTTAATTAATTTGATGTTAGCTTTCACTTATACAATCTCAAATCAAGAAATGATAACATGAAAAGAAAAGGAAGAAAAAGACCATACTTTATACATACAAGAAAACACTCACAAAATTAGGAAAATGAAAAAGAAAACTTAAGAAAATTTAGCATAGCTAGACCTTTGTAGTTCGACTTCCGGAGTAAAGCAGCCGTAATGATAACACAAGTGATATCATCATCCACCACTAAAGTGTTGGTTGTTTCACAAATTTTGTCAATTTCAGAAGAATTGTTTGCTACCATCATTTCACCTTCCATTGATTCTTCTCAGTTTTTTGCTATATTTTTATAGTAGTAAAAAAAGTCAACTTGAATGATGACAATTAATTGCAGGTGTTTTAGCTGGTTTTTGTAGTTTTTGTTGAAAGGGAACACATATTTATAGATACTCCAAATCTGCAGAAAAGGAAAAAATATGAAGAGAATGCTCAACTTTCCAACAACCAGTTCATTTTTATCTGAGTTAATTTTTTAAGATGGTTACTCAATAACAACTTATATCTCATAAAGCCACTCAATTAAGGATAATTGTCTCAAAAAGTCACTCAGCTTTGTTTGTAGCAGAAAAATCACTTAATTATTGTAGTTTCATCTACAAAATCATTCAATTATTACTATTTCACCTACAAAATTACTCAACCAATATTTCCGGTAGATATTGTTGACTTAAAAAATTTATATAATAAAAAACTATTTATTTTAATTAACCATCAAACTGACCCACCTTTCATTTTACCGGAATGAATCGCTTTTATTTCTTAAAAAATTGGCTTAATTTTTTTCATGTTGGCAATATCTATCAGAAATATTACTTGAATTGGTTGAGAGACTTTGTAGGTTAAATAGCAATAGTTGAATTATGTTACAAAACAAAGTTGAGTGACTTTTTGAGATGATTACTATTAGTTGAGTTACTTTTGTGTTACAGAATAATAATGAGTGACTTTCTGAAATAAAAGTTGCTAGTTAGTGAGCGTATGAGAAATTAACTCATTTTCTCTAGAAAAAAAAATGGTTACTCCATCCTTCTTATTTTAAGCATTTTTCAAAGGTTTTAACTAGTTCATTAAAAATTATTAAATACAAGCATAATTTACCAAGTTATCCTTATTTTATTGATTACAAGTGTTATTTTATTAAAAAATAATATTATAATTCACTTTTTACCCCTTTAATAATAAGGGCAAAACCGGGAAAAAAAACGACCCGGGTGAAATAGAAAATAGCTGTTCGCAAAGTTCTTCTAAAAATAGCTTCATTCAGAATTTGTGTTTATTAATTAATGCATAAGGTCCCTAGATACGCTAATTAAATATTATTTACAAGTAAATATTATATGACTTGGCTAGACTTCAGTATCAACTCATTTGCACGAAAATCTACAGTGATGTCTTCCTTACAAGTTTTGCTTGTTTTCTCTAGAAGTTTTGTTTTCCATCTTAGATTTGCTCACCAATTAAAGTGACATTTTAAATTTTTTTTTTTTAATTCTGTTACTACATGTTTAGGCCACCAACACCCTGTTTCGTCTATTCCTTTTAACACCATATTCATTTTATTTACATTTTTATTTTTACCTTTGTTGCTATAATGCTACAAACAACTTGCTAATCACAATTACAACAACTTACCATAAGTGTGTATATATCCACAATCTATCTACTAGTGTCCAATGATTATGATAACCTCATTTTGACTTATGTAGTCAACAATGCATCTAATTTACCGAAAATAGTCAAAAATGTCTTTAACGTATTAGAAATGGTTTTAAAATGTCTTTCTTCTACCTATTAGATCAAATTTGCCCCTCTTTCTACCTATTTGGATAAGAAAAATACCTTTAACGTATTAGAATTGATTAAAAAATGTCCTCCTTCATCAAATTTGCTCCGAACAACACTATTTTCATCTTTAAAATTATTCTTCCATTAATGACACAATTATAAGAAATTTATTTAAGCACATCGCCTTTATTTATTGGTCCACACAAGGAAAATTTTGATCCAATTTCACAAGTCAAATTACATCTAAATAACATTTGAAGTATTAGAAATGTATACTCACATAATTAATTTTAACTTAATTGGTTATTAAATTCAACTAGATAATCGTTACTTTGTCGTGATGTAATAACTAGCATTTGATTTAGAAGAAAAAAAGAAAGAAATAGAAGACTGTTTTGAATTTAAATGAAGTTAGATCAACTTGTCACTTAGTTCTCGATTGAAGTAATTGGAGCTAATTCATATTTAGTAGTCTCTTTGGCCAAACTTCTAAAATTAGCTTATTTTAAAAAGTATTTTTCAAATAAAGAATTTTTGTGATAAGTAATTTGTGTTTGGCCAAACTTTTAAAAAGTACTTTAAAGTGTATATTCAAAAAAGTGTGGGGGCTACTTTTTTTAACTTCTTAAAAACAGTTTCTGCTACTCCCTTTTTGTTTCGCATTTCTCATCAAAGGATTGCTAAAGCAAGTGTTGCTTCACACGGCCTTGAGGAAGCCAAAAGACCCTGTCACTTCGTTCGTCAATCCCTCGACGATGTAATGTACTTTATCTGCTGAGGTACGGGCGGACATTTTACCAGAGGTTTCTAATCTACCCTTGTGTGATTCCTGTTGAAGCATATACTCGGGGGTTCAGGTACAAGATACTATCATTACCGCCTGGAAAATTAGACATCCAACCCGTAATTGCAACGACCCAATTGCAAGAGCGGAGCTCTACCTAGTAGCAGAATGAAATCAGTTTATCGGGCTGGCTTCCATGCCAACACGAGTAGTTTAACTCATCGTATATTTCGCTTCTCCGACATCTTACCGATTTTTTCCCCTCATCTTTTTGCAAAAAGCCGCTCCACGGTAGTAAAGTCTCCCCAAAGCTCGGCCAACACACTTCACTTTTTAAAATAAACATTATTTTTAGAAACAAATAAATATTTTTGGCCTTCCAAAAGCTTCGACAAACGGACTATGATTTTTCTAGCAATGAGTGTTCAAGATAATTGGTCCAGAAAAAATTATGTCTGATTTTGCAACTGATGTGCTAGAAGGTTATATTTTCAGACTTAATTAGTTCTTAAGTTTCAACTAAATATAGTCATTAATTTTACTGACATGTGATTACTAGAACTAGGAAAGAAAGAAAACCAAGACCGTACCAAGTACCAAGTATTTGATTAATTTTTTACTCAAGTGACTCATTGTCTTTTATTACTAGAACATTAGGAAAGGAAGAAAACCAAGACCGTACCAAGTACTAAGAAGTATTTGATTAATTTTGTTTGAAGGAACTCATTGTCTCTGATTGAATCTAGGAAAAAGCTCAAATATCTCATTGAATTATCGAAAATGACTAACATATATCACTCGTTAATAGTTTGGATCATTTATGTCATTATTGTTACCAAAATAGTTCATCCATGTCATTTTTCATTAACGCCGTTAATGGATAACGACGATTACATAAATGAATCAAACTATTGACGAGTGGTATAAATGAGTCATTTCTGATACTTTGATGACATACTTGAGCTTTTCCCCTTGAATCTATATAGTTGTCCTACCAAAATACCAACAAGTACTCATAAGTCTTAACCGGTAATCCATCCATCTCATATTAGTTATCACATTTTATTTATCGAATATCAAAATAGATGAACTTAGACTAACATTTAAATTAACATGAGAAAAATTATAACTTATAGTATTTATCGTATAGTTTTTTAATAGTTAAATCTTAAATATAAAAATGAAGTTGATTTAGTCTAATTTAACTGTCAAAATGAGTCAAATTAACTTAAAAAAAGAGAAACATGATAACTTATATGAGATAGGGAGAGTCAGAGTATATATGATAGGAATATGATAAGTTAAATCACGTGTCTGGTTCGCGCTAGTTATACTAGAAATACTTAATGAAGTTAATATTTTTGATTTAGTTCTTGATTAAACAACCAGAGTTATTAGTTTGACGTGAAGTGATAACTAACATGTGCTTGCTAGATTTTTTTATATATATAAAAAAAAGGACAGAGATTTGACATAATTTAACTGAGAGTTTGAATTGTCGCAGGATGTGCTTGAATGACCAGAGTTTAAGAACAGAACAACTGATATCACCTACAAGGTCCTACCCCAGAAGAGAGCAAATTGTTCCAACCGGGGTTCAAACCCACATTGCAGGCCTCCAACTGAATTTTAAGTTCCTCTCCTTTGCCATTCAGCTATGCCCGGGGGACTTGCCATCTATTTTTCTATTGAAACTAATTCATAATTATTTTCCTACCAACCAGTACTCTAGAAATTTAAATAGGATGATATAAATATTACACGTCAAATTATGACTAAAACAAGTTTCTTCAAAAGGAGGAAAATAATTTCCCTAGTAAACGTAGAAAAAACAAATTCCACATGTGGCATCGATTGATTGTATCCTTCCCACTCTCCAATACATCTCATCTTCACTCCAGGATCCCGCAGCCCCCATCCCCTTACCCCTACCCATACCTCCACCTCTCATTTGTTTAGATAATATACAACTACTTTGAGGATTGCTTATGTACCTAACACAAGAAAGAAATTTAGAAAACACACTTAAATTCTTCCCTGAAAATCATTTTTCATGAAAAATATTTTCCTTCATACTGAAAATAGCTGATATTTAGAAATACAATAGATTATTGTGGTCCGGTCCTTCCCCGGACCTCGCGCATAGCGGAAACTTAATGCACCGGGCTACCCTTACTGAACACACTCTTAATTCTCGATTGAAGCCATGTTTTTTCTATCAACAAATACTCTAGAAAATTAGCTGGTATGTAGAAATATAAAAAGTCAAATTATATCAAATTATTAAACTACGTACCTAAGATATAGTTTTTAACTTAATTAGTTCTTAAGCTCAACTAGATAGTCGTTGGTTTATCGTTATGTGATATTAACTAACACGTGATTACTATTGTAAAAGAAAAAGGGAAAAAGAGAAGATTAGTAAATGAAGTTGGAATTGAAATCTAATTCTCGGTCTAAGCCAATTCATAATTTTCCAACCAACAACTACTCTAAAAGATTCACTATTATGAAAGCATTATGTCAAGTCAAATTATGTCTAATTTGCACTTTATTTATTAGAACGACCTAGCTACGAAGTAATATATTTGACTAAAGTCAGTTCTTAAATTTCACTAGATGTAAGCTAATAATTTACCATGATGTCTAACACATAATTACTAGAAATTTAAAAAAGAAAAAAAGAGAAGATGAAATTCATAAGTGAATAAGACAAACTTCGAGTTTTGGGCTAAAATCATCCGTGGAGTATAACCCAAACTTATGGTACATTCTTATGCTACAATAGTGAACAAAAAACATTCCTTAACTATCCCAAAAATGGCAATAAACATCCATATGTTAACTTATGTTAAAAAACTAACAACCGAAATAAAAACATGTGCCAAGCACGTGACTTCCCCCCCCCCCCCCCCCAAATCTCCCTATTCTGTGATTGATTGTCTTTATCCTTTAGGAACGAAGCACAAAGATTGGACTCTTCTTCTAAGGATAAGTAGAAATAACCATGAGCAGGATCTACTATGGCAATTTAAGATACCCCTTACCTATTTGATAAAATGTTTGGAAGGAAAAGTACATTGCTTATGAATTTTGAAGTCTCATTGCTTGTTAAAGTAAATCTAGCTACTTCGTTTATGTGCTAGGCTGTTGGGTATATGTGTTGCCTCAAGATCTACTAAGGCAATTTTTAGCAACAAAGAATATCTTTTCGTCTATAATCTTTGATATTCTTGTCTTTATAAGTTTTAAACGCCTAACTAAGAATATCTCTGTTTTTTAATTGTGGGAATTAAGACCATGACTATATCGATTGGAAAGAAAAAAAGCCTAACATAAATACGATTCTGAAAGTATGTGTGTCGTAGAGACAATTATTATCAGGGACAAATGTACTTGAACACATTCGTATTATTAATAAGATTAATATTTATGGCATTTATAATTATTGAATTATTGTTTGATTGTTTGCAATTATTCATATATGTGCATCCATTGAGCTTGCGTTGTCATTAGTAGAGTGAGATATTAATGATATGACGTAACTCTCAAAATAGCCTCGACTAATGATCATCGAGAATGGGATATCGATGATATGTTATAAGTCGACATGTGGTCTGCATCACATTCTTGGAGAACGTAGTATGTCTCACCTGCTACTAGTAATGGTTACTAGTGATGGACACATGGATACTTTTGGAAAGTATTGGTATACCCTGCTGATAAACTATTTGTTATACATGTCTGGAGTGTTATCAGCGTGTGGGAGATAAAGGTCCTCAGACTTGAGGTCAATACGCACCTTGTTTACAGAGTAATGTACTTTGACCTTGTCCTAAGCTTAATCTCCTTATAGGATAAGATACGGCTTGTGTTGGGTGCATTATGATGTAAACTAAGGTGGTAGTTGAGCCAAGAATAGGATTCATTCCTCGATTGGATATTCGAGAGAGCACTCAACTTCTCAGTGATAATAGGTCGACCAAGTTATTGGCCAATGCTATATAGATGAGATAAAGTGATCAAGTCATTTGGATAGACACATGTCAAATCTTAAGCTTGATCGTGTGTGTCGCGAATGAAAGGAATTTATCATCTCACATAAATGTTATGTTTGCTGGATTCATGTAAACGTACTTTACATATTGAGTTCGTCGTACGACGCAGTCTAGGAGTTCCGTATGGACTTAATTGGATTAGTGTCAATATGTAAAGGCCTATAGGGTCACACTATGTCGATTGTCTCTTCGATCTAAGGGTGTATTGAGAAAGTATTAAATATTCGATTTGGAATCGAGATATTTAAATTGATAATAACTATGTGATAATTTCTATTTGATAGAAACTATTTAATTAAAGTCAAAATTGAATTTTGGATTTAATTAAATGTGCTGAATGTATATTAACGAGGAACGTCAGGCGCCGCGATGCCGATCCGGCAGTGAGCCCAGTCATACTGGCCCACTGCACCTCGGATTTTGGGCCAGGATTAGAATCCAACCCTAATCCGATTTTTGACCTAAAAATAACTATATATACAGCACTAACCTCATTGATATTATATAGATATTCTATTATACAATTCTAGACTTAGAGTTTAGAATAAAACTCTCTCAAACCTCTGTCAAGATTTCCTGGCTTTCTTGACAGAGGAATACACTGTAGCAAGGTGCTTGCAATCAAAGGGACAAGCGCGTGTTCACCTTTAGTAAAAGATTCCAGATTAGACAATCTGTAAGTGTTCTTGCTTAAGTTTTACTTCACAAGTTTTAATTGTCATATAACCATTTTAGAAGGAATTGTTGGGGTAAGTAAACAAAATTTTAAACTTCCGTTGTGCCTTACTTATATGTTTTTAACCCAACAAATCCCTACAGTGGTATCAAAGCCCAGGCTGGTTCAATGGTTATTTAACAATTGAATAAAATAATAATATGGATTAAACATAAAATTGGTTTTAAAACAGAATTAAAACAATGCTTCTTGAAATCCTACATATCTTGACTGAACAGTTAACCTTTTGATGTCACCCTAAATTATCAACTATGCTAAATCGAGGAAGTCATTCCATTCTAACTCGGGTTAAGCCAAAGTGCAGATAACCGATTCATTGCGAACATGGTGCACGGTGAAGAACGGGTAGGAATGAATGATGGTCGATATGTGCGTCATTGATAATAGTGGGTGATGATAAATGATCTGTGATCTGATTCCTAAATTGGATTTAGGGTTTGGACAATTTTTAGAAAATCAACATGGATACGTTCTGTCAGGACGTCGGCGCCTGCTAGGGTTACAAGATGAGGCCGCGGCGCCAGTCACGGTGACAGGCAGGAGCCACGGCTCCTGTCCGAAATCCGCGATTAAAAGCTTCGATTTTGAATTTTGGACTTACTGGACAGTAGGTGCCGCGGCTCCATGGTGGAGCGCCGCGACTAAAGCATTGCAGAAGCCGAAAGGCTACTGCCTTACAAGTGTCGCGACCCTAATGATTAGCGTCACGGCGGCGCAGCTCCATGGTGGAGCGCCGCGGCGCCACCTGTCCAGAATAAAAATAAATTAGAAAAATCAGAATGTTTAACCCACGATTATTATTAAACAATGTATTATTTTATAAGTATACTATTTGTGTGTTAAATGTCAATATGTTTGTCATTTAAGTTAATAGAATAGCGTCCGCAAATAACTGTCTGGGTAGGCGGCGCTCAATATGTGTTTAAACTGCTTAATATCATGCTTGGGAAGGCGGTACCCAATATGCGCTTAGTTTTGCATAATAGGTAAGATGCTTTATTTGATATAGCATGCTAGAGTTGATCTTGGTTAAAATCCTTAATTAAAATATTCCCCAAAACATAATACAAGTCTCATTTAAAATGAACGTGTCATCTGTTATAATTGATTATAGTGCAAAATCCTTTTCGGCGAGATGAGTATTTATGCCACAACATTTGCTCTAAGTCTACGAGGACTAATACTCTTTCATAGATGCATGTTAAATGTAGAAGTGGGTGATAAACCTTCATGAGTATTTACACCACAGTGTTTGCTCTATAAGGAAAAACTCACTTAGATACATAATTGTAGTCGCATAACGGGATTAACTTGCTAGGCTATCTTGGCGCCACAGTGTCGGACAAGCCGAGGGACGCATATCAATTGTTTGGAACATTCGGTTAAACAAGAGTTGCAAATTATTTGTAATTGGTTTGGAGACCTACCATGTTGTGTTATTGAAGCTATCAATCACATCAAACGCAGAGATACCATGAACTTGGATCTTGGCCCATTATGACCATATTTGATATGAGTATGTATTCTTCCATGGGGTCGAAGAGTATGTTAAAATAGTGGAAGCTAATAAAACTAAAGGTCATGTTAATTAGTTAACGAATGTGTTCAATAGAAATTATATTAGAGTTTAATTTCAAGTCTATCTATTTCTTCAGTCTATATAAAATGTCAAATTTATCACTAAAAATATTGGTCGAGACAAACAAGTTGACTGAAGCTAATTACCCTGACTGGTTAAGAAATCTGCGATTGGTTTTAATACAAAAAAGAATTAAGTATATGTTAGACATAGTGTTCCCCATAGTCCCTGCTGAAAACTCTGCTGAGTATGCACTATTTGACAATGTGGCTTATCAGAAACATCTAGATGATGCTACCTCGGCACAGTGTGTAATGTTGTCCTCTATGACTATGGAGTTACCGAGGAAACATGAAAATATGGGCCCCAACGAAATGCTAGAACACTTGAAGAATCTCTATGACTCACAGTCTCAAACAATGGAGTATGAACGATTGAGAGATCTTTTCAAGTGTAAGCTGAACGAAGGGGGTCAAGTGTCAGCGCATGTTCTGAAGATGATTGGGTTGATAGAAATGTTGTCTTTGATTGGAATGAAGCTGCCTATAAATGTCTCTGTCAACTTGATCCTGAATTCACTTCCTGGTTCATTTGAGAACTTCATTGTGAACTTCAATATGAATAGGACCAAGGCGAGTCTTTCAGAGCTTCACAACATGTTGAAAACTTTTGAATTATCTACCTCTAAAGGTAAAGCTATACTCATGGTGGGTTCATCTAGCAAGTTCAAACCCAAGCGTAGGAACATGTAGAAGAAGGGTAAGGCAGTTGCTGCATCTACATTTTTAAAACCTAGAGGATGTGTTCAAAAGAAGATAAATATATCTATGGATGTGTGCCTCAACTGCAAGAAGAAGGGGCACTGGAAGAAGGACTGCACAACTCCAGGAGGAGGCAAAGCACTAGGTGCTTCTAGCTCTACTAGACAAGGTATGTTTGTCATTGAAATAAATATGTCTATAAATAACTCTCATTGCTGGGTATTGGATACCGCTTGTGGCTCACACATTTGTAATAATGTGCAGGGTCTGATTGACAGCAGAAAAGTTGGACCATGGGAGGTGAACCTGCACATTGGAAATGAAGCACGAGTGGATGTTAAACGAGTGGGGACTTATAGACTAGATTTACCTTCGGGCTTTTATTTAGAACTAAATAATTGTTATTTTGTTCCCTCATTGATGAGGAATATTATTTCTATCCCAGTGTTAGACATTGAGGGGTTTTCCTCATTTATTGTCAATGACAGTTATGTACTGTCTTTTAATGGTTTTATTTGTGGAAATGCTCTGCACATGGTTTGTATGTTCTAAACTGTAGTCGTGAAATTTTTAATGTGCAAAATAAACGAGCTAAGATAAGTAATCCAAGAAACCCCACCTATTTATGGCACTGTAGACTTGGTCACATCAATGAATTAAGGATAGCAAGATTAAGGAAGTTAGACTACCTGGAACCATTTGACTTGGAGTCCCATGGTAAATGTGAATCTTGCTTGAGAGGAAAGATGACCAGCAAGCTACTTTCTGAGAAGGGCGTGCAACCCAAAGAGGTACTTGAGTTGGTTCATACTGATGTATGTGGACCATTTTCAACTCAAGCTAAGGGAGACTTCCCTTAATTCATTACTTTTACAGACGATTTCAGAAGGTTTGGGCAAGGGTGATGGATGAATTTCAACGGCATCTGATGAAGTAGCCGGGTGTACCACATTTCTTACAATCAACTGATTTTTGGAGTGCTACAAAAGATGGTGGAAATCAAGCTTTCAAGTCATATAAGCCAAAGCAAAAAGAAAAGGAAAGCTTCCCAAGAATCGTGCATCAAAACAGCGTCCACGAATACAGTAGGTGGAGCTAGACAAATTAAGAGCAGTTGGAATGATGCATGAAAAACGTCTTCACGATTTGTAGAGACGAAATAAGTTGATGCCTCAAGAAACCTCTCCACGAATTGGAAATGTGGAGACAAACTGAAGAAGAATGCTCCTTCCTTTTCTTTCTATTTTTAGCCTAAATGCATATAAGGACCTAGTTTTAATACCTGTGTTTCCTCTTCTGAAAGGGTAGATATGATGAATGAGGAGATATTCTCTTAAAGTGTGGAATATGTTGAGTTGGTAATTTTAGGTTTGTATTATGTTCGTCCTTGTTTTCACTATATATATAAACTAGGGCGCCATTATTCTTTCTAGTAGTGGTCGAAAAAGAGAGAAATAGAAAATTGTAAACTCAAAACTCCATTGTAGTAAAATCTGCAGCGGCAAAGTGAACGTAGCTTTCGCATTGAGGGTGAACCACTATAAATCTATGTATGTTATTTATTCTTCGCTTATTTACTGTTTTTCTGATTAGGTAGGATTTGGGACGTAAATCCTAACAGAATATTCTTGTTAGCTTATATTAGGGAGCTTAGTTCTCTCCTACAATATTTCTTGAATTGCACCATAGCTAGGTAATTCATGTATGAGTTCTCTTCCTCCTTTCTATGAATTATTTTGTTAATTGGATGTTATTCTAATTAGTGTCAAGTTATCTTTTGATTGTTCTTAATGTTAATTGTTTGTATCTTAATTATTTGATCCATCCCTGTTTTGCTTGCTATCTTGGGTAGTGATCATTGTTAACTCGTCAATGTTTCAACTAGTTCTTATTGTGTGCTTGATAGTTCTAATCATAAACCCTATTCCGTATATCTATAATTTTTTTCCATCTATCTTCGACAGTATTCTTAAGATGATTACTTCATATGAAACCCATTATTTGAATCTTCGTGGGTTGAGAATTATCAACAAGGGACCATTTTTGCAAAAAACGTTCCTCATAAACATCCACGATTAACTTTTATTTTTGACGAATATAAAGAATTAGAAACTCACAGATAACATAAATGTCAAATTTTTTGGCTATCACTTGTTGAAGCTCAAAACCGTTCATTTCAGGCATGTGCATATCTGTGACCACAAGAAAGAATGAGTCTGCTTCGATCCGAAGGATACACAAAGCATCGCTTGCGCTCTTCATTGTCACAACTGAATTAAACCGAGAAATTAATTATTATAAACATATATATAAAGGTAACTCAAAAAAGATAATACGGTTGCTACTCCATATAGAAACATTGTCAATATCAGTTGAAAAAAGAAGAAAAGGAATTAGATGTAGTGAACTATATTTACATATGCTAAGATTTAGTTATATTGTGGTTATCTAAATATATCATTAATTCCTTAAACATGAGTGTACTTTGGTTTCATTATTAGGTTAAATCGGCTTCTTGATTAAGCTTATGACTGTAATTAAATTTTGCTTAACTGTAATGGGAAGGATATATGTAACCCAGGTTATTAAATTTGTTATTTTATATGATTGATGACTTGGTTTATTATAACTTATGACTAGATTGTTAAAATATGTTTTTGTACATTTTCCTTTTAATCTGGCACAATTTTCAATATGTTTCTGTATTTTTTTTAATATTAAACCATTTAAGAAATCATTTTATATATTAAAAATATTGGGACTTATGCCACATGCCTTTACGCACACTAAGAAGTTACTATGATTGAATTTGACATCAGTGATTTCGAGCGTTACCTACGACAATTGAAAAGCAAGGGCATTTTGACAATGAAAATCAAAGATACAGAGAAAGCACTACTATACTGCCTGGTGTTGATTTGGCAATTTGCGTCTAGTGGGGAGCTTTGTCATCTAAAAAAATAAGCGAATCTTCCCTTGCATGCGAATCTTAAAGTCGTGGATCCTTTGATGGCCGATAGCTGCTTTGTCTCACTTCATGATACGCAAATTATTTTGTCTTACGTCTCACCCCATCCCATGATACGTTAAACGTCTTGCCTTATATGTCACCGCCTTTAAAACACTTGATTTATCACAATTCACAACTATCATAACTAGATTAACAAGTAGCATTCCTTTTCACTAAAGCTCTAACAAGAAAAGAAACCCCCAATTTCATGAACATTGAAAATTAATTCAAAGAGTCCTTTTAATTTATTTGCTATTGGTTTTCACTTATACAACCTCAGATCAAGAAATGATAACATGAAAAAAAAATACCCCGCCTTATACATACAAGAAAACACTCACAAAATTGGAAAAATGAAAAAAAAACTTTAAGGGAATTTAGCATAGCTAGTATACTCTTGTATTTCAACTTGTTGAGTATAATAACAGCAATGGCAAGGCAAGTAGTATCATCATCCACTACCATAGAGTTGATTGTTTCACAAATTTTATTAAATTCACAAGAATTGTTTCCTATCACCATTATTTTATCTCCCATTGTTTCTTCTGATTATTTTATAGAAGTAAAAAAAAAAGTCAACTTGAATGATGACAATTACTTGTAGGTGTTTTAGATGGTTTTTGTTGAAAGGGGGCACAAATTTAAAGATGCTTCAAATCTGCAAAAAAAGGAAAAAATATGAAGAGAATGGTTAACTTTCTAATAACCAGTTCATTTTGATGTGAGTTAATTTCTTAGATGGTCATTCAATTAACAACTTCTATCTCATAAAGCCACTCAATTAAGGATAATTGTTTCAGAAAGTTACTCAACTTTGTTTGTAGCAAAAAAATCACTTAACTATTGCAGCTTCACCTATAAAATCACTCAATTATTGCTATTTCACCTACAAAATCACTCAACCAATTCAAGCAATATTTCCTGTAACACAGCGTACTTTCGGGTAACGGTTGAACACGTAATCGTAGACAAGTAGATCCGGACTCGGGAAAGTTTACATTGTACTTGCATATACTAATAAGAAAATTAGTATATAAAAGGACGTGATCCCGAAATAATTTTGGATTTAACAAAGTGCGACGACGGGGATTAGTAATAGTAATTGTGTATCTCCGAAGAGATTATAGACTAGTATTATATTACAGGAATTATGACATTGGTATAAGAGGATTTTATAAGTCGCCGGGATTTAAGTGAATTGAGATAGGAAATTTAAGTGTGTGTATAATTAATTAATTGTGGAATTAATTAATTATAATTGGGGACAATTTATACATAGTGGGATATTACGTGTAATCTTATAAGGCAGCGGTGCAATGACTCAGTTGGAGAAACCGATCGATGGCAGCTTCTGAACTTCACAAGTCTCCAATCTTCTCCAAACTTCTCTAATCTTCTCCATTTTTAAAGACCTTCATTCCTTAGGCTCTGTAGAAATCATTTTAGGGGTAAAATTCTCATTGATAAAACTTCCTAAAATTCTCGGTCGAATTGGGGGAATTTCCATAAGTTTTTGCACAACCAAAGGAGGGAGATTCATGGTGTTTTGGACCTCGATTTCAACAAAAACTCGAGTCCTTAAACAAGCTTGCACGCTCAGGAATCAAGCACATGCCTTGAGTTCGAGAAGCCCTAGCTCAAATCAATTTTGGGGGGTTCTGTTTCTATTTATCGAAAGTTGTTTGGGGTGAAAGATTTTCCGACGATTCTCGTCGCTATGTTTAACAAAGGTAATCTTCATTGTTCTTAAAGTTTGTACAATTTCAGAATTCGATTCTGGCCACTAGTTCTAGGACGATTGTCAAAAATGCTAAGTTTGGGTTGGGTGTTGTCGAGACTGCCGTAATTGTAAGGTATTGGGATTGCATGTAAAGTTGTTGTACTGTTTTGAAGATTGTAGCAGAGAGGGCTGGGTGTTTCACTTCATGCATAGGTTTCGATATAGAATGAATATAGGTTCTACGCGTACAAGGTGTATGCTAGAATGTCTCAATGAATCCGTTTCTAGCACTTTGAGTCGATTATAATTTAAATCATCCGTGTGATGTAGATAATCGTTCATAGATCTTACAAGGACCCGCGGAACTTAGATAATTTCGACAACAAGGTATGCAAGGCTCTTTCATTCTTTTGGCATAATTCTATGTGCGAAACATAACCATTGTGTTGCTACATAAATTACTCTACTCTTAGTAGTTAAGGATGATCAAGTCATCGACTCCTATGTTGAAAGAATATCCAGGTATGTTTCTAAGACCTTAATAAGGCACACTGGAAAAGATGTTGATGTTCCCAATATTAACCAAAGGTGTAAATGATATTATGTCACTCCGGATGTTTTATTGTTATTCATGCATTTAATTTGCATCGCATTCATATGTTATCCTGGACCATTTGTGCTATGCACACTACTATATGATAAATATTATATATATATATATATATGTATGTATGGGAATTGGGGAAATGGAAAAGGTGTTATATACGCACACCACCTGCAGCTGGTACAGACTATCACAAAAAAGCCCGAAGAGGCCAATATGATGTGATGATGTGACACCCTTGTGTGGCGATATAACCTGATGCCCACAGAGGCGATTATGGAAGGATTCTTGTGTGGACATTAGTATACCGCATTTGCATTATGCATACATTCATTAATCATTATATGGTATGATGCCCACATAGGCTGTTATGGTAAGGAAGATGCTCGAAGAGGCTGATGTATATGTATACTGCATTGTGCATAATATTTAGGCATGTGTATTAGGGCCCTCAGAGGCATTTACTAATGTTCAGCTGTTTCTATTTCAGATTATGATATATTTCTGCTATGTTATTTCTTATGTGTGACATACTCAGTACATCAGTCGTACTGACGTCCCTTTTGCCGGGGGACACTGCGTTTTATGCCCACAGGTTCATATTGAGAGAGTGACGATTCGCACTAGTAGGTTGCTGGTATATCTGGTATTTTGAGCACTCTATTCATTTCGGAGTTGCGGTCTGGTCGTGGTATGTTTTACTCTTTAGAGGCTTGTAGACAGGTGTCCTGTGGTTAGTGTCATGTAAGGCCTTGCCGGCCTTAGTATATAAATTGATAAGGTGGGATTTTTGGGTTGAAACTTTATTTAATCTATCATGGCTCAGTCCGTGTTAAATATGATTAAGGGTGGAGTGTAGATGTGGTGCCCGGCGGGTAGGGTCCAGGTGCCCATCGCGGCCCTCCGGATTGGGTCGTGATAAACTTGGTATCAAGGCATGTATGTCCTAGGGAGTCTGCAAATAATGTCTAGTAGAGTTTTGGTTATGGGTGTATTGTGCGCCACACTTATAAACAGGAGGGTACAGGGCATTTAGGAATGTTTCTGTCTTTCATAATCTAGATCGTTCGATAGAGTTGAGTCATGAGGAGTATTGGTTCCTAATCAAATTTTCTCATTTGAACGGGAGTAACATCCACAATGAGAAGCACCTCTGATAATAAGAATGTGGGTACTGTCGCAAGACAAGATGTTAGACAGATACCACCCGCTGGC
The DNA here is from genome assembly GCA_029783415.1 of Anisodus acutangulus. Classification (NCBI taxonomy): domain Eukaryota; kingdom Viridiplantae; phylum Streptophyta; class Magnoliopsida; order Solanales; family Solanaceae; genus Anisodus; species Anisodus acutangulus. Next base: position 38,802,901 of record CM056497.1, on the reverse strand, counting down.
ACGGGTCGGAGGGTTACAGAAATTGAAAGAAGAGAGGTGAGTTATACTATGGACTTAGATCCATCAGAAATCATGGAATCTATAGAGGAGGATCCATCTGAAGATCTTTATAAGTCACCTGCTCGAATACCCTCGGTTCTCCCAGCTGGAAGTGGGGTGAGGGGAGTTCCGACTTCACCAAGGACTTTAGCATCAGTGTCAGGCCCCACTGACCATGGGATAGGGGAATAATCCAGGGACGGGTACAATTGGATTTTCCTCAGATATCATGCCATGACCGGGTATGCATGTCGCTTAATGACCCCGACCCTTCCGAGATTCCGGATAGTCCTTAATCTTGGGGATCCGTTAATCAGGGTTCGCCAGTATATGTTATGGGAGACACGCCGAGGGAAGACAGAAGACATGAAAGGAGAAGGCGAGTGGGTAGTAAGGATAAGAGAGTTCCACTCCGAAGTGTGTCGGATCGAGGCTCATATATAGGACCAAGGTAGGATAGTGCAGATTCACCAACAAGATCATAAGGTTGTCCTAGTACCTATCCCGATAGTCCATAAGGTCTTTAAATTAGTTTCTTTAAAATAAATGATGTATTGTGTGTAATCGGTATATGGTTATATGTTTGGATTAATCAAAGGAATATATGAATTTTATATGTGGATTGATAAGGTTGTTGTATAGTTTGGTGTAATTTTAGTTAAGACATGAAATAACTTTAAATCTGTTTTGTATGCATATCTATGCAATAGTAACCTTATTCAAACTGATTTAGGAGTAATTAATGTCTATTAGGGATGATTTTGACTTAATATAGATCCAACATGAGGCTAGGGTAATTTGTAACTTATTGGTTAGAGTAAAAATACTTGTGTGGTTTCAATTATCCTGTTCACATGATGACCATGCTAATATTTGCTTAATATATGCCTTTAGAGAGCATGTTGGCTTACTATTCTTGGTCTTTCCATGTGATATCCAATGATTTGAAGTAATATAGCCTACATGTGGTTTTCTAATGACATGTTTAGCTTCAACTTTGACTACATGATGTCCTGCCCTTGCTATTAATACTTTGTTACTTCTATGGATCTATGGATGCATACTGTGGTATAAACTGCCTAGACAAAGAAAAAAAATTGAAACTAAAGGACTTAAGTTAGTTTATTTTTGGATACCCTTTACATGTTCTGATACCTTAATGAGCTTAACACTAATCCAAGAGGTTTGTTACATGTCCAAAAGGAAGTTTAGTTCATGAGTTGTTTTCTTAGGAAATGTATCTATTAATCCATGAGATTTGTACTTGGTTGAGTATTCAGTTAATCTACTTACTGGAGTATTATGCATATCTCTGCTAGTTAAACCTGGTATGGATCTAGCTTAAGTCCTTTGGGATTGTTCTAGCTTGATGATTTGAACCTTAATAAATGTCTTGTTGACATTTGGGCCCAAGTTGATGTAGCATGAAGCCTATCTAAGTCTTACATAAGTCATGTGTGTGGTGTATGTGGAAGTCATTCATATCTATCTTATAGCCTCTGTTGAATATCTGTGCAAATTGGTCCAATTATTCTTGTCATTGTACTGTTGCATGTTCTGAATCTTAAAGATGTATAACTGGTTTATTCTAGATTTTAAATCATGGGTTACCAAGGCCTTGTGCTTGTGAGTATCCCCTATGAATGTTTCTTTTTTTATCTAGTTGTCTGCTGCTTAAATATGTGTTCATGATTGGTGTTGACCATTCAAGTAAGTTCATCAGAGTTTGAGTATATGTATGACCTTTGAGTATACTTATAAAGGCAAGACTAAGAAAGTTTAAGCAATAGGCAAACAATAAAATTGACCAAATAAGTAGATTATGTTAACCACCATATTGTTTTAACAATAAAAAAATGACCAATTTGTGCAGGACAAGGGACAAAACTAGTGTAAACTAGCACTTGAACAAATAATCAGTTTTATCCTGTTAAGAATATACCTTGAACTTGAGTTTATATACATTTTTTCAACATTTGCTTTTCTGAGTACTTAGTGTCAACTGTTTTAAACTAAAACTTGGATTCTTACATACTTGAGTTATTACACCAAAGCCAGTAGTTGAGTTAGCCTTTGTGTGACCTGTTTATAATCCCACTCAGTCTAGGTACCATGTGGAACTTGAATGATTCTTTTCTGAATTGAACTTTGTCTGAAATTGATACACTGCCTATTTGAGCCTTGTGTGCTACCTCATTTTGTACCAATACATGTGTTGTGATTGTCAATACAACTAGGATTCCTTGATTTTAAAAAGGAAAATCCTGACTAATGTCCTGAATAGTCCAGTGGTTATACCCCTTTGAGACTTATCTGTGCTTGAAAACTTGCTAAATAAGAGGGCAATTTCTGGACATTCTAATGTTCACTTGGAGATTAGGATCTGAGGCAAAATATTGGAGGCTTGAAATTATTTCCATTAGTTGCTACATTTTGTTGTTGGCACTGTTATATTGAGCTGGTTGCTGCATATATTTGTGATCATCTGAAGCATTTAGCTACCATGTTTGCTGTTGTTCTGGCTGTTGTTTGAGGTCACTTGTTGCTACTGTTTGGTTGTTGTTTGGCTACTTTTTTGTTATTACTTACTACTGTTATCACTGCTGCACTTTGGTAAGAATTGTGTCATGTTCAAACACGTGTTGTTGCCTTCATTTTGAGGTAGATATTGCTGTAAATCCTGGGTAGGGGCAGAGTGGAAAATAAGCAGTTGTGTTTGCTGCACACTAGCTTAAACCAGTGCAAAAAAAAATGACCAACTGAACTGGTTTAAACACTAGCAGGGAGACTATGAAATTAGAAGGAACTTGGGAACTTGATCTGAATTAGTCATGAGATGATAAAATAGTTGAAGCATGATTAATTGCACTGATTTGTGAACTATTTTAAATAACTATGTTGCATATAGGACTCTCAACTAGATGTTAGGACCCTCTATCTTCTTTACCTACTGTTTGAATTTAAAGAATGTATAAGATATACTACAGACCTAGGCAAGAATCCATCACCCTATTAACTTTCTATATAAGCAATTAGCTAGATAAAGATTGCTTCACACAAGGTTACTAAGCTTGGAAGGTATCACTATGTGTTTGTTTTAGCGTGTATATGAAACTTGAGTCTATTCTTTAGAAGTAGTCATATATTGATATGTATCTTCTCACAGTTTAAATTATATTAATCCATGAATATCGTATCCCCTGTTTTTGATGAATTGGAATGACAAATTTGATACTTCTTCTCTAGCTTTTACTAAACTTGGTCAACTGGGTGTTCATTTTTTTTTATTATTGTGACAAGAGTTAGATATGTCATACTGACATTCGAGGACGAATGTTTCTAAGGGGAAGAGGATGTAACACCCCATACTTTCGGGTAACGGTTGAACACGTAATCGTAGGCAAGTAGACCCGGACCCGGGAAAGTTTACGTTGTACTTGCATATACTAATAAGAAAATTAGTATATAAAAGGACGTGATCCCGAAATAATTTTAAATTTAACAAAGTGCGATGAAGGGGGATTAGTAATAGTAATTGTGTATCCCCGAAGAGATTATAGACTAGTATTATATTACAGGAATTATGACATTAGGTATAAGAGGATTTTATAAGTCGTCGGAATTTAAGTGAATTGAGATTGGAAATTTAAGTGTGTGTATAATTAATTAATTATGGGATTAATTAATTATAATTGTGGACAATTTATACATAGTGGGATATTACGTGTAATCTTATAAGGCAGCGGTGCAATGACTCAGTTGGAGAAACCGATCGCTGGCAGCTTCTGAACTTCACAAGTCTCCAATCTTCTCCAAACTTCTCCAATCTTCTCCATTTTTAAACACCTCAATTCCTTAGGCTCTGTAGAAATCATTTTAGGGGTAAAATTCTCATTGATAAAACTCCCTGAAATTCTCGGTTGAATTGGGGGAATTTCCATAAGTTTTGCACAACCAAAGGGGGGAGATTCATGGTGTTTTGTACCTCGATTTCATCAAAAACTCGAGTCCTTAAACAAGCTTGCACGCTCAGGAATCAAGCACATGCCTTGAGTTCGAGAAGCCCTAACTCAAATCAATTTTGGGGGGTTTTCTGTTTCTGTTTATCGGAAGTTGTTTGGGGTGAAAGATTTTTCGACGATTCTCGTCGCTATGTTTAACAGAGGTAATCTTCCTTGTTCTTAAAGTTTGTGCATTTTCAGAATTCGATTCTTGCCACTAGTTCTAGGACGATTATCGAAAATGTTAAGTTTGGGTTGGGTGTTGTCGGGACTGCCGTAATTATAAGGTACTGGGATTGCATGTGAAGTTGTTGTACTATTTTGAAGATTGTAGCAGTAAAAAGAATGATTAAGAGGGCTGGGTGTTTCGCTTCATGTATAGGTTTCGATATAGAATGAATATAGGTTCTACGCGTACAAGGTGTATGCTAGAATGTCTCAATGAATATGTTTCTAGCACTTTGAGTCGATTATAATTTAAATCATCCGTGTGATGTAGATAATCGTTCATAGATCTTACAAGGACCCGCGGAACTTAGATAATTTCGACAACAAGGTATGCAAGGCTCTTTCATTCTTTTGGCATAATTCTATGTGCGAAACATAACCATTGTGTTGCTACATAAATTACTCTACTCTTAGTAGTTAAGGATGATCAAGTCATCGACTCCTATGTTGAATGAATATCCAGGTATGTTTCTAAGACCTTAATAAGGCACACTGGAAAAGATGTTGATGTTCCCAATATTAACCAAATGCGTAAATGTTATTATGTCACTCTGGATGTTTTATTGTTATTCATGCATTTCATTTTTATAGCATTCATATGTTATCTTGGACCATCTGTGCTATGCACACTACTATATGGTAAATATTATATATATATATATATATATATATATATATATATATGGGAATTGGGGAAAAGGAAAAGACGTTATATACGCACACCACCTGCAGCTGGTACAAACTATCACGAAAGAGCCTGAAGAGGCCAATATGATGTGATGATGTGACACCCTTGTGTGGCGATATAACCTGATGCCCACAGAGGCGATTATGGGAGGATTCCTGTGTGGACATTAGTATACCGCATTTGCATTATGCAGACATTCATTAATCATTATATGGTATGATACTCACAGAGGCTGTTATGGTAAGGAAGATGCCCGAAAAGGCCGATGTATATGTATACTGCATTGTGCATAATATTTAGGCATGTGTATTAGGGCCCTCAGAGGCATTTACTAATGTTCAGTTATTTCTGTTTCAGATTATGATATATTTCTGCTATGTTAATTCTTATGTCTATCATACTTAGTACATCAATCGTACTGACGTCCCTTTTGCCGGGGGACGCTGCGTTTTATGCCCGCATGTTCATATTGAAAGAGTGACGATTCGCACTAGTAGGTTGCTGGTACATCTGGTATTTGGAGCACTCTATTCGTTTCGGAGTTGCGGTCTGATCGTGGTATGTTTTACTCTTTAGAGGCTTGTAGACAGGTGTCTTGTGGTTAGTGTCATGTAAGGCCATCCGGCCTTGGTATATAAATGGATAAGCTGGGGCTTTTGGGTTGAAACTTTATTTAATCTATCACGGCTCAGTCCGTGTTAAATATGATTAAGGGTGGAGTGTAGATGTGGTGCCCAACGGGTAGGGTCCAAGTGCCCGTCGCCTTCGGTTTGGGTCGTGACATTTTCGGTAGATATTGTTGACTTTTTTAAAATAATAAAAAACTATTTATTTTAATTAACCCTCAAATTGACCCGCTTTTTATTTTATCGGAATGAATCACTTTTAATTCTTAAAATATTGGCTTAATTTTTTTTTTATGTTGGCAATATCCAGCAGAAATATTAAAATTGGTTGAGTGACTTTGTAGGTGAAATAACAATAGTTTAGTGATTTTTTGAGATAATAACTATTAGTTAAATTAATTTTTTGTTGAAAAATAAAATTGATTGACTTTTTGAGATAAAAATTGTTAGTTGAGTGACACTAGGAGAAATTAACTCCTTTTATCTAGAGAAAAACACCGGTTACTCCATCCCTGTTATTTTAAGTATTTTTCAAAGGTTTTAACTAGTTCATTAAAATTATTAAATACAAGGTGTAATTTGCCAAGTTGTCTTTTTTTTTAATTAAAAGTGGTACTTATTAAGAAATAATATTATAAATATTATTTACAAGTAAATATTATATGACTTGGCTAGACATTAGAGTCAACTCATTTGCACGAAAATCTACAGTGATATCTTCCTTGCAAGTTTTGCTGTTTTCTCTAGATTTTTGTTTTTCATCTAAGATTTTCTCACCAATTAAAATGACATTTTAAAATTCTTTTTTTAATTCTGTTACTACAGGTTTAGGACACCAGCGCCCTGTTTTGTTAATTCCTTTTAACAGCTTATTTATTTTGTTTACGTTTTTTAGTTTAACTATTATCTACCGCCGGTGTAAACCGTTTTTTACACATTCAGATAATTTTTAAAGTCTATTATCGGTAGATTAAAGTTGTCAAATATTTATTTTTCATGTTCATATTAATATTATAATTTATAAGTAAAGGAAATAGTAATACTCGCAGGCAACTTGACCTCGGATTCGTCGTCCTTTTTGTTTCCATTGCTCATTAATTACGGTATCCTTGTTCCTTTAACACCATTGAAGCCAATCACCGCCATCAACATATGTTGTGGAAGCAATCATCAAAACCATTCCATATGTTTTTTTGGTCCAGATAAATCACTAATCACTTCCAGCAATTTAGGAAGAGAGAGAAAATGAGAAAGGTAATCAGAGAAATGATCTGTTTAAGAATAAAAAGAAAAATTCACAAGTAAAATTGAGGTGGTAACCAACTGATACAAGTCAAAATTATCTGAATATGTAAAAAATATCTACATATTAACGGTGTATATTAGTTAAACTCTTTTATTTTTACCTTTGTTGTTATAATGATATAAAAAAACTTGCTAATCACAATTACAACAACTTACCATAAATATGTATATATCCACAATCTATCTACTAGTGTCCAGTGATTATGATATCCTCATTTTGACTTGTGTAGTCCACAATGCATTTAATTTGTGGGAAAGGGTCAAAAAACCCTTAACGTATTTGAAAATTACTCTAAAATGTTCTTCTTTCATTTATTGAATTAAATTTGTCCCTCCTTTTATCTATTTGGATAAAAAATATTTTTAACGTAGTAAAAATTGCTAAAAAATATTTTCCTTCATCAAATTGGCCTCTAACATTATTTTTAGATTTAAAATTATCCATCCATTAACAACACAATTATAAGACATTTAATTAAACGTGTGGTCTTTATTTATTTATCTAAATAAGAGTAAATTTGATCCAATATGTAGACACTACTAAATATGGAGGTTCTTCCCACTGATATTTAGTGAGAAATTTGTGCTAGAAAACATTATTTTCTCATTCCATTCCCATGGAATCAGCTCATTGGAAAAATGCATGGTGGAAAATAAGTACTCATTGAAACGCAACGAAACTTCTTAATTTTTCGTGTGAGAATACAATTATTCAGATTTTTCCCACCGACATTTAGTGGAAAATATCCACTAAACATTTTTTAGTGAAAAATTCAGAGAGAAATAGTTTTTTTAGTAGTGGGAAAGAGAGCATTTTTGAATCATTTTTAATAATACCTTATAGATAAAGTCAAGAAAATCAACTAAGTATAATAGAAATTTCACAAGTCAAATTACGCCTAAATAGCACTAGAAATATTAGAAATGTATACTCACTGGTTCTTAATTTGGGGTTTTCATTTGAAACCCAATATAAATGGAACTCGGGATACGTATCACTCATCTCCGCACATCACAAACCCCACATAGAGTCTACGGAAAGAATAAACTAGACAAATACAGGTTTTTAGCTAAATATAACTGGACGAGTTATTACCCTTGATAAAGTAAATAATTAAAAAGAACTGTTTATTCACATTTTAAGGAAAAATCTTAATGAAAAAAAAAAAAGGAAAGGCAACTCCCACCCCCTTCCACCAGTCATCTTCTTCACCACATTTTTACTTCCCCATTAACGAAACTCCATAAACAACAAGTCAATCATCGTAATATAAATCTGGGTAAGTGATATCAACACCATTAATAAACTCACATCCTTAACCTTCGTTATTTTCGAACTCAACCCATTTATATATATAGTTCTTAAACTCAGTTCCATCTTTTATATCATTCACATCAGTCCAATTATAGAACACAAGACGACAAATGCCTAAAAAAAAACTGCTGATATTCGGGGAAATCTCCGGCGAGCCCGACAATTGCGTCGTCGACCGGAGCAAATATCTGTTAGAGTTGGTTAAAGTCCCACATTGATTGGAAAATTGACTGATGATTTGCTTATATGGACTTGGGCAATCCTCCTCTCATAAGCTAATTTTTGAGGTTGAGTTAGACCCAGATGATATATCTTTTCACGGTATCAGAGCCAGATACTGTTGGGAGATTTTTGCTCTATGGTACTTTATAAAGCAGTACGGGAAGTATATAACTATTACAAGTATTCGAAAGGATAAACAAAGATTCAATAATTCAACTAGTAATCTGAAAATTACAAGAGAACCACAAAACTGAAATTACAATTTTGTTGAAGACGGAAAATTGGAAACTGTTTTTGCTGAGTCGAGTGTGGCACTATGTCCTTAAGACAATATTGCCCCGTATGTATCCTTTATACGTCCTGGACAATTTGTCTCCCAAGATAAAACAGCAATGGAACACTTGAGCAAAGGAAACTCAAGAGCTACCGTGAAGAATATTGAGTAACGAAATGATGCCTGGAAGTTGTAGGAAGAAGAAAACTTTCTGCTTGTGTAAGCTTCTGAATTTTCGTGTATATTATATGTGTGTTCTTAGTGCTCAACAATAGTGTAAGGAGGTGTTTATATAGGTGATGGAGGTTTGAATCGCTTCCATAATAGCCAAATAATGGCCATTATGGAGGTAGTAAAGTCACCAACATAAATGGTGAAAGACCAACGGATTTGGCCATTATAGGAGGAGTAATTCACCAAAATAAATGGTGAATTGAGTGCTTGACGCTTCGCTTTGATCGCCCAAATTCGACGTTCTTGAAACTTCAGGGGACAAAGCGTACATCTGAAAGAATTCTCGTCCGAATCGTACATCCGAAAACTTCGGGATCAAACTGCATTTCGAAAAGTTCTTCGCCCAAAGATAATATCGAAGACCCGTGACTCAGAATCGACGGACGCAAGGCGGGCGGCGGCGGCGTGTGGTCTTTCCTTGAACCGAAGCACATCTAGGTCCTCCCTCCTTTAAACACATGGGATACCCCTTGGGGTCCCAAACCCCAAACCAATTTCGAGTCTTATATACACAACAATTCTTTCTTCCTCTACCGATGAGGGAGAATTGAACCCAATACCACACTTTTCATGCTTCAAACACCTTACTTCGTGGACCAATATTTCTTTCATTTCTCAATGAAATTTGACGATTCTTGGCCCTACGATTATCTACGTACTTAGTAGATCATGCATATGTGAAGAACCGGATTCTCCAACATACGTAACACTAGTGTTTAAGCCGTTAAAGTTGGTCGGTCGCAACTCCCGCCAAAGGCAAATTTCCAACAGATGCATTCCCGTTTGGGCTCCCGGTCCACGCTCCAATTGGATCCTGGGTGTAAAGGGGGTGTTAGAGTGGGTTAAAGTCTCACATTGATTGGGGAATGAACTGGTAGTTTGCTTATATGGACTTGGGCAATCATCCCTTCATAAATTAGCTTTTGATGTTGAGTTAGAATCAGATGTCATATTTTTACAATATCGTTATCTTCAAACCCGTTTTTTTCAAAAACCCGATTAATTGTGATTATTCTAAAGCAAAGCAACAGAAGCCTTAACGACACCGTTTACGTCCATCGAAGCTCCTTCAACTGATGTAGAACAAGCTGTACATGTCATCCCCGTTACTCTAACCCGAATTCTCCTCAATTTCTCATCCAAATTATCCTCTTCGTTGTATGCATCCAATAGCCTTACTTCCTCTCCGGTACCGTCTATGTCAACCTCCGTTAACTGTATGTCCCTCATGTTCGGTGCCATATATGATTAGCTAAGAAACCCAATTCTTATATATATATATATGTATGTATATATATATATATGTATATATATATATATATATATATATATATATATATATATATGTATATATATATATATATATGTATTTATAGGATTGACCCAATTCCTATGTATAGATTTGTTTTACTAACATTTTATAAAGAGAATTATGAAAGAAAATAGTAGAAAAATAGAAAAATGTGTACAGCCAAGCGAAACTGAAAGTAACTCCTCAAGAATCAAGACAAACGAGCTATCTCTATCTAAAATGGGATTAGACAATCAGAAGGGACAAACTTATGGAGATGCCCCCGTTGCTAACATTGGTTATAAAAAAGCTTCAATTATTTTGGGTTTGTTCGCTAGGGAGTAAAATATTTTTAAATTCTTTTTTATTTGGTTGGTCAAAATTTAAATTTAAATTAATTTGACTAAACAAACTACAAAAGTTGTAAATTCACACTATTTACATCACAAGCACACTATAGAAGTTGTACAAACTATGTATTAATATAGAAATCGTATCATTGTTGTATAAAATATGTATAGAAAATGTATATGTATAGAAAATGTATATATATAGAAAATGTATCATTATTATATAATTTGTGTATAATAAATGTATAATCATGTATACTTACTAATTATACACATATTATATGTATAAAAACTGTATCATTGTTGTATAAAATATGTATCAATATAGAAAATGTATCATTGTTGTATAAAACATGTATCACTATTGTATATGTATAAAAAAATGTATTATTGTATAGAATATGTATCATTACAGTATGTGTATAAAAAATATATCATTGTTGTATAATTTGTGTTTAATAAATATATAATCAACATATACTTAATAATTATGCACATATTATACAATTATTATACACATATTATACTCAACATACCTTTGTACTGGGTGATTTATTGTTATCATGCTTGCTTGAATGCATTATGTTTGTACTAATCTGAGTTTGGCTGGTTACAAGGTTTATGTCCAATGGTTGAAGTTGAAGCCTTGAGGCTGAGAGGTCAAAAGTCCAAGTTTTGTCAAATTCTGTTTTGGTGTGGGTACTTTGTACTAGGGCTGGCCAGTGGGCCGGGACGGCCCGACCCCGTCTCGAGCCCGCCCCGGTCCCGCCACGACCCCGCCAAAAAGAAAAAAATAACGGGGTCGGGCCTCGAACTCGGGACGGGACGATGTCTCGTCCCGCGAGACCCGAGCCCGCCCCATGCCCGCCCGCCCCGACCCCGACCCCGCCCTTTACCCCCCTTTGCAAATATGACCGTTGCACCAACGACCATTTTAGATTATGGCCGTTGGCCAACGGCCATTTTAGGCCCCCCCTCCCCCAACCCCCCTACCCCTTAATATTTATTTTTAACCCATAAGTTATTATATTTACACTTTAACCCAATTTTCAACTATAAATAACTCATTTTCTCTTCATCTTTCTCACAAATCTTCCTACAATCTCTCTAATTTCTCAATATATCTCTCTACAAGTCTACATTGTTTGCTAAATATTCAATTTTATTTATTCATTTGGGAATTGGGAGTGAAGTTGGCAACTAGCTTGAGGATCTTTCATCGAGAAAAGTTTCAATTTTCAACCTCTCGATTACACGTCGATGTTACGTCGGCGTTTGGTACATTCGTTCCTTCATTAAATTATTATTGTATGTTTATTTTATTTAGCGCACTTAATTTTATTGTCTTTAATTATTTATTATTATAATTAAAATGGAAGGATTAAAAGGTATGTTTAAGGGTAAGGGTAAGGGTAAGGGTGCTTCTTCTAGTAGGGGCAACCAGGGCAAAGGTACTTCTTCTAGTCATCTTATTCCTACACAGGATGATTTTGTTGATACTCAACATTTTCCTACAATACCATTAGATTTAGACCAGGAGCTATTTTCTGGAACTCAAGAAGACTTTAATTTAGACGATGATCTAGATGATATACCCACTAATATTGATGACAACACACCCACTAGTGCACCTTCAACTGAAATACATCATATTCCCCCTAGTATGAGACGAGGTCCAGCAAAACGACCATTAAAATCAGATGCATGGACATTTTTTTTATAGGGACGTAGAGAATCAAGTAGCCATATGTAAAATTTGTAAAAATGTTTTAAAATTTAAAACTGGAAAAGGTCACGGTGGGACGGGGGGTTTAATTAGACACGTAGTAAGTGCTCATCCAGCTAGGTATGCCCAATACCAGGCTTCAAAATCGGGTGCATAACGCCCGCTCCATCGGGACAAGGTTCACATATCGACATCGTCTCCACCAAGCATGTGGTCAAATTAACCCTATGACGGGGGGAATTGTAGGCTCTAAATACAATAAACATAGAGATAGGGAAGCAATATCAAAATTAGTTGCTGTGGAGGGTTTGCCTTTTTCATTTCCTTCATCTCCCGATTTTATTCATTGCATTAGAGATATATATAATCCTGCTTTTAACGATTTTCCTAGATCAACTGTTAAGAGAGATGTATTTAAATTCGCGCATGAATATCAACAATATTTACGTTTTTCATTATATCATTTTAATGGCAAAGTATCTATCACGTCTGATATAGGTCGTAGTACTAACGGCCATGATTATTTAACTGTAACTTGTCATTGGATAAATTATAAATGGTCTATGCAAAAACGTATTTTAGCGTATAGATATATAGATGATAGGCACACTGGTACTTTTATTGCAGAAAATATTTATCAAGTGTGCGATTATTACGGAATTACCGATAAAATTATGACTATTACATTAGATAACGCTTCTAATAACAATTACGCAATTACAATTTTAAAAAATAGTTTAACTCCATCTTTTCCAGACCATTTTCATATAAAATGCGCGTGCCATATAACTTAATTGTAAAGGATGGTCTATCACTTTTTGAAGACATTCTTAGTAAAATACAATTTGCTATAAACTTTATTTTTAAAAGTAATAAAGTACAACGTAGAAAAGAATATAAAAAAACTTGTCACGATTGTGGACTACCTTATAGAAAAATTCCACAAGAAGTATCCACTAGGTGGAATTCTTTATACGAGCAACTACTTGTTGCTTATGACTATAAATTACCTATAACTTTATTTTTTAACTCTCATAATAAAAAGCCAGCTGATATGATTTTAGATAGTGATTGGGAAAAATTTTCCGAACTTATTGTATTTTTAGAGAAATTTTTTCAAGCAATAAAAGAATTTTCCGGTATATATTATCCTACTATTTCAACTATGTTATTTTATATAACTCTAATATTTTTATTACTTAGTGAATATATGGAAAAACCAGCTTATAAGGCATCTATTAAAAAAATGTTTGTCAAAATAAAAAAATATTTTATTCATATTCCCTCTATTTATATTATTGGTTCTGTATTAAATCCTACTAATAAAATAGACGGTACTAAATCACTAATTGAAACTATTTATGATTTTATAGAAGTACTACCACCTCCAAGTCCCAAAAATCTAAATCACCCACCACCTATTGAACAAACTAAAGAAGAAGTGTTGTCTAGCGTAGAACACCAATGCAAAAATATATATAGATTTTATCAACAAGAAAATGCTAGTAACTTACCGGCTTCCATACCATCTTCTTCATCTTCAACACAACCTCACAAAAGACATGTTGTTTAGCGCTAGTATTGAAAGCCTCATAAATAGAATGTGCGCCGCACCTCTACTACTAACCAAATTAGCGAGTTGGATATTTTTGTTTTGCAGGGTTCTGCATCAGTATCAAGAAGTTATCAATGAAGATGGACATGAAGACTTCTTTGAAATCTTGGAGGGAATGAGAAGACCTTTCCGACACTTTCATTGATGGCTCGAGATGTTTTGAACATTCAAGCGTCATCAAGCTGCGTCTGAAAGCGCTTTTTCTGTGACGGATATCAAATAGGAGACCACAGACACTCATTAGCCTGAGACAAATTTTGAAAATTGCGATTATTCAGAGATTGGATACGAGCGGAGCGGAGAAGGTGCGGTCAACCGGAGATCAACGAAGAAGATGATGAAAACTACAACGAAATCTTAACCGAAGGTAGTGGAAGCGACGTGGATCAATTTGACCAACAAATACCAATTCCAACCGAAGAACAACATGAAATCATCAAGCAATTAGAATAGGTTTTTTTGAGAATGTAATTTTTTTAATTGCAATTTTATTATGTAATTTGCAACTTTTGGACAACACCACAAAGTTGCAATTTAGATTTTAGACAATTGTATTTGTATTACAAAAAAATTATGTCTATTAAATAATATAAGAGGCACAAAAACAGCATTGAGATATTTTTATTATACTATCTTGTTTTGTTTATTGAGCTTTTTTTATACATATGTTATTTAAAAAAAAAAAAAAGGAAAACCCGCCGTACCCCGCCCCGAGCCCGACCCGACCCGATATCGACGAGATCGGGATCGGGACGGGACTTGCTCCAATCCCGCCAGACCCGACCCCGCCAGAACCCGCCGACCCCGACCCCTTCTCCCGTCCCGCCCCGACCCCGACCCGGCCAGACCCGGCCCGGCAGACCCGAGCCCGGCCCACTGGCCACTCTTACTTTGTACTATCAATTATGTGTAAATAAATGTTCTTCTCATGGACTAGAAGAACGATAAAAAATATTGTTGGTTGTTATGAAGAAAAAAAATGAAATTGGAGTTTAGGCTTGTGAGACATCAATAGCTTGCAAGTTGTAATACAAAGGATTACTCTCCTAATCTCATACAAGAAAATGTTAAAAAAAGTTCCATATATTTGTTTATCTGTTGTTGCTCATTAAGGACCACCAATGGGGAATAACCAAAAATAAAAGGGGTAGTAATTAGGCTTCTTGTAGAAATGATAGAGGTCTGTTTCTTTCCTTGGATTCTCTAATTATGCATTAAAGTGTATGCTTTCGTCAATTATAATTGATCGCAGTTGATGTGCTCACACCTTTAGCAAGCTATTATGTGCCATTATCAGTTGCCAATTAAGAAAACGGGAAGGTGACCTTCCCGGAGATGATGACTTGCCGGCGACGAGCCTTGTTCTCCGGCCAGGTCTGCACAATGACAAAGAGAAAAAAAGGGTGGAGGTTCAATAAGGAAGAAGGCAAAACAAAAGGGCTGATGGGACAAATGGCTAAAAATTGTCTTTATTTCGAATCATTTGCTTAAAAGTGGCTCTTTTTGATCCTGTCTCGTGGTCATAACATATCATTGTCCCTTAAAAATATCTACTATAAGTTGATCTTTGACTTAACTAGTTCTCAAATACAAATAGATATAATTGATTTTTTGTGATTAATAATGAAAGAAATAATCCCTGGATTATTTTCATTAATGAATTATTATATATACAATTTACAATTTTCATAATATGAAAAATTATATTCCTATTCTATTTTCAAAATCCTATTATATTTGTACAAGAATTATATAATTATGGTAAGTGTACAATTCTAATTATATACAAAAACCCTCATAGACACGGTGTGTATATCGTGTATATCACGGTCTCCCAATTGCCTTTGGGTTTCCGTGATGTACACGGTATACACAAGATAGTATACCGTGTATATGAGGTATGTATATTATGATACACTTTCACACCCCCGCAGTCATAGCGGACGGTCTTCGTGCGCTGAGACTGTCCCTAAAATCTTCAAATAGGACCGAGGAAGACCCTTAGTAAAGATGTCTGCAATTTGATACCTGGAAGGGACATGTAAGACGTGTACTTGTCCACGCGCTACCTTTTCGCAAACAAAATGGATATCCATCTCAATATGTTTAGTGTGCTGGTGTTGAACCCGATTTCCAAAAAGATATACGGCACTAATATTATCACAATATACAAAGGTAGCTTTGTGAATGGGAAAGTGAAGCTCCAAAAAAAGATTACGTAATCAACATGATTCAGAAACCACATTGGCTACCCCTCGATCTCGGCCTCAAGACTAGAGCGTGATAAGGTAGTTTGTCATTTGGCAGACCATGAGACCAAGTTATCACCAAGAGACCTGCAATAACCAGACGTGGAGCGTCTTGTATCTGGACAGCCACCCCAATCAACATCGGTATATGAGACAAGTGTAGAGGACGTTGATGGATATAGATGCAAGTCATAGTCAAGTGTCCCCTAGATGTATCAGAAAATGTGTTTGAGCGTATTCATGTACTCCACCCTAGGATCATGCATAAACAAACACACCTGTTGTATGGCATACGTAATATCCGGTCTCGTGAACGTAAGTTACTGAAAAGCGTCAGCAAGACTGCGATAGTGAGTGGGATCCTTGTAAGGTGAGTCAGTCGCAGCACCCAGCTTGGGCTTAGTATCAACTGGAGTGGAAGTAGACTTACACGAGGACATACCAGCCCTGTCAATTATCTCAACGGCATACTTGTGTTGTGATAAGAATAACCCACCAGCATCACGAGTGACACCAATCCCCAAAAAGTAACTCAAGGGCCCCAAGTCTTTCGTAGCAAACTCAGAACTGAGCATTGCCATGATAGACTTGCACAAAACATCAGAAGAGGCAGTCAAGATAATATCATTCACACATAATATAATATAAGTCAGGGAAGTACCACGACGATATATTAACAATGAATTATCAGACCTGCTGTGAGAAAACCCAATAAACGAAACATAGTCTACAAATCTCTTATACCAAGCTCGTGGGGCCTGTTTAAGCCCATATAAGGACTTCTTCAATAAACAGACATGATGAGGATATTTGGGGTCTCGAAAACCCAAGGGCTGATGCATGTAAATAGTGTCCTTAAGATCACCATGTAAGAAAACATTCTTCACATCTAACTGATGAATGGGCCAGGCCTTTGAAAGACCCAGACTGAGAACAGTGCGAATGGTAGCCGGTTTGACCATGGGACTAAACGTCTCACCACAATCCACACCAACATGATGAGTCTTAACATCGCCTACAAGACGAGCCTTATGCCTCGAAAAAGAACCATCAGAATTATATTTATGAGTAAAAATTCACATAGACCGAATAATATTAACACCAGAAGGATGGGGCACCAACTCCCACGTCTTATTTTCAATAAGAGCATCATATTCGTCATTCATGGCCAATTTCCAATTCGGGTCATTTAACGCATACACTGAGTTACGGGGTAGAAGGACTTAAGAACATTAGAATTTAGATTAAAATGTCTCTTTGGTTTAAAAATACCCCGTTGACTACGAGTGACCGGTCTGTGACTCGGGGGAGAATTGGGTGGATTTTGGGAAAAATTCGGATGGTTGACGAACTGGCTAGCAGGCCCACCACTGGAATCGGGACCGATGTCGGAAACAGAAGCAGGGGCAAAACTGGGTTGGATAGGCGGCCCAGTTGCTGGACCCGTGACGGGCATATGCGATGGGACGGGAGGTCCAGTGGGCAGTGGGCCCGCTGGTGGATTTTGGGTGCAGGACAAGTTCGATAAATGGTGGATAATATAGGGGAGATCTCGTCATCTAAAAAATTATACGAACTAGGCTCGGAACTACTTACTCTAACAAACGAAAATTGGGTTTCATAAAAAATAATATAGCGGCTAATTATGATATTATGAGAGATAAATCAAAATACTTGTAACCACGATGATTAGATGGATAACCCAAAAACAGACAAGCGGTAGAACGGACTTGAAGTTTGTTAATAATAGTTGACGGAAATAGTGGATAACATAAGCATCCAAAGACCCTAAGATGTGAATACGAATGATCATTATTATAGAGGATTTTAAGAGGGGATGAATATTCCAATCCTTTGGTAGGAAGTATGTTAAGGAGATAAGTAACCATATGTAGAGAATGATGCCAAAAGGAAGGGGGTACAGAAGCATGGACCAATAAAATGCGGACAATATTATTAATGGTACGAATTTTGCGTTCGCCTTTCCCATTTTGTGAGGACGTATGAGGACAATAAAAACAAAAATTTATGCTAGTATCACAAAAATCCCTAAACACCCCATTATCATATTCTTTGTCATATCACATTGAATATTTTTTATTTCTCATTCGAACTGGGTACGGGTGAATGCTCTAAATTTTAAGAAGGTGGAAAAAACTTGTGATTTTTTCGCTAACGGAAAGGTCCATAAAAATTAGAATAATCATCCAAAAATAAAACATAATAACGATGACCCACAGAACTGAGAGCGGGTTAGGTCCATAAATCGCTATGAATAGTATCAAAAGGCATCAAAGTACGAGAAGTAGAGGCTACAAATGGCAATCTAACATGTTTTCCTAAAGGACAGGAATGACAAATTGGAGTACTACGGGTATCCTTACAAGTAATAAATTTTTTTATACAAAGAAGAAACAACAGACGACCCAGGGTGACTCAAACGTGCATGCCATAAGGAAGGCGCTAGAGCTGCAAAAGTAGAAGGCAAGGCTTGACTCGAGAGACCGGATACGGGTGTGATATGATAAAGATCTTCCCTACTATTACATCTCATGAGAGGTATCCCCGTCTTGAAATCCTTCACAGAAAATCCAAAAGGATAAAAATCAACAGAAACTCAATTATCAGTGGTGCATTTACGGACAGACACCAAATTTTTAATTATGTTAGGGCATGGGGGATGTTTTTCAAGACAAGAGGTGGATGGGGGGAGACAAAGTTGTATGAACGTAACCACGAATTGGAATTGAGTTGCCATTACCAACAATTATGCCACAATTTTTGCTCAAATTGGAATAAGACGAGAGAGTACATTGGTCGGACGTCATGTGAGAAGTGGCACCGGTGTCCATGTATCAATTCACGTCTAGAGAATTTAATCCAAGCGTATGCATCGCGGCCTCAATATCCGTCGGGGTCGGTGTGGGGCCCACTGCCTGCGAAGACCGAGGCCAAAGCAAACTGGCTTGCTGCCCCGGCCCAAAAGAAGACCTATCGCCTGAAGTTGCACCTAAGAAATTGGGCCGATACTGTTGTGGAAACTGGGCCCAATTACTCGGGTAAGGGTAACTCGGAAAATACCTATTGTTGGGACATGGCCCACTAGCCTAGTTCCACTGCTATGGGGCCCATTATTGAGCCCAATTATGTTGTTGTCCACTGCCCCGAGGCCCACCGTCGTTTCCACCACAGTTTTGGCCGCCGCCGCAATATTTGCCATAATTTTTATTATTTTTACCCTTCTTGCCTCCACCGTTGTTGCGGTATCGACCCAAATTGTCAAAAAACCCGTGAGACTGATTGGACGACGTCATCATCGCCACGGAACTGGCGTCGGTAGCCGCTTTTTTTGCCAAGACGGCTTCTTCTAACATGAGCATCGAATGTGCTTGATATAAAGGGGGAAGCAGATTACTTTGACGAATGAGAGTCCCAACGCCATTATAGGCCAGATATGCCTACAACCATTTGTAGAACAATACGTTTATTGGTAACAGGCGTGCCAACATTACGGAGTTGGTCCGCCAATTTCCTTGAGCCATTTACAATAGGCCGAAACATTCGGGAAATCTTCCATGCTTACTTGTGAAATTTTTTGCTCAAGGGTGACAACTCAGGAATGTTGGTTGTCCTAGAATATATCACGCAATATATTCCAGATAGCCATAGTCGTAGTGTCTGGTTCAATGATCTTCTGCAAAAGGTCGGTAGAAATAGTGGAGTAAATCCACTAAAGGACGATAGCATCAAGATTAATCCATAACTGAGGATCATCTGCGGGAGTAGAGGTAGCGGGAGGAATTATGTGATGGAGAATTTGATGTGAGATGGCGTGAATTTTGAACAACTCTGCCCACATCGCGTGTTGGATGTTTTCCATCTCAAGAACAATAAGGATGTGGTTCTTGATGTTGGAATCTGTCCAGCTAGGGAACTCTTCATCAGCCGCTAATTCAGAGGATTCGTTTGACTTCCACTTTTTAGACATCCAAAAAAGAAAAGCAGCGCATGTGAGGCAAGATGAAGAAGAAAGGATAAAAGATGTTCTTTGACGTAGTCATAACGAAAGAACAAAAGGTGATTTGAGGGATTTAGAAGAAAATTTGGGAAGAGAATAGGAAGAACTCGGCACGAAAACTGAGGAAGGGATCGGAACTCGAGAAAATCGAGACAAGCGGAAGCTTTTGGAGAAGGAGGCAGGGATGGCACATTGAGCGGAGCGGGTGCGGGTACCCCCTCCCCCACACTCGTACCCGCCAGAAAGTTTTATACCCGCCACCTGCCCGCCACCCATGGCAGGTACAATTTCAACATTCATACCCGCCTAGGCGGGTATATTCCTAAATCCACACCCGCTCCAACACCCAAGTGGATATCCGCCACCCGTCAATACCCGCTTAGGCGGGTATATTTCAGGCAAAATATTAAACTCCACATCCAATTCTAAAATTACACTATTCTTTGAGAAATCATATCCTATTTATTTTCTTTCTCATTTTCTTAACAATACAAAACTCATATTTCAGCAAAAACCAATAAACTTTCATCAGAAACGGCAGAAAAAACAAAAAAATAGAATTTTTAACAAAAATCACTCAAATTAAAGCAACATTGACTCTTTCATAAGAAGAAAAAACACAAAATAGTCGAAAATGCATCAACAAAGTACACATGCAAGCCAAGAAATCAACAAAAAACTACTAAATATTCCAACAATGAAAATCCACTATTTTCTTTTCTCATGTTCTTTGTCTTCCTCGGTTTGTGGGTTTTAATAGAAGAAATTCATATTTCAGTAAAAAAAAAACCATCAACTTTCATCGGACACAGCAAAAAAAACACAAAACCACCATATGTTTTCGATCAAAAACATTCAAACTAGAGCACCATTAACCAGGAAAACACAAAATCTACACAAAATACTTCAAGAACACACAATATACTTCAAGACCACATAGAATCTACACAAAATAGTTCAAGAAAACACCAAAATTTGTTGAAAATCATATTCCAACAAAACCCATTAACTTTCAACAGAAAAAACACAAACCCCATAATTTTTTAACCAAAAACACTCAAAATAAAGTAGCATTGACCTTTTTGTAGCAAGAGAAAACACAAAATCGACACAAGACAGTTGAAGAAAGCATATAATTTAGGCTATAAGGATTATACCTTAAGCTCTCAAAGGAGGCTAAGTATCGCAGAACGAAAAGACCCTAATGGAAGGCTGATGGCGGCGTGACGGAGAACGAGAGAGGGAAGAGAGACAGCGCGTGAAGACCGAAGACTGCTTGTGAACGAGAGAGGGTGCCGGGAGGCGTGAAGACCCAAGAAAAGGGTGAACTGGTGAAGACTGTTGAATAGGGAGTGTAAGTGAGTAGGGTTTTAACTTTTAACTGGACTTATGGGCGTGTAACGGTGTAAGTGAGTATTATCGACACTGGGCTTATGGGCGTGTAACGGTGTAAGTGAGTATTATGGGCTTACGAACTGCTACAAGTTACAACTATTACTTACTGGGCTTATGGGGCGGGTAGGCGGGCGGTTGGATGCGGGACGGGGGAGGCGGATATAACTTTAAATCCACCACCTACCCGCCACGGGTGGCGGGTACATTTTCAATACACATACCCGCCTACTATCCGCGAAAGTTATACCCATACCCGCCCCAACTGGGGCGGGTGCGGTGCGAAATCCACAAAATTATACTCACCTGCCATCCCTAGAAGGAGGTATGTGAAACCTAGACTTCTGATACCATGAAAGAAATAATTACTTGATTATTTTTATTAATGAATGAGTCTATGTACAATTTACAATTTACAATTTCCATAATATGGAAAATTTTATTCCTATTCTATTCTCAAAACCCTATTCTATTTGTACAAGAATTCTATAATTATGGTAAGTGTACAATTCTAATTATATACAAAAAAAAAACCCATATACACGGTGTGTATATCACGGTCTCCCAATTTCCTTGGGTTTTGTGATATACACGGTATACACAAGATTGTATACCGTGTATATGAGGTATGTATATTATGATACACTTTCAAATAATTACACTTAATTAAAATTATTTTTAGAAAGAAAAAAAAGGAGACAAGATCATGCTTAATTTCCGTATGAAGGAAAATAATTTTCAAAAAGTGTTTTTCAATTTTCTCATACTCGGTTGGTTAAAATTTTTGAAAAATATTTTCTCTAAAAAAACAAGTTCCTTAAAAGTGAGAAAAATGGTTTCCCCCGTAAAAGTAGGAAAAAACAAGTTTCACAAATGGTATTTCAATGATTGTGTCCTCCCCACCCTCCAATACACCTCATCTTCACCCCCCCCTCCCCCTCCAATCGCCCCATCCCATACCCTTACTCCACCTCCACCTCTCATAATATTTCTTTAAATAATACACAAATGCTTTTTGAATTGCTCACATACCGAATAAATAAGAAAAACTTATTTCCCTCAAAAACATTTTTCAAGAAAATATTTCCTTTATACCAAACACATCCTAAATTAACGATTGAAGCCATTATTTTCTGTCAACAAATACTCGAGAAATTTAGCTAGTACTAGTATATAGAAATATAACAACTCAAACTACTAAACTGCCTAGGAGATAATTTTTTACTTAATTAGTTCTTAAATTTAACTAGATAGTCGTTAGTTTATCGTTGTGTGATAATAGCTAACACATGATAACTAGTGTAAGAAAAAGAGAAGATTAGTAAATGAATTTGGAATTGGAACCCAATTCAGAATTTTCCATTGAACCCATAATTTTTCTACCAACAATTACTCCAGAAAATTAACTAATATGGAAGCAATATGTCAAGTTAAATTATGACTAATTTGCACTTTATTTAGTAGAACGACCTAGCTATGAGGTAATATGCTGAACGTGAAAAAAAGCTAAAGCAATCGTTAAAATAAAACAGAAAGAGTATATTTTTTTCCGGTATTTCTTTTTTGGGGAGAAAGAAGAAGAAAGGTTCCTATTACACTTGGTAAGTCTTTCTGTATGTTCACAGCAAGGCAAAAGCTTTTTATTTCTTGAAATTGGGTTTGGGCTTTTTTATTATTTAGTGAGTTAATCATATCCTATCTATAATGTTGACTAATCTGAAGATCAGTAGCTTTTTGACAAAAATTAATGGTCTCATTAACTTTGAATTCCCAAGTGCAAATACAACGGGATGAGCATCTTCCTATTTAATGGGCGAAGGGAGAAGTTATACATATAGGTGTGGGACATTGATACCTCCTATATACAATTCTAAGTATTAGGTTAGCAATTGAAATCCGATAAAGTTGACATTGTATAGTCATTTTCAATTATAACTATCAATTTAATACAAAGGTCAATATTTCTTTCTTATTTCACGCCTTCATAATGTATATCATTCAGAAAATTCCTGCTAAACACCTAAATGTTTTGGGTTTGAGTAAAAGTCGACAAAGGGTTGCAATTTATCTATTGAAGAACGCATTCAACTTTTCCTTTGTTGAATTCAAAGGGTGTGAGTGGGTATGCTTTACACATAGTTGGGCGATTCTATATACAAGATTTGAGAAGATGAGAGGTGATTTTGACTGGTTTGGAGTAAAACATCATACTAAGAAACGACATGCGACATGTATATATCATATGGTGTATTGTGTATATCGGGGAATTCACAAAAAAAATCATGGAATCACCGGGACATGTGTATACCATGTTGTATATCGAGTATATCAATGTTTCACATAAATTTTCATTGATATACATGGGGATATATACAGGATAAAATGAGGGATATGGTGATGGAGTCATCATCGACCTTGACTTTTTTAATATGAAATTCGCCTCAAATCGTCTCCAAACACCTCCTAAATTGATATTCAAGTTCCTCTAGATATTTCCAACAAAATTTGATATCACCCGAACAAAATTAGAATCCTTATTCACGACTACCTTCGTTGAAATATGCTTCCTTCCCGTCAAATTTCCAGATTTTCAAGGCAAAATATTCGAGAAATCTAACACCCAATTTTTAAAACAATTTTAACATAAAAATTCTGATATAACGATAGAGAGATTTCAGGAGAAGATTTGAGAGATTTAAAAAATAATTGGATGAAGTCTACGGAGGAGGGGGCGTTTGAAAATTTGAAGCTATTGGGTAACAAAATTTTAAATGTGGGTTGTTTTATGCCATTTAGAATTTTAACTTGTCACTCAGGTGCCAAATTTTCTTTTAGGTATAATAATTGATCAATTGTAAATATATATCCATACCGGATATTTATACCAAATTAAATACTTTTATCTTAGCAATTCTAAATTAAAATGAAAATACATGACTTACCATATAATGCAAAATGTGTATATGAAAAAGATACATACTCCAATCCACTTGCAGATAAAATGTATTCTATTTTATTTGACTAAAGATAATGAAGTTCTAATTCATCTTTTCATTTAGCTCGAAAAAGAAGAAAAATACACAATGGGTACAAATTGTTTAGTGAGAGTAATTTGTTATTTCACTTGGTCGTGCAGTTTAATCAATGAACTTCAATCCACTTGTTATTTGTTCATATAATAGCCAATTATAGTGTCTCTAACCTGAAGAACTCTTCCCAGCTAGATCTCGAAAGGGCAAGTTTCCTTGATCATATACCAAGGAATATGTATGGCCCTTCCCAATGATTCCTACCACTTTGCTCCTCTTCAGAGACCAAGCACATTAAAAACAGAAAAGACTGTCACTAGCAAAAGAGGGAAAAGGAGTTTGTTCTAAGGGAGTGTTTGGTATGAAGGAAAATGTTTTCTTGAAAAATAATGATTTCTTACTTATTTTTTAGTGTTTGGTAAGTAAGCAGAAAAATATTATCCCAAAAGCATTTATATGTAATCTATGGGTTGAGGGGTTGGCGGGGGTTGAGGGCAGGGGTGGCTCAATGAATTTAATGGCCTAAAGCGAAACTTTAATAGTAGGCCTTAATTCAACAAAAAAAAAACACTTATGCTCCCTCCCCCTTCCATCCCCACACACTATGTATACATATACTATGCAAAATCGTTAATTATTTTTTAATCCTCTTCCTTTTCAATTGATATATATATATATATATATATCCATTTAATATATTTTTTAATACCATAGGTAATAAAAAAGCAATGTATACCTATGAAGTCGTAGAAATATAAATATCTCAAATCTTAGATTGAAAAAATAAATAAAAAGTTAAGTAATAGAATTTGATAATTTATATCAAAATAAAATTTCACTTCTACGGCTAATTTGTAGCAATATTTGAAATAATAAAAAAGATATGTAATTTACAATGTTATGCATGTCTTGTATTTGACAAAATAGTTGTTACTTGGACGAAGGAAAAACAATGTAAAAGTGATTTTCTATTTGTAAGGCAAAAAAGAAAAAGGTATAATTTGTATCATTTATATGTAAATCACGCAAAAAGATATATATTTAGAGGTAACTTAAAGATCTAAATAAGTTATTCCTATTACCTAGTGTTTTTGTTCAACAGCAATACCAACGATAATTTCAAAAGTCTGTCTATTTTTCTATTAGTATTTAGATCTATCCATGTAGTTTGTTGCTATTTGGTACCTGTTACTACTTGTATTTTATTTCGGTTATTGTTAGTGTCCTTTTCTGTATGATTGGTAATGCTTTTTTATTAGTTACCATGTTTTCTTCACTACTATTTTTTCAGAACTATGTTGATTTGGCGCTCTTGAGCAAAGGTTGTAAATCCCGGAACTACAGCTCAAAAGGATCGTGCAGTGGATGTGTCGGGATCGAAACTTGCTCCCCCACGTCCTGACTTTTTAGCAACAATTCTTTATTACCCCGGCCTTGTTCTCCTATTTTCCTGTTGTTCCGGAAACAACCTCTCTACCTTCACGAGGTAGAGGTATTGGTCTGCGTACACTCTACTTCGTAGTTGTTGTAGTTGGGATTACACTGGGTTGTTGTCATCTCTTTTTCTATACTCCCTCCATCCCAAGATATATACTTTGTCATGTTTCGTTTCTAAATAGTTAAATTGTACACACTTTGACCAATATTTTTAAGACGTATTTTTTCATCATACTAATGTGACAAAAAATTGCAACTTACTGTATTTTTCTTATAGTTTTTAAATATCTAACTTTCAATTTTAATACAGCATATTGAATTATTGACTCTTGAAAAGTGAGATATACCAATTATTTTGGGATAGTGGGAGTAAATATTTTGTAGTTTTTACCCTATACTTTTCAATAATTCCTTTTTTTTAAATCGTAAATACACAATATTTTTCGAAAATGGGCCCCCCAAAACTTGGGGGCCAAAAGCAATGGCTTTGGAGACTTCACCCTCCAGTCGGCCTGGTTAGGGGTGTTGGAATGTCACTTATGGAAGTTGTTTTCCTACTTCCATTAGAGAAGTCATTTTTCTCAATTTAAAGAAATTTATTTGCCTAGAGAAAATGTTTTTCAAAATATTTTGACCAACCAAACATGAAAAAATTGAAAAACATTTTCCTCAAAATATTTTCCTCCATGCCAAACACACTCTATATGGTTTTAAAATCAATAGAAACCTGCAGAACTATCTTTTACTCTGCAAATATTTTATATACTTTCAAACAAACACGAAAGCTTAGACGGATAAATCCATGAAATGGCAGTTCTCTTTTCAAATTGGGCCTGAAAACTAAGTGTCCATTTTTGCCACGATATCCATCAGTAAAAAGGCATTTTCACAATGAAACGTTTTTTCTAGGTTACCAGAGACTTTACATGAGGGAAGAGCAACTAACCGTGTCACGTTCATGCAGGAGTGATGGATACGTAAAGCTTAATTTCCCATACAGCTGAAAGTTACTATCATCAGAACTTGATTCCTGCCACAACATAAAAAAGAATGAAAATAGAATCAAGAAGAACTAATAAGGTAGAGGGCACCTTATTATATTAGATAGAAATTGCATTGCATGTATGTTTACGAGCATTAGTTGCCCCCTGAAGAGAACAGACAACAGGCGAAGCTCTTAAATAGAGTAACAAACAAAAAGAAGGTTAAGAAAATATTCTCTTTCCTTTTTGTTTTGGCCCTTTTGGGTGGTGTACTGTTGGCTGGAGGAGGAGGCTGGTCCTTCAGGCAACTGAACTCTAAATCATTTCTCGAGCAGGCAATGTCAATAACAACACATGCACCAACTAATCGATTTTGTAATTGCTATTTAAGATGATACGAACGACAATCTATGTATGGTAATCTACTTAGATAGCATCAGCCTATTAATTTACTGAGGTCCTATGTAAGTAAGAGGTAATGCTTGAGAACGTTGACTAGTAACAATAAAGATTAGTATCCAGAGAGATATCATAGATAGGAGGGGAAAACCTTCAATGTCATCGTTGATAGGTCAGCAGATGAGGTTATTCCGCTAAAGACAGGCTATCAGGCTCATCTTCTCATTCCAGTTTAGGGAAGTCCATGCTCGTTCAAGCTGAACAACACAAGTGAATAGCAATTAACTTTGTAGCATTACATGTTAGACCAAATAGCGTCCCATACACACACTTAGAGAAGTACGTACCAAATAGTATGTAGTACCCTCCATCTAATATATAAAGGAGAAGTCATAAGAATCGTTCTTTCTAGAAACCGAAAAGTAACTTTACCACTTCACTAAATCCAAAAGTATAAAGGAAATTTTCATTGGACTAAGTGTAAGTACGCCATACAGTTATTTCTATTGGCCGATCCCCCAATATCCTCAGCAGCCTTTCATGCAGCACGGAACTGCAAATAGAAACAGCAAGCTTTACTAAGTCTTTGGAAATATCCTAATTTTAAATGAGGAACATCTTCCACAGTCCACAGAACTACCTCATCTCCAAAAGGACGATTAGCACTTGAAGACATTTTCGAAGAGAAAAGTGCCAGTAACACCCGTAACGCTAGAGCAGTTTGACCTCCTATCACATCAAATAGCTAGCTTAATAAATCATACTCAGGAGGCATATAGAAAGCTAAAGGTTAGTAATTACCCAAGTTTATGCTACAACCGACAGCACCAAAAAAACCTATCCCGCTCAAAGAAAACATATTTGATTTTAAGGACGGATTAAGATCACTGTCGTCAGAAATATACATGATGCCAGCCCTGAACTCTGCAACAAGTGAAGTTAAGCAAAAATGGAGACTGAACAAGTTTATAATCACCCCTGTTATAAATCAATTGGCAACTAGAAGGGGCAAGAATGGGATAGTCATAGCTCATGGAAACAATACAGTCACCCCATAAAGTAGTGGTGGAGCAAGAGATTTCATTAAGGGATTCAACTTTTATGAAAAATAGACTAATCAGGCTTATGTTTCGAGTCAAGGGGATTCAACTTTCATAAAAAATAAACTATATCAAGTTTATGTTTTGAGTCAAGGGGGTTGATCAATCCTTGTATTTATTATTTTTGGCTTGTAATATTCACATATAATAAGTAAAACATTTTTGAGCAAGGGGTATCATATGAAACCCCTTGCTTCAATGTGGCTCTGCCACCACCACAAAGAGCAGCTTTTCAGAATGTGAATATTTTCATGAAATAAGATGAGTTTTTCATTCCCCATTACTCTCCTAGAGCATAGTTTAAATTAAACTCACAATTATACAAACAGTTAAAAGACAACCAAAGTTCATGAACAAGTACACTTAGTGATCACAAACTATACGTGATGTTAAGCAACACTAAGGGGTCGTTTGGTAGGAGGTGTTAGAGAAATAAATACAGCTATGTATAACTAATACAGCTGATATTCCTATTCTAATAGGACCTATTCATTTAACACAACAAACCAAACACTAATTTCAGTATTACCAATACACCTTATTCAGTACTACTATTCTTATACCCTACCAGATGACCCCTAAGATCAGGATAAAGCAGAGAGTAGTAATGGGGACAGTGGATAGAGCTCGTCCCTATTTGACTGAAGAGGGTAGGGTTCGCTCCTATGACAAGTGCAGCTTGTTGACTGCCACAGATCGGCTTTCCTCAATCGTTGAAATTGCGGTCAATCTCGCTACCTCTTTAGTTGCCGCCCCGTACTTGCTCATTCGCAATTACTACCACAAGAAAGTCGCCCATATCTCTAAAGGGGCTTATGCACTCCTGAGAGGGGACAACTTTGTCGCGGACCTTTCTTTGCTTTCTTTTATGAACTCCACTGGTCGTCCATGGATTATAGGGGCTTTCCATTGATTGAAAGAACATTGGTTAAACCTTTCTAACTAACACCCCAGTCATAATGTCAGTATGCCACCCACGTCTTTTTTTCTTTTGAAAAAGCATAGTAGAATCATTACCAATGGCCTGCTGTGCGCCTAAGTGCGAAAAGACAGTGCAAGCTTTGTTATGCCGAAATCTAAATGTTAAGTCAGCAACACTTCCAAATGCCACTTCTTCCCGTCGCATCCGTCTTCAGGACGATATAGCCATAAAGATGCACGTCTAACTTCAGCTTCGACAATCGTATCCTCCCTCCAGTAAATAAGGTGGAGTGGGCAAGGCAGAGAAGACAGGAAAACACAAGCTCAAATATTGGGAAATTTCGTACGAAAAGGAGGCTATGTAGTATGGCCCCTATCCCTTCTTTTTACGTCAGTTGCTCTGCTCCTTATCCCTTTGGGGCTAGACCTCAGCTTAGATCATCCTTGGATGCTAGCGATCCTTTCACCGAAGAACTCTTCAAAGAGGACACTGACTTTCTATCCACAGACCAGAGGGTTAAGGCTCTCACCTTCTTTTCGAATCAAAGAAAGAAGAGCCCTTCGATTCGGGCCCTTATTGTTCAAAAGAGGATGAAATCCCGATGAACACTCAGAGACATAGGTAAGGGGAAGCTTTACTCACCCTTCTAAATGAAGAATAGGTCCAGTCCAGGGGACAAATCAATAGGAAAGGCAGAAAAGACTGCCAAAAAGATTGGTGTTGAGTAGTAATTACGAACTACCCTACCCAAGTTTATGCTACCAGACGACCCCTAAGATCACGTGCACTTCTTTTTGCCCCAAAAATCCACCATTCCTCCTTTGCTCGGAGCTTTAGCGAACAACCCATTAGATAACTGCTTTGATTTGGGTGGTGGGTTTCATTGATTTGAGCTCTCAAAACCAAATGGGTCCAAACAATTTTACTTTTTTTTACTCGATTCTCTTGTTCAAATAACTACTGGGGGTTTGGTTTAAACCCCATGTTTGGAGAGTTCTGTGAACGAAAACTCTTTGTTTCTTAATAGGTCCAAGTTATCAAAACCCCTTGATAATTTGAAGATGTGAGTATGGATGGATCTACTTTGAATTATGATTCAGATAATTTTATGGAAAACACTAACAAGGTGGAGGATAGTGTTAATAAAAATGATGGAAAATAGCTCAAACGCAACTAGCACTGTTACTGGTGTGGATCAGAAAGGCCAGATCTGAAGGTTTTCCAGTCGTTAGCAGTAGTAGTTCATCGATTTCGTAGTTCGCCGGAGATGGATGCTTCTCCGGATTCGAGAAAGGGGGAAAGAGAGTGGGGCAGTGGTTGGTCGGACATGGAGTTTGCCGGAGTAGCTTGGGTTATTTCATCAGAGGAAAGTGGCGGAGGAGAAAAATATGAGAGAGAAGAATTGGATATTTTAAGAGGTGGGTCGGGTTAAAAGAGGGAGACTGGATAATTTTAAGTAAATTTTGGGAAATGATATTGATTTAGAAGAATTTGTTAATTTGAGGGTATAAATAACCTCAACTTATAACGAATTATAAAAGTAATTAATAAATAAAAATAGAGAGATATTTTTTATTCTTTTCTTAATTATATTAAAAAAGATGACAGACATAAAAATGGAAAAAGGGTTAAATTTTCTTCTACTATGTAAAAAAGATTAATTTTACCCTTTGATATATTATCAATTTAAAAATATTCTTAACTTTATTTAAATAGTTCAAAATATATTCCTCTTATGTTAAGACAGTTCAAAATGGACTCATAATATCACGTGTTATTGACATTTGGTGAGATGAACGGTTGGAAAATTGCTATTGGATCGGATAAACCCATAAGGGAGGCTAACTAGCCCGTTAACTCATTAGCTAGTTCTTCTTCTAAATTTTATTACTAACTTATAAATACATCATTATGGGTGTAGTAAAAAAGATAGATCGTTCACAACAGAAAACGACAAGGGTTAAGATTAATTCCTTGCATCTATTAGAGGGATATCTAGGTTGTGGAAACGTGAGAAATCATCCGCTATGTGATGATTTCTGACGATCAGTGACACGAGTCGTGCTTGTTGCAGATTCGATTCTGCTAAGGAGAAACTCGTAAGTCTCCTAATTAGTATTTACGCTTCAAATACTACATTAGTATCAGAGCCATAGGCTCGTGTTCCGATTGGAGACATGATCGTATGCAATACATGAAAATTAGGATAAATGATCTTGAATCTTAATTGCATTATTTCATGTCTGTAAATGTCTAATTTTTATATGAAATATTAGGGCTTTTATAGATCTCATCAAGAGCTTTCCGTTGATATGTGGATCATATTTTTTTGGCTTTGTAGTTTGTGAGATATTGAATTTTAAAGTTTTAGAGTTTTATTATTACGAATTCAACCCCCAAAAATATAATAATTCTTGCTTCATGCAATTTTCGTGTAAATTGACTTGGGTAAATGTTACTCATATGTTTTTGAGCAAAATCATATAATCAATTATGATTTTAATCGAAAATTTGGATAGAATTTTAAGGAAAATTCGCTAGAATTTGCTTAGATCAGAACCCAACAATTTTTTTATCATATGGATCGATCTTTGGACGGTTTTACTTTTATTTGATAGTTTAAATCAATCCTAAAATACGTTTAGGATGTAAATCAATGATTTAATTGAAAAAAAGGCCAAAAATCGCAATTTTTAGCCAGAATCCGAAAAAAACTGATTGAAAAACAAAACTCACTATTTTCACCTTTTTTTTTTGGCTTGTTGTTGATGATTTATTGAGCAATTAGTTCTTGAAATCAATCCTCAAACATGTTTAGAACAAAACTTATGTTTTGATTGAACAAAAATAGCCAAATCTTGAAGAAAATAAGGTGAGTCGCAAGCAGACCCGAAAACCCTGTAAAATGGGTCGTGTGCAACTCGCCAGAGGTTGAAGATGAAGCTGAAAGCAGTGATTTTCTGTGAAGCCCACTCTCGGCTGAAACACGTTTCTAGAGAGTATAGTTCACTCCGAACTTCGATTTCTATGATTGTTTTTAGTTTTGCTTGAACTTACATTTATGATTTTTTCATATTTTTAGACACTAAAAATAGTTTTTCCATAATTAATACCGTTTTGAAATTGTTAATTTCGTATTAATTAATTTATGTGATATTTTTCAAATATAAAAATATGAAAACTTTATATATGATGCATAGAACATGTCTATATTATTCACTCTCCCTAAAGTTTTATGAAAAAATAAAAATCCTATATTCTGAGTGAAATTAGGTTTAAATGTTGATTTTTTTCCTTGATTTATTCTTGAAAAAGTATGAAAATTAATTTTTCAGATCTAATTAAATTATTCTATTGATATACAAGTGTTCTGGAATGACATCTAATTTTTTTTCTATTTAGTTTATATATTTATGAGTATATACCACTTGTTTAATCAAGAAATAAAAATATTTATTGAAATATTTGGTGACTTAGATTGAGTTGATATGGTTATTTTACATTTAACATCCATCCTTAGATGATGATTGGGAACATAGTGAACTTTCAACTCTAAGATTTATGTTTATGTTTAATAGACTTATTAATTTGCTAAAGTTACATTTATGTATATGCGAAAACATTAAACACGTGTGCTTTTATGCTAATTATGAAATCTTATTTTTTTACAAATATGTAGAACTTTTGTGTTTCATAAATACCATGTCTACTGCTTCAAAGAATATTGTTGTAGAGCTTATCAAAAGTGAAAAACTCAACGGTAACAATTATAAAATATTAAACTATAATATGTGTTGGAAGAGCTTTTTTATATTGTAAATAATGTCATGGATAAAGCCTATGATGCTTGAAAAAAAATTCTAGCTCACATTATGTTGCTAAGCTATGAAGATGTCACATAAAAATTTTACTCATAAGATTACCAATTTTGTGTGCGATGCTCTTGAATCTAAGTGTGGTAGCACTACGGTTATCAGGCTTAAGGTGATAAGTTGACTAATGAGCATCAAGTTCAAGCTATTATTTGTTTCCCGCCTCAAATTTAGGAGCATATGAAGACACACCTAACTCATAATAAATGTAATAGTACATTTTTTTATGTGAGACAGTACCCAGAGTTAGAAGATGAGCGGCAGGGGGCTGCCAAATAAGATACAAAAGTGCACAAACTAATTTCTAGCTCAATAAATGAGTTTAAACATAAAATTAGAGGAAATTGAAAAATTAAGGCTCAACCAAATAAGAATCCTAAAATGATAACCAACAAGACGATAGAAAGTAAAAAAAAAATAGTGACTAAAGTGAAATGATTCAGTTGTGATCAAAAGAATCACCATGCTAGTGATTGTACTAAGCTTAATAAAGCACTTTATAATTAATCTAAAAAGGTATTTTGTGTTTCTTACGCTAGTAATATATGTGTTGCTAGCTGCGTTTTTTTCTTTCTTTCTAAGATTAATCTTTTATCCTAATTGACTTAGGAGTCAAGTACCACATTGTGAGAGAAATAAAGTTTTTGTGAACTGTCAATGGGTCCCACATATATATTGTGGATATATGTAGGAAATGACATTAAGGTTGTTAAAATGATCGTATCATGTGAATTAGTTTTACGTGAAGATCGAGACTTTATCCTACATAATACTTTTATTTCTCCTTAAACTTTCAAGGATATTACTTTGTGTTGGTTTATTATAGTTAGGTTCAATTGGAATTTTTATGACATTAAAGCATAAGAACAACTTATTTTGGTTATGGTTTTATCAAAAAATAATTTTCTGTTTAATGGATTTTGGATATTATTCGGCGGAACGGACCACAGAGGAGACTCGAGGGCACACTATTACTGGTTAACAACCCTGACGGATGCTATCTTAACTCAAGACAGACCCAAAAATGCTCTAACGCAACCATAACTTAGCGGGCTTGAACAGGGCCATCAGTCCGAGCTTCAGACATTCTGCCTGAGTTATTCTCTACCAAACCTCACTATTTCCTCACATAGTTTTATGCTAATTAAAGCATTAGTACCACGATTCTCAATAGTCTAGTGCAACAAAGTTCAACACAAGGTATTTAGCCTTTCATTTAGGCTAAATATGGATATAAAATTAAAAATAAAACAAAAATTTAAAATTTCCTAAATTCCCGAGGTTGTGCTCGGATGAGGAAGATGTACAATAAATTTTAAACTTTTATTATAAGAGAGTTTTTTACAAAGTAGAGAGAGTAGTTGGCAAAAGTCTACCTCTAACTAAGAATGAAAGATCATTTTTATAGAGGATCAGTTCTACAAAAACAAAACAAACGATCAAATTGTGGCCGACATTAGGGTCCACTACATGTGATCGGAAAAGAAAAGATAAAAAGTGGCCAAAATACATGGGGCCCAAATAGTACATCGCAATAATGTGCCTAATAATACATCTACTTTATTAAAGTTGATTCCTCTTGTCCGGCTTCTTTATGATGGGTCCGGCTGCTTTGTCCTATCAAACTTTTTCTTTTTCCTAGGTTTTATCGGAAGTGAAGGATTCCTCCATTTTGTCCTGAAACTTCTTGAGATATTTCTCAATGTCAAAATCAGTATCATATGGCTCTTGAGAGTCTTGAATATTATCTTCCTCTTCCGTATGGACTGATGTCATAGATGTATCTGAAGAAAATTCATCATCTAGATTTTTTATTAAATCTTTCTTTACTTCATCCATATAAGAGGCTATGATATCTACTCTTGAGACTACTCTTTTTTTAAGTTGTAGTTTTCTGGCAATATGCTTGAATGGACTATTATTTTCTGACTGTTGTTCCTTCTGTTTTAATTCTTTATAATTTGAAGTGGTAGTAGTCACCAAGTCTATAAGTTCTTGTCCATGTAAGACACCATCTTTGGTCTTCTGTTGTAATTTTTTCCAAAACCTTGTATAAAAGGTTCTCTGAAAATAAGAAATATGCTGCTGGGTACAACCCACTTCTACCGACCATCTCATGATCCATGGGATGGAAAACTCAACAAAGAAATGCATACTAGCATCTCCTCTTATTATTGTATTATTATTTTTCCAATCTGTAATTTTGGGAGATACATCAATCCATTCAGTATATAGACTTTTGAATGGTTGTGGTAAAATATTTACAGATGGATCATAATTAATCCACCATTGCCAGAACCAATTAGGAATGTTTTGCTTATAAATATTTGAACAAATTTTTATAAACCAGGAATGTTTCTTATTAGGATTTTCGTAGAGAAAAGTTTTATGAAAACCATCCACACAATCCCAATAATTATATTTTACCTGAACTTTCTGTTCAGGGTGGACATATTCCCTTTCTTTCAAGGTACTGAATCCCCAATATTCTGGGGTGAATACCTTCTTAATTATGATCTTAGAAAAGTTATAAACTTTCCTGGTATTCATCGGATAATAGTGTTGAATATCAGCTGATCCGGTGGTTAAGAGTATGGTCTCATAATGCATTCTGGATATGACCCAGTTTCCAGATATTGTTCCATTAATTTTCATGGTTCTTCCTTCCATTGAATGTCTTTATAATCTAGAAGAAGTATTACTTCTTTGTCCTCATGTTGCTCATATGCATCATTCTCCCCTTGATCATCATTTATAACTTCTGAATAAGAAGGTGGTGTATT
This sequence comes from Anisodus acutangulus, assembly GCA_029783415.1. Lineage (NCBI taxonomy): Eukaryota > Viridiplantae > Streptophyta > Magnoliopsida > Solanales > Solanaceae > Anisodus > Anisodus acutangulus. Next base: position 38,766,803 of record CM056497.1, on the reverse strand, counting down.
ATTATCCTTCTTCTTGGATTTTATGAAATTCATAAACTGTTGATATAAATGACTCTCTTTGTCAATGTTAGAAGGTCCTGCAATATTCTCAGCTTATAAGCTTCTTGTTTCCTATTTGGACTAGGGTATTACCACGTCCAATTCCATGACCTTTTCCTCCTCTTCCTCTATAATGGTTGGGGTCTCCTTGCCATGTAGGCCTTATCCTTCTGCAAATAAACATAATAATAGAGTTATGAACTCAAATATTCTCTTGTCAGAAAATCAAGAAGACTATTATCTGTCCCTTTCTTGTATTGGATCTCAAAATCAAATGGTGTCAATAAAGCTTGCCACCTAGCAAATATCTGTTTAGAAACATCATGCTTGCAATCATTAAACATATATCTGGCCGATTGGCAATCAGTTTTTATTAAAAACTTTTAGTTATATAAATCACCTTGGAATTTAAGAACACTTTTGATAATGGCAAGTATTTATTTCGCCACTGTGGAGTAATTCTTCTGACTAGTATTCCATTTGCTAGAATAGAATTGTACAAGATACTCCTGTTTATCAACTGGAGAGTATTGTTTCAGAATGCCTCCGTAACCAATCTCTGAAACGTCTGTTTTTATAATTTTCCGCCATGTATGATTGGCTAAAGTGAGACATGGAAGGTTGTGAACATTTTCTTTAATTCTCTTGACAGCCTGAGTATGATCGTCTGTCTATGGCTTGAGAATCTTTTTTAGTCTATCATATAAAATAGTTGTGTCTTTGGCCAAATTCTTTATAAAAGGAGATATATAATTTAAACTCTTTAAAAACCTTTGTAGTTGGGTTTTATCAGTAATTATATCTGGGAATTTGGATGCAAATTCAATACTTCTATTGATGGGGATGATTTTCCCCTTTTCAATGTTATGACCTAGAAATCTAACTCTAGTTTGAAAGAGTGTCATTTTTGGTTTGCATATAACTAAACCGTTTTGAATAATAATTGCTTTGAAAATATTAAGATGCTTAAAATAATTTTTTATATTTTCAGAAAATACTAGAATGTCATCTATGTATACAATAGTAAAATTACTGCAGGGCATGAAAATATCATTCATGATTTTTTGAAATTCGGAGGGAGAATTTTTCAATCCAAGCGGCATTACATTCCATTCGAATTGCCCCATTGAAACATTAAAAACAGTCTTATATTTATTTGCTTCAGAAATTTGAATCTGCCAATAACCAGATTTTAAATCAAATTTCAAAAATATGATAACATTATAAAGTCTATCTAATAAATGCTTTTTATGGGGGGATAGAACTTCTAATCTATTTTAGAACCTTGTTAAGAGGTTTATAATTTATGACAAGTCTAGGTACTCACCTTTCTTGTTCATCATGTTTATTAACATAAAAAGTAGTAAAGGACCATTGTGACATTGAAGGTCTTATTAAACCTTTTTGTAAAAGAGTAGAAACTTCAGTTTTGCATAATTCCAAGTATTCAGAATTCATTTGGCATGGCCAAGATTTAGTAGGAACCTTTCTTGTTCAAAAGAGTAGAAACCTTTCTTGTTCAATATGTTTTTTCTATCCCAGAAAGCATTTGGGTGGTCACTGCATATTTGTAATGAAGATTGGGTTTTTATAAAATCAATCTTTTGCTGTAACTTTGATTTTTGCAAAAGTTCTTCTATATTAAGAATATAAATTTCTTGTTTAAAAAGGTTGATCTGTTGATGTTTATATTTCAACCGATCTTTTATTTGGTTTAAGACTCTAGAAAATGGCTCAGTTATAAATCGAAATACCACTTATCTTTTATCAAAAGTCCCGATGATATCATTTGCATCAATTCTTGAGATAGAAAATATTTTATTAATAAATTGGGTGCCTAATATAATTTGGCTTGAAATATTTTTTACCAGGATAAAACTATCTGGTATACAATACCTTGTTTTGACAAATATAAGCTTTTGATAATTTAAAAGCTATTTGTAGTTTCTGGCCATTAGCAGATCTTACACTATGAGTTGTTTTATGAAAATATTTAGAAGGTATAATTTCTTTCAATATGCAATTTACATCAGCCCCATTATCAATAAGAGCTGTAAATTCTTTCTTAAAGTTGTAATCTATTAAAGGGTAATTTTCACATAAATTTTTTGAGAAGTAATTACCTCAAGGGCTTGTCAAAAATTCCCTATATCACTTATTTCCGTATTTGTAGTGTTGATATCATCCCAGTTAAGATTATCAACATCCTTTATGATAGGTTATTTACCTTTCCCTTCGAGACTAGAAATTCTGTAATCTCGTAAAGTATTACCGCTTTTCAATTCCGCAATTTCTTTTTTGAGATTATAAATCTCCTTTTCTAAATCCTTGATAGTACTAGGAATCCTTGTCGCCCCTTATTATGCCGCATCATTTTCTTCAGTTCCGACATGGTATATGCACCTGATTTTTCCTGAATTTTCTTCCCTCGTGAAGTTTCTAATTTTTCTGAAATCTGATCTATGATCCTGGATCTCATTTCTGGATCCTTTATAATTTTCAGTAATTCTACTAGGTGATTACCTTCAAGGACATTAACATTCATATCCTTAAATTGGGAGAATATATATTATAAAACTCAACATCCTGTTTGTTTATATTATTAGAACAAGTTTGTCGTAATTGACAAGACATACAATCCTCTTCTGTATCTAAGGACATATAATCTTCATTATTCAATATGCGAATATCTTCTTCTGAACTTGTATTATCCTTCTTTAACCCTGAATCCTCGGGTTCAGAATTCAATAATAGTTTGTATAATGATTCATTTATGTCATCATCTATATTAAGGGCCTTGATCTTCTCCTTAACCTTACAATCCTTATAATAATGGCATGTCCCTCCATATTTTCAACAGGCTTTTGGATTCTTTGGCTTTATGAAATTCTTTCGAGTTTTAAACTTTTTTTTCCTTCTGGATCTCTTTTCCAGGAGTTTTTCCTTCAATTCCTGGAAATTCTTCTTATTATGCTTCTTGCGTCTATGAGACGATTCTTTTGTTTTGGGTGTGTCCATCCCAAACTGGGTGCAAAATTCACCAAGTTTTTGTCTTTCATTGAGACCTTGCTTGCTGATTTGTTAGTTCAGCTTAATCTTATTACATAAGGCTAAACCTTGTTGGATGCAAGTTCCTATAAGTTTTCCATAGGTATAATTATCATAATTGATATATATTCCTTACTGTCTAAGGTTATTTCTAACTCTTTCAGCAAAGATGGAGGGTAATCCATCTATAAATTTGGATTTTCAATGAGAGTTATTACATTCTGGCAGATTCATAACCCTACTAAGAAAGACATCCTTATACCACCTAAAAGAGGTCAATGTTTTACATCTAAAATTTTGGAGCATAGTCCTTATATTTTCACTGTCATCCGTCCATCAACCAGTGAAATGTTCTATGATATTTAAACATAGTGTATAAACAGTATTCTCTTGTGGTTCTGTACCTGGTTCTGTTTTTACCGCAGTCAATATGGTACTTCTTTGCTCTTGGGTTAAATAACTATCCCACCAGCCTTTTAATTGGCCAGTAAATCCTGAAATTATCATCTTTGCAATAGACTTATCATTATTTTATTAGCCTTGCATATAGTGCAATACATAAGCATTCTATGTATACTATTATAGCATTGTCTTTCGGTATAACCGTCTATATTTCATTCATAAATGCATATTCCACTGTAACTATTGTTATCAACAATATTTTGTTCCTCAAACAATACATCTTGTGGGGTGGGTCTAGGATAATAGTATCTTGTTTGAACATGTTTTGTAGCATATCTACTAGAGTAGTTGGCCAATTTATTGACCTCATCGGAAACCTTTTGTCTGTAATCATTTCCAGACAGGTCGAAATCATAATCATCTCCTTTTCTCCTGTTAAGGGCTAATTTTTAATCCCTTAAACTTTTCATCAAGCAATTGTTCAAGCTCTGTATAACCTCTTAACTTTAATTCTTTGATTTCAGGGGGAGGTTGCACACTGGGGGTTGCTATAGTCGTATGAGGAGCAGTAGAAGAGTGCAATTTTCTGATTTCAGAAGTCAATTTTTCTTCTCTATCATGTAAAAGAATAATTTGTTCATCCAATATATTCAGATAAACATTTGTATAATTATTCTGTTTTAGCATAATATTAATATGCGTTGTTGTAACTAAAACAGTATTATTTTTAATTTTTTTTTAAAAAGCAATAAAATTAAGGATCTTATTATCCTTTTCAGTTTGAAAAGGTTGTTGGGGAGGTAAACCTGTATTAATAATTTTCCCATTAGAGAGTTTATATTCTCTTTCTAAAATAGAAATATAATCTGCTACGTATTTGGTCATAAACCAAGGGACAAAAGATATAATCTTATTAGCTTCATAAAGATCTTTATAAAATTCTTCTTGGAGAAATGTTCTTTCTTTTTTATCAAAAGTTTCAAAAAATCATTTTAAATGGTTCCCATTGTGCGCGCCGCTTTTTTTAACCCGTCATCGGCACGCGGCCGAATCCCCTGTGCGTTTATAATTAAAAATCTTCTAAAACTTATTTTTGGAGTCGCTACCTAATTTATTTTACGGTGAATTAGGGCACCTAGATATTAGCATAAATGCTACAAAATAACTCTGATTTATGGCCTGTGAAATTATGAGATTCTAGGTAAGGGCTCTTTATTATCTTAAAGGGAAGGAGTTAGACACCCTTTAAGACCAGCTAACTTACGGTTATCCGGTCAAACTCATGTTAATTATTATGCTAAAAACTGTATGTTTAAAAGTATAGAATTTAAAAGAAGGATATTGCAAATAATTAATTAAAAATATATTTTTTGACAAATTGCATGGCATAACTTATAAGATTGAAAAAGTGTGCATTTGTGAGACATGACTTATAAGATGCATGTAGAATAAAAGTGCATGCACTTGTATAGCATTATTTACAAGATGCATGTAGAATAAAAGTGCATGCACTTGTATAGCATATTTACAAGATGCATGTGAATTGATTTTGATGAAAAGCATGTGTTTGCATGTAAAATTGATTTTGATGAAAAGTATACATTATACACAAAGTATGCATTTTGTATATATGTGAATTTAATTTTGAAAAAGACGTGCATTTATTTATAGAATACATAAAAGCATACATTTGTAGAGCATTATTTATAAAATACATATAGAGTTGAGAAAAGTATGCATTTTATATGACATTATTCATAAAAATAGATGAAAAGTTTATTTGTTTACAAAAATACATATTTTGGCAATTTGATAATAGAAGAAAGTAATTTTTTTATTTATAACGTGAAGAGATTATTTTATGAAAATCTTTCAATGTTACAAATCGGATAAAATGCAAACCTTATTTTTAGGATTTAAAAAAAAAGGCGAGTAAAAGATATCCAAATTATTTTGAAAGAGATCAAAACGTGTATAACGAGCCTAAAATAAAATAACCAGCATCTGAATTTGGAACATACGTGACGGCCCTAAAACGAATAAAGCTAGCGATGGGTTTCCAAATTAACCGAGCCTAAGAAATAAACTAATGGCAGTTAAACTATCCTATTCGTTCGTCTATTCGCGGCCTAATTATTCTACGCATCCTAATGGCAATACAGAATTAAATAATTATTACAACCCGAATAATGATGAAATACATATTAGACAAGTAATAAAGGCAACGACTAGGGTGGATGACGATATCATCGCGTCCTATTTGTTTTGACGTTCTGAGGTCGGAGAATGCAAGTAACATAGACGCAGATCTTCGTTTGATGAGTCTCATAACGAGACTCTTCGTTGCTCCCGATGCATTTCATGAAAATAAAAGAAAAGAATTAGTAGACAAAACATAAAATATAGATATATCAAGAATATGAATAAATGATTCATGAAAATAATATGTTGTTGATTCTTTATTTATGCTATACTTCGATGAAAATAGTATATTGTTGGGTCCCTAGTCCCAATGACTCAAACGATGCCAAAGAAATAGTGTGAGACGAGCTACAGACCCACATGTTGTACACAAAGAGCGGAAAAATACATATTACAATTAGAAATCACATAAATGATATCACATGTGAATAAGTAAAATACTATGCACACATAGACAAATTCATATTCAAATAGGAAAGAAGGGGCTGCTTTGGATCAGGAAGTAGGAAAAAGAAGCCTTAACAACTTTTATTTTCCACATTGTTACATACAACTAACGAAATAGAAGGAGTGCATTAGAATAAATTTGGTCATCTCAATAACGACATGACATACTAAGATCATTTCTACCGTACATACCCAATCAACTTGAAAGAAATTATAGGCATCACGACTTTAGCTAGATAAGATATTATACGACTAGTTTGACAAACACACTAAAATTGGAATAGATAAATAATCAAATAACATATCATTTTCAAATAGGCATAACTATTTTGACTCAAACTAAACACACAATCATTTAGACTCCACATTAAACATAGTGATATTTCCAAACCGCAACATAACATTGTCATTATGGTTACTAAATAGATTTTGAATATAACAAACTACCATTTAAAATAAACCTAACCAAATGTAGGGACTTACCTAATCATCATCTTTAATAAATGGATATTGAAACCGTGCTTAGATCACACAAACCACAACATTTTTAGGCATAAATCACCAACTAAGTATCACAAGCACATTTAACCAACCATAGTTTCTTTCTAAGCCCATACTAATCTTAACCAACATTTTAAAACAAGACCAACATCTTAGAACAAACTAATGGTAATTAGTTCACCAATCGTCTATCATAACAATAACAAACAGAGCATCGTTTAAATAACGAATCAGAAATTAATCTACAAATATACTTATAAACTCGAAACTGAAATTATACATGCCCGAGATCATCCCACATAATCCTAGGCTAATTTTCAACAAAAATAGAATGTTAAGCATGCTCAAAATGAGAGATAAAATAGGAGTTTACTGACCTTTTCCGGGTAGCGAACCGAGGTGTTGTCTCGAATCATCGAATCCGCTAGGAAATATTTTTCAGAATTCTGATTTTTTTGATTACCGAATTCTGATTTTCAACCAGAAAAACAGAACCGAATTCTATTTTTGGAAATCCGACCCGACAGTGACCCGACCCGGAATCAAATCAAACCCAAACTGAGCGAAAAAATATGAGGAATGAAATGAAATTTTCAGATTGCAAAATTAAAGGCTAAAAGTAGTCTTTTCGGATTCGGAAATCTAAGAACAAAAAGGGGTATCTTCGAATTGGAATTAAGAAACGAAAGGCGTGATTCATAACCAAAACTAAGAACAAATAAACTTCAATTTACAGTCTTTGAACCCGAATTGAAATCTGATTTTTTGACCTGGAGTCGACCTGACCCATATTCGACACGACCTGAAATCCAAAAAAAGTGAAGAATAGCAAAAAATTCAGATTCTTCAACACCCAAAACAAACCATTTTTGTATCTTTTTTGAAATTTAGAACACAAATTTGGAATTCTAGATATGAATTTCGGACCCCCAAATACCAAAAAATTTCAACTTATATTTCGGACCCCTTTTTAAAATGAAGAACACATGCGAAGAAGAAACAAATAACCTTAAGAAGATTTCGGATTTTTTCAAAATTTAAAAACTAGATTTTCGGACCTTCAAATTCCCCCCTCATGAAGAACAAGGGGGGGGGGGGGGAAGGTGGTTTATAGGTGGATTCCCCCACCCCCATCCCCACCCCCACCCCCACCTCCAAGAACCGAGTTTGATTTTTTAAAAAAGGGCAAAGTTGATGATTTTTTAGATGGATTTTAGGGTGTAGGTTGCGGCGTGGATGTGGGGTGTCAGGGTGTAGGGTGCGGCGACGTGGGGGTAGGGGTGTAGGTCGGCGTAAGTGGGGGTAGGTGGTGGTGTCGGCGGTGTCAAGGGGTTGGTAGGTCGGCGACGTGGGGGTTAGGGGTATGGTCGGCGGCTTGGGGAGAGAGGGTGTTAGGTTTTGGGATTAGGTTTTTAGAGGTGTATTAGGTTTATGGGGAAAAGGGGGTGAAAATGGGTCGGTTGGGCCGAGATGGCTGATTGGGCCGAGAAAATGGGGGTTGGGCCGGTTCGGTTGGGTTGTTTTGGATGAAGTGGGGTTGTGGAATTGGGTTGATTTTGGTGTTTGGGTAGAATGTTTTGGGTTTAAGGAAAAAGGGGTTGTGGTTTAAAATATAAAGGGGTTTAAAATGCTTTTTGCAAAAATATAAATTATAAAGTCAAAAATAACGATGTGATAATAATAAAAATATAACATTGTGAAATGCTTAATGCTTAATTTAAATGAAAAAATGTGATGTCATTTTGCGAAAATAAAAAATAACATAGAATATTAGGGTAAAAACTATGATTATGATATTTAAAGGAAAATGATAGTAAAAAATGTGAATGATAATAATAATAATAATAATAATAATAAATAATATTAAAAATATACGACGATATTAAAACTCCTTATATATATATATATATATATATAAACAATCGGAAAAGAGGGATAAAATTGGGTGTCAACACCCATTTGGGTATAAAGAAATCATCACTGATCTTTGTTCTTGTGGGTGATCCCCAACTAAAATCAATTTTTTTGATTTTGATCCATTAAACAAATGGATAATCCATATCTGACTCGGTTATATCCGGGTCTTCTTTCACAGCATTGGCGATAGTGTCTTTACGAATTATAATCTTATCAACTTTGTTATCATTAATATCAACTTCCCTAATTTGAGAAGTGGAGGCTCTTGAAGGATATCTCACCAAATAATCAATTGGATCAATATAAGAACGAGAAGTAGATCTATAAGATCTAGAGCTAAGACTATTTCGCTCAATTTTGTCAGCCAAGTAGTTTGCTTCAGAAAACTTCAACTTAACAGTACCATCTGGTATTTGCTCAATACGAGTAATATAAGTATTAAAATCATTTTGAGGTGCAGTTGCCCCCTCAATTACCTATTCAGTGGAGAAATCAATTTAAAGTTTGATGTACAACACGAGGTATTTACCATGGCTCTCTACTTTGTAAAAAATACTCTTATAATAAAAGTTTAAAGTTTGGTGTACATCTTTCTCATCTAAGCAGAACCTCGAGAATTTAGGTAATTTAAAATTTTTGTTTTATTTTTATTTTTAATTTTATATCCATATTTAGCCTAAATGAAAGGCTAAATACCTTGTGTTGAACTATATTGCACTAGACTACTGAGAACAATGGTACTAATGCTTTAATTAGTAGAAAACTATGTGAGGAAATAACTGAGGTTTGGTAGAGAATAACCTAGGTAGAATGTCTGAAGCTCGGACTGATGGCCCTGTTCAAGCCCGCTATGCTATGGTTGCGTTAGGGCATTTTTGGATCTGTCTTGAGTTAAGATAGCATACGCCAGGGTTGTTAACCTGTAATAGTGTACCCTCGAGTCTCCTCTGTGGTCCGTTCCACCGAAAATGTGGTATTAGAGCCATGATATTCATATAGTAATAGGTAACATATGTTCAACACTCTTTTGAAATGATGAATATCATCATGAATAAAAATACTGTTAAAAACAGTAAAAATGAGGAATATGATATACCTCAACATCTAGATCTACTTAATAAGTGGATTATCCCAAAGATCAAACCCAAATTAATATATCAAATGGGAACCTTTTAAAAATTAGGCATTACACAAGTTGTTAAAACAACTGAAGAAACTATCACTATAGATAGCGATCATGCTACATTTAAATTATTAAATTATAGTGATCTTGCTCCTTATAGGGAAATTCATCGTTTTATGCACATTGGGTTAGTTCAAGTTGCGTTTAAGCCACTTACTTTAAAAGGCTTACCAGAGAGCTTTATAGCAGCTCTAAGAGATGGTAAAAACCGTAACTGGAAGAAGTCCCTTATAGGAACTGTGCAAACCAGTTTGGCCTATGGTCCTGTTTATTTTAATGCATATCCTAACTTGCAGGTATCCTTGCAAGATGAGAACTTTTTGAATGCTTTAATACTTAGCATAAAATTACATGATTATGATTATATGCATGGTACATAAGTTATATGTATTTGTTACATAATTTATTTCAAACCATTATACACAATGAATCCTATGTGTAAAATGATGGATTTCAAAAATGAAATGATTATGGTTTTATCAAAAATAATTTTCTCTTTAATGGATTTTGGATATTAGTTTCTTTAATCCAATTGTTAGCTTTTTCAGTTGTCTCATCACATAATCACAAGGATGATATGAAATCTGACATGCAGACTTGGTCATATGGGCCTATGACATGTGAATAAGTCCACTTGTAAATATTATCTATTTTGAAAAAGCTAATAGAAAATTATTTAAGAACACCATCAAGATTGAATTTTCGTTTCATAGATTCATTCGGAAGTTGAATATCCATGAATGTGAATTGATAAAATTGCTCATTTTGATAATGTCTATGTGATGTCACATAATATAAGGCAATAAGTTACTTTAAGAAGTATATGGAAAAGATTGAAAATCAATTGGACAAATCAATAAAAGAATTGAGACCAGTCGATCAAGGCCATGAATACGTCTTGGCCCCATTAAGCGAGTTTTTTAATTTATTATGAAAGTGGAATTGTTGATAACTTGACTATTTTAATATTTCACAATAAAAGGTGTTGTAGAAAACATAAATAGAATGCTCATTGAAACTATTAGATCAATAATGGCGCAAGTAAGTTACATATTTCCTATTGGAGATGTTTTGCACTAATTTGTTACATACGTTCTTAATCGTGTGCCAGCGAAATCAGTTACATCTACACCATATGAGTTATGGAGTAATAGAATCTCAAGTATTTTGTGAGACCTCTCTGATGCACAACTTATGTATATAATGTTTTTCTCATAGCATATTGGGCCCAAGAGGAATCAAAAGTGTCTATATAGAACACTGTAAGTTACATATTATGAAGCTAAATCACAGTGGGAGTGTAACTGAATTCGACTAAAGAAAATTCACATTTTTAGAGAATGAATACCCAGAAAGGCGAGATAAGTTAAGACTTGTCTCCATAAGAACCTAAGGACCAAGATCAAACAGGATCTATTCATTTGAGTGGGAGATTTTTAAGTGATGAAGGATTAATTTCTCATCTATCTCAACCTTTATCATCGAATGCGAATGAAAGTGATCCTTCTCCGAGTGGGAGCGACAACAATCTTCTTATTCCAAATGGGAGTGAGATGAATCTTGTTCTAAGTGGGAGCGAGATGAATAATTCTGATCCAAGTAGGAGCGAAATTGATCCAAATGGGATCAATATGAGATTATATGAATCTTAGTCAAGATATAGTGTCACAAAATATTGTGATTTGATTCCTTATCTTCTAGTGGTTGAACAAAATAACGATTTGCTGATGAAAATCATGAGAATCGGCCTATTGGTGCTGCACCACTCCCCTAAGTTAATGAGGTATACACCCACTACTCTAGGCATGGAAAAGGTCATGGCGCCGGTCGTGATCATGATAGTGATCGTGGTCGTGATAATGGTCAAGAAAGAAATTCTTTCCTTGGTGCTAATCATTCATCAAAGAAAAATCACTACCAAATGAGGAAAAAGAAGAATGAGAGGCATGAAGTGCCATAAGCACGTGGCTCAAAAAATAAATACTATCGATATGGTGAAAGTGGACACTGGGCACGTACCTGACGTACGGCAAAGCACTTGGTTGAGCTTTATCAAGCATCAATGAAAAAGAAAGAGAAAAATCCCGAAGCGAATTTTATCTCTGAAAATCAATTTGACATCACACACTTGGATGTAGCAAATTTCTTTGAGCACCCTAAAGGAAAGATAGATCACTTGATTGGCGATGGTTCTGTGGTTAGAGATGATTAAGTTGTTTGTTTTGATTTTTGCTAGTCATAGTAGTTAGCGAATAAAAAAAATCATGTAACAGTTAAAGGTGGCCAGTGGGCCGGGCTCGGGTCTGGCGGGCCGGGTCTGGCGGGGTCGGGTCTGGCGGGACTTGCTCCAGTCCCGTCCCGATCCCGTCGGTATCGGGTCGGGTCGGGTCGGGGCGGGGTCGGGGTCATGCGGGTTTTCCTTTTTTTTTTTTTAAATAACATATGTATAAAAAAAACTCAATAAACAAGATAAGATAGTGTAATAAAAACATCCCAAAGCTGTTTTTGTGCCTCTTATATTATTTAATAGACATATGATTTTTTTGTAATACAAATACAATTGTCTAAAATCTAAATTGCAACTTTATGGTGTTGTCCAAAAGTTGCAAATTACATAATAAAATTGCAATTAAAAAAATTACATTCTCAAAAAAACCTGTTCTAATTGCTTGATGATTTCATGTGGTTCTTCGGTTGGAATTGGTATTTGTTGGTCAAATTGATCCACGTCGCTTCCACTACCTTCGGTTAAGATTTTGTTGTAGTTTTCATCTTCTTCTCCGATGATCTCCGGTTGACCGCACCTTCTCCGCTCCGCTCGTATCCAATCTCTGAATAATACTGCAATTTTCAAGCTGTCTCCGGCTAATGAGTGTCTGTGGTCTCCTATTTGATATCTGCCGGCAGAAAAAGCGCTCTCAGACGCAATTGATGACGCTTGAATGTTCAAAACATCTTGGGCCATCAATGAAAGTGTCGGAAAGGTCTTCTCATTCCCCCTCCAGTATTTCAGCAAGTCTTCATGTCCATCTTCATTGATAACTTCTTGATACGGTACAGAACCCTGCAAAACAAAAATATCCAACTCGCTAATTTGGTTAGTAGTAAAGGTACGGCCGCACATTCTATTTCTGAGGCTTTAAATACTAGCCGCAGAAACAACATGTCTTTTGTGAGGTTGTGTTGAAGATGAAGAAGATGGTATGGAAGCCGGTAAGTTACTAGCATTTTCTTGTTGATAAAATCTATATATATTTTTGCATTGGTGTTCTACGCTAGACAATACTTCTTCTTTAGTTTGTTCAATAGGTGGTGGGTGATTTAGATTTTTGGGACTTGGAGGTGGTAGTACTTCTATACAATCGTAAATAGTTTCAATTAGTGATTTAGTACCGTCTATTTTAATAGTAGAATTTAATACAGAACCAATAATATAAATAGAGGGAATAGGAATAAAATATTTTTTTATTTTGAGAAACATTTTTTTAATAGCTGCCTTATAAGCTGGTTTTTTCATATATTCACTAAGTAATAAAAATATTAGAGTTATATAAAATAACATAGTTGAAATAGTAGGATAATATATACCGGAAAATTCTTTTGTTGCTTGAAAAAAATTCTCTAAAAATACAATAAGTTCGGAAATTTTTACCCAATCACTATCTAAAATCATATCAGCTGGATTTTTATTATGAGAGTTAAAAAATAAAGTTATAGGTATTCTATAGTCATAAGCAACAAATAGTTGCTCATATAAAGAATTTCACCTAGTGGATACTTCTTATGGAATTTTTCTATAAGGTAGTCCACAATCGTGACAAGTTTTTTTATATTCTTTTCTACGTTGTACTTTATTACTTTTAAAAATAAAGTTTATAGCAAATTGTATTTTACTAAGAATGTCTTCAAAAAGTGATAGACCATCCTTTACAATTAAGTTATATATATGGCACGCACATTTTATATGAAAATGATCTGAAAAAAATGGAGTTAAACTATTTTTTAAAATCGTAATTGCGTAATTGTTAGAAGAAGCGTTATCTAATGTAATAGTCATAATTTTATCGGTTATTCCGTAATAATGGCACACTTGATAAATATTATCTGCAATAAAAGTACCAGTGTGCCTATCATCTATATATCTATACGCTAAAATACGTTTTTGCATAGACCATTTATAATCTATCCAATGACAAGTTACAGTTAAATAATCATGGCCGTTAGTACTACGACCTATATCAGACGTGATAGATACTTTGCCATTAAAATGATATAATGAAAAACGTAAATATTGTTGATATTCATGCGCGAATTTAAATACATCTCTCTTAACAGTTGATCTAGGAAAAACGTTAAAAGCAGGATTATATATATCTCTAATGTAATGAATAAAACCGGGAGATGAAGGAAATGAAAAAGGCAAACCCTCCACAGCAACTAATTTTGATATTGCTTCCCTATCTCTATGTTTATTGTATTTAGAGCCTACAATTCCCCCCATCATAGGGTTAATTTGACCATGTACTTGGTCCGGGACAGTATCAGTATGTGAACCTTGTCCCGATGGAGCGGGTGTTTGCGCACCCGGTTTTGAAGCATGGTATTGGGCATACCTAGCTGGATGAGCACTTACTACGTGTCTAATTAAACCCCCCGTCCCACCGTGACCTTTTCCAGTTTTAAATTTTAAAACATTTTTACAAATTTTACATATAGCTACTTGATTCTCTACGTCCCTATCAAAAAATGTCCATGCATCTGATTTTAATGGCCGTTTTGCTGGACCTCGTCTCATACTAGGGGGAATATGAGGTATTTCAGTTGAAGGTGCACTAGTGGGTGTGTTGTCATCAACATTAGTGGGTGTATCATCTAGATCATCGTCTAAATTAAAGTTTTCTTGAGTTCCAGAAAATAGTTCCTCGTCTAAATCTAATGGTATTGTAGAAAAATGTTGAGTATCAACAAAATCACCCTGTGTAGGAATAAGATGACTAGAAGAAGTATCATTGCCCTGGTTGTCGCCCCTACTAGAAGAAGCACCCTTACCCTTAAACATACATCTTAATCCTTTCATTTTAATTATGATGATAAATAATTAAAGACAATAAAATTAAGTGCGCTAAATAAAATAAACAGACAATAATAATTTAATGTAGGAACGAATGTACCAAACGCCGACGTAACGTTGACGTGTAATCGAGAGGTTGAAAATTGAAACTTTTCTCGATGGAAGATCCTCAAGCTAGTTGCCAACTTCACTCCCAATTTCCAAATGAATAAATAAAATTGAATATTTAGTAAACAATGTAGACTTGTAGAGAGATATATTGAGAGATTAGAGAGATTGTAGGAAGATTTGTGAGAAAGATGAAGAGAAAATGAGTTATTTATAGTTGAAAAATTAGGTTAAAGTGTAAATATAATAACTTATGGGTTAAAAATAAATATTAAGGGGTAGGGGGGTTGGGGGAGGGGGGAGGCCTAAAATGGCCGTTGGCCAACGGCCAAAATCTAAAATGGTCGTTGGTGCAACGGCCATATTTGCAAAGGAGGGACAAAATGCGGGGTCGGGGCGGGCGGGCCTGGGGCGGGGTCGGGTCTGGCGGGATGAGACATTGACCCGTCCCGAGTTCGAGTCCCACCACTGTTTTTTTTTTTTTGAGCGGAGTCGGGGAGGGGTCGGGATGGGGTCGGGCCGTCCCGACCCACTGGCCACCCTTAACAGTAGTTATTTGCATGAGTACTAGTCTTTCAATTAGTATTAATTAGAGTAAATCTATACTTAGTTATGAATAAATTTTTTAATATAAATCATCTTGATTAAATAATGGTTTAATATTAGAGTTAGTTTCTTAAAAGGCAGAGGGTGTTTAAAGACCATTTAAATTATTAAGTGTCAACATCTTTTTATGTATTTTATACTGAGAGCGTCTGAGGTTAATATTCTAATTCCGAGTAAATGCCGTGGCTATTGATCAAGAAATCACTGTGTGAGTGCAGTTAATTGCCTAAAACAAAAACAAAAACAAAAAGGGAGTTACTATTGAACATGTCACGGTAACTGTACTATATTCTTTCTCGTCTATTAAGATTTTCTTTAAGATTGATGACCACTTCATTAATGGCTAAGAGATATCAAAGAAAAAAAAATGGTGGTTGAGTTGGATTAGAAGTCACCAACGCTATTCATCCGATATTTTAATAGTTATTGTTTCGTTATTTATTGGGCTCTATAGTCTACTGTCTCGTGTATTTTGTTTAAAGCAAACAACAGTGAAATTTAAGGATATCACTTAAGTATGTTATTAAATTAAGTAAATATCCTACATAATTATTGTTTTGGATTATTATATTGAGACATTATATTATTATATTGAGACACTATCAACACCTAATCATAATTAAATACGGACTAAGCCGAAAAATGATTATGTAAAATCAGATAATCAACTTATATATATACATACCCATACTAAGGCCGATAAAGCCACACAAGACTACTACAAACATGACACCTGTCTACAAGTCTCTAAAGAGTACACAACATCAACGGGTCGGGACAGGGCCCCACCATACCCATATACACATGCAACAATACACCGTACCAAAATAAGACCGACACTCCGAAACAAGGGAAGTGCTCCAAAATCCGCTGAGTCAGCAACCTACTAACGTGGGTCCTCGTCCTGTCTACGTAAACCTGCGGGCATGAAACGCAGCGTCCCCCGACAAAAGGGACGTCAATACGACCGATGTACTGAGTATGTCAGGCATGAACAATAGTATAACAGTGATATAACAACAACTGAAACAGAAACAACTGACCAACAGTAAATGCCTCTGAGGGCCCTAATACATATGCATAAATGTTATGCACAATGCAAATGTGGTATACATATAAATATTGGCCACACAAGGGCATCGTCCTGTCCATAACCGCCTCTGTGGTCATCAGGATATATCGTATTGGCCACACAAGGGCATCAATGTTGGGCTCTTCGGGCTCTTTTGTGATAGTATGTACCAACCGCAGGTGGTGTGCGTATATAACGCATTTCCCTTTCCACATATCCCCTTCATATATATATTATTTACCATATAGTAGTGTGCATAGCACAAGTGGGTCCAGAGTAATGTATGAATATAATGCAAATGAAAATGCATGAATGACAATACATTCTAAATTTATCGGATGACATAATATCCTTGTACTGGTCTTTATCCGGACCCGATGAAAAAAACCTTCGGCTAACACTGTGAATATCAACATCGTTTCCATATGCCTCAATAAGGACTTAGGAACATATTTAGACATGCTTTTAACATATGAATCAATAACATGAATATTCTTAACCACTAGAGTAGAATAATTAATGGAACCATATGACAGTTATTTTTGGTTACATGTAACATACCTCTGTTTCGCTAAAGTAGAAACAATGTGGCTGCTACGAATTTCCAGAGCACAACATAGCATTTAAACAAATGAAAAGGAGCAATCTTTCTTTTTCCTTGTTACTGGAACGAAGAAAAAAAATGGGCATTGGTATTTCTTTGAAATGAAAAAGATCTCACTGGAACGAAATGGGCAATTTGGAATGTTTCTTGAGATATCAAAATATTTGAAATCTTTGGTTACTTCATGTAATACATATATACTCTACACCTATGTATATCTTATCAACTCTAAGTAGATGATTAGGACATGCACGCATACTCTCTCCTTTACCCGTGGCCAACCTTGCACTCCCACTCCTTAATGCAATGCTATCTAGTTAACACGCAATCTCTCCCTAATCTTACATGCATTTTAGTGGAAGGTTGTCACTCATTATATTCCATCAACTTAGTCATTTAGGAATCCCCCTACATATTGCACGTAATACCCCCACTCAACTTTGTCCACTCCACACAATTAATCAATTACACGCAATTAATTTAGTGATCCCAATTTACTTAAATCTTGATAACTTATAAAATCTTCATGTACTTAATATCATAATCTTGTGATATGACACTAGCCCATAACCTCATTGGGGATATACAACTATTATTATTAATCCATATCGTCACACTTGTTACGTCTAAAATTATTTCAGGATTTTATCCTTTTATATACTAATATATTTATTAGCATACATAAATATAACCTAAATTTTCCCAACGCTCGGGTCTATTTACACATGCCTAACGATTTTACATACGCCTAACGATTCAAACCGTCACCCGAAAGTACGGGATGTTACATCCTTCCCCCCTTAGAAACATTCGTCCTCGAATGTTGGGGTGATATATCTAATCCCCGTTACGTAGCCCGAAAATACCACTATTTTTCACGGGCCATGTAATTCAACATACCTATTACATAAGAACTCACATGGTACGCAACTTTAACTATAATATCAGGAATTAGAACTTTACCTTATGTTTCTCTTGGAACCTCGACGTTGGTCTGGAATAAGTATGGATACTTGTGTGTAATTTCCTCTTCCGCCTCCCATGCCATCTCTTCCATGTTCTTATTTCGCCAAAGAACTTTTACGGAGGTTACTTCTTTAGTCCTCAACTTGCGGACTTGTCGATCTAGGATAGCAACATGAACCTCTTCATATGATAGATCCTTTGTAACCTGCACACCATCAATCGGTACAATCCGAGAAGGATCTCCAACACATGCTCTCAACATGAAAATATGGAAAACCGGATGAACAAACTCCAACTCTGAAGGTAAGTCCAATTCGTACGCTACCTGGCCGATTCATCGAATTATACGATATAGCCCAATATACCTTGGACTAAAGCTTTCCTTCCTTCCCGAATCGTATCACACCCATCATAGGCGAAATCTTCAAGAAGATCCAATCGTCTACCTGAAACTCTAAGTCTCGACATCGCACATCTACGTATGACTTCTGACGACTCTTAGCCGTTAACAACCAGTTTTGGATCAGCTTTAACTTCTCTATAGCTTGGTGTACTATGTCATGCCCAAATAACTCTGACTCGCCTACCTCGAACCATCCGATAGGAGATCTACACCTCCATCCGTACAAAGCCTCGTATGGAGCCATTTTAATACTGGCATGATAGCTATTGTTGTACACAAACTCAATAAGGGATAAATGATCATTCCAACTTCCCTTAAAATTCAATACACAAGCTCGTAGCATATCCTCGAGCGTCTGAATCGTACGATCAGCCTGTCCAGTTGGCTGAGGATGAAAAATTGTGCTAAGATTAACTTGTGTGTCTAAACCTTTTTGAAATGATCTCCAGAAATTAACTGTGAACTGCATACCTCGGTTAGATATAATACAAATAGGAGTACCATGAAGGCGAACAATCTCATTAACGTACAACTTCACGTAGTCCTTGACTGGGTAAGTAGTTTTAACTGCCAGGAATTGAGCTAATTTGGTCAGTTTAGCAACAATCACTCAAATAAAAATCAAACTTAATATAAGTGCGAGGTAAACCCCGTAACGAAATCCATATTAATCATTTTCCATTTCCACGTCGGAATCTCAATGTTCTGAGTTTAGCCGCCAGGCTTTTGGTGCTCTATTTGTTTACTTGCTGACAATTAGAACACTGAGCTACAAATTCTGTCACGCTTCTCTTCATGTCATTCTACCAATAAATGCTCTTGAGATCATAATACATCTTAGTAGATCCATGTTGAACGATATTTTGTGATCGATGGACCTCCGTCATAATCTTGTCTTGTAATCCCGCTACATTGGGAATACACAAAACCTGGGGGTCCCTCTCCTATTATACTCGAAGGTTGCGGTTCCTATCATTCCTAATCTTTCCTAACAATGTGATATTCATCATGACACTCATTTTTCTTCCCGTATGAGGGATGCCCCTGCTGTATTCTGAGTTATAAGGCTATCACTATCTGAATCCTCAAATCGGACTCTTACTTAGCTAACTGATGCGTTCCTTCAAGTAAACGTCTCTCCTTCATTCTCACATTAATCCAACCGCTTGTGGATGAATGTTTCTATTGTCCATCTAGCTTTGTTTACTAGCTGGTGTGTTGAAAACTCTTATATTTATAGTATCTCAATCATGAACACTTTATGGAAAATATCATCCAATATGAAGTACACGTATCATCACAATTAACTCTTATTCATGGTCTGCAAGGAATTTGTACTTTCTCATTACTCATAATTATAGACAACTCTCTTTCTTACTACTTGTCCACTGATTTTCTTACATGTCGTACTCCTCTTGGTATATATTCTTATATACATACATAATCTTAAACGTTGCTCCTGACTCTGATCCTTGGCGTTATCAACCCATAAGGGATGAGCTGTTAATTAATTTCCTCATTTCGTACATGGAAGATTCTGAAGAATTTTACATCACATAACATTGACCTACTATATCCAAACCTGGTCGGTATACTTAGATTTGAATTCCTCCACTGGCCTCATGGCTAATTCTTTCCGTCAATGGCGCTTTGGAAAAGATTCCCTCGATCTTGTTAAACTGTGAACCTATTACTTTATCTATCTAGTAGAACCTTTGATCAGTTCAATAACGCTCACATATATCTATATTTGCTTGACATTTTATCTTTATTATAATGTCATTATCTCTTTTACATGTATCTTTAATGTCTACCTTGTATCCATAGGCGTCATTGGCCCCTTCCACCTGTTTAGGCGCTAATCTCGAGCTTTACTCACCGTTACTTCTATTTACATACTTCCTGGAAAGTATGACTGCATATATTGTGGAACCGATGCTTCGTATGTTTAGATCCAATTTACGATGTTACATGATCCCATGACTTGTCAAGATTTCTTATCTTATCATTATTATATCTTTCATCGATCGAGTGCTCATTCATCTAACCTTTACATTTTCATTTCAAATTGCCTTGGGGGGAAATCTCTTATCTCCAAGTACCTATCATACTCCCTTCCTGAACACCAGAGAATCGTCACCCTTGGCTGAAGAGTTCCTTTTGTTCCTCCTTCACCATTGATCCTTACGCCGTTCTAGAATAGTCATACCTTTATGAGACCTGCTGTCGCACCCGATTTTGACCTGCGGGCTTCGCGACGCGATGGCGTCGATTCCCTCTGGATTGGATAAAATGCTTGCTTTGAGGAGTCGCCACCTAATTATTCTAAGGTGAATTAGGGCACCTAAATACTAACTAAAAGCTGTAAAATAACTCCAATTTTATGATCTACGAAACTAATGAGATTCTAGATAAGAGTTCTTTATTATCCTAAAGGGAAGGGGTTAGGCATCCTTTAAGATCCGCTAACTTGCGGTTATCCGATCAAATTCAGGTTAATTGCTATGCTAAGAAAAAGTGCATGTTTTACAAGTATAAAAATAATGTTGCAAGTATTTAATGAAATGATGCATTTGTGCAAGTATACATTTGTATGACATTAATATATATGTAAAGCTAAAAAAAATATAAATATGTAATTGTATGAAAATTGATAAAAATGTATGCAATGGGATTTTTATGGGCGACGAGCCTAAAAATAAATAAACTAGCGATTTTCAATTTTAAAACTAACCGAGCCTAAAAATAAATAAACTAGCAATGGGTTTCCAATTTTAGACTACCCTAATAATTAATTCTATGTTTGCCTATTCTAAACATTTCAATAATTTCACGAGTACAATAATATTACAATACAGAATGAAATAAAGTTGAATTAAGAAAGTAAACAACAACAAAATAAATAATCTCCGAGGGGTTATTTGCCTTCTTTGACTTTATCTTTGCAAGCTGTCAAGAATAAACGGTTAGAAATAATTAAATATACATAACTTCGAATCCGTATCCAAAACAATAAATGTTTTTATTACGGAGGGCTCAGACTTAAATTTTGAAAAGATCATTCCAATCACGTCGTGGTTGCGAACATATGACTCGTTGGTCATTTTAGTTGCCTTGCCTATCGAACATGTTGGTCTCTCGGGTAAAAAAGATTTAAGTTTCATCCTTGCCCAGAAGCTTTATTTTCCGTCTTTACAACTGTGGAGGCCTCAAAAATCGACGGATATTTTTTCATCGGCCAGTGTAGTATCGTGTTCAAATCAGTAAAATTAAAAATCGGAATCGTAAGCGGCGAAGCAGAGGCGAAAAAGATAGCGTAAAAACAGAGGCCATTCCCGAGGAGACGGGATGTTTAGTAAATAAAAGAAAACAGTAAATATCCGCTGCCCGGATGTTAAAAACAGTGCTGAAAAGCAGTGAAATGAAACGAAAAAAGCGCGGCCTCAAATTCAATTTCCTCGGCCTAAATGCGGTATTAGTTAAAAACAGTAAAATAATACCGAAACAGAAATCAGTAAATTCAAAACAGCAAACTGAAACAGAACTGATTTCTGAAGAGACGCGGCCTCGAATTCAATTTCATTGGCCTAAATGAAGTATTTATTTAAACTAGTAAACCAGTAAGACAATCCGTGCACGGATGTTTAAATGCCAAAAACAGTAAACTGAGAACAAAGAAACGGAAAATGCGGCCTCGAATTTAATTTCATCGGCCTAAAATGCAGTATTTAATTCAAAACAGTAAAACAGCAACAACAACAAAAAAAGCGCGGCCTCGAATTCAATTTCATCGGCCTAAATGTAGTATTAGTTAAGACAATAAAACAAGAAAAGCAGAAAGATATCCGCGACGGATGTTAAAGAAAACAAGCGATGAGAAGCGAAACGAAAAGCGTCGCGGCCTCGAATTTAATTTCATCGGCCTATGTATCTGCTTTCAAATCAAGAAATACCAACGATGTAGTAGCATCGTAAATGTAGTTTCGAATATTCAAAAGTGCAACAACTGTTAATTTCCGATGTACCACTCAAAGAGTGCGACAAAATTTCAACTCAAAGTGCAACAGATCAAATGCAACGATTTGTCCTTCAAAATATAGCATATGTTTGCCTTAAGAACATGGCATCCATTGGTGATCAAGTATAGCAACTCCTCAAATGCAAATAGTTCAAAGTAGGGTAGTACAAAATCAAGCGTAGAGGTGTGGCAACTTGTTCTTTTTCAAGGGAGCTATAATACAATAGCAGCAAAGTGCTACAATAGCTTAGCTCAAGTGTATCAGTGGTTCACCAAATATAGCAGCTCAAGTGTAGTATCAATGTCCATAAAAATCAAAAGCAAAGACTACATCAAATGGCTTAGCGGTAGCTACTTGCCTAAAAATGTAGCGGTGATTTGGCTCAAAATGCAATGACAGTTCTACTAAAAATGCAGCTACTATTTTACCTTAAATAGCAGTGAATTCACTGAGTGTACAACCACTGTTTTACCCATATAAAGCTAATCATATCAAGACTAAGGACACAAGATTTCATTCATGTCTCACAGCTAGGCATAGTAAACACTAAAACAAATAAGACAAGTGCATGATCAAATTGACAACCACATGGACACAAGATTGAGAAATTAATAGATGACATTCAGCAGAACAAACTTTGTCTAGCCTAAGTATGTATAATTACATTTATGCTCAAACATGAACCTAACACGGTATGTTTAAGTATTAACAATCAGCAAAATCAGCAGACATTATGAGGCATTCCATTAACCAATATTTTAAATCCTTCTCAACATATACTAATTAACAAATTATCATCGTATGATACCAACATGAATCAGACAGCACGAGCAAAATAATTCAAAACGTTGTTGTTAACTAAACAAAACCAACATTCTTATCATGCTTAGACAATAAACATATCAACTACATCATTACTAAACCAGTGATAAAACGCATAAAACACAGAGAGTAAAAAAAATGAGAAGAGTTGAGTTTTACCGACTTCTGGATTATGAACTCCGACCCGAACCGAGAATGGACTCAACATCAAAACCATAATTTGAAGGGCTCAGATTTGTTAGAACAAAGCAAGAGGAAATGCAACACACGCCATGGTCATGACACCAGATTGCAAGTTGATACCATACCGGTCGCCCGCCAAGATCTGGTCGGATGTCCTTAGTGCATTCGAAGGGAAATTTGTGCAATTTCTTCAGGTAGCACAGTAGAGGTAAATTATCATCATAGCCCGGTTTCGAATTTGACCCGACCCGGATACAGACCCGACCCGAATTGGGACCCGGTCCGAATATGACCGAAAGCGATCACGAAACCGACCAGAAATAAAACCACCAAAACAGACCGGAAACCACCAACAAAAGTATCAAAACCACCAACAAAAGTAAACCGGAAACCAACAACAAAATGACCAGAAACAACCAACAAAATAAACGGAAACCACCAACAATGGCACCGAAACCATCCCACAAAACAACTCGGAAAACCACCAACAAAAGCAAAAACGGAAACCCTCATTTTCGGACTTAGGACCTCAAAAAAAAACCCAAAATCGACGGTGGTGTGGGTGGTGTAGGGTGTTGGCGAGGTGACCGGCGACGTGGGGTCGCCGGTGTGGGGGTGCGGGGGTGTGTGCGACTGATGGAGAGAGAGATAGTGAGATGAAAAAATGAAAATGTTTTGTAGGGTTTTGGTTTAAAAGGGGGGAAATAAAGGGAAATGGGATTGGGCCGGTTCGGGTGTGGGCTTCGGTTGGGCCTGGTCAGTTGGGTCCGAAAATGGGTTATTTTTATTGTAATGGGTTGAGTAGAAATTGTTTTTGGGGAAATGAAGTGGGTTAAGATATAAAAAGGATTGAAATGGGTTATGGATAAAATATAAAAAATGGGTTTTATTATATAAAAAGAAAGCTTTGCAAAATTTATAAATTATAAAGATGATAATATGATAAAATATAATATTTGTGAAATGCTTGATGCTTAAAAAAAATAAAAATGCAACGCCGTTTTGCGAAAATAAAATAACATATAATATTAAGATAAAAGTATGCTTGTGATATAAAAATGCAAATGACAGTAAAAATGCAAATAATAAATGATAATAATGATATATATACACATATATGCCTATATTTTAAAATTGTTTTAAAGTGTCAAAAATATTAAAAATTGCAAATAAAATCCAAAAAGATAGGACAAAATTGGGTGTCAACAGATGCCCATCTTTGGCCGCAGACGATGAAAGAGTTTTCGGCCAAAGAAGTTGACTGAGTAGCCAATTTTGTCCTGTTCACCGGGACTCGAGGGAAGATTAGAGATGCATGGTAAGAAATAGAATCCCGAGGGGGGGGAGAAGTTGTAAGAGATGGTGCAGATTCAAGAAACAATGCCCAAGTGTCAACTTATGATGACACTGGTTGCAGATGTGGCGAGATACTGGGGGAAGGGCTGAACGATGTTCGAAGAACTTCCCCGATGCAGATGACGTTGTTGCATAGGCATGATTGAAATTAAGATACCCGCATTAGAAGGTGGGTGCCTTACTGAAAAAATAAAATACCCGCATTGGAAGGTGGGTGCCTGACTGAAATTGAAATACCCGCATTAGGAGGTGGGCGCCTGACTGAAATTGAAATACCCGCATTAGGAGGTGGGTGCCTGACTGAAATTGAAATACCCGCATTAGGAGGTGGGCGCCTGACTGAAATTTAAATACCCGCATTAGGAGGTGGGTGCCTGACTGAAATTGAAATACCCGCATTTGGAGGTGGGCGCCTGACTGAAATTGAAATACCCGCATTAGGAGGTGGGCGCCTGACTGAAATTGAAATACCCGCATTAGGAGGTGGGCGCTGGCAAATTGAAATACCCGCATTAGGAGGTGGGCGCTGTTGAAATTGAAATACCCGCATTAGGAGGTGGGCGCTGGTGAAATTTAAATACTCGCATTAGGAGGTGGGTGCCTGAAATTGAAATACCGCGTTAGGAGGTGGGCGCTGATCAAATTGAAATACCGCGTTAGGAGGTGGGCGCTGATCAAATTTAAATACCCGCATTAGGAGGTGGGTGCCTGATCAAATTGAAATACCGCGTTAGGAGGTGGGCGCTGATCAAACCAAATACCGCGTTAGGAGGTGGGCGCTGGTGAAATTGAAATACCGCGTTAGGAGGTGGGCGCTGATGAAATTTAAATACCCGGCGCTGATCAAATCAAATACCCGCGTTAGGAGGTGGGTGCCTGACTGAAAATGAAATACCGCGTTAGGAGGTGGGTGCTCGATCAAATTGAAATACCCGCATTAGGAGGTGGGCGTCTGATGAAAATGAAATACCCGCGTGATTAGGAGGTGGGCGCTGATCAAATTGAAATACCCGCATTAGGAGGTGGGTGCCTGATCAAATTAAAATACCCGCATTAGGAGGTGGGTGCCTGATCAAATTAAAATACCCGCGTTAGAGGTGGGCGCTGATCAAATTTAAATACCCGCGTTAGGAGGTGGGTGCTCGATCAAATTTAAATACCGCGTTAGGAGGTGGGCGCTGATCAAAATAAAATACCCAGACAGAGGTGGGCGCCTGACTGAAATTGAAATACCCGCATTAGGAGGTGGGCGCCTGACTGAAAATGAAATACCCGCATTAGGAGGTGGGTGCCTGACTGAAATTTAAATACCCGCATTAGGAGGTGGGTGCCTGACTGAAATTAAAATACCCGCATTAGGAGGTGGGCGCCCGAAATGACGTCGTTGTATTGACGTGATGCGTTAGTGACCCGCATGGGTTGAAATGGCGTCGTTGCATAGACGTGGTGCGTTGAAAACGTCATTGTGTAGACGTGTTGTGCAGATGACGCCGTTGCATATGCGTGTTGCTGATGACGCCGTTGTATGGGCGTGTTGCTGATGATGCCGTTGTATGGGCGTGTTGCTGTCGTTGTAGTGCTGTGAAAGATGTAAATGACGTCATTGGCGTCAGTTTGCTGTAATATGATTCCACGTTGTGTTGAATCTTCTGCCGATTCAAACTCATGTGGACTGTGGATTTAAATGTCGTCCATGCACGGACGAAAATGTGATGCGACATCTTTGCCGAATTAAACGCACATGTTGCGGCTTCCTTGCCTTTGTCAACCTGAAGACCTGCACTCAAAAAAATTTTGTGAGTTTGGGGGGGGCAGTGGAGGTTGATTCGCGTTGACTTTGTAGCTTTGGCTCTTGACCCTCGCAAGTTCAGACTGGTTTAGATTGAAGACTTAGTTGTCTAGCATTTTCCAGGTCCATTGGCGTATTCTTGCAGTGAACCCTTAAAATTTGCCCCAGTTTCTGATATATACGAAGATGTTGAACTTCTAACTGGACAAAACCGAGTCTGTGCGGGCAACTTGCTTGTCCTATTAAGGCAATCATGTGAGCCTATTGCGTTGTGTGCAAGACAATGGAAGAAAATTTCCAATGGTGTGACCGAAGCCGATATAGGCCGCCTACGTATTCCGACAAGGGAAATCAGGTCATAACGTAGTTCGTTACAAGCAAAAAGGGATTGTGAAGTTTTCCAAAATGGGACCGAAGCCGATGTGGCTGCCTACGTATCCCGCCGAGGGAATCAGGTCATAACGTAGTTCATGCAAGCTAAAAGGTTTTTGTAAGGATTTTCTAAAAAATGAGACCGAAGCTGATGTGGCCGCCTACGTATCCCGCCGAGAGAATCAGGTCATAACGTAGTTCATGCGGCAAAAGTGATTGTGAACTTTTCCAAAATGGGACCGAAGCCGATGTGGCTGCCTACGTATCCCGCAGAGGGAATCAGGTCATAACGTAGTTCATGCAAAATAAGAGATTTATAAGGATTTTTTTATGGGACCGAAGCCGATGTGGCCGCCTACGTATCCCGCCGAGGGAATCAGGTCATAACGTAGTTCATGCGGCAAAAGAGATTTGTATTTGTAGAATGTTTTTTTTTTTTTTGTAAAAGAGAGTGACTAGAGTTTGAAAAATGATGCAATATATTTTGCAAGGTTTTTTTTTTTTGTTGTTGTTTTTGTTTTTTTTTTTTTGTGAAAATATGAAAAAGACATAATCACGTCTTGACTTCGGTTGGTACCAACAATTAGTATTGTGCTTAGGAGTTTTCGTTATTTGCTTTCTGTCAAATCGAGACAGACTTCAAGGTAATTCCTACAGCTTCATATGCTACCTCAGACATACATGAGTATCGACACTTGCTTCAAGCCAAGATTTTGACATATATGCATCCTCATGTTTCAAATGCCCTCACTGAAAGAAAGTCCCTTTCTCATATGTATTTCAATATTTTGAACTTTGGACGTCTAGAGAAGTACACTCACCCTCAGAAAGATGTTCAATGCATTTAATTGTGATACCATAGGCTTGGCCGTCATGTGAGTATCCACTAATGTGAGAACCCTCGGTATAGGATCATGTAGGGCTTGTTATGGGTTTGTAATGTAGGCTTGGGAAAGGAAATGATATTATTTGGGTAAAGAGTGACTAATCGTTCCTTGAGCGTTGGAATATGTCCGTGCTTGGTATTTGTGTGCCTTGATTCCGATTTGCTTCTTTTTGCCCCATTTTGTTTTGTACCGGCTTCTTTTGAATATTTCGTTTGGAGCTTTTTTCCCTTTTTTTTTTCGGAGTTATTTCCTTCTTTTTTTTTCTTTTTTTTTTTGATATTGTCGGGGCTTTTAACTTTCTTTTTGTGTGAAGTCGTCCTTTTGTTTTGTTTTATTTTGTTTTTCTCTTTTGGGAGCATTGCACTTCAACTCGGATCTCTTCAGCAATTTGCACATTTCTGATGCGCTCAAGGAGGTCGGGCCAAAAGAGGGATAGCGCGTGTACGCACTCAGAAATGGTATAGGCATAAGATGTGGTTGTTCAAAAAAAATAGGCTTCAGGCTCAAAGGGGAAATGCTACGGATAATGTTATTTGGTAAGCTGGAAAGGCTCAAACGGATCAAAGAAAGCCTACGATCCTTTCCTATACCAAGTGTTACTCAGGATTTCGCCTCAACAAACATTCGAGCCAAGTTCTAGATCACAATGCAATGCAATTGAACTTATTCTAAAAATTCACCACACAATGCACATGAAACGATGAGGTTGGCTTTGTTCATATCTTGGAAGCATGAAAAACAATTTTTTAAGTGTCAACACAGGCGTGAATGAGAGGTACCAGAAGAATCTATGGTTTACCACGAAGACAATCTTCTCCACTTGTTCTTTCCTATGCACACTCCTAACTGTGTTGGTATCAACCAAGTCCATCAATGATTCTTAATTTTTTTTTTTTGAATAAAGGGTACCGAACCCGAATAGGGCTGCCTACGTATCTCATCTTTGACGAGAATCAGGTGTGCGTAGTTCGTGCAGAAAGTAAAAAAAAATTCATCCATGATAGGATAGTAAAAGTAAAAAATTGTATAAAACAGATGATTGTCCACTATGGGACGAATGCAAAGTAAAATATAATTATCCACAGTAGAATGAATACAATGAAAAAATGATTATCCACAATAGGATGAATGTAAAAAAAAAATGATTGTCCATTATAGGATGAATGAAAAGATTGATAAACCACATATGCCCCTCTCTAAGGCGAACAAGGAAGTGTGTTTTTTTTTTGATTGATGATTTTTTTTTAGTGTTTTTTTTCGGGGGTGTCGCACCCGAGAAGGGTTACCTACGTATCACACCTAACGGTGAGAATCAGACATTCGTAGTTCGTAAAGATAGGTTATAAAAAATGTAAGATTGAAAAAGAATTTATCCACGATAGGATAGTAAGTAAAATTGTATGCAATAAAAAAGTGACTGTCCATATTAGGATGAATGCAATGAAAAAAATAATAATCCACAATAGGATGTAATGAAAAAAGATTGTCCATTAGGATGTAATGAAAAAAAAAAGATTGATAATCCGAAATCATTTTTTTTCATTTTTTTTATTTAATTTTTTTTAGGGGTGTCGCACCCGAGAAGGGTTACCTACGTATCACACCGTATGGTGAGAATCAGACACTCGTAGTTCGTAAGGATATGTTGTAAAAATGGTATGATATAAAGAAATTATGTAACGAAAATTAAACATATCAACTGAATTTGCAAATATGTATCAAAACAAAAATACAAATTAAAGTGATGACTCGTTGAATCTGGTGTTGGCTGACTTTTTCCAGTCAAAATATCTTTCGGTCATCTTTGTGAAAGCCTTTGGCTTTGTTCTTTCCTGAAGTATATCCAGGAATAATGTTTTAGAACGACCCCCTCAAACTGTTCGCGAGGACGATCTTCCTGCAAAAAATAAAAGCACCGGGTGAAAGGAGGAAAGTCACTAAAAGACTAATAAAATGTAAGAGTGAAAGTATGGTCAAAGACTCCCCTGATTGCTTCACGAGATCCGAGTCTTGATGTCCAAGAACGCTTTATCCTTGGGCAGTGACACAATTTTTGTTCAAGAGTCGCAAGCGACATGGTATGATATGTACAAAATTGAAGCAGCTAAATAATATGTACAGAGATAAAAGAAGAAAAATAGCAAACAAACTGTGCGGGAATTAAATATGTGTCTTATCATGCATGGAGCCTCTCTTATGCCAGAGGTGGGCCTAAACGCCAAATATGAGAGATTATGACAGAATAATCCAAGCTGTCAAACTAAAGTGCTTTTGTTGGAAATGAAGACAAAATGTATGTACATTTTCCAATATCGGCATGTCATGATTAGGCTTGGATTAGTCCATCATTATCACGCTACAAATAATATGTTGATGGTCGTTGGGGGAGCGAGACCCGTCGACAATTTTGGTAGATTTCTAAATTGTGGAGTCGATGCCAAGGATCGACCCACCTATGGTGTATGTATGCATGATTAAAAATAAAAGGGTATAGCTCTATCCTAAATTTACTAAGATTAGGCTTACTGGACTCAAGGTTCCCGAGCGGACTACTCGAGTGAGAAGGCTACGCGGCCTCCAGATGGTCCGGACACTCCGCGCATACGCCAACTCTCCTAAAATTTGGTAATTTGAAAGAAATTTGCGGGTGCGCAAAACACACCTCGCGTGTAGTGTGTGATAGTGTAAATTTTCCAGAGTGGAAGAAATATGAGCGGAATGCCAATTTAAGAAAAGCAGTAAAAGAAAGTAACATTTAAAGCAGTAAAACATTCAAAATTTTAAAAAGATACAATTTGAAAGAATAGATCAAATAAGAAGCAAAATAAAGTGCAATAATAAATAACCTGAATTTGCTATGGTTAAGAACCTGATATTCCCCAGTGGAGTCGCCATCTTTGTCACTTTGCGATTTTTGACTGCGGGCTTCGCGACGCGATGGCGTCGATTCCCTCTGGATTGGATAAAATGCTTGCTTTGAGGAGTCGCCACCTAATTATTCTAAGGTGAATTAGGGCACCTAAATACTAACTAAAAGCTGTAAAATAACTCCAATTTTATGATCTACGAAACTAATGAGATTCTAGATAAGAGTTCTTTATTATCCTAAAGGGAAGGGGTTAGGCATCCTTTAAGATCCGCTAACTTGCGGTTATCCGATCAAATTCAGGTTAATTGCTATGCTAAGAAAAAGTGCATGTTTTACAAGTATAAAAATAATGTTGCAAGTATTTAATGAAATGATGCATTTGTGCAAGTATACATTTGTATGACATTAATATATATGTAAAGCTAAAAAAAATATAAATATGTAATTGTATGAAAATTGATAAAAATGTATGCAATGGGATTTTTATGGGCGACGAGCCTAAAAATAAATAAACTAGCGATTTTCAATTTTAAAACTAACCGAGCCTAAAAATAAATAAACTAGCAATGGGTTTCCAATTTTAGACTACCCTAATAATTAATTCTATGTTTGCCTATTCTAAACATTTCAATAATTTCACGAGTACAATAATATTACAATACAGAATGAAATAAAGCTGAATTAAGAAAGTAAATGACAACAACAAAATAAATAATCTCCGAGGGGTTATTTGCCTTCTTTGACTTTATCTTTGCAAGCTGTCAAGAATAAACGGTTAGAAACAATTAAATATACATAACTTCGAATCCGTATCCAAAACAATAAATGTTTTTATTACGGAGGGCTCAGACTTAAATTTTGAAAAGATCATTCCAATCACGTCGTGGTTGCGAACATATGACTCGTTGGTCATTTTAGTTGCCTTGCCTATCGAACATGTTGGTCTCTCGGGTAAAAAAGATTTAAGTTTCATCCTTGCCCAGAAGCTTTATTTTCCGTCTTTACAACTGTGGAGGCCTCAAAAATCGACGGATATTTTTTCATCGGCCAGTGTAGTATCGTGTTCAAATCAGTAAAATTAAAAATCGGAACTGTAAGCAGCAGCAGCAGTAGGCAGTAAACAGTAAGCAGAAAAACAGAGGCCATTCCCGAGGAGACGGGATGTTTAGTAAATAAAAGAAAACAGTAAATATCCGCTGCCCGGATGTTAAAAACAGTGCTGAAAAGCAGTGAAATGAAACGAAAAAAGCGCGGCCTCAAATTCAATTTCCTCGGCCTAAATGCGGTATTAGTTAAAAACAGTAAAATAATACCGAAACAGAAATCAGTAAATTCAAAACAAAGAACCTGAAAGTAATCGATTTACGAAGAGACGCGACCTCGAATTCAATTTCATTGGCCTAAATGAAGTATTTATTTAAACTAGTAAACGATAAGACAATCCGGGTACGGATGTTTAAATGCCAAAAGCGATGGCGAGAACAAAGAAGCGGAAAATGCGGCCTCAATTTAATTTCATCGGCCTAAAATGCAGATTTAATTCAAAACAAGAAACAAAGAAACAAAGAACAACAACAAAAAAGCGCGGCCTCAATTCAATTTCATCGGCCTAAATGTAGTATTAGTTAAGACAATAAAATAGTAAAGCAGAAAGATATCCGCCAGACGGATGTTAAAGAAAACAAGAAACAGAGAAGCTTAAACGAAAAACGCAAGGCCTCGAATTTAATTTCATCGGCCTATGTATCTGCTTTCAAATCAAGAAATACCAACAGTGTAGTAGCATCGTAAATGTAGTTTCGAATATTCAAAAGTGCAACAATCACACTTAATTTCCGATGTACCACTCAAAGAGTGCAAAGAAAATTTCAACTCAAAGTGCAACAGATCAAATGCAACGATTTGTCCTTCAAAATATAGCATATGTTTGCCTTAAGAACATGGCATCCATTGGTGATCAAGTATAGCAACTCCTCAAATGCAAATAGTTCAAAGTAGGGTAGTACAAAATCAAGCGTAGAGGTGTGGCAACTTGTTCTTTTTCAAGGGAGCTATAATACAATAGCAGCAAAGTGCTACAATAGCTTAGCTCAAGTGTATCAGTGGTTCACCAAATATAGCAGCTCAAGTGTATCAGTGGTTCACCAAATATAGCAGCTCAAGTGTATCAGTGGTTCACCAAATATAGCAGCTCAAGTGTAGTATCAATGTCCATAAAAATCAAAAGCAGCAGCTACATCAAATGGCTTAGCGGTAGCTACTTGCCTAAAAATGTAGCGGTGATTTGGCTCAAAATGCAATGATAGTTCTACTAAAAATGCAGCTACTATTTTACCTTAAATAGCAGTGAATTCACTGAGTGTACAACCACTGTTTTACCCATATAAAGCTAATCATATCAAGACTAAGGACACAAGATTCCATTCATGTCTCACAGCTAGGCATAGTAAACACTAAAACAAATAAGACAAGTGCATGATCAAATTGACAACCACATGGACACAAGATTGAGAAATTAATAGATGACATTCGTGAGAACAAACTTTGTCTAGCCTAAGTATGTATAATTACATTTATGCTCAAACATGAACCTAACACGGTATGTTTAAGTATTAACAATCAAAGAAAATCAGCAGACATTATGAGTCATTCCATTAACCAATATGTTAAATCCTTCTCAACATATACTAATTAACAAAATATCATCGTATGATACCAACATGAATCAGGCAAAGACGAGCAAAATAATTCAAAACGTTGTTGGTAACTAAACAAAACCAACATTCTTATCATGCTTAGACAATAAACATATCAACTACATCATTACTAAAACAGTGATAAAACGCATAAAACACAGAGAGTAAGAAAAATGAGAAGAGTTGAGTTTTACCGACTTCTGGATTATGAACTCCGACCCGAACCGAGAATGGACTCAACATCAAAACCATAATTTGAAGGGCTCAGATTTGTTAGAACAAAGCAAGAGGAAATGCAACACACGCCATGGCTGCGGACACCAGATTGCAAGTTGATACCATACCGGGTCGCCCCGCCAAGATACGGGTCGGATGTCCTTAGTGCATTCGAAGGGAAATTTGTGCAATTTCTTCAGGTAGCACAGTAGAGGTAAATTATCATCATAGCCCGGTTTCGAATTTGACCCGACCCGGATACAGACCCGACCCGAATTGTGACCCGGTCCGAATATGACCGAGAAAGCAGTATCACGAAAACCGACCAGAAATAAAACCACCAAAACAGACCGGAAACCACCAACAAAAGTATCAAAACCACCAACAAAAGTAAACCGGAAACCAACAACAAAATGACCAGAAACAACCAACAAAATAAACGGAAACCACCAACAATGGCACCGAAACCATCCCACAAAACAACTCGGAAAACCACCAACAAAAGTACCGGAACCACCAACAAAAGCAAAAACGGAAACCCTCATTTTCGGACTTAGGACCTCAAAAAAAAACCCAAAATCGACGGTGGTGTGGGTGGTGTGGGTGGTGTAGGGTGTTGGCGAGGTGACCGGCGACGTGGGGTCGCCGGTGTGGGGGTGCGGGGGTGTGTGCGGCTGATGGACAGAGAGATAGTGAGATGAAAAAATGAAAATGTTTTGTAGGGTTTTGGTTTAAAAGGGGGGAAATAAAGGGAAATGGGATTGGGCCGGTTCGGGTGTGGGCTTCGGTTGGGCCTGGTCAGTTGGGTCCGAAAATGAGTTATTTTTATTGTAATGGGTTGAGTAGAAATTGTTTTTGGGGAAATGAAGTGGGTTAAGATATAAAAAGGATTGAAATGGGTTATGGATAAAATATAAAAATGGGTTTTATTATATAAAAGAAAGCTTTGCAAAATTTATAAATTATAAAGATGATAATATGATAAAATATAATATTTGTGAAATGCTTGATGCTTAAAAAAAATAAAAATGCAACGCCGTTTTGCGAAAATAAAATAACATATAATATTAAGATAAAAGTATGCTTGTGATATAAAAATGCAAATGACAGTAAAAATGCAAATAATAAATGATAATAATGATATATATACACATATATGCCTATATTTTAAAATTGTTTTAAAGTGTCAAAAATATTAAAAATTGCAAATAAAATCCAAAAAGATAGGACAAAATTGGGTGTCAACACCTGCATAACTATAATATCATTCACCTTTATCTCTCTTGTTGTAATCCTTCATTCTATTTGTCACTAAGCGAAAACATTTATGCCTTGATACTTAATCATACCATTTCATTCATACTTATTAACTGTTTTCATATTTCCTACCATCATCCTTTGATTGTACCGTAATTCTCGTCCTCGAGTTGCTGCTGAACTTGAAATAAAATTGTTGCTATTTTCTAGCATTTTTGTGGCTATGCTCGATATACTAATGCTCTTTAAATTTCTTTCCCTTGGATGCTTCTGTCAAAGACGCTACTTGACTATAAGACGGTCGGGGCGGTCTCACTCGACCTTTACAACTTTGACCCAGAGATATCGGCATCTTTAAACCCTTTAAATATCGTCGATCCCTGACTAATAAATTCCTTCGGTTATAAGCTCACTGACTCCCCAATGGGCCTATCTCTATTGAATGTTTCAGGATGAGGTCATTCCTAAGAGGTAACTAATTGATTCAATACCTGCACCAGTCTCCTTACATCCTAATCAGACGGAGCCGGTGGTAAGACTGATGGTACATGAGCCTTCCTCAACTCCAATGGTGCTACAGGATTCACCGATCCCTGGAAAAGTAACTTATTCCTATCCCCTGACGGATCTGTCTCAGTGGAGAGCATAATACTCGTACTTACACTCAATCCAACTTCAATCTCCCTGCTAATCATAATCTTTCCGGAAGAAGGTATTGTTGTAATTGTAAATATGATAAGGTCTACGGAGAAAATCCTTACAATATTCTGCGTTCCGATGCTTAGTACTTCCTTTACCTTACTAAACATTTTGCTTTCCAGGCTTGCATTATCTCTTCCATCTTCCGTATATGAGTGAGACAACTTCTCATAATCTCAAATTTTAACAATAATACTGGCCCTTATGGCGTATCAACCATCTTGGTAGAAATTGTTCATTTACTGGCTACGAGTATAAACTAACCGAAGTCTTTTTGGTAACCGGCATTACTGAAATCGTAACAGGCACGAGTTAAACTCAAATTCTTAAAACTCAGCTCCACTGCACGATCTATGATATGAAAGAATAGAAACCATCCCTAAATGCCAGGCAGCCTCCTGCTTATAAGTATGGTGCACAACAAACCCATAAACAAGATTCTACTAGACACGACTTGTAGACTTCATAGGACAGACATGCTTTGATACCAAGTGTGTCATGACCCAAATCGGAGGGCCGTGACGGGCACCCGAATCTTACCCGTCGGGTACCACCAATCACACTATCAACACCTAATCATAATTAAATACTGACTAAGCCGAAAAAGGATTATGTAAAATCAGATAACCAACTTATATATATACATACTCATACAAAGGCCGACAAGGACACACAGGACTACTACACATATGATACCTGTCTACAAGCCTCTAAAGAGTACACAACATCAACGGGTCAGGACAGGGCCCCGCCATACCCATATACACATGCAATAATACACCGTACCAAAATAAGACCGACACTCCGAAACAAGGGGAGTGCTCCAAAATTCGCTGAGTCAGCAACCTACTAACGGGGGTCCTCGTTCTGTCTACATAAACCTTTGGGCATGAAACGCAGCGTCCCCCGACAAAAGGGATGTCAGTACGACTGATGTACTGAGTATGTCAGGCATGAACAATAGTATAACAGGGATATAACAACAACTGAAACAGAAAAAGCTGACCAGCAGTAAATGCCTCTGATGACCCTAATACATATGCCTAAATGTTATGCACAATGAAAATGCAGTATACATATAAATATTGGCCACATAAGGACATCTTCTTGTCCATAACCGCCTCTGTGGGAATCAGGTTATATCGTATTGGCCATACAAGGGCATCAATATTGGCCTCTTTGGGCTCTTTCTTGATAGTCTGTACCAGCTGCAGGTGGTGTGCGTATATAACGCCTTTTCCTTTCCCCATATCCCCTTCATATATATAATATTTATCATATAGTAGTGTGCATAGCACAAGTGGGTCCAGGGTAATATATGAATATAATGCAAATGAAAATGCATGAATGACAATAAAACATTCTGAATTTATCAGATGTCATAATATCCTTGTACCTTCGGCTAACACTGTGAATATCAACATCATTTCTGTATGCCTCAATAAGGACTTAGGTACATATTTAGACATGCTCTTAACATAGGAATCAATAACATGAATATTCTTAACCACTAGGAGTAGAATAATTTATGAAACCATATCACAGTTATATTTTGATTACATGAAACATGACAAAAGAAAAATATAATTTGCTTTAACATATCTCCATTTCGCTAAAGTAAAAACAACGTGGATGGTATAAATTTCCAGAGCACAACATAGCATTTAAACAAATGAAAAGGAGCAATCTTTCTTTTTCCTTATTACTGGAACGAAGAAAAAAAATGGGCATTGGTATTTCTTTGAAATGAAAAGGATCTCACTGGAACGAAATTGGCAATTTGGAATGTTTCTTGAGATATCAAAGTATTTGGAATCTTTGGCTGTTTCATGTAATACATATATACTCTGCACCTAATCCTTAATTCAATGCTATCTAGTTAACACGTAATCTCCCCCTAATCTTACATGCATTTTAGTGGAAGGTTGTCACTCATTAGATTCCATCAACTTAGTCATTTAGGAATCCCCTTATATATTGCACGTAATAGCCCCACTCACCTCTGTCCCCTCCACTAAGATTAATCAATCCCACAATTAATCAATTACACATACAATTAATTTCCTGATCACAATTCACTTAAATCTTGATAACTTATTAAATTTTCATATACTTAATACCATAATCTTGTGATATGACAATAGTCCATAACTTCATTGAGGATATACAACTATTATTATTAATCCCTATCGTCACACTTGTTACGTCCAAAATTATTTTGAGGTTTTATCCTTTTATATATTAATCTCTTTATTAGCATACGTAAATATAACCTAAATATTCCCAATGCTCGGGTCTATTTACACACGCCTAGCGATTTTACATACGCCTAATGATTCAAACCGTGACCCCAAAGTACGGGATGTTACAGTGCAACTTTATTGGTCTTTATTTATTTTTATTAGAAGTACTAATATTTGATAGAGAATTTATTTTACTTTGTGTATGTCATTCTATTTGAAGATATTGATAATTCTCAAAGCAAGTTTGGATTAAAATTCAATTATGAAGACATTTATTTGATTGATTCTGCTACTACACATATGATATTCAAAGATAACAAATATTTTTCTTAAAGATCAAGAGTTCTTCCTGTCTAGGGGAATGGGCTTAAAAACACAAACAATACGAACCTTTGCGGTGGTAACCCAACCATACTGACTGGAGATCCCAAGAATTTGGTTCAATGGAAAAACTAAGTTGCAAAAGGTTCAGTTGAGCGCTTCGGTGGAAGCAAGATCACTTCGGATTATAATTCCTATAAAGAAACGTAAATCCAAAGCTGTTTCCGCGATATACATTAAAAATGCTACATGCATGGTGGGTAAAGGATAAACTTCCAAACCTTTAACGATCCTCAAACGATTGAGGTAAAGGTTGGGGAAACTTTTAATGATTTCTAACACTTGTGAAGTGAGCTATAGTAGGATACCTTGTAGGAGATCACCTATTTAAGTGCGAGGACAGGCTTCCTCAAATGAACGCACTTAAGAATCCAAGTGTGTCCACGGCCACAACGGACAGAACAAAAAAAGAAACGAATAAATGGGAGATATTGTGTTGGTACCGTTGTCTTGGCTTACATTAAACACTGACGGTTCAAGACATTACATTCACCGCGCAGTAATTAAGTCCGATGGTATTAAACTAGGGAAGGTTCAAAGCGTAAGCTACCTGTCCTATGCAGTATATTTTCGCTGAAAGATTGCTAAAAGTAGGCACCTTGTGTGTGCACCAAAATCTCTTCAAGAGAGGATTGTTGGAAATTTACTAATGTGAAATTAAGTTTATCCCATTATTTATGACTCGAATAATTGGGCCCCGCACATCGGAAATATCATTTTCACACACATGCAATCTTAGTGCCAAGTATCGTAAATTTCATTAATGAAAGAGATATTGGTACGTAAGTGAAATGTTTGAGACATAGAATGATAGATGGTTATTTTCTAAATGACAAGTGTTCCACGTTGGTAACGAAGAAAGGATTGTGCGCGGTGTAAGATGGAACGGGTCGGAAAAGGGTCGCGGAGCCGAGAAGGGTCGCAGCGCCTCCCGGACTGGGCCGCGGCACCGGAGCGTCGTGGCTCCCCTAGTAGAGCCGCGACGCTAAATTCTGCAGCGCCGCGGCGCTTCCCAAGCAGTGTTTGCTCGACGGAATCCCAAAGGTTTGGCTATTGAGGGGGCTTCAATGGCATTGAAACCACCCAATAATTGTTCGAAATATGTCGGTCGAAAGTTGTGTGACCAAATCTGGATATGGCTGTGGTTTTCTGGTAAAAGAGAGTGATGATTATGCTATTGAAGGTCAACGTGTTCATGGTGTCACATCTCCCAAGAGTGGTGGGAATAAGCGCTCACGAGAGGCTGATGATGTCAACTAGGACAAGAGGAGAAGGCTGAAGATGTGGTTCTATCTTGCAGTAGAAAGCCTATATCTGTCTCAGACAAAGGATCCGAATTATGGTAAGGAGAAAATGGACACTCAGTCCGATGAAGTGACTGAAGTGGGCCAGAATCCGAAATTGGGATAACTAATTTTTCTTCCTTGTCAAGAATAAGATTAAATGATGTCTGATTAAAATTGGCTTAAAGTAAGGAGAATATGAAAATGTTTTCACGAAATAATTTATATTCCTTATGCTTTAAAATCAGATGTTTAATCTCATCTTCCTTCCCGTTTAAAGATTGGATTTTGTAAACAACTTAAAAAGATCTGTTCTTTTAAGTGTAATTATTAAAGTGTGTAAAGTATGTTCGCACATACGAGAGAGAAAGATCCACTGACTGTGCGAAAACTGTTACCACTCTTAAGTAAGCGCCAAGAATTGTCTGGGCACCAATCATAAGGGAAGAAGACTAAAAGCTAAAGACGCTGAGCCTGTCACACTATTTGGTAGAAGATCCTTCATAGGGTGATATTGGACACTCAGTCATACAAAGCCTCCGGGCGATTGGAGTGGGCCAGAATTCATTTGATAGGATGATATTGGACACTCAGTCGTACAAAGCCTACGGGCGACTGGAGTGGGGCCAGAATTCATTTGATAGGAAAATTAATGGACACCTAGTGAGGTGGGCCAAAAGTTTTCAGGTTTTAAATGATCTGAAGGCCAAAAGAAAGGCAGAAGATTAATGGACACCTAGAGAGGTGGCCAGAGTTTCCAGGGCTTAAACGATCTGAAGGCCAAAAGAAAGGCAGAAAAGAAATTGGACACTCAGTCTGCCAAAGCAACTGGAGTGGGCCAGAGTATCCAGATCACATATGATCCGGTTACGCCCTAATCACGGGCAAGAGGTTGTTCATGTGGAATGAGATCACTCTAAAATGAGGTGATACA
This sequence comes from Anisodus acutangulus, assembly GCA_029783415.1. Classification (NCBI taxonomy): domain Eukaryota; kingdom Viridiplantae; phylum Streptophyta; class Magnoliopsida; order Solanales; family Solanaceae; genus Anisodus; species Anisodus acutangulus. The sequence continues at coordinate 38,726,228 of CM056497.1, read as the reverse complement.
TGTCCCAAACTTGATTTAAGAGACACTGTTGGTCAAGCTGATTTGAGACTAGTCCAGCAGGTCTATAAAAACTAAGAATGGTACATTATGTCTGTAGCCAAATGAATGATATATTCGTAATCCGTGCATCTATGCCATCATAGATTAAGACACGTTAAATAAAAATTCATTCAAAAGCTAACGAAGTTGAGATTGTTGCCTTCTTTCGACATAAACCCTCAAAATGAATGTGAGGTAGGCGAAGAGGCAAAATCACCTTTCCAAATTCCGTCAAAGGAATAGCGAAAGAAGCACCGCTCCTCTAGAACTTAGTCACACCTTTATGGGTGATTTAAAGTTTATACAAAATAGAGGGGGGAGACAAGTACTTTGTGACCTTCATTGATGATGGTACAACGTATGGAATCCTTTGTTTGTTGAAAAGCAAAGATGAAGTTGTTGAAGCGGATAAGCGCTACAAAGCAGAAGTTGAAAATCAGTTAAGCCTACGGATTGAGGAATTCGTAGTGATAGAGGGGGAGAATGTGAAGCATCGTTCATTAAACGACTGCTCATTACTCACCTCAGTCTAACAGTGTTAGCCAAGCGCAAAGTCGTACGCCTAAAAATATGTGGGGCAAGACGATCCTTACCGCTAATGCGATTCTCAACAGAACTACACATAAGGATAAGGATAACTCTCCGTGTGAAACTTGGAAAAAATCTCACATACAAATGTTGTGATGTGGGGTGGCTTGGTAGATGTTGGAATACCGAAATAGGTCAAGTTGGACCTAAGACTGTAAATTGCATATCTACTGTATCTGCAAATAACAGTAGTGCTTATCGCATCTTGGTGTCAAAGAATGTTGAATTCTTTTAAGATAACTTTCCTTGAGAAGGGAAAAAGAAGTAATTGCTCAAGGTTAACAAGAACCCGCGAGTGCCTGACTGTCCGGAACCAGATGTTCCAGAGCTACAGGACTTGAAAGTTATTGTCTATCCGGAACTTAAAATTCCAGATCTATAGAACTCAGGGATTTTAGATGTTAAACCGAGACGGAGCAATGAGGGGACAAAGACTTGTTCCAGGACTTCTAGCTTGTATGGTTGAGAATGAGCCATGGACAATTAACAAATAATTGTCATGTCCAGAAGCGCTGCATTGGAAAGAAGCTACAAAGAGAGAAATATATTCCATCATATAGAACCATACTTGTGTAATGGTTGATCTTCCTCCGGGAAAAGAACCTTTGGGTTGTGAAAAAGGATACTCAAAAGTGAGTACAAAGTAGATGGATCTACTGACGAGTATAAGTCCTCGGCTACTTGTACATATGCTCCCCTGTGAGTAGCTTAACATCCAGGGCCATTGCAGTCTTGCGCGGCATAGCTGTTGAAACAACCTTCCTAACCGGAGAGTTGGAATAAGATGATCAGAGTTGGTTTGCTGGACTGTTGGGCTTCTTCCTGAACTTTCAATTTGGTCCCTGAAATGTTTACATTATGGTCCTGAAAGTTTCAGATAAAACAGAAACAATGAATCTGACCACAGAAATATTGACTCTGAAGTTAGAAAGCCAACAGTTAGAAAACCAACAGTCTGAGAGTGAAAATTATATAAAAACAAAAGATATGAGTATCTCAGATGACATCTTAGGAATTGGATTTCTAAGACATCTAACGGACTAGTCTAACTCCAAACTCAGTTGTGAGATAATTGACAGCCTCGTTGAAGCCACCAATGGATATGAATCATAGAACTGATTGGAATCATGGTGCACCCATAGACAAGGAGCGATATGTACAGGTCACGTGTAGTTCAATGTAATGTACACACTACAACCGACCTGGTATCGGCCTACAAACAGATCAGTTGAACTAAGGTTCACTGATGATCTTAATAAATTATCAATAGAAGGCGTTAAGTCGGATATGATGATATCTGAATTAATCGTTTATCTACGGATTATGGTATTCTGGATGTGCAGCGGTTCTAGGAGAACAAAATGATGCAAACTGGACATCAGATATGAAAAACACCAAATGCCATAAGTAAATGTGTATGGTGGGTCTTGAAAATCCTCTAAGCAAACTTGCATCGGCCGATTCATGATGAAATCGGAGTTTATCTCTTTATACAAAGCATGAAAGAAGTTGAGTAACTTCATGACTCCCTAAAGGACGTCCTTTATTGGGAGAAACCTGTGCCTTCAGCAGTTATACACTGTGGCTAGCCGGTAGGTTTCAGGTAGGACACGGATGACAGCGTCTGGACATATCTGTTAGGATCTGTCGGAGACATAAGACTGTATGGCAGTTGATCATCACGGGTGTCACTTCCTTACTAACTAAGGGACTACCCGGAGATCAAGTGTTCTGCCTGTCTAGGGGAATAGGCTTAAAACCCAAATAATACGAACCATTGCGGTGGTAACCCAACCATACTGATTGGAGATCCCAAGAATTTGGTTCAATGGGAAAACTAAGCTGTAAAAGTTCAGTTAAGCGCTTCGGTGGAAGCAAGAGCACCTCGGATAATGATTTCTGTAGGGAAACATGAATCCAAAGTTGTTCCCGCGATAGACATTAAAGTGCTACCTGCATGGTGGGTAAATGTTAAGCTTCCAAACCTTTAAACGATCCTCAAACGGTTGAGGTTAAGGTTGGGGAAAATTTTAATGATTCCTAACACTCGTGAAGTGGGGTATAGCAAGATACCTTGTAGGAGATCACCTATTTAAGTATGACGACAGGCCGCTTCAAATGAACGCACTTAAGAATCCAAGATTGTCCACGACCATAACGGAAAAAACCATAAGAATGGAAATGAATAAGGAGAGTTATTGTGTTGGTATCATTGTCTTAGCTTACACTAAACACTGATGGTTCGAGACATCACGTTCACCGCGCAGTAAGTAAGTTTGGTGGTATTCAACTAGGGAAGGTTCAAAGCAGAAGCTACCTCTCCTGATGCAATATCTTTTCGCTGAAAGATTGCTGAAAGTAGGCACCTTGTGTGTGCGCCAAAATCTCTTTCAAGAGGGGATTGTTGGAAATTTGCCTTTGGTGGGGAGGTGCGTCCACCCATATTTAATGAATTAAACACTAGTGTTCCGCATGTTGGAGGCTTTGTCTCTTCACACATGCATAATCTACTAAGTGAGTAGATGACCGTAGGGCCAAGAATCGTCAAATTTAGTTGAGAAATGAAAGAGATATTGGTCCACAAAGTAAGGTGTTTGTGGCATGGAAATATGGTGTGGGACAAATCTACCACATCGGTGGGAAAAGGAAGAATTGCTCTCTATATAAGTCTCTTAATTGGCTAAGGGTTTGGGACCCCAAGGGGTAACCCATTTGTTTAAAGGAGGGAGGACCTAGATGTGCTTGGGTTCAAGGCTAAGCCCACATGCGTGCCGCCGCACCCCGCCCGTCCCGTCTGGTCCGGTCTCGGGTCACGGGTCACGGGTCGTGGATCGTGGGACTTTCTGATATAATCACTTTGGACCCCAAATTGTTTAATATTTACAGTTTGGTTCCTAGAGTTTCTGGAAAGTTGAATTTGAAAACGACGGAAGGCAGAAAGTTTCTGCCTACCGTTGGAGTTGATTTTTGGAGCATTAACCAGCCATTACTTGGATGTTAACTCCTCTATTAACAGCTATTACTTGGGCAGTTGAGCAACCTCCTTCAATGGCCATAAACAGTCATTACTTGGATGTTTAATTCCCTCATTCAATGACCATTAACAGCCATGTCTTATGCAGTTGAGCAACCTCCCTTATGTTATATATTGATGCTTTTTGTCTCAATTATGTTGTACATACAATAACGAAATACAGTTATAGAAAAGTTCCCTGCTTTGTCTTCTGGCTTATATTGGTAAACAATTGGTGTGATTGAGGCACACTCTGTCGTAAACAAGAAGTTTATTGACTCCAATATGTTTGTAGTTTGGCATGATCGATTAGGACATCCTGGATCTATAATGATGAGACGAATTATAGAAAACTCAAATGGGCATCCATTAAAGAACCTGAATATTCTTTTAAATAATGAATTTTCTTGTCCTTTTTGTTAGCAAGGAAAGTTAATTATTAGGCCATCACGTACAAAGGTTGGGTTTGAATCCCCTAAATTTTTGGAACGTATACATGGGGTATTTGTGGACCTATTCACCCACCTAGTGGATCATTTAGTTATTTTATGGTCCTAATAGATGCTTCTTCTAGATGGTCTAATGTGTGCCTACTGTCATCTCGCAACCTGGCGTTTGCCAAATTATTGGCACAACTAATTCGATTACGGGCACAGTTTCTTGATAATCCGATAAAGTCTATTCGCCTTGATAATGCTGCAGAGTTTTCATCCCAAGCATTTAATGATTATTGTTTATCAATTGGGATAAAAGTTGAACATCATGTAGCTCATCTTCACACTCAAAATGGCCTTGCAAAGTCATTCATTAAACATCTGCAGTTGTTAGAAAGACCATTACTTATGAAAACGAGGTTGCCCATGTCTGTTTGGGGTCACACTATTTTTCATGCAGCAATACTTGTTCGTCTCAGATCGACAAATTATCATAAATTTTCTCTGTTGCAATTGGTTTTGGATCAAAAACCTAATATATCTCATCTAAGAATTTTTAAATGCGCCTTATATGTTCCTGTAGCACCACCACATCGCACCAAGATGGGCCCCCAAAGAAGATTAGGAGTATATGTTAGGTTTGAAGCGCCCTCCATTATTCGCTACCTTGAATCATTAACAGGAGATTGGTTCACTGGTCGATTTACTGATTGTCAATTTGATGAGATAATTTTCCCAAAAATAGGGGGAGAGTAATGAAATAAAAAGGGAAATTTTATGGAATAATTCATCATTGTCTCATCTTGATCTACGTGCTTCTATTTGTGAGCAAGAGGTCCAAAAGATTATTCACTTGCATAAAATAGCAAATCAAATGCCAGACGCATTTACATATTTGAAAAGGATTACCAAATCACATATCCCTATAGAGAATGTCTCAATTTGGATTGATGTCCTTGTAGGACTATCTACTAGTGTCATAGCAAATGAGTCCAAAGCACGCCTAAAGCGTGGTAGACCATTGAGTTCTAGGGATCAGAATCCTAGAAAAAGAAAATAAATGATCAAGATAACACTAAGAAAGAATCTCATAAAGAAATGCAAAATTTGATCAATCCTGATATTCTTGAAGAAATCAATGAACATCAAACTCAAGAAAATAAAGAAATATCAATAAATCCAAGTGATGTTAGGACTAATTTGAATCACTTGAAAATAAACGTGGATTATGTCTTTACTTATAATGTTGCAACTAAAATTATGCAAGATAGTGAGGATCTTGAACCCCAATCTGTTAAAGAATGTCGAGAAAAATGTGATTAGCCAAAGTGTCAAGAGGCAATTCAATCAGAGTTAAACTCACTTACCTAACGGGAAGTTTTTGGACCTGTAGTACAAACACCTTATGATATTAAGCATGTTGGTTATAAATGGGTTTGTTGTGCGAAAAAGAAATGAGAAAAATGAGATACAAAGATATAAGGCACGCCTTGTTGCACAAGAATTTTCACAAAGGCATGGCATCGATTATGAAGAGACGTACTCACCCGTTATGGATGCAATAACGTTACGTTATCTCATTAGTTTTGTTGTCCATGAGAAAATTGAGATGCATTTAATGGATGTGGTTACCGCCTATCTCTATGGATCACTTGAAAATGAAATATACATGAAAATTCCTGAAGGATTAAAGATGCCTGAAGCATGTAGTTCAAAGTCTCGAAAAGTGTACTCAATCAGATTGTAAAGATCATTGTATGGTTTAAAGCAATTCGGACGCATGTGGTATAACCGCCTTAGTGAGTATTTGTTAAAGAATGGCTATACATGATACTATTTGTCCATGTATTTTTATAAAGATAACAATATTGGAGTTTGTAGTACTTATTGTATATGTTGACGACATAAACCTCATTGGAACTCCTGCCGAGCTCAAAAGGGCGATTGATTATTTAAAGAAGGAATTTGAGATGAAAGATCTTGAAAAGATAAAATTATGCCTTGATTTGTAAATTGAACATTTGACAAATGGTATCTTTGTCCATCAATCTACATATACAGAAAAAGTGTTGAAATAATTTTATATGGATGAAGCACATCCATTAAGTACTCTGATGATTGTTCGATCACTTGATGTGAATAAAGATCCGTTCCGACCTCAAGAAAACAATGAGGAAATTCTTGGTCCTAAAGTACCATATCTTAGTGCAATCAACGCACTAGTGTATCTTGCCAATACCACAAGGCATGACATAACATTTTCAGTTAATGTGTTAGCAAGATATAGTTGTGCTCCTACAAGGAGACACTGGAATAGAATTAAACACATATTGCGATATCTAAAAGGGACCATTAATTTGGTAACAATTGCAGTCCCGATCTTGTTGGTTATGTCGATGCAGGGTATTTATCTAACCCACACAAAGCTAGATCTCAAGCAAGCTATATTTATATGTAGGGGTACTGCCATATCTTGGCGATCTACAAAGCAGTCTATCGTAGCTACCTCATCAAATCATGCTGAGATGATAGCAATTCATGAAGTAAGCCGAGAAGTTGTGTGGCTGAGGTCAATGGTACATCTCATTCGAGAAAAATGTGGTTTCAAATGTGACAAAATACCCACAATCTTATATGAAGATAATGCAGCATGCATTGCTCAATTGAAATGAGGATTCATAAAAGGAGACATGACAAATCACATTTCATCAAAGTTGTTCTTCACACACGAGCTCCAAAAGAATGGTGATATCAACGTGCAACAGATTCGTTCAAGTGATAATATGACTGATTTGTTCACTAAGTCTCTACCAACTGCAACTTTCGAGAAGATATTGCACAAGTTTGTAATGCGCAGACTCAAGCATTTGGACTAAAGTTCTCATCAGGAGGAGTTAATACATGTTGTACTCTTTTTTCCGTATAAGATTTTGTGTCACTGGATTTTTCTTGTAAGGTTTTTATTGAGACAACCAAAATGTGTATTATTAGAAATGTGTACTCTTTTTTCTCCCACTGGATTTTTTCTAGTAAGGTTTTAATGAGGCATATTACCTATCAAAATAGATATCCAAGGGGAAGTGTTATAGATATTATCATATATTGTGGATGTCTATCTTTAGGAGAATATTCGGGCTAATAACTTTGGGACCAAGTCAATTTTCTCTTATAAATAAAGATGTTCCCTTCATTGTATTACATCCCTCAAAATATAATAAGAGCTTTCTTCTCTCTTTCTCTACAAATATTTTTGCTTTAGTTTATTATTTTATAACAAAATCAAAATATTTTATAGTTGTAGTGCAAGAAGGTAACGTAAATAATTTAAGTATGAAATTAATAAAAACGTAATAATTTAGGGAGTTTACACCTGAAAGTTATATTTGAGAGGATACATAAAGTAGACATAATTAAAATATGAACTAAAAAAAATGTGAGTTTAGGAGGTTTTAATCCATTATATCAATAAGTTAAGAAGACAATGATCCGGACAACTCCTTGGAGACGGACAATCTCACTTTCTATGATAGAGCATACTAAAAGAAATCTAGGAGGGAAACAATAATAAGATCCTGAACCTGGAACTATGGCACGTGGTCCACACGTTACCGTGGGGAAAACAGGGTGAAGTTAAAGCTTTCTTTTCATTTCATTTCATGCAAAAGGCAGTTGGAGATTTTATTAACTGCCAAAACCGTGTCTTCATACTTAGTACAAGTGAGGGGCCCTTTGATTTGGAGGAATTCAACACAATATTGTTGTTAATTTCTGCACAAATAATACTTCATTCGTCCTAATTCATGTGATATAGCTTGACTGAACATATAGTTTATAAGAAATAAAGGAAACTTTTGAATCTTGTGATCTAAAATAAATTAAATATATTTGTGTGGTTATAGATCATCTCGTTAAGCGTAAAAGATAAAGTTTAATGGTAAGTTATTGCTAAATAAGGAAATGTATCATTATTTTTGGAAATGACTAATTTATGTGATAATTTCACTTTTAGTCTATATATAAAAAACAAATTATGAGTGCTACTTAATTTTGATCACTAATTTAAAGTCTTCATTTCTTTTTTAAACTGTACTCATTCAAATAGTGGCAGAAAAATTCGGATGAAAGGAGTACAATATTTAGTTGGAGAGATTAAGAAAATAATGTAATTTAATTCGGTGCTTGGTTGACGATCTAAGAAAGAAAAATCTCGACACAACTGTCAACTAATGAAGCATGAATCTCTTGTAGAAGTTGAAAGACAATTATTAGGCAGAATATCTAAAAAGGCCTTCTTAAATTTGACAAAATTATTAGTCACACATCTATTCTTAATTATCTCTCTCGATTTGGCTATTTGATAGTCTTCAGGTTTTTTTGTTGAAGTAGATATTCTCTACATAATCATTATATTCTTGTGTTAGGGAGTATTATTTTTTGCATAATAAATCATGGAAAATTACTTTTTGTATAATAATTTGTATATTATTATTCACCATATATATTATTTATGTATCATAACTCTCGCATGTAGGTAGCACGTGAACCAAATAGCTCAGGAATGAATGATCAGCCAGTGTTAGCTTAGTGGAACATGCCTTTGAAAGGTCATATTTTGACTTATCCTTCCATACAATTACATTTGGACGCTCTAAGTAAAGTGACAACCTATTCGTCATTTAATACTAGTTCCAAAAGGCAACCCACTCTTCACCTTCCCCATCCTTCTCGAAGAATTTGATGGTTTAGCTATCAAATGTCGTGCTTGATCTTGAAATATGTTATGGCAATATCAAAATACTATCTTTTCTCGATGTCAACTCAAAATACCTATATCCACAAATATAAGGGTGGCAAAAAATTCGGAGAATCGAAAAAATCAAACCGAATCGAATCGGCTGTTCGGTTCGTTTTTTTTAAAAAAAAATTAATTTTTTGAAAAACCGAATCAGAATTTAGTGATTCGGTTCGATTTTCTAATTTTGGATACGAATCGAACCGAAAAATCGAATTAAATATGTAATTAATCTTATTTTTTATTTTAGGCTACTACTATCTCTTGAATCATAGCCATTGAAGCCAATCTATGAAGCTTTTATGGAAGTCGAATGCAGCATAAGCTTGATTAACATATCACGGAAGTATTGACATAAAATGTAGGGAGAGAAAGTAGTTGTAAATTGATAAAACTTTAAATGGTCATAACTTTGCGCTCGTATGTCTGTTTTACCCGATTTTTTTTTTGCATATTTTTCGAGACGTGGCCGACCAAACCGCCCCATCAATTTGTATTTTCCACCAAATCGATTTCTAATTTTCTTTTTTCTTTAGTAAACATCTCAAGATACACAATAGATTTCAACGTCGAAATTTCATGGTAGTGTAGGTGTGAATGTCAATTTCAGTTTTGGAAATTCAATTTAAAAAAAAAAATCCCTCCCGACCCTCCCCGGCCCACTAGAAAAAACCGGTATAATCCGATACGTTCGGCGATATAAACCGAACATATCATTTTTTTTAAGTTGGATTCATTTTTTTTAATAAAAAAAGAACGATTTTTATTCGGTTCATATTTTTCGGATACAAAACCGATATGAATCGATATACGCTCACCCCTACACAAACCTCTATTTAAGAAAAGAAACTCTCCCATTAAAAAATGAAACCAAATAAATAAACGTACAAGAAAAAAAAGGAAGTAGCCTAATTAGAAAGGACACAAGAATAACTATTCTAATACTCCGTTACTATGCTATAAATAATGCAGACACAAAAATGATATTTTCTCTCAAAAACAAGAATGACATATTTTCTTATTTGATAATAATTTAACTTTAAATTTAAACTTTTAAGCTTAACGAGATGATTTGTAACCACACAAATATGTTTGACTTATTTTAGACCACACAATTCAAATTTTTTTATTTATTTCTTAAACTCCGTGTCTAGTAAAATTATATCACATAAATTGAGATGAATGAAGTATAAAAAAGTGTAGTTTCTAACTACGTACTGTATTCACTAAGATATTATTTCCAGTCTTAGAAATACATTAGCTTCTGGAAAATCTTAATGTAGCCAAACAAGTAAGAAGATTAGTCGTATTCAGTATCCTCTGACTTGACAACACGAATCAATTGCTACGTTTTTTAAAATCAATTTGAAATGTCAATATATTGGTCAATAGTAGCCTAAGTAGTTCAAATCGTATTCTAGATAAGACATATTCCAAAAAGGAAGGAAGGAAGAAAGAGAGGCAGAAACTAGAAATATTCAGAGGTTGCTACATCAGTAAAACGCACACGAGTTAAACGCATTTAAGATTTGGAAACTTATTAGCTTTTCTTAAACCAAAGTCCAGCTGTCGCATAAAACAGCTGCCCACATAGCTTCTGTTAAACCCATTAATAAATTCCAGCCTGTCTCCTTATCACCCTCTAACTCCGTGTTCTTTTGCGTCATCATACTTTTTAGCTTCAATGCTTCTCACTCATCATATATTTCTATCTATAGACTATTAACTATAGTAGCTTTCATAGTCCTGCCTCCACTATATATAGTAGACACACTTTTCACATTCACATTCACCAGAAAACAAAAACCTGAAACTGATCAAACAATATCCAACACTACTAGAGTACTTTTTACTCTCTCAATCAGTGATAAAAAATGGATATCTTTAGAAGGTATTATTCGGACCCACTTACCGAATCTTCATCATTTTCTGATCATAGCAGCTCCCCTAGTAGAGCTAATCTTTCTGATGATGAAGTTATGTTAGCTTCAAATAATCCGAAAAAGCCAGCGGGGAGGAAGAAGTTTTGCGAAACTAGACATCCCGTATATAGGGGAGTCAGGAAGAGGAATTCAGGCAAATGGGTTTGTGAAGTCAGAGAACCCAATAAGAAATCAAGAATTTGGCTTGGCACTTTCCCCACCGCAGAAATGGCGGCTAGAGCTCATGATGTGGCGGCTATAAAATTAAGGGGCCGTTCTGCTTGCTTGAACTTTGCTGACTCTGCTTGGAAGTTGCCTATCCCGGCTTCATCAGACGCCAAGGATATTCAGAAGGCGGCCACTGAGGCTGCCGAGGCATTCCGGCCATTGGAGCCTGAAGGAGTACTTTCAGGAGAATCTAGAAGTACTCCTAAAATGCCAGAGAGTATGTTCTTTATGGATGAGGAAGCACTATTCTGCATGCCGGGCTTACTTACGAATATGGCTGAAGGACTAATGCTACCTCCACCTCAATGTTCAGAAATTGGAGATCACGTGGAAGCTGCTGAGATGCCTTTATGGAGCTATTCTATCTAAATGATTCCGTTACTTAGCTTCTTTTGAACAGTACTGTATGGTCTTCTCTATAACTATAAGTATAATCAAAATGCTCAGAGTGAAGTTCCTTAAATTAGGATATATTGGTAGTTTCGTACTCAATATTTGGATATGGTACGGATGTACACGTATTGTAATTTTGTAATGATGTAGATATTAATATTCATATGTTGTGGTGGTTGGAAATTTACTAACGTGGAATTAAGTTTATCCCATTATTTATGACTCGAACAATTGAGCCTCGCATGTCGGAAATTATCATTTCCACACACGTGCAATCTTAGTGTCAAGTATCATAAATTTCATTAATGAAAGAGATATTGGTACGTAAGTGAAATGTTTGAAATATAGAATGATGGATGGTTATTGGAATAATAACAAGTGTTCCACATTGGTAAATGAAGGAAAGATTGTGCGAGGTGTAAGATGGAACGGGTCGGAAAGGGTCGCGGCGCCTCGCGGAGTGGGTCGCAACGTTGGAGCGCCGCGGCGCCCCCCTTTGTAGTGCCGCGGCGCCCCCCTTTGTAGTGCCGCGGCGCTAATTCCAATTGTTGGCCACTGGAGCCGCGGCGCTTTCCAGGCAGTGAGTGCTCGACGGAAGTCCAAAAGTTTGGCTGATTATGGAGAGGTTTTGGAGCATTAACTTGACAGTTTTTCCTCCATAACTCAACCATTATTTGGCTGCATTAGTTGGTGGTTTAAAGGGTCATTACATGGCATTTGAATGACCATTACTTGGGCACTTGAAGAGGCCATCTTGCACGCCTATAAATTGAGGCATTTGGCTCAATTCTATAGGAGAACATATATGAACAGAAAAACAAGTTCACAACACCACAAAGAGATCAGATTTTCCTAATAGCAATCATTCTCTTAGCAATCTTCATTATTTGTGTTATTTGCTGAGATCATTTGTGTAGGCTTTGCACACTTAATAGTTTGATGTTTCATCTTGGGAAACTATTGTCCACATTTCCGTAAAGCCTATATACGGGGGCAGTCTTGTCTTAAAGACAGAGAGTCATCTCTCGACTCAGCCGGTGGTGTTGTGGTTTATCTAATTGGTTGCTAAGTGTTTCAGGTGTTAACTTAACAGACGAAGGACTCTAACCATTCGTATTCTCAGCGGATCTACAATCCACAAGTGCAGCAGCTCATGTTCTTGTATTTCCGAATACAAGATCCATATTTGAAGTTTCAATTCAAGAACAAGATATTGACAACTTGTTGTTGTCCTCTTTGTTGTTTATCCTTTCGATCACTGTAATAGTTATTTACTATTCCCATTATTGCTTTACATATTCCAACAGTGGTTCCGGCTAAATGAAAATCATTGGCATAAACCGTGCGCATAAGACTGATAATTATGGTCCATAAGTTTTTTTGGTTTAGGCAAGTGAAAAGAAGATTTGTTATTTTTCAAGACGGCCATTGTATTTGAGTGAAATAAGTGCGCAAGTTTTTGAAACCTATGTTAATCTATCCTAGCCTTCTCTTTTAGCTATCCTTCTGTAAGAATCTGAATGTCTAGCTTACAAATGTCATCGATCCTTGATCTTGACTATTACAGCTGCTCTTTTACTTTGAAGAAAATTATTATGACAAGCAGCGTTCGAAGATATATATGTTGTTCATGAAAGTATGTATGTCCTAGAGACAATCATTATTAGGGACAAATGTACTTGAACACATTCGTATTATTAATAATATTAATATTTATGGCATTTAAAATTATTAAATTATTGAATTATTGTTTGATTGTTTGCAATAATTCATATATGTCGATCCCTTGAGCTTACGTTGTCATTAGTAGAGTGAGATATTAATGATAGAACGTAACTCTCAAAATACCCTCGACTAATGATCATCGAGAATGAGATATCGATGATATGCTATAAGTCGATATATGGTCTGCAACACATTCTTGGAGAATGTAGTATGTCTCAGTTCTCACCTGCTACTAGTAATGGTTACTAGTGATGGACACATGGATACTTTTGGAAAGTATTGATATACCCTGCTAATAAACTATTTGGTATACATGTCTGGAGTGTTATCAACGTGTGGGAGATAAAGATCCTCAGACTTGAGGTCAATACGCACATTGTTTACAGAGTAATATACTTTGACCCTGTCCTAAGCTTAAACTCCTTATAGGATAAGATACGGATTGTGTTGGGTGCATTATGATGTAAACTAAGGTGGTAGTTGAGCCAAGAATAAGATTCATTCCTCGATTGGATATTCGAGAGAGCACTCAACTTCTCAGTGATATTAGGTCGACCAAGTAAATGGCCAATGCAAGAGACATATTCAGAATATGGTCTAGTTGTCGACTAATATAGATGAGATAAAGTGATCAAGCTATTTTGATAGACACATGACAAATCCTAAGCTTGATCGAGTGTGTCGCGAATGAAAGAAATTTACCATCTCACATAAAATGTTATGTTTACTGGATTTTTGTAAACGTACTTCACATATTGAGTTTGTCGTATGGCGCCATCTAGGAGTTCTGTATGGACCTTAATTAGATTTGTGTCAATATGTGAAGGCCTATAGGGTCATACTATGTCGATTGTCTCTTCGATCTACGGGTGTATTGAGAAAGTATTATGTATTCGATTTGGAATCGAGATATTTAAATTGATAATAACTACGGGATAATTTCTATTTGATTGAAATTATTTAATTAAAGTCAAAATTGAATTTTGGATTTAATTAAATGTGCTGAATATATATTAACGAGGAATGTGAGGCGCCGCGGCACCTACTATGCTGAGCCGCGACGCCTACTATGCTAAGCCGCGATGCTGACCCGGTAGTTGGTCCAGTCAGACTGGCCCACTGCACCTCCATTTTTGGACCAGGCTTAGAGCCCAACCCTAATCCGGATTTTACCTAAAATAATTATATATACAGCACTAACCTCATTGATATTAAATATATATTCTATTATACAATTCTAGACTTAGAGTTTAGAATAAAACTCTCTCAAACCTCTGCCAAGATTTCCTGACTTTCTTGACAGATGAATACATTGTAGCAAGGTGCTTGCAATCGAAGGGACAAACGCGTGTTCGCCCTTAGTAAAAGATTCTAGATTAGACAACCTGTAAGTGTTCTTGTTTAAGTTTTATTTCACAGATTTTGATTGTCATATAACCATACCAGAAGGAATTGTTGGGGTAAGTAAACAAAATTTTAAACTTTCACTGTGCTTTACTTATATGTTTGAACCCAACAAAATCCCTACCGTTCAAAGCAAGAAGATGGAACTTGTATATAAGGTCTTATATTTTACCTTATAGAAAAGGTTACTAGAACTTTATTCCTATTTCTCTATTTTAACTTTTGCATATGATAATAGAGGTTAAGAATACTGATACAAATCTTCAAAAGTTTAATTTGTTTGGTATAGAAAAAATAAATTAAATTTTAAAATTAAATTGTTAAATGTGTCAAAAAATTTGAAATTTATACAATAGTAATCCTTAAGTTCCAAAAAGAGTGAGCTAGGAGTACAAGGTTGAGCTGTCAAATATTCATTTTAATCTGGATATCATAAAAAGAAAATATGAATATTTGATAGGATTCGATTCATTTTAGTAATGAATGAAATAAATAATCATGATAATATATCATAATTTTATTACTACATCAAAGGATCACAATTTCATCACTATATCGAATGCTTTTAAATAAATATATTGACAAGATAGTTTAATTATTGATTGAATAGGTATGACCAATCCATTCTAACTAGAGAAATAAAAAAATTCATTCCCTTGCTAAGAGTGAAATGTGGTATCAAGTTTATTCCTATCATAGAGATTTTATAACTATTTCAAAAGAGGTTGTAAGGAACTTCATCCTAATCAATCAAAATTTAATGAAGGAATTAAATAAAGAAATACAAAAAAAAGTAGGAAATCGTATTGGGATGATTAGATCGGTTGTAGGGCAATAACACACCAATATGTATTGATTTTTATATACATCGAAATCTTTATCATTTTGTTGCTTTATTCTGCATTGATAGACGAAATCGTAAATTAGTACCAAAATTATGATATAAATAACCCTTCAAATTACATATTGGAATAAAAAAAATTCAATCAAATACTGAATAAAATAGTTTTGCATTTTATCCCAAATACCAAATAAAGTATAAAATAATTATTAGTAGTGTTAAAAGCTATAGAACTTTCTAGAATAAACAAAAAAGTCATATAAATATCAACCGTCATCATTTAAGAATAATCCTTGGAGATTGACGTAGAATTTATTCATTTATAGTTTTTGGAAAAAGGTTAGAGTGTTGCACGTGGTCCACGCGTTTAATTTCCGCGGAATAAACCAGGAGAAAAATGATCACATTAACTGTCAAAACCGTGTGTTAGTACAAGTGAGTGAATTGATCAGTTTAGTTCTCGATAGAGATGGGCAGTGGATCCTGGATTCGATCCGAATTTTATGGATTTAGATTCGTTTTATAAGATATGAATTTTTAAAACTTGGATCCGATGGATCCGGATCGGACCCGAATCCATTTCTGACGGATCGGATCTGGATCTGGATCTTGTATTTGGGATTCGTATCCGGTTCAGATCCGACCCGTGGATCCGTTTTTTATTAAATATATTCATAACCTAGAATGTAATTTTATAAGTATTTTCTTAAAATTGTTAAGCACATCCTTGCAAGTTTAATTCTCAAAACAAATTTAATTTATCCCTGCGTTAACTCAAAAACTAAAAAATAAAGCGGTAACTTCGATAATAAAATCAATGTTATATTAGTGAATGACTAACATCTCCATAGACAAGTAGTTACAATTATATTCACTTCATTTGTGAAGATTTCAAGCACATGCAAGTTCTGCATTGTGAAAATACTAGTCAGCATTTTTCACAACTATTGTCATTGTCCAACATTTTCAATTAATAGCTCACAATCAAAACGAGACAACGAATAAAATATCTCATATGAAAAATTGAAACACAGTAAACTGTTAGCTAAGTAAAAATCGTTTGTCAGTTCAAATTTTTTTTTTTAGCAATGTTACATTCTTAGCAAGACAATTTTTTTTACATGTGGATCCAGATCCGATCCGTGGACCCGGTGGATCCGATGGATCCGGATTTGGATCTGATTTTTATGGATCCGACGGATGTGGATCCAGATCTGGATTCAGATATAAAAAACGGATATGGATCTGGATCCGATCCAGATCCGATCCGTTGTCATCCCTAGTTCTCGGTGGCTTCATATATTTGAAAGGTCAATTTTTTAACTTATCTTTCAACTTGGATTACGTAGGGGCGGCTATATATATATTTTGTCCTAAGACTTGAAAGGCAACTCACACTTCACCTTCCACTATCCTTTTCGAAGAAACTGATTTTCAACTGGCTATAGCTTCTCAACTTCCTCCTTTGATCTTGACCTTCACTTTATCAAATCCTCTCTTGAATAACATAGAGCCCTTTTGGATATGTGTTGAAAAATATTTTTAAATGTTAAAGTTGATTTTATGAATAAATAGTTATATATTTTGATAAAAGTGTTGAAACTGATAATAAATAATTAGTGTGTTATGATTAAAAAAAAAAGATGTTAATAAGCACTTTTTGTGTAAAAATGAATTGAAATGTCCTTGAATCTATTTACAAAAAAATAATAATATGAAATTAAAGTATTTTCATATAAGAAGGACCAATGATGAAAATAAAATAGAGAGATAACTAAAATTTATATTTTAGGAGTAGTATTAAAAAAGATATTAGAAATAAAATCATAAAAAGTTTGATAATTAATTTGCAATTTTCGATGAAGATTCGTTGGAAAGCGTCCTGACGAGCATGTTTCCTTAATTCCATGTTTTTGGTATTATAACTAATATAACGTTTTTCATACCCCAATTTATGTGATTTTTTTTTTAATTTATCTCAAATAGAATGATATATTTTTATCACTATAAAAAAATGAGTAAATTGTGGAGGTTGAAAGTGTAATTCGTGGAGATTAAAAACCTCCACTATTTGCTATTAGTAAATAGCGGAGGTTTTAACCTCCGCAAATTACCCACTTTTTTGTAGTGTATATTTATAAATGACGACCGTTTAGACTCGAGCTAGCTTTAGGACTGGAGAAACCGGTAGAAAATATTTCCCCTTTAAATGAACAAATTTTGGAGGGAAATAGAAATTGCAATGCTGCAAACACTCAAAAGTTGTTGGTATAGCCTTTATAAATTGACTTTCTTACTCATATTTGGCAACAACTAATATTGTTGGGAAAAAATTTAATTTCTTGCAATAATCATTTTTGTTGCTAAATATTTTCATAAGCCACAACTCTGTGACCTTTTACCAACAAAATATGATTTACGACAACAATATTCAACATCTTTTGTTGTTGCATAAACTTTTTTCACCGGCTATTATTACAACGACATGTAATGATTTTTTTTTAATAAAAAGTATGTTTGATAATAATATTTAATATATAACAATAAAAAATTTCATTGGCAAAACCTTCTTTCTTTTTGGAGTAAAATATTAAAAAGTTCCTGCTGAACTTTGGCTTGACAGCTACCGTTACACTGAATCCCCAAAAATCATTAGTTTATTAGATTGTTGACAAAAAATAGATGCAACACGAATAAGTTATATTTATGTTATCCCTTTTGAAATGTCAAAGATTGGTCAGTATTGACTATTGAGTAGTAGCTGATTAAAGTATTCCAAAAAGGAAGGAAGGTAGAAAGAGGAAAGGCTCACAAGTTGCCGCATCCCCGCACGAGTTGGACGCACTTAAGAACGTCCCATAAAACAGCTGCGCTTAGGTTTCTTCACACTTCATTTTCCTTATCACTGCTTTAACTCCGTGTTTTTTTTTTGCGTCACTTTCACTATCCTACTTTCCACTATATATATATACTAAAAATCTCTAACTGAACAAACATCCAACACTACTACTTATTACCAAAAAACAATTCCAACACTACTACTAGGACAAGTACTTTTTACTCAGTGATCAAGAATGGATTTCTATAGAAGCTATTATTCGGACCCACTTACTGAATCTTCATCATTTTCTGATCATTGCAGCTCCCTTAGTAGAGCTAATTTTTCTGATGAGGAGGTTATGTTATCTTCAAACAACCAGAAAAAGCCTTTGGGGAGGAAGAAGTTTCGTGAAACTCGACATCCAGTGTACAAGGGAGTGAGGAAGAGGAAATCAGGAAAATGGGTTTGCGAAGTTAGAGAACCCAATAAGAAATCAAGAATTTGGCTTGGCACCTTTCCAACGGCAGAAATGGCGGCTAGAGCTCATGACGTGGCGGCTTTAGCATGTTGGAAATTTGTCTTTGGTGGGGAGGTGCAACCACCCATATTTAATGAATTAAACACTAGTGTTCCGCATGTTGGAGGCTTTGTCTCTTCACACATGCATAATCTACTAAGTGAGTAGATGACCGCAGGGCCAAAAATCGTCAAATTTCATTGAGAAATGAAAGAGATATTTGTCCACGAGTAAGGTGTTTGAGGCATGGAAATATGGTGTGGGACAAATCTACCACATCGGTGGGAAAAAGAAGAATTACTCTCTTTATAAGTCTCTTAATTGGCTAAGGGTTTGGGACCCCAAGGGGTAACCCATGTGTTTAAAGGAGGGAGGACCTAGATGTGCTTGGGTTCAAGGCTAAGCCCACACGCGCGCCGTCGCCGCGCGCTCGTCCGGTCACGGGTCGTGGGTCTTTCTGATATTATCTCTTTGGACCCCCAAATTACTTAATATTTACAGTTTGGTCCCTAGAATTTCTGAAAGGTGAATTTGGCAACAACGGAAGGTAGAAAGCTTCTGCCTACCGTTTGGACTGATTTTTGGAGCATTAACCAGCCATGTCTTGGGCAGTTGAGCAGCCTCCCTCATGCTATATATTGAGCCTTTTGGCTCAATTGTGTAACACGAAAAATAGAACACAAAGATATATACAGCAGAAAAACGAGACACACTATATACACAGAGACAAACAGAAGAGAAACAACACAGATTCTGTCCGCAGAAACAGTGTCAAAACAGATACACTTCATTCTTTTTTCATATCTTCAGCAAGTCATTTCGTGTTTGTTTTCTTCGTCAGGATCAACCTATTTGCGTTGTAGTGTTGATATTAGATGTTGTTTTATCTTGGGAGACTATTGCCCGTTAACGTAAAAGCATATATACGGGGCAATCTTGTCTTAAGGACAGAGTGTCATCACTCGACTCAGCACACAGTTATAACAATCCAGATTTAGTGTTTCTTGATTTCAGGTTATCAAGATTCAAGATTCAAAAACTTTGCGGCAGTTCTGAAGATTGGCTATTTGTTTATCCTTTCGAACACTTGTAATATTTATTTACTTCCCGTACTGCTTTACAATACCCAACATAGCATTAAGGAGTCGTTCAACTTGCTTGAATTTCTCTGACTCTGCTTGGAGATTGCATAAAGTCAAAGGATAACATTGTGGAATTAAGTATATCCCATTATTTATGACTCAAACAATTGGGGCCCCGCATGTCGGAAACGTCGTTTCCACACACATGCACACATAGTGCCAAGTATCGCAAATTTCATTAGTGAAAGAGATATTGGTATGTATGTAATACGTTTGAGACATAGAATGATGGACGACTATTGACCAAATAACAAAGTATTCCACGTTGGTAAACGAAGGAAGAAGTGTACGATGTGTAAGATGAAACGAGTCAGAAATTGTCGCGGAGCCGTGAAGGGCCGCGGCGCCACGCCGTCGGAGCCGTAGCACCGGAGCGCCGCCGGTCCTCCTAGGCAGCGCCGCGGGGCCTCTGAGGCAGCGCCGCGGCGCTAATTGGTTGGCCAGTCACTGGAGCCGCGGCTCTAATTCACAGAGCCACGGCGCTTCGGAGGTAGAGTGCTGCGACGAGAAGTTGAAAAGATCTGACCTTTGGGCTGATTTTGGAGCATTGATTCTCCATTACTTGGCACATGAATTTAGCCATTATTTGGCTGAATGTAACCCCTCAATCAAGTGTCATTACATGGCTATTGAAGGTCATTAGTTGGCTAGGTAAGGGATCTTCTCCTTACACTATAAATTGAGGTATTTGACTTAATTGAAGAACACACAACACTTAGAAAATACTCCAGATTTTCTGAATTCATCTTCTTCCTCTCTATCAAAGTTACTATACTCAAAGTTATTAAAGAGTAACACTTGAGTTCCCTTTGCTCATTTGTTAAGTTGTTGTTGTATCTTGGGAGACTATTGCCCAACACCGTAAAAGGGGATATGCGGGGCAATCTTGTCTTAAAGACAGAGTGTCATCACTCGACTCAATAAATCACCAAACATTTTGTTAAGTTCTTGATTTCCAGTTTATTGTAATAGTTAGTTTATCCTTTCTACCATTGTAATAGTTACTTACTTCCCGTTCCTTGAAACAATTGTATCCCAACATATATAATGTCTGTGAATTACTTAAAACTCTATGGATGTATGTTATAAGTACTTTTTCACCTATTAACTAAATTTTCATTCTTTTTCATTAGAAGTATTTTTCGGAAAAAGTATTTTTCCGAAAAAAATATTTTTAGAGAATAGTAATTGTTAATCTGGCTAATCAATTTGAAAAATATTTTGATAATACATTATGTTTGGTCAAAGCTCCAAAAGTACTTATGATTAGCTTCTGAAAAATAATTTCTCCTAATAATAAAAAAGACACATATTTTTCCTAATTAAAATTTGACTAAACACCTCAACTCTCTAGAATAAGCACATTTTAGTTATTATTGTTTTAAGAAAGTTGACTTTCAGGATCTTGGTCAAAGCAACTATAGTATTTATTACTAGTATACATTATGAATCAGTGAAAACACACCAATTCAAAAAAAAAAAAAAAATTTTTTAGGTGCACACTGTGTTGGAAATTTGCCTTTGGCGGGGAGGTGCGTCCACCCATATTTAATGAATTAAACACTAGTGTTCTGCATGTTGGAGGCTTTGTCTCTTCTCACATGCATGATCTACGAAGTGAGTAGATGACCGTAGGGCCAAGAATCATTAAATTTCGTTGAGAAATGAAAGAGATATTGGTCCACAAAGTAAGGTGTTTGAGGCATGGAAATATGGTGTGGGACAAATCTACCACATCGGTGGGAATAGGAAGAATTGCTCTCTATATAAGTCTCTAATGTGGTAAAGGGTTTGGGACCCCAAGGGGTATCACATGTGTTTAAAGGAGGGAGGACCTAGATGTGCTTGGGTTCGAGGATAAGCCCACAGGCGCGCCGCCGCCGCCAGCCCGTCCCGTCCGGGCTCAGGTCACGGGCTGTGGGGAATTTCTGATATAATCTTTTTGATCCCCAAATTGCTTAATATTTACAGTTTGGTCCCTAGAGTTTCTGGAAAGTTGAATTTGGAACGACGTTGGAACTGTTTTTTGGGGCATTAATCAGTCATTACTTGGCTGATTAACTCCTCCATTATCAGCCCTTCTTCAATGGCCATGAACAACCCGTAAACCTGCCATTAATCTGTTGTCCATTAACAGCCCTCACTAATGGCTATTAACAGCCTTGTTTGTGGCTGTTGGGCAGCCTCCTCCATGCTATATATTGATGCCTCCTTTGGCTCAACAATGTGACAGAAAATATAGCACAAACAGACACGAAAAACACTACACAAAACAGTGACGAAAAACTGCAAAACATTATTGAAAAATAGTGATCAAAGACCCTCATATATACAAGATATACACAACAAAGACACACTATATACACAGAGACAAAACAAAAGAGAAAACAGAAACTCTTTCTTCCTTTTCCATATCTTCAGCAAGACGATTCATATTTGTTTTCTTCGGCAGACTCAATCTATTGGCTTTGTAGCGTTGAGATTAAAGTATTGTTTTATCTTGGGAGACTATTGCCCGCTAACGTAAAAGCATATATACGGGGCAATCTTGTCTTAAGAACAGAGTGCAATCACTAAACTCAACACACAACGTTGTAACCATCCAGATTTAGTTGTTTCTTGATTTCAGGTTATCAAGATTCAAGACACAACAAGCTTGCGGCAGTTTTGAAGATTGGCATATTTGTTCAACAAGATTCAAGTTCTGAATATTGAATATTTGTTTATCCTTTTGAACACTTGTAATAGTTATTTACTTTCCGTACTGCTTTATAAAGTACAATAGAGTACCAACACTTAAGACAAGATTGTATTGTATTACTATTAGTGTTCGAAAGATGTCGGTCAAAAGTTGTGTGACAAAAATCTGGATATGGCTATGGTTTTCTGGTAGAAGAAAGTGATGATGATGCCGTTGAAAGTCAACGTGTGCATGGTGTCACCGCTCCCAAGCACTCACGAGAGTTTGAGGATGTCAACTGGGACAAGAGGAGAAGGCTGAAGATGTGCTTCTATCTTGCAGCAGAAGGCCTATATCTGTCCCAGACAAAGGATCCGAATAATGGTAAGGAGGAAATAGACACTCAGTCCGATTAAATGATTGAAGTGGGCCAAAATCCAAAACTGAGATAAGTAGTTTTACTTACTTGTCAAGAATAAAGATTAAATGATGTCTGATTAAAAAATGACTTAAAGTAAGGAGGAATATGAAAATATTTTCACGAAATAATTTATATTCCTTACGCTTTAAAATCAGATGTTTAATCTCTTCTTCTTTCCCGTTTAAAGATTGGATTTCGTAAACGACTTAAAAAGATCCGTTCTTTTAAGTGTAATTATTAAAAGTGTGTAAAGTATGTTCGCACATACGAGGGAGAAATATCCACTAACTGTGCAAAACTGTTACCACTCTTAAGTAAGCGCCAAGAATTATCTGGGCACCAATCATAACAGAAGAAGTCTAAAAGCTAAAGACATTGAGCCTGTCATACTATTTGGCAGAAGATTCTTCATAGGATGATATTGGACACTCTGTCAAACAAAGCCTCCGGGCGACTGGAGTGGGCCAAAATTCCTTTGATATGATGATATTGGACACTCAGTCATACAAAGCCTACGGGCGACTGGAGTGGGGCCAGAATTCATTTCATAGGAATAGTAATGGACACCTAGTAAGGTGGGCCAGAGTTTCTAGGTCTTAAATGATTTGAAGGCCTAAAGAAAGGCAGAAAAGAAATTGGACACTCAGTCTGCCAAAGCAACTGGAGTGAGCCAGAGTATCCAGATCACATATGATCCGGTTACGCCCTAACCACGGGCAAGAGGTTGTTCATGTGAAGCAACGCCACCTCTAAAGTAGAAGGGGTTGGAGAGGTTGTCCTCAATAGGACTTCAGGGAATGCGATCACTCTTAAATGAGGTGATAGATGTCCCAAACTTAGTTTAAGGGACGTTGTTGGTCAAGCTGGTTTGAGACTAGTCCAATAGGTCTGTAATAACTAAGAATGGTACAGTATGTCTGTAGCCAAATGAATGATATATTTGTAATCTGTGCATCTATGCCATCATAGATTAAGACACGTTAAATAGAAAGTCATTCAAAAGCTAACGAAGTTGAGATTGTTGCCTTCTGTCGACGTAAACCCTCAAAATAAATGTGAGGTAGGCAAATAGGCAAAATCACCTTCCGTCAAAGGAATAGCGAAAGAAGCACCGCTCCTCTAGAACTTAGTCACACCTTTATGGGTGATTTAAAGTTTATACAAAATAGAGGGGGGGACAAGTACTTTGTGACCTTCATTGATGATAGTACAACGTATGTAATCCTTTGTTTGTTGAAAAGCAAAGATGAAGTTGTTGAAGCGGATAAGCGCTACAAAGCAGAAGTTGGAAATCAACTAAGCCTATGGATTGTGAAATTCGTAGTGATAGAGGGGGAGAATGTGAAACATCGTTCATTAAACGACGGTTCATTTCTCACCTCAGTCCAATGGTGTTAGCCAAGCGCAAAGTCGTACGCCCAAATTATGTGGGGTGGCTTGGTAAAAGTTGGAATACCGAAACAGGTCAAGTTGTACCTAAGACTGTAGATTGCATATTCACTGGATCTGCAAATAACAGTAGTGTTTATCGCCTCTTGGTGTAAAAGAATGCTGAATTCTTTGAAGATAACTTTCCTTGAAAAGGAAAAAGAAGTAATTGCTCAAGGTTAACAAGAACCCGCGAGGGCCTGATTGTCCGGAACTAGACGTTCCGTATCTACAGGACTCGAAAGTTGATGTCTATCCGGAACTTAATATTCCAAATCTGCAGAACTCAGGGATTCTAGATGTTGAACCGAGCCGAAGCAAAGAATGGGACAAAGACTTGTTCCGGTCCTTCTAGCGTGTATGGTTGAGAATGAACCATGGACAATTAACAAATAATTGTCATCTCCAAAAGCCCTACTTTGGAAAGAATCTACAAAGAGAGAAATAGATTCCATCATATAGAACCATACTTGTGTAATGGTTGATCTTCCTCCGGGAAAAGAACCTTTGGGTTGTAAGATGTGCTCCCATGTGAGTAGCTTAACATCCAGGGCCATTGCAGTCTTGCGTGACATGGATGTTGAAACAGCCTTCCCAACCGGAGAGTTGGAAGGAGAGGATCAGAGTTAGTTTGCTGGACTGTTGGACTTTTTCCTGAACTTTTATTTTGGTCCTTGAAATGGTTACATTTTGGTCCTGCAAGTTTCAGATAAAACAGAAACAATGAATCTGACCACAGAAATATTAACTCAGAAGTTAGAAAGCCAACAGTTGGAGAATCAACAGTCTAAAAGTAAAAGTCATATTGAAACAAAGTCTCGATATGAAATATA
Source organism: Anisodus acutangulus (assembly GCA_029783415.1). Taxonomy (NCBI): domain Eukaryota; kingdom Viridiplantae; phylum Streptophyta; class Magnoliopsida; order Solanales; family Solanaceae; genus Anisodus; species Anisodus acutangulus. The sequence goes on along the minus strand of CM056497.1, from coordinate 38,701,007 downwards.
TGGATATCACAGATGACATCTTAGGAATTGCATTTCTAAGACATCTAACGGACTGGTCGATAGTTGACAGTCTCATTGAAGCCACCAATGGATATGAATCATAGAACTGATTGGAATCATGGTGCACCCATAGACAATGAGCGATACACACAGGTCACGTGTAGTTCAATGTATTGTACACACTACAATCGACATGGTATCGGCCTACAAACAGATCAGTTGAACTCATGTTCACTGATGATCTTAATAATTGATCAATAAAAGGCGTTAAGTCGAATATGACGATATCTGAATTATTCGCTTATCTACGGATTATAATATTTTGGATGTCCAGCGATTCTGAGAGAACACAATGATGCAAACTGGACATCAAATAAGAAGAACACCAATGCCATAAGTAAATCTGTATGGTGGGTCTTGGAAAATCCTCTAAGCAAACTTGCATCGGTCGATTCATGATGGAATCGGAGTTTATCGTTTTATACAAAGCATGAAAGAAATTGAGTAACTTTATGACTCCTTAGAGGACGTCCCTAATTGGGAGAAACCCGTGCCTTCAACAGTTATACACTGTGGCTAGTCGGTCGGCTTCAGGAAGGACACGGATGACGGCATCTGGACATATCTGTCAGGATCTGTCGGAGACATAAGACCGTATGGCAGTTGATCATCACAGGTGTTACTTCCTTATTTACTAACTAAGGGACTACCCGGAGATCAAGTGTTCTGCCTGTTTAGGGGAATGGGCTTAAAACCCAAACAATACGAACCTTTGCGGTGGTAACCCAACCATACTGATTGGAGATCCCAAGAATTTGGTTCAATGGGAAAACTAAGCGGCAAAACGTTCAGTTGAGCGCTTCAGTGGAAGCAAGAAGCACTTCGGATGATGATGTCTGTATGGAAACATGAATCCAAAGTTGTTCCCGCGATAGACGTTAAAGTGCTACCTGCATTGTGGGTAAAGGTTAAGCTTCCAAACCTTTAAACGATCCTCAAACGGTTGAGGTTAAGGTTGGGGAAACTTTTAATGATTCCTAACACTTGTGAAGTGGGGTATAACAGGATACCTTGTAGGAGATCACCTATTTAAGTGAGAGGAAAGCCGCCTCAAATGAACGCACTTAAGAATCCAAGTGTGTCCACGACCACAACGGACAAAAACGTAAGAATGAAAACGAATAAGGAGAGTTATTGTGTTGATATCATTGTCTTGGCTTACTCTAAACACTGACGGTTCAAGACAACACGTTCACTGCGCAGTAAGTAAGTCTGATGGTTTCAACTAGGGAAGATTCAAAGCGGAAGCTGCCTCTCCTGATGCAATATTTTTTCGCTGAAAGATTGCTGAAAGTAGGCACCTTGTGTGTGTGCCACAATCTCTTTTTCATAGAGGGGATTGTTGGAAATTTGCCTTTGGCGGGGAGGTGCGTCCATCCATATTTAATGAATTAAACACTAGTGTTCCGCATGTTAGAGTCTTTGTCTCTTCTCACATGCATGATCTACGAAGTGAGTAGATGACCGTAGGGCCAAGAATAATTTTTATTATATATTTTTATTTAAGCTCATTAACATAATAAGTAGAGTAATTCTTTTACGAATTTGTTACAAAATTTAACACTAAGTTTTTTATGATTGTCATTTTAATATTACACGCATTAAGTATGTGTATATTTGAGTTCATTCCTCTCTTATGCTATATTATTTATGTATAAAGAGTATCTATTGTCATTAATGAAATATTTTTGAAATTATAATTTAAAATTTATGTATAATATAGATGGAGAATATTTTAGGATTTTTTTTAAAATACTTCTAGATTATTAATTATTTTTTGTATTACCTACATTAAATTTTCTTATTTTGCTCATTTATTTTATTATAGAATTGACTTACATACTCAATTAGTGCTTTTCACTTTTTTCGTCTAAAAATAATATTGTATCTATTTATTGATAAGTTAATTTGTTACATTGATTAACAAATCTCATGATTTTATATAAGTAAAAAAAAGGTTGATAATGCAAGAGTTCAATAGATATTTAATAAAGTTAATTGATATATGAGGGGAGAATGTTTACTGTTCAAAGTTTAGGAGGTTATTATTTTTAAATCAAAGTTGAGGGGTGTAAATAATTTTTACCTCACTGAAAAATAAAAATTTCTTGATAAGGAGCGGTTATAAAGTTATTTGAATTATAGATATAGAATATCTTGGTTAAAAATTATGTATTATAATAACATAAAATTTAGTACATAGATAGATGATTGCAAATGTCAAGGGTAAATATACATTGTATATAGATTAAGGGTAGGAGATTGTTCAAAGTTCGGTGGGTGGGGGTGGTAGGGGGGAGCCGGGAAGGGGAGGGGGCGACATTTTTTTTAAAAGTAAAATTGAGGGATGTAAGTGAATTTTACCTTTTTAAAAATATGTAGAGATTATACTTGTTAGATTAAATTTATCAATTATTATAAGTGTTTAGTGCATGAGAAGTAGATATTCATAAATTGTCCCCCTCTAATTTTATAGTATTCATTACTTCCTCTGTCCCAATTTATATGATATATTTTATTTTTTAGTCAATCCCAAAAAGAATGACTTATTTTCTTATTTGACAAAAAATTAATTTTTTACTTTATTTTTTACGCTTAATGATGTGATTATAACCACAGAAATATCTTTAGCTTGTCTTATATCACAAGATTCAAAAGTCTTTTTTTATTTTTTAAATTTTTTATTTAGTCAAAATACATCATATAAATTGGGACCGAGGGAGTATTATGTTATCACAAGGATTCACTACAAATAAATGAAAATAAATAGATAATAATTTATAAATATTATTTTGCTATAAATAAATAATTATAAGTGTTGTTCAAAATATTCAAGAATAACTTGCATTCTATCAAAGTGATACTTAGTTAATAAAGTCAACACACTAACCAAAGTAGAATGTCTACATGTTTGCATGGAATTGAAATAGTAACGTCCGTTAACTAACCGTCTTACATTGCGCAATAAGTTAGTGCGTACAAGGTACTTTATGTCAACTTTTTTATATGTGCAGTACTTTGGTCATTCTTGATTTTTTTTTTTGAGTCATTTAGGTTCGGGAATCCTATTGAATTTGTCCTCCCTAAGAGTGGTCATAGGGCCGGGCTCGGGTCTGACGGGTCGGATCTGACGGGGTCGGGGTCGGGGCGGAACAAGAGAATGGGTCGGGGTCGGGGTCGGCGGGCTCTGGCGGGACTGGAGCAAGTCCCGTCCCGATCCCGATCCCGTCGGTATCGGGTCGGGGCGGGATACAACGGGTTTTACTTTTTTTTTTTTTAAAAATAACATATGTATAAAAAAAAACTCAATAAACAAAACAAGATAGTGTAATAAAAACATCTCAAGGCTGTTTTTGTGCCTCTTATATTATTTAATAGACATATGATTTTTTTGTATTACAAATACAATTGTCTAAAATCTAAATTGCAACTTTGTGGTGTTGTCCAAAAGTTGCAAATTACATAATAAAATTACAATTAAAAAAATTACATTCTCAAAAAACCCTGTTCTAATTGCTTGATGATTTCCTATGGTTCTTCGGTTGGAATTGGTATTTGTTGGTCAAATTGATCCACGTCGCTTCCACTACCTTCGGTTAAGATTTCATTGTAGTTTTCATCATCTTCTTCGTTGATCTCTGGTTGACCGCACCTTCTCCGCTCCGCTCGTATCCAATCTCTTAATAATACTGCAATTTCCAAGCTGTCTCCGGCTAATGAGTGTCTGTGGTATCCTATTTGATATCTGCCTGCAGAAAAAGCGCTTTCAGACGCAGTTGACGACGCTTGAATGTTCAAAACATCTCGAGCCATCAATGAAAGTGTCGGAAAGGTCTTCTCATTCCCCTCCAAAGATTTCAAAGCAAGTCTTCATGTCCATCTTCATTGATAACTTCTTGATACGATGCAGAACCCCGCAAAACAAAAATATCCAACTCGCTAATTTGGTTAGTAGTAGAGGTGCGATCGCACATTCTATTTACGAGGCTTTCAATACTAGCCGCAGAAACATCATGTCTTTGTGAGGTTGTGTTGAAGATGAAGAAGATGGTATGGAAAATTTGGTAAGTTACTAGCATTTTCTTGTTGATAAAATCTATATATATTTTTGCATTGGTGTTCTACGCTAGACAACACTTCTTCTTTAGTTTGTTCAATAGATGGTGGGTGATTTAGATTTTTGGGACTTCGAGGTGGTAGTACTTCTATACAATCGTAAATAGTTTCAATTAGTGATTTAGTACCGTCTATTTTAATAGTAGGATTTAATACATAACCAATAATATAAATAGAGGGAATAGGAATAAAATATTTTTTTATTTTGAGAAACATTTTTTTAATAGCTGCCTTATAAGCTGGTTTTTTCATATATTCACTAAGTAATAAAAATATTAGAGTTATATAAAATAACATAGTTGAAATAGTAGGATAATATATACCGGAAAATTCTTTTGTTGCTTGAAAAAAATTCTCTAAAAATACAATAAGTTCGGAAATTTTTTTCCAATCACTATCTAAATTATATCAGCTGGCTTTTTATTATGAGAGTTAAAAAATAAAGTTATAGGTAATTTATAGTCATAAGCAACAAGTAGTTGCTCGTATAAAGAATTCCACCTAGTGGATACTTCTTGTGGAATTTTTCTATAAGGTAGTCCACAATCATGACAAATTTTTTATATTCTTTTCTACGTTGTACTTTATTACTTTTAAAAATAAAGTTTATAGCAAATTGTATTTTACTAAGAATGTCTTCAAAAAGTGATAGACCATCCTTTACAATTAAGTTATATATATGGCACACACATTTTATATGAAATGGTCTGAAAAAGATGGAGTTAAACTATTTTTTAAAATTATAATTGTGTAATTGTTATTAGAAGCGTTATCTAATGTAATAGTCATAATTTTATCGGTAATTCCGTAATAATCGCACACTTGATAAATATTTTCTGCAATAAAAGTACCAGTGTGCCTATCATCTATATATCTATACGCTAAAATACGTTTTTGCATAGATCATTTATAATCTATCCAATGACAAGTTACAGTTAAATAATCAAGGTCGTTAGTACTACGACATATATCAGACGTGATAGATACTTTGCCATTAAAATGATATAATGAAAAACATAAATATTGTTGATATTCATGCGCGAATTTAAATACATCTCTCTTAACAGTTGATCTAGGAAAATCGTTAAAAGCCGGATTATATATATCTCTAATGTAATGAATAAAACCGGGAGATGAAGGAAATGAAAAAGGCAAACCCTCCACATCAACTAATTTTGATATTGCTTCCCTATCTCTATGTTTATTGTATTTAGAGCCTACAATTCCCCCCGTCATAGGGTTAATTTGACCCTGTACTTGGTCCGGGACAGTATCAATATGTGAACCTTGTCCCGATGGAGCGGGCGTTTGCGCACCCGGTTTTGAAGCTGGTATTGGGCATACCTAGCTGGATGAGCACTTACTACGCGTCTAATTAAACCCCCCGTCCCGCCGTGACCTTTTCCAGTTTTAAATTTTAAAACATTTTTACAAATTTTACATATGGCTACTTGATTCTCTACGTCCCTATCAAAAAATGTCCATGCATATGATTTTAATGGTCGATTTGCTGGACCTCGTCTCATACTAGGGGGAATATGAGGTATTTCAGTTGAAGGTGCACTAGTGGGTGTGTTGTCATCAACATTAATGGGTATATCATCTAGATCATCGTCTAAATTAAAGTCTTCTTGAGTTCCAGAAAATAGCTCCTGGTCTAAATCTAATGGTATTGTAGGAAAATGTTGAGTATCAACAAAATCATCATGTGTAGGAATAAGATGACTAGAAGAAGTACCATTGCCCTGGTTGTCGCCCCTACTAGAAGAAGCACCCTTACCCTTACCCTTAAACATACCTTTTAATCCTTCCATTTTAATTATGATAATAAATAATTAAAGACAATAAAATTAAGTGCGCTAAATAAAATAAACAGACAATAATAATTTAATGAAGGAACGAATGTACCAAACGCCGACGTAACGTCGACGTGTAATCGAGAGGTTGAAAATTGAAACTTTGCTCGATGGAAGATCCTCAAGCTAGTTGCCAACTTCACTCCCAATTCCCAAAATAATAAATAAAATTAAATATTTAGCAAACAATGTAGACTTGTAGAGAGATATATTGAGAAATTAGAGAGATTGTAGGAAGATTTGTGAGAAAGATGAAGAGAAAATGAGTTATTTATAGTTGGAAAATTGGGTTAAAGTGTAAATATAATAACTTATGGGTTAAAAATAAATATTAAGGGGTAGGGGGAGGGGGGGCTAAAATGGCCGTTGGCCAACGGCCATCATCTAAAATGGTCGTTGGTGCAACGGTCATTTTTGCAAAGGGGGGAAAAGGGCGGGGTCGGGGTCGGGCTCGGGACGGGGTCGGGCTCGGGACGGGGTCGGGGCAAGCGGGCCTGGGGCGGGCTCGGGTCTCCCGGGACGAGACATCGTCCCGTCCCGAGTTCGAGTCCCGCCCCCGTTATTTTTTTTTTTTGGCTGGGTCGGGGCGGGACCGGGGCGGGCTCGGGTCGGGGTCGGGCCGTCCCGGCCCACTAGCCAGCCCTAGTCCTCCCCCCTACTTCACAAGGTTACTTCCAAATAGCTGAACACCTTCAAAAAGTAGTATTCTAATACCTCTGATTGTTGATTGAGTTTAAGTGGCATTTAATTTTTTAAATTGAATGAGAGTTTAAATATTGTGCATTGTTAGTGTATTAAGTTTTTTACTCCATCAGGTCATTTCAAAAGCAATCACATTAATTTTTAGAAATACCTTTTTTAACTATTATAATAAGTTACAAAAAAATAAAATTAATGGCAAATTGAATCCTACTTGTACTCTAACAAAAATTATCTCCTAGTTAATTACCGCACCCCTTCCAAAAAACAATATCCACCCTTTGAAATAATATTCACAGTGTATATTAGCAAGAATAACAGAGAAGCAATAATGACATCGAGAATTTTATGTGAAAATTCTTCTGAATAAGGAAAAAAATCACGGGCCGAGAGGAGCAACTGATATCACTATAATGAGAGATTTTACACTGTGTAATCATGAGTATAAATACTCAAAATATCATTACACACTCAAAAGAAATAACCATCTTTTAATTTTTCTACCTCACTACAATATCGCTCACACTCTCTAGTTTTTTTCTCGCAGACTATATTTGTCTGTGATGCCTCACTCTTCTTTTCTCTATATATTTTGGTGTATCATAAATGAAGCATGAGCTATCTATTTATAGGAGTGAAAATGCTCTTTTTGATGTCATCAATGACATCACTATGTATGTAGAAGTCAAGTTTTGCAACTTTGCCAAACCATTTAATGGTAGGTTCCCAAACTTATGGTTGAAATTTGTCAAACCATTTAATGGTAGGCTACCAACTATGGCATGGACGTCACAAATCTCCCCCTCCAGTCTCATTTACCTGAAGGAGGTATCTTTATCTTTTCAGATAGGGCTAATCCTAGCGAGCTTCACACAAAGCTCAAGCTTCTCTCTTGGAACCACCATGGTCAGTATATCTGCTACATTCTTATCCGTATGAATCTTCTTCAGCTTCATCAATTGTTCTTCTATCAGTTTGCGTAGCCAGTGATATCTCATGTCGATGTGTTTCATTCGGGAATGATAAGTAGAATTATTGCTCAAGTCAATAGCATTTTGACTATCACAGAATACTACCTGCTTCAAACTGAGTTCCTGAATGAATCTCTTCATCCAAATCATCTATTTCCCTGCTTCCATAGCTGTGATATACTCTGCTTCTGTCGTAGACAGAATGACACATTTCTGCAGTTTGGACTGCCAAGAAATAACTCCTCCTACAAAAGAAAATAGGTATCCCGATGTAGATGTTCTGCCATCAAGATCTCCTGTCATATCTGCATCCATATAACTTTTCAGAATCAATTCTGATCCCCTGAAACATAAGTTAAGTTTGGAGCTTCCTACTAGCTAAGTATCTGAAGATCCACATTACAACTTTCTAGTGGTTCTTTCCAGGATTTGAAAAAAATTTGCTAACCACTCCAACAATGTGCACGATGTCTGGCCGAGTACACACCATCGCATACATCAAACTCTGACCGCAGAAGAGTATGGAATAGCCTCCATATCTATCTTGTCCTTTTCTGTTGTTGGACACATCCTTTTACTCAGCTTGAAATGATTCGCCAGAGGAGTACTGACTGGTTTTGCGTGCTCCATGTTGAAACGCGTTAGCACCCTTTTAATGTACTTTTCTTGAGACAACCATAACTTCTTCATTTTTCTGTCCCAAGAAATCTACATGCCGAGAATCTGTTGAGCTGCACCTAAGTCCTTCATGTCAAATAACTTAGCCAACTCTTTATTCGAGTCACCAATGAGCTTGACATCTTGTCCAACAATCAACATATCGTCCACATATAACGATAAAATGATAAAGTTACCATTAGAAAATTTTCTAACGTAGACACAATGATCTGCTTCTGTTCTGCCATAGCCATGATCCACCATGAATGAATCAAACTTCTTAAATCATTGGCGTGGAGCTTGATTCAGCCCATACAAGCCCTTCTTCAATCTGCAGACCTTATTCTCCGTCCTTTTAACTTCAAAGCCTTCTAGTTAGAACATGTAAATTTCCTCCTCCAAGTTACAATGGAGAAATATAGTCTTCACGTCCATTTGTCCAAGCTCTAGGTCTAAGTTGGTTGTCAGACCTAGTATGACGAATAGAGCTCATCTTCACCACTGGAGAAAAGATCGCATTATAGTCGATTCTTTTCTTCTGTGCAAAACCTTTTACGACCAACTGAACTTTGTGTTTCACTACTTTGTCCCTGCTCTTCTTCAGCTTGAACACCCACTTGTTCTGCAAGGCTTTCTTCCCCTTAGGAAGATTCACCAGTTGATAGGTGTTGTTCTTCTATAAAGAACTCATCTCTTCCTCCATCACTTTCATTCAATTGTCTTTGTCGGTGTGAGACAATACTTCCTGAAAGCTTTTTAGCTCCCCCTCACTAGTAATCAAGATATACTCTGAACTAGGATATTTGGTTGATGTCTGCCGCTCCCTAAAAGACCTTCTAGTCTCGGGCTCCACTATCCTTGGAGGGGTCGGTTTCTCCCGCTACTCAGCACCTTCTACATCTTTTTCTCTATCAATTGTTACTGGTTCTTCTTCTTCTTCTTCTTCTTCTTCTTGCACATTTCCCCATCTATGTTGTCATATGATGGGGTAGATATTTGTGTAAGATCGACTACACCTTCATTCTCACGGTCTTGACTTCTGCTCTTCGAGAAAGTCTCATTTTTACGAAAGATGGCATCTCTACTTCTGATCATCTTTCTGTTGATTGGATCACATATCTTATAACCAAATTCTTCATCACCATACCCGATAAGGATACATGGAATTGCCTTGTTGCCCAGCTTCGACCTTTGTTCCTTCGGTATGTGCGCAAATGAGTTGTAACCAAAAACTCTGATGTGCGAGTATGACACGTCTCTACCAGTCCATACGTTTTGGTATGTCAAATCCTGAGGGAGCGGATAGTGATCGATTGATGAGGTAACAGTCAGTACGAACAATTTCACCCCAGAATGACTTCGATAGTTTTGCCATTCTCAAAATACATCAGACACGTTCCACAATGGTACGGTTTATCCGTTTGCTATACTATTGTGTTGTCTCTTTCCAGGCACTCTCTTTTCATGTCGAATCCCATGTTTGGCACAATAGGATTTGAAGAGGTGGGATGTGTATTCTCCGCCATTGTCGGTGCGGAGACACTTCAGCTTCCTTTCCGTCTCTCTTTCCACCATAGCATGAAATTACTAGAAATGTTCGAAAACCTGATCCTTGGTTTTCAACATGTACACCCACAATTTTCGTGAAGCATCATCGATAAAAGTAACAAAATATTTGCTACCCCCTAGGGAATCCACCTCGAGTGGACCGCAAATATCCGAATAAACTAAATCTAATTTATTCATTTTTTTGTACTTTTCTTCGAAAAAGTAACTCTATGTTGCTTTCTAAACAAACAGTGATCACAAGGGTCTAGTGGAGTACCATTGGTTGAAGGAATAAGGGATTTTCTTGTCAACTATTGCAATCCTTTCTCACTGATATGAGCTAGCCTCTTATGTCACAAGTTCGGTGAAGTATCATCCTCAACATCAATCACTGAGCCATCACAGACTTTAGCACGTGTCTTGTATAAAGTGAACACACACACACTTCCTCAAGCAACAACCAATGAACCTTTGCTCAACTTCCATTTTTGAAAAATTGATTATAAACCTCCTTATCTAAGGCATGCGTGGATATCAAATTTAATCGTAAATCAGGAACATGGCATACTCCTTCAATGTTAGCGTGCACCCGAGATCCGTCTTTAGGCACACATTACCAATTCCAATTATCGTCGCTTGAGTGAAATTGCCCATCTTTATGCTGCCAAAGTCAACAGCCTTGTAGGTCGTGAAAAGTTCCTCATAAGCAACATAGTGATAAGAGGTTGCTTAATCTATTATCCATTCAGCATCTGAGTCACCAACATGGTTGCATTCACCTGTTGTTAGTGTCACGTCTTCAACCGTCGTCACCGCAACTTTAGTATTTTGATCCCATGTTATTTTGGTTATTCTGTTCTTTCTTCAAGCTCTTATATAACCTTTTTATGTGGACATACTTGCCACAATGGTAGCACTTTCTTCCGTCTCTTGATTTTGATCACCTTCTTGATTTTCCATGATCACTTTATCCTTGAGTTTTGCTCCGTCCTCGAATTTTTGTTAGAAATGCTTGTCCATCGTGATGACCAGGCTCTTTTCTCCTCGTCTCTTCATTTTAAATGCAATCCATCAAGATTTCTAAGGATAACGTTCCTTCCGGGGAAGAATTGCTCAGGAATACTACAAGAGTCTTCCAACTATCAGGTAATGAGCCTAATAGTATTAAAGTGTGCACCTCGTCACTGAGATTTATCTTTATTGTTGTGAGACTATTCACGATGTTTTGCACCTCACAAAAATATTCGTAAATGGGATGCCCTTATTTGTACTTCAAATTCACAAGCTTTCTGAATAAGAAAACTTTGTTCTGTGCCGACTTCCTCTCGTAGATATTTTCCAGCTTAGTCCAAAGTTTGTAGGCGTCAATCTATTTGGCTATGTAGCTGAAAATAATGTCGTTCACCCGTTGTCGAATCGTGGCAAGAGCTTTCAGGTTTACCTTCGGCCACTCATTTTCTTCTTTACTGTCTTTGTCGAACGGACAAACTCCTTTGGCCTCGATCGGCTCGAACAGATCCTTGCACACAAGCAAGTCTTCCATTTTTGGTTTCCACAACGTGTAGTTCGTCGCCGTGATTTTTATTATGGTATCGATAAATTTAAAGGTGTCCTCCATTTACTAAAGATAAAATTTACTGCTGAACTTAATCAAGCTCTGATACCACTTGTTGAGAATTGGTCAGTAAATTTTACTTATATGTAAATGATCATCGAAAATAAATATTGGACACTTTACTTATCGCATCCGCCCCAACAAAAATATCCACCCACTGAAATAATATTCACAATGTATATTAGCAAGAATAACAGAGAAGCAATAATGACACCGAGAATTTTACGTGAAAATCCTTCTGAATAAGGAAAAAAACCACGGACCGATAGGAGCAACTGATATCACTATAATGAGAAATTTTACACTGTGTAGTCATGAATATAAATACTCAAAATACCACTACACACTCAAAAGAAATAACTCTATTTTAATTTTTCCACCTTACTACAATATCACTCACACTCTCTAATTTTCCTCACATACTATTTTTTGTGTGATGCCTCACTATTCTTTTCACTCTTCTTTTCTCTCTATATTTTGGTGTATCATGAATGAATCATGAGCTATCTATTTATAGGAGTGAAAATGCACATCTTGATGTCATCAATGACATCACTATGTATGCCGAGTTTTGCAACTTTATCAAACCATTTAATGATAGGTTACCAAACTTATGATTGAAACTTGTCAAACTATTTAATGATAGGCTAACAAAGTATGGGATGTACTTCACACTCTTAAGACCATATATAGTTAAAGTAAATTCTTCATCACATTAAGAAATTACTAGAACGTATTCTTTTACGCCTCATACAATTGAAATCATGGGGAAGCTTTATTGGTGGAATAAAAAGTACACTGAAGGGGATTAAAACCTGACCACCAAAAACCAATAAACAAGAACGGGAGGGGTCCATTCTTTCACTTGTTTGCTTTTTATGGCCGGAAATGAGCTTTACTGCTTAAAACTTTCACTACTATGATTTTTTAACAATTGAAAGCATTAAATAATGGTTTTGAGTAAGTATATATTTGTAAAGTTCGTCAATTTATGTTTCTGTACCATCTTTGTCATTACCGATGCCACGGAAGACAACGAAATCAGCCAAAAAATCGCCCTCTAACAAGGCTCCGGACGAGTATGGAGGGATTGAGTAGAGAGAGACGAAGATGATGGATAATTTTAAGGGAAGACAGAGAGGATAAAAAGAAAAACGAGTGTTTACAATTTAGAGAAATAAAAAGAATTAGAAAGATATTGGTAACCTACCATAACAGGTCATTATTACCTGATGATGTAAATAATTGGTAACACTGAAAATGCATCAAACTTATAGTCTGTTTGATCAAACTTCTAAAATCCTTTTATTTTGAAAAATATTTTTTTTAAAAGTATTTTTCAAAAAAATACTTTTGATGAGAAACAATTTGTGTTTAACCAATTAATTTGGAAAACACTTCTAAGAAGCAATTAGTATTTGGTCAAACATTTAAAAAATGCTTTTAAGTGTATTTTTTTCAAAAATACTTTTCAAAAAGTGTTTATGGGCAAAAGCTATTTTTTTAGCTTCTAAAAAACAGACTCTGCTACTCCTCAAAAACACTTATTTTCTCCCAAAAATTTGACTAAACGCCTCAATTTTTTTAAAAATAAACACTTTTAAAGGGGAAAAACTTGGTCAAACAAGCTATTAAACTCATTGAATAAAGCATGTGGTTACACACATTTAAAAGCTAGTCTGTAATGACTTTAAATAATTATATGATATCCATTAATATGCTCTAAAAGATCAAGCAGACAAAAACTGATTTAGAAAATATTCTAACAAGTAAATCCACTACAAGAAAGAAAGAAATTTTAATGAAGATTATATTCTAGTCTAATTATAATAGTTTAGTCTATTTATGGTACAATCGTAATTATAATAAATATAGAATTTGTAGTCCTATTAGAATAGGTTACCTTATAAGACTAGGAGAAAGATAATTTTACTTCTATATAGGGAAGTCATTATGATAAATATAAAAGAAAAAGAATTCTCTAATTATTCTTGTTTCTCTAAATTCTCGTCCATGTCTCGATTTTAACACATTTGCCAATAATATTTTTGTTGTCATATGTTTGATGTGTCAAAAGTACTTTTCGGAACAACAAAAATTAATGCTTGCCGTTGCAATAACTTCCTATGCGGAAAAATTTCGCAACAAGAAGTTATTTTTTTTTGCCATTTATATTTTTTAGCAATAATATATTAAATTTTTGTTGCTATTTACGTTTTTTTTTGGCATTAATATATTTATGTTGCTAAAATTTTGTTGCCAATTATATACTTTCTTGTAGTGATTTACTAGGATATGATTTTCAGTATCAGAAGTATTAGTGGAAATACTTGCGTAGACTAATAAGCAAGAAGATTAGTTGTATTAAGTATCCATATGAGCTTGGACTAGCTACTGGCACACTGAATTCCCAAAGATTCACTAGCTAATTAAATTGTTGGTGCTATAAATAATAATGTATTAAAATTTTATGTCTTGACCGTGTATAAAATATTTATATAATTAGAGCATTTATTAAGTAATTATAAATAAATTTCATGATAAACATTAATTAATAATTTAGTAAAAATAATAATTAACTTTTTATCATAGGTTAATATACGAATATAATATAGAAAATTTATACTGTAGTTCAAATAACAAAATCCGATTTGATTAACAAATAACAATATTTGTTTTATCATTTTCAAATATCAAAGATTGGTCAATACTTAGTAGCAGGCTCTCTCAAAAGCATGTCATATTCATCAGTTGGATGTAAAGAATATTTTCTTACACGGTAATCTTAAGGAGACAGTCTATATGCATCAGTCCTTGGGTTTTCGAGATCCCAATCATCCTCATCATGTCTGTTTGCTGAAGAAGTCCTTGTATGGGCTTAAGCAGGCCCCGCGGACTTGGTATAAGAGGGTTGCAGATTATGTATCTACTATTGGATTTTCTCACAGCCGGTCTGATCATTCTCTATTTATATATCGTTGTGGTACTTCTCTTGCATACATTTTATTGTATGTAGATGATATTATATTGACTGCTTCATCTGATCATCTGCGCAAGTCTATCATGTCATTTCTCAGTTCTGAATTTGTAATGAAAGACTTGGGACCCTTTAGTTATTTCTTGGGCATTGCTGTCACGCGTCATTTAGGTGGTTTATTTTTATCTCAAAGGAAGTATATTGCGGAGATTATTGAGAGAGCTGATATGTCATCTTGTAAGTATACTTCTACTTCGGTTGATACCAAACTGAAGCTGAGTACTACGTCAGGCACACCATACGAGGATCCCGGCCACTATCGCAGTCTTGTAGGGGCACTTCAGTAACTTACTTTCACGAGACCTGATATTACTTATGCAGTTCAGCAGGTGTGTTTATTCATGCATGACCCACGGATTGAGCACATACATGCGCTCAAACACATTATACGGTACATCCAGGGCACACTTGATTATGGATTGCATTTATATCCTTCTTCCGTATCTACTCTTGTGTCATAGAGCGACTTATAATAAAGCGGCAAGTGACTTTGATCTCATGCTGGCCTTTACTTCGGCTACTAATAAGGTATACAAATGCTGATTGGGGTGACTGTCCTGATACCAGATGCTTGACATCTGGTTATTGTATATTTTTTGGGGGATAATTTGGTCTCGTGGTCTGCAAAACGACATGCTACATTATCGGATCCAGTACAGAGGCTGAGTATCGAGGCGTGTCTAATGTGGTATCTGAATCATGTTGACTGCGTAATCTTCTATTAGAATTACACTTTCCTATTCAGAAAGCTACATTGGTCTATTGTGATAATGTTAGTGTAGTCTATCTTTCTGGCAATCTGGTCCAACATCAGCGCACTAAACATATCGAGATGAATATTCACTTTGTTCGCAAAAAGGTAGCTCGTGAACAAGTACACATTTTATATGTGCCCTCCAAATACCAAATTGCTGACATCTTTACGAAGGGTCTTCCTCGGTTCTATTTGAATATTTTAGAGACAGTCTCAGCGTACGACAACCGCCCGCTATGACTGCGGGGGTGTGATAGAATACCGTGTATCACAGTTTCTTTACCAAAATTAGAGTATTAAAGTAATGTTGTATAATTACCATAATTGTAGGATTCCTATACAAGTATAATTAGAATATTAGAAGTATAGTAAAAATATAATTTTTCATATTTGAATATTGTAAATTGTATATATATCTATTCATTTAATAAGAATAATTAAGAAATTATTTCTTTTCGATAATGCCACAAAAAAAAAAGCCTAATAGTCCAGTAGTGCACGAGTTGCCACATCAAGTAAAAACCCACACGAGCTAGACACACTTAAGACTTGGAATTTACTTTAATTTTCTGGAACCAATACAGTTGTCCCATAAAACAGCTAAGCTTAGAATATACTAAAGGGAAAAGACATAGATTGAACCTGATCTATATCCGTAATGTTGAGTTCACCCTCTAAACTCAAAAGAATTTCAAACCATTTTGAATGGCCTCAGCGAGCATCGGGACAATTTTTTAGAACAAAATGCAAAGTAAAAAATCTGAAACTGAAAAGGAGAAAAGAGAAAAAGAATGGAACAAAAAGAAGAGTAAAGATGGGAGAGAAAGCGGGGCTGGCAGCATCGTGGAGGGCTGGTGGAGAAGAAGTGCAAAAAGGAAAGAGATTTTTCTATTGGTTTGAAAAAAATTTGGGCGTCGGAGCTCTAGTAGCGGAAGGGGATGAGCTCGTGAGATGGGGAAAATGAAGAAGAAATGGAGCGTGGGGGTGGGGTTACAAAAATTTAAATTTTGCAATTAAAAAAAGAAAAAATTAATTATTAACCAAAACGTGCCTCTTTTCTAATTATTTTTATATTTGTGCCATCAACGGTAAAAGATAAATAAATTTACTTTTTAATTGTACAAGAGATAATAGATCGTTTAATTAATTAGAGTGTGAACTCTTTATTTCCGATATAATTAGCAATCTACTATGTCTTTTTCCTATAATAAACCCGTTCTAAAATCCAGCGTGTCTCCTTACCATCCTCGAACTCCGTGTTCTTTTTTGTTCGTCATCACACTTTTTAGCTTTAATGCTTCACTTTTCATAATCCTACTTGCTATATATAGAACCCACCTTTTACATTATAGAAAAGCAAAAACCTCTAACTGAACAAACATCCAAACTGTAACTAGACTACTTTTTGACTCTTTCAACTAGTAGTTATCACGAATGGATGTCCTTCAAAGTTATTATTCGGACCCACTTACTGAATTGTGAGAAAGAAGTTTCTAGAAACTCTACATCCAATATACAGGAGAGTCAGGACGAGGAGTTCAAGTAAGTGGGTTTGTGAAGTCAGAGAACCCAATAAGAAATCAAGGATTTGGCTTGGCACTTTCCCGATCGCAAAAATGACTGTTAGAACTCATGACGTGGCAGCTTCAGCATTAAGAGGTCGTTCTACTTGCTTGAACTTTGCTGACTCTGCTTGGAGGTTGCCTATCCCGGCCTCCTATGACTCCAAGGATATTCAGAACGCAACCGTTGAGGCCGCCGAAGCCTTTCTACGAACTGAGTCGGAAGGAGTTCTAGGAGAATCTAGCAGTACTCCTCAAACGCTAGAGAGTACGTTCTTTATGAATGAGAAAGCACCAAAGAGTAGGTTCTTTATGAATGAGGAAGCAACCAGAGAATAGGTTCTTTATGGATGAGGAAGCACTTTTACACATGCCCGGATTAATTGCTAATATGGTGGAAGGACTAATGCTACCTCTACCTCAATGTTTAGAAATTGGATATCATGTTGAAACTGATGCTTACATGTCTTTATGGAGTTATTCTATCTAAATATATATAGTCCTGTTTCTTCTTTTAGACGGTCTATCATTTTTCCTATATCCAGAGGCGAGC
The DNA here is from genome assembly GCA_029783415.1 of Anisodus acutangulus. Taxonomy (NCBI): domain Eukaryota; kingdom Viridiplantae; phylum Streptophyta; class Magnoliopsida; order Solanales; family Solanaceae; genus Anisodus; species Anisodus acutangulus. The sequence continues at coordinate 38,683,579 of CM056497.1, read as the reverse complement.
CAATATTTTTTTTCTTCATGTTTTGGACCATCATTTTTATTATTTGGTGGGTTCCGGATAAACATATACGTGTACATATTAAATGCATTTTCAAGAATAATACAAAGTTTGAGCCAAAGTTACTGAATTCTGTCGAATTCATAACCACCATTGTAGCTCCGCCCCTGCCTATCAATATTCAATCAGAAAGCCCGAAGTAAAGTTCCTTCAATTACGATTTAGGAGAATTTAGTAGTTTCTTACATAGTACGGCCGTAGCGTAGGTTGTAATTTGGTGACAATGTATATGGTACTCCTATTTCTTTTATGTTGTAGTAGCATCAGAAAGTTGTCCTGGTTAAATGCAAATCATTGGCCTAGACCATGCGATACAACTACTATGTAGCTTTGTGAATTTTAAAGATGTAATTACTTATTCAGTAATGGACTAAGGGATATACCGATCCACACGAGTCATCTTACTTGAATGAATGAAGTACGCAAGGTAATTAATTTAACAGCTATTTCATTCATCTGGCTCTGAATGTATTTTCTTTTCATCATTTGATATCAAGGAATTACAACCTCTAACTTCCCTTTTTTAGTATCTAAAGTTTAACTTTTTAACCCGATCTAGACAAAAGTTATGCAACATGTTGAAATTATATTGCTCACATTTTGTTACAGAAAATCGAATTGACAGATTTCGGTCTGCATGCATGTTGATTGGGCACACGGACGATGTTATGGAAAGGCATTTAAATGATCGACAATGAAATAGTCTTTGTTGGTTATCGTTTGCCATACTACGACGTTGTTGGATCTATATTGACAAGACTGTAATAATTGTAACTATGAACTGACCTGTATCGCTGATGATATAATATTGCTATGATTCGACATTGATGGATTTGTTTGACTAAGACCACGTTGAAGTGATATTCCTATATTTTATGGCTATAGTTCGTTCAGCTCTGCGTTGTTTGATAAAATAAAATATGTTATAAACTCTTGAGAATTCAAAGCAAGGGAATATTTGATTTGTTACTAATTATAGTACACACTTCACAAATTGCAACTATTCAACAAAAGGATGGAGGAAATTAAGCAATTGTACATAAAAGGAGACTCTCTTCATGAGGCAGAGAAAACAAAGGAACATAATCAAGTAGCAGGGTGGAAAAATGTTACTAGGAAATTTGTTGTCAAAGTTGCAAATGTTATACATACTGAAGAAGGAAGTATCGGTAAAAATAGATTGTCACACAAAATTCTACCTGTTATGTAGGGGAGGAAATGCTAATTTTTTAGAGGTGACGAGGGTGGTTCCAATACTCTATTTGTTCCAGTATGAGTGTGATTACTTAACATGTGAGAGCGATGAATAAAGTTTATAAGCAAAAGAAGTTGAAGGGATATATACGGTCCACAAAGGAGAATAAAATGGGCTTGCTAGCAGTTTTAAAGCATAGAGAACAAGAAAGAAAGATAGCTCAAATAATTCATAAGGTTACACCTGGGTGGAACTAGCAAACAAATAAACGGAGTATTTGGATTTTACTACTCAAATGTTTTGGGATTTTTCTATATTGGATATGAGTCCTCAATGTATTCATGGAATTGTCAAGATTTATGCAACTAATCTATCTTTTAGCTTCTCAGTTGTGTATGGTTTGCACACAATACAAGATAGAAGAGGGTTATGGGGGAAATTCAGAGAGATAGAGGGTACATAAGAGGGGCCATGGCTTATTATTGGAGAATTGAATGGCTATGGCTAGGAAATTCAAACTCCACTTATTTCTTTGAAAATCTAAAGTATAGATATAGCCAGAATTCTCTCAAGACTCTAATATTAAGCCAAGGTGATTGTTACACACTGAAGCATCTATTGAGGACACGGAATTGTTGGGCTCAAATTCTGAATCTTACCTGCCATTAAGCTAGCACTCATATAAAAGATTTCAATAGAAACAACTGATTAACAATATTACAAGGAAAGAAGTTCAGCATGCACTAAGCACCATAGATAACATGAAGGCTCCATGGTGTGAAGGACTGTGTTTTTTATTTTTTAAGAAAGCTTGGACAATAGCAGGGGATGATGTTACAAAACTGTTCTACAATTCTTTGAGTCAAGTGAGATATGTGTTGGAAATTTGCCTTTGGCGGGGAGGTGCGTCCACCCATATTTAATGAATTAAACACTAGTGTTCCGCATGTTGGAGGCTTTGTCTCTTCGCACATGCATGATCTACGAAGTGAGTAGATGACCGTAGGGCCAAGAATCGTCAAATTTCGTTGAAAAATGAAAGAGATATTGGTCCACGAAGTAAGGTGTTTGAGGCACGAAAATATGGTGTGGGACAAATCTACCACATCGGTGGGAATAGGAAGAATTGCTCTCTATATAAGTCTCTAATGTGGTAAAGGGTTTGGGACCCCAGGGGGTATCCCATGTGTTTAAAGGAGGGATGACCTAGATGTGCTTGGGTTCAAGGCTAAGCCCACACGCGCGCTTCCTCCCGTCCGGTCTCGGGCTGTGGGGGACTTTCTGATATTATCTTTTTGGACTCCAAATTGCCTAATATTTACAGTTTGGTCCCTAGAGTTTCTGAAAAGTTGATTTTGGGAAAGACGGAAGGCAGAAACTTTCTGCTTACCTTTTGGACTATTTTTTGGAGCATTAACTAGCCATTACTTGGCTGTTAACTACTCCATAAACAACCCTCCTTCATGACCATTAATCTGCCCCTCTTCAATAGCCATGAACAGCCTTAAACCTACCACACTAATGGCCATTAACAGCCCTCACTAATAGCTATTAACAGCCTTGTTTGTGGTTGTTGGGCAGCCTCCTCCATGCTATATATTGATGCCTCCTTTGGCTCAATTCGTGACTGAATAACAGACAGAAACAATGAGAGATATACACGAAAAATATCAGCACATTTCAGTGACGAAACAATGCACAAAACAGTGAGAAAAACACACGAAAATACCACAAAAACAGTGCGATATACAGGAGATATACACAACAGAGACACACTATATACACAGAGACAAAACAGAAGAGAAGATAGAAACTCTTCCTTCCTTTTTCATATCTTCAGCAAGTCGATTCATATTTGTTTTATTCGGCAGGCTCAACCAATTGGCTTTGTAGCGTTGAGATTAAAGTGTTGTTTTATCTTGGGAGACTATTGTCCGCTAACGTAAAAGCATATATACGGGGCAATCTTGTCTTAAGGACAGAGGGCAATTCCTCGACTCAACACACAACGTTGTAGCCATCCAGATTTAGTTGTTTCTTGATTTCAGGATATCAAGATTCAAGACACAACAAGCTTGCGACAGTTCTCAATATTGGCCTTGCAAGGTTATCAAGATTCAAGACACAACACGCTTGCGGCAGTTTTGAAGATTGACCATTTATTTATCCTTTCGAACACTTGTAATAGTTATTTACTTCCCGTACTGCTTTATAAAGTACAATAGAGTACCAACAATATGTCCAAACCTATTAATTGCACCTCAATGACACTAATTCCCAAAGTAAAGAGTCCGTCAATTGTCAAGGAATATAGACATATATCTTGTTGCAGTATACAATATAAAATCATATCTAAAATCCTAACCAGAAAGCTACATAGAGTTAAGAATGATCTGGTAGATAACTGTCAATTTACCTTTGTCCCAAGAAGAGTCATCACTGATAATATTATCATGGGGCATGGAAACACGCCCCAACAAGTCAAGCAATAACTTCAACAACTATCCACAATACTGACGTCTACATCATGGAGCTTCTAAGAGAAAAAAATGAATAGTCTAACTTCGGGACGCAGCCCGAACTGAAAACAATAAACATTACTAAAAGACTGTAATTTCCGACCCCAAAAAACCGACCTCAAATGAGGTCGGAAAAAAACAAACTCATGAGGTCGGTATAGGCCTTATATATTTTTAAAATCTTTTTAAATAAACCGATTGTTGGAAATTTGTCTTTGGCGGGAGTTGCGACCGACCAACTTTAACGGCTTAAATACTAGTGTTACGTATGTTGGAGAATTCGATTCTTCACACATGCATGATCTACTAAGTACGTAGATAACCGTAGGGCCAAGAATCGTCAAATTTCATTGAGAAATGAAAGAGATATTGGTCTACGAAGTGAGGTGTTTGAAACATGGAAAGTGTGGTGTTGTATTCAATTCTCCCTCATCGGTAGAGGAAGAAAGAATTGTTATGTATATAAGACTCGAAATTGGTTTGGGGTTTGGGACCCCAAGGGGTATCCCATGTGTTTAAAGAAGGGAGGACCTAGATGTGCTTCGGTTCGAGGAAAGACCACACGCGCGCCGCCGCCGCGCGCCCGTCCGGTCCGGTTCCGATTCCGGTTCCGAGTTCCGGGTTCTCGGGTCGTGGGTCGTGGGCCTTCTGATATTATCTTTTTGGGCCAGAGAACTTTGCCAGAAGTACAGTTTGATCTTTCAAGATGTACAGTTTGGTCTCTGAATGGCCAAATCCGTTGGTCTTTCACCATTTATTTTGGTGGCTTTACTACCTCCATAATGGCCATTATTTGGCCAATAATGACTGTTATGGGGGCAGTTAAACAGCCCTCCCTCACCTATATAAACACCCACTTACACCATTGTTGAGCACTAAAAAATAACAGTTTATACAACTCACGAAAATACACAACCAAAACAGTTTTCTTCCTACAACTTCCAAGCATCATTTCGTTACTCAATATTCTTTACGGTAGCATTTGAGTTTCCTTTGCTCAAGTGTTCCATTGTTGTTTTATCTTGGGAGACAAATTTTCCAGGACGTATAAAGGATACATACGGGGAAATATTGTCTTAAGGACAGAGTGTCACACTCGACTCAGCAAAACCAGTTTCCATTTTTTCGTCTTCAACAAAATTGTAATTTCAGTTTTGTGGTTCTATTGTAATTTTCAGATTTCTAGATGAATTATTGAATCTTTGTTTATCCTTTCGAATACTTGTAATAGTTATATACTTCCCGTACTGCTTTATAAAGTACCAAAGAGTAAAATCTCCCAACACCGATATCATGAGATCTGTTAAATAATCCAAAAATCCATTAGAAAAATATATATATTCTTTGAGCTTCATGAATTTAAAATTTGCATAAATGATTAAGATTAAGATTAAGATTTTGTGCATAAATGATTAAGATTTGAGAACAGAGCAACTGATATCACCTACAAGATTTTTGTTATATAATAGGTAATGAATTTAAAGATAGGTTAGGCATACCGAAAAGTGATGTTATCTTTAAATGTATTAATTCCTCCCTCTCAAGTGTAAAAGGTTCATTAAGAAATTAACTTTTCAGGATACAAAACCTATAACTCACACAAATTCAAAAGTTACACTTTAACGAATTTCAGAAGCAGAAATCGCAATTATATAATATAGATTTTGAAAGATAGAAGAAAGAATAAATCGCAGAGAATGGAATTTTTATTCTTGTTATAATCTTTGCATTTCTGTAAAGCACTAAGTATTTATAGATACTTAATGGTTGCCCCGAAGCGTTGCAACACTTTCACGAAAGGATACTTCATTCACGAAATAGTTCCGTTATAAAAACTATTCTCGTTCCTTCTCTATCTTTAATAAATAATTTAAAATATTTATTTCTTTCTTTCTTTCTTTCTTACATATATATATATATAAGATAAAATTTTGAACTATTGAAGCTATTATAGGTTTCCCTCCATAATGAATGGGAGCCCAAAAGTTTGATCACATGTTAAGCCCATTAATTCTTTTATAGCCACAGGAAGTTCAAACTCCTACTCAAACACCAATGTGGGACAAATGACTCTTACTCAAAAACCAATGTGGGATAAAAAATTCAATTATGATGGAAATACTCATATCCAATGTGTGATATATAACAATCCCCCACTTATTCACATGCATAATGAAAATAATAAAATATATATAACTTGCATTACACAACGAATAGCCATGAAGTGGACTAGGCCTTTAACTTATGGTTCAATATGAAACACTAAGGAATCACATTCTCATCGCGTATGATTTCTTGCTCCATTTTAATAATGGCAGCATCGTTGAATATGGACCTTATGCTGAATCCTGGATTCACGAGTACTCTAGGATTTTACCGAATGATCCCTAAGAAGCGGCCTCTCACTTCTATACTTGTATAAGTAGACTTATCAAGAATGTCCACAACGAATCCTACAAAGCTATAAGTCTATTAAGGAATTAGAATCCAACCTTTACCTGTTGTGGTAAACAAAAGTGCATAGGTCAGCTATAGAGCTTTCGAAATAGTATCACCCCCACTATTTTCAAGTTATGCATTTTGAGATGTATCCAAGTTTCCATCTCGCCAATGTCTAATATTGGATTGCCTTTTTAACTTTCATGATAAGATGTCAAATATATAGTTTGTACCTTAGAATAAAGTTAATTTCAATCAAGACATCGTTTGTATCGGTAATAGTCCCATATCTCGCATGACCTTTTTAATCTTATCTTCCGATAACGGTTTTGTTAACAGATCTGCTAGCATTTGATTTGTTGGAAGATATTCAAGTGTGATCTTCCCCTTCTTAACCATACTTCGAACATGATTAAATCTCATAGAAATATGTTTACTGTGATAAGATATTCTCTCATTCTTTGCATTGTAAATCACAGCTTGATTATCACAATACAAAGTTATAGGACCCTTCTTCGGTTCTATAAGAGGAATAGTTCTTAGGAATCTTCTAAATCACATAAGCTCTTTGGCATCCATTGACATGGCTATGTATTTAGATTCCATTGAAGATAAATCAACACAACTTTGCTTTTTCGAAGCCCAAGAAACTATGGCACCTGCAACAGTAAATAACTTAAAATCATTTGCATCTGATGCCCAATTTGCATCACTAAAACACTCAAGTGTAGATGCATTGCATTTGTAATGCAGACCATAATTCCTTGTTGACTTCAAGTACCTTAGTACTCATTTTAGTTCCTTCCAATGATCTTCTCCCGGATTGCTAGTAAATCTACTCAATATGCCAATAGAACACGCAAGATCAGGTCTTGTGTGAATCACCACATAAATAACACTACCGATGATTTTGTCATATTCTTCTTGATTTAAAGTTTCTCCTTCATTTGGAACTAATTTTACGATTGGATTGATAGGACTTGTACTATTCTTATAATCAAAGTAATTAAACTTCTTTAACACTTTCTCAATGTAATGAGATTGTGTTAGAAACTTAGAATGTAAGTTCCACCTCTCTTGAGCACTTTGACTCCCAATATGACATCGACAAGACCTAAATCCTTTATGTCAAAATCTTGCTTTAAAAACTCTTTGGTCTCATTCACACATTTTATGTCAGAACCAAAGATAAGCAAGTCATCAACGTATAAAGTCACCACTACTTTATACTTAAGAGTAACCTTAGTAAAAACACAATTTTCTACTTAGCTAGTCTTAAATCTGAACCCTTCTTGCTTAAACTTTTTGTACCATTGTCGTGGTGCTTGTTTAATCCCATACATAGACTTTATTAATTTGCATATTTTATGGTCTTCACCTTTAATAACATAACCTTCAGGTTGATGCAAATAAATTTCCTCATCCAAGTCTTCGTTTAAGAACGCAGTTTTAACATCCATTTGATGAACCTTCAATCCATACATAGATGCAATAGCAAACATAGTTCTAATTGATTTGAATTTAGAAGGGAGAGAATGTCTCAAAATAATTAATCTCCTCCTTTTGACTATAACCTTTGGCTACCAATCTAGCCTTGTACTTATCAATAGTACCATCAGTTTTGAGTTTCCTTTTCAGAACCCACTTGCAACCAATAGGCTTGGTCATAGGAGGTAAATCAACAAGAGTCCAGATTTGGTTTTTCAGTATAGATTTCATTTCATCATCCATGGCTATTTTCCACATATCAGAATCTGATTGTGACATAGCTTCTTGAAACATTTTTGGATCCTCTTCTAACATGTAAGTCGGCATATCAGGACCAAAATGCTTTTCAATTCTACGTCTCTTACTTCTCCTTAATTCGATTATTTCATCATTCTCCTTTTCTTCTAACTTCTCATCATTCACAATTTCATTTCCGGTTGCATGCTCATTAAGATCAAGTTCACCAAATAAATCATTATTTATGTCTATTTTATCAGCATCACGAATATTCAAGTGCTCATAAAATATAGCATGCGCAGCCTCAAATACACTGTTATCATGAAGCCTAAGAAATCTATATGTTTTACTCATAGCAGAATAACCAATAAAACATATTTAACTACTCTACTACCAAGTTTTGGCCTTTTCAAGATTGCGTCCAAAACATATGCAATACAGCCTCATGCCCTTAGATGTTTAATACTAGTCTTACACCCAATAAACAACTCAAATGGGGTTTTCATATGTTTCTTGTTTACAATCCTGTTAGTGATGTAACAAGAACTTAATAGTGCCTCTCTCCAATACCTCATTGGTAATTTTGAATGTATTAGCATGGCACTAACCATTTTCATTAAGGATCTATTTTTCCTTTCGGCCACTTTATTTTGTGGTCGAGTATTAGGTGCTAAAAATTCTCTAACAATTCAATTTTGTAAACAAAATGATATAAACTCGTTAGATAGATATTCACCACCCCTGTCCGATCTCAAATATTTGATCCTTAAATTGATTTTATTTTCAACTTCCTCCTTGAAAAATTTTAAACTTATTAAATGTCTCATCTTTGGGTTTAAGAAAATACATATAGGGGAACTTTGAATGATCATCAATAAAAGTTATGAAATGTATTTTACCATATTTAGTAATATGCTCTTTATTATCACAAATATCTGTATGAATAAGTTCAAGTAAACCATTTGTTTTAACAACACTTTTGAAAGAAGATTTAGTCAATTTGGATTGAGAGCAACATTCACAAGTTTTTGTGGTAAAAGTTTTAGAAGACTTAGGAATAAAACCATTTGAAATCATGCGATTCATAGCATTTATACTAACATTTTCTAGTCTATAATGGCAATTAACATGATCATCAACATTAAGTAAAATGTCAGAAAAGTAAGCAGAAGATGCAGTCTTATTATAGTCAACATTCAACAAGTACTTCTTGTCTTTCATGTAACCTTTTCCTACAAACATCTCATTCTTAGTGATAGCCACTTTTCGAGAACCAAAGGCTACTTTGAAACCATTTTCGTCCAATTTGTGGACCGATACAAGATTTTTCCTCATAGAGGGGATATGATACACATTTCTCAAAGTCAAAGTATTTTCCAAAGTGAGGGGAAGAACAATAGTGCCTACGCCAAGAACTTCGCTTGATGATGCATTTCCCATGTAGACGGCCTTGTCCTCTTTCACCATTTCATATGTCTTGAACAAACTCTTATTTGGGGTAACATGACAGGTAGCACCCGAGTCCACCCACCAATCAGTAGTGCCATTGTTGACAAGGCATACTTCAGACATGACAACGACAAAGTGTTTGTCATCAACCACATTGATTTGTTCCTTTTTATTGTCTTTCGCCTTACGGTGATGACATTCCCTAGCATAGTGGCTAGGTTTGCCACAAACATAACAACTTCCTTTCTTTTTGTTGTTGATGTTATCCTCATTCCAATTTTTCTTAAAGAATTTCCTCTTCTTGGACGTTCCTTGGTTTCCCTTAGATGTTCCATGAAGATTTTTATCATAAACATGATTCACACCATCATTCTTCGAAGAAACATAACCATATCTCTTAAGGCTTTCGGTCTCAATTTGAATACCCTGAAGAAGTTCATCTAAAGAGATATGATTCTTCTAATGCTTCAGTTTCTTTTGGAAATCTTTCCACGAATGCGGAAGTTTACTAACGATGGTTGAAACTTGAAAAGTTTCAGAAATGGGTTCACCAGTATCAACACATTCTGTTGCTATATCATTTAACCTGTTAACCTGATCAATGATCGGTCGATAATCCACCATCTTGTAATCAACATACTTGTTAACCAAAAAAGACTTATTCACAACATCTTCATTGACATACCATAGTTTTATAGCATTCCAGAGTTTTACAGCAGTTTTGTGGATGTGAAATACATTGAACAATGTGTTGTTCAGTGACTGCAAAATTGTGTAACGGCAAACGAAATCATCATTTTTCTATTTCTTCGCCTTCTCTGTTGCATCAATCTTTTGTGCCTCTGTTGCATCTGGATCAGTGACTTCCTCCGGATAGCCTTCTAATAGAACATAGAATACCTTTGTAATTGTCAAAAGATACTCAACCTTTAGACTCCACCCTTCTAGTTCAGCATGTTCAACCTTTCCAATTTGTCTCCATCGTTCAACTGCGCCTTAACCAATACCGACTCCACTGCAGAAAATTAATACCTTTATAATTATTGTATAATAGGGTAATGGATTTAAAGATAGGTTAGGCACACCGAAAAATGATGTTATCTTTAAAGGTATTAATTCCTCCCTCTCATGTGTAAAAGATTCACTAAGGAATTAACCTTCTAGGATACAAAACCTATAACTCACAGAAATTCGAAAGTTACACTGTAACAAATTTTAGAAGCAGAAATCGCAAGTATATAATACATATTTTGAAAGATAGAAGAAAGAATAAATCGCAGAGAAGGGGATTTTTATTCTTGTTATAATCTTTGCATTTCTGCAAAGCACTAAGTATTTATAGATACTCAATGGTTGCCCCGAAGTGTTGCAACACTTTCACAAAGGGATACTTCGTTCACGAAACAATTCCGTTATAAAAACCATTTTCGTTCCCTCTCTATCTTTAATAAATAATTTAAAATATTTCTTTCTTTCTTTCTTATATATATATATATATATATAAGAGAAAGTTTTGAACTATTGAAGCTACTATAGGTTTTCCTCCATAATGAATGGGAGCCCAAGAGCTTAACCAACACGTTAAGCCCATTAATTCTTTTATAGCCACAGGAAGTTCAAACTCCTACTCAAACACCAATGTGGGACAAATGACTCTTACTCAAAAACCAATGTGGGACAAATGACTCTTACTAAAAAATCATGTGGGACAAAAGACTCAATTATGATGGAAATACTCATATTCAATGTGGGATATATAACAATCCTACCCCATAAAAGAGCAAATTTCTCCCACCAGGGTTCGAACTCACGCTGTAGGCCTTCGACTGAATTTTAAGTTCCCTTTTTTTGCCATCCAACTATGCTCCGGGGGACAACAAGCGTGTTTTTTTGCGTCATAGAAAAAACCTTTCTAGCTTCACTTCCACTATATATAGAGCCCACCTCTCACATTAACCATATAAAAAATATCTCTACCTTATGAAATATCCAAGGACACTTTTTCACTCTCAACAGCAGTGACCAAGAATAGATATTTTTCAAAGCTATTATTCGGACCCACTTACTGATTCATCATGAACGTCATTTGACAACAACAACACCACTAATCTTAATGAATATTCATCAGTGATATTAGCTTCAAACAACCCCAAGAATCCAGCAGAGAGGAAAACGTTTCAGGAAACTCGACATCCAGTATACAGGGGAGTGAAGAACTCTGGAAAGTGGGTTTGTGAAGTCAGAGAACCCAACAAGAAATCAAGGATTTGTCTTGGCACTTACCCAATAATGGAAATGGAACCAAGAGCTCATGACGTGGCAACTCTAGCATTAAGGGGTCATTTTACTTGCTTGAACTTCGCAGACTCTGTTTGGAGGTCGCCTATCCCCGCTTCCTCCGACACTATGGATATTTAGAAGGCGGCCTCAGAGGCCGCTAAAGTTTTCCAACTACTAGAGTCTGAAAAGGTTTCAGGAGAATCTGGCAATACTCTTGAAAGGCAAGAGAACATATTCTTTATGAATGAGGAAGTGCCAGAGAGTTGGTTCTTTATGGATGAGGAAGCTCTCTCCTACGTACCGGGATCGCTTGTGTATATGGCCGAAGGACTGATGCTACCTCCACCGCAATGTTTGGAAATTGGAGATCATGTGAAAGTTTATGCTAACATGAGTGACATGTCTTTATGGAGTTGTTTTATATGAGTAACACTGGTTTTAGTGCTTCTATGACAGTTTATATTCAATGAAAATGCTCGATGTGAAGTTCCTTAAATAAGTATTTAGGAGTTCTTCCTAGTTTCGTACTCAATATTTGGATTGTATGGTTGTAAACAAGTTGTCATTTTGATAGAGTATTAAAAGAACTGAAATTTCTAACTATTTTCTGGTAGCTTTTTAAGTATATAAATTTTACTCCCTCCAATTTATAATAAGTGGTTATTTTAGCTCATGTACACCTCTTAAGAAATTACGCATCTCATGGAAACTTAGGTGTATCATACTAGATATATGTATTCGTGATTTTTTCTATCAAAGGATTATTAAAACTGAATTATAGAGACTTGATCATTGAATATGCTTTGTCCCTATAAGGGATGATTTAAACTTGTTTTCAAAAGCTTGATATTTAAATGTGTTTGCCCCTGCTATGGGATGATCGAATTGACTTCTATAGTGATAATCTTTAACACGAGTTTTCCTACTATGGGATGATTGAACTTGGTTTCTAAAGCTTGGGTATTTAATGTGTTTTGCCCTATGAACAAGTTTTGTTAAAGTTAAAACTTATTTAAGGACTTGAACATGGGTTTTCATCTTATTAATGACTTGAAATACCCATACTAACGGGATGATGAACATAATCTATAGTGAGTAATTTAACTTATATGTCGTGATTGTGATTAGACTAATTTTCCATGATTCTATTGTCTGTGTTTGGCCTAGCTACCCGGGAGGAAGGGTAGTCACTATGGATCCTAGTGTGGTCTGCCTAGATTTGTTGGAAGAAGGATAGCCATCGTGGGTCAATAGCCCCGGTATGGTTTTGCCTAGCTATTCGGGAGCAAGGATAGCCACCGAAGGCCAATATCCTCGGTGTGGTTTGCCTAGCCATTCACGGGAAAGAGCGGTCATCGAGAATTCATAACTCTAATGTGGTTTTTTCTATCTATTCGGAAGGAAGGATAGCCATCAAGGGTGACAACCTCGATGTGGTGCTTCTATGCGGTTTTAGGGAACCTTAATGGTCATCCCTTCGTTACATTGATTTGGGCATGTATTGGCATGTGTTATACTTTGGTTGTCTGTGAGTGGCTTGTTGATGATCTTAAGTTCATGATTGAAAATACTTAACATGATGAACGGTATAATAAGCTAGAATTGATATATTTCTATGTTATTGGCATCAACTGGTGATTATACTAAGGTTATAATTTTACTCCATCTTTGGAATTTCAAATAGTTTTTAAAGAACTTAAGGTAACGAGAACGACTGAAGGATTCAAAGTGATTATATCTTCATCATTGACTTATATTGGATGTTCATGAGATGTTATCATTTTTTTAGTTTCTCAATATTATTTTTAATTACACTTATTACTTACATATTTTTGTTATTAACCATTATCCCGGAGACACTCACTGAGTACCCAGTACTCAGACATACCATTGTTATTTTTTTATGGTATGCTGGGCAATTAAGAAGAGCAAGTTCGTGATACGCGCACGGAGTAAGAGAACTTGCTGCTTTCCAGACTTATTGGTGAGCCCACATCTTTGTTCATGGGACATTCTATATATCTAGTTTACTGCTTTAGTTTCCGGGCTACGTCCCGAAGTTAGCCTATTGTTTATCTCTCATAGAAGATCCATAGATAGTTGTCAGATGTGTGGGTGGATTGTGAAAGTCTCGTATGACTTGTGGGGCATTTTTCCACGTTCTATGATTTACTATTTATATTAAACTATTTTTTTATTAGTATGAGCATTATTTCAATTTGCCTTAAATGACTTGTATTAAATAAATGTTAAAATATTATTAAAAGAAATTCAATGTTTATTGATTTTATAAGGTGCTTCCGGTGTTGTTCATAGTATCGGATGCATGTTGCATCCAGGGTGGGTTTCAGGGCGTGCCATAACCACCGGCTGAACCAGATCAAAATATTGATCTATGCTCATTTACTTATTGTAACTGTTACTGCCTGAATCTCTTTGAGTGTTATTTAATGTCTCACTTTCTTTAGCAACCACTCCATTAGATTTACCTTGATATGTTTTTGGTTTTATGAACTCAAAATCTTCAGTGAAACCAAAAATTCTATCGCAATCATTTTGGACATGACCTATTTTTCCACAGTGTGTGCAGTTTACATTTAGATTGTATTTTGTCCTCCTTGTTCTGTTCCTCTGAAATCCCTTCACATTTTTTTGTACATTAATAGGAAATTTCTGTTGTACTGGATTAGTTCCCTTGATTGTTTGATTTTCATTCTATTGTTAAGATCTATTTCCTTGTGATGCCATGAATGAAACAGAATCAGTGATGTAGTTAGCATTAACATATATTTCTCTATGATTTTCATCTCGTAAAAATATTTAATATGTATGATTTATGCTTGGCAAGGGACTCATCACCAAAATGTTTCCTGTTGCTTGTGCATAGACATCATTTAAGCCCATAAAAAATTGGATCAATCTCTGATCCTCCAGTGATTTGGCTAGTTTGGTTTTCCCTTCACACACATATATACAAGTACATAAAATATTTAAGTTGAGTGAGTTAAGCTCATCCCATAATCTCTTGAGTTTTGTGAAATATTTAGCCACATCGATATTTGCCTGAACTAAACCTAAGAGTTCCTTTTGTAGGTGATATAGTTTGGCACCATTAATCTTGCCAAATATGTGCTCCAAGCTATTCCAAAGCTCATTTGATATATTTGAGTAAATCACACTATTAGCAATGTCCTTTGTCAAGGAATTCAATAATCAGAAGGTCATCATGTCATTACATCATGCCCACTGCTCATAATCTGTTGCAGTTTTAGCTGGTGCCTTGCGACATCCATTGATGAAGTTAAGTTTTTTCTTAGCTGATAAAGCAATGAGTATTGATCTTCTCTATCCTGAAAATTCCCTTCCATAAAAAACAGAGTTGATGAGGTTTATCCCATGTGAATCTGAGAGATGAATGTAATAAGGATGATTGTTATCAATGGTGTTAGTGTTTACAGATCGAGCTAGTTTTTTCTTCATTCATTTTGTGCTGAACATGGATGATAATATATTCAGAGATTGAATGATGAAGTATAGGATGATTTGATTATCAAAAAAATTCAATCGAGCTATTGCTCTGATACCATGAAAGAATAAGAATAATTTATAAAAAAATTCTGATGATTATATTCAATCTCCAAGAGTTATATTTGCACAAGTATTATATGCAAAAATTAAAGAATAAAGAAAAAATATTCATATCAATTTGTCCTACTATTATTTAATCTCTAAATTATTTTATTAAAGGCTATGATGAATCCACATTAGCAAGAGAAAATCATTTTCTAAACCTTGCTTTCATCGAAGATTCATTTCTTTTGTCCGGAAAAATTCGCCTTTGCTTACCTTCTTCTTCTTCGTGTGTTTCTTCAATAAATTCTAAGACTAGTAAGAATTATGAAGTCACTAAGTAGGTGTAGGCCATATATCTTAAATATTTTTTGTTTTATCTAAAATTTGTGATGTTTTTTAGATCGCCAAAGTATTCATCATAGTCAATCTCTAAAGTTGGAATTATAGATAGAGTTGTGTTTAGTTATACTTTCTGCAAAGAAGATAATAAAATACTTTTTGCTCCTTAGGAAGGTTGCCAAATGTCTTTGTAAAGACTGCAAGATTATTTCGAAGGAGGATCTTACAACCCAACATAAGCTTTTGGTGATGGATTTGGAGATCAAAATGAAGAAGAAAAAGAGGGTTGTAGATGATAGGTTAAGAATCAAATGGGGGAGTTTGATCATGGCCAGTGCAAAGGATATGGGGGAGAGGTTGATGGCCAATGGGGCTTGGGGAGTAGTGGGGATGTGACCGGAATATGGGACAAGACAGTTGCATTTGGGAGGTTGCTAGAGAAGTGCTAGGGGTCTCGCGGGGTAGTCGTGGTGGGCATCGAGGGGACTGGTGGTGGAATGGTAAAGTTCAAGAGAAGGTGGAAGCAAAAAAAAGTGGCGTATGCGAAATTAGTAGAAAGCAAGGATAAGGTAGAAAAGTGGACGAATAGGAAATTATATAAGATGGTGTGGAAAGAGGCAAAACTAGCGGTTACGGCGGTAAAAATGACGGCTTTTGAACGTCTATATATGGAATTATAGGAAAAAAGTGGGGATAAGAAGTTGTACAGACTAGCCAAGGAGATGGAGATGAGGGACCAGGACTGGATCACGTGAGGTGCATCAAAGATGAGGACGAAAAATTGTTGGTGGAGGACGCGTATATTAGGCGAAAGTGGTAGTCTTACGTTCATAAACTTTTGAACGAAAAAAAAGATAGAGACATTGTGCTAGAAGATTTGGAGCACTCTGGTAGGTGCCGCAATTTTGGGTATTATGAAACATTAAGGTTGAGAAGGTTCAGTGTGTTGTGCACAGGATGCGCAGGGGATGAACGATCAGGCCTGATGAGATCCAGTTGAGTTTTAGAAGAGTGCAGGCATGTCAGGTTTGGAGTGGCTGACGGAGTTATTTAATGTCACATTTAAGACAACGAGGATGCTTAAAGAATAGAGGTGGAGTACAATAATTCCTTTGTACAAGAACAAAGGTGATATCCAGAGTTGCAACAACTATAGGGGTATCAAGCTGCTAAGTCACACTATGAAAGTTTGGGAAAGAGTCATGGAGATGAGGGTGAGAAGAAGAGTGTCTATCTCCAAGAACCGGTTTGGATTCATGTTGGGGCGGTCAACTACAGAAGCCATCTATCTTATTAGGATGTTGGAGGAGTAGTATAGGGAGAGGAAGAGAGACTTACATATGGTTTTCATCGACCTCGAGAAGGCATATGACAAAGTCCCTAGAGAGGGTCTATGGAAATGTTTGGAGGTTAGAAGTGTACATGTGGCATACACTAGGGAAATCAAGGACATGCATGATGGATCCAAGACCAAGGTACGGACTGTAGGAGGAGACTCGGAGCACTTTTCAGTGATGATGGGGCTGCACCAGGGATCAACTCTTAGCCCATTCCTATTTGCCTTAGTGATGGATGGACTGACGCGACAAATCCAAGGGGAGGTGCCATGGTGTATGTTATTCACAGACGACATAGTCCTGATTGATAAGACTCGCAGGGGAGTGAATACTAAGCTGGAGGTTTGGAGACAGACTCTGGAGTATAAAGGGTTCAGGCTGAGTAGGACCAAGATAGAATACTTGGAGTACAAGTTCAGCGATGGGAGCAACTTTGAGACATGCGTGGAGGTGAGGCTTGGTACCCAGGTCATTTCAAAGAAAGGGAACTTCAAGTACCTCGAGTGTATTATCCAAGGGAATTGAGAGATTGATGACGATGTCACACATCGTATTGGGGCAGGGTGGATGAAACGGAGGCTCGCATCTGGAGTATTGTGCGATAAAAATATGCTACCAAAACTTAAAGGCAAGTTCTATAGGGTGGTGGCTAGACCGACCATGTTGTATGGGACGGAGTGTTGGCTGGTCAAGACTTTGCACACCCAAAAGATAAAAGTTGTGAAGATGAGAATGTTAAGATGGATGTGTGGGATACAAGGATGGACAGAATTAGAAATGATGATATCAGGGACAGAGTGAGAGTGGCCTTGATGGAGGATAAGATGCGAGAATCTAGGTTGAGATGGTTCGAGCTGTTGCAGAAAAGAGAAACAAATGCCCCCGTGCAGAGGTGTGAAAGGTTGGCTATGAACGGGTACATGAGAGGTAGAGGTAGGCCGAGGAAGTATTAGGGAGAGATGATTAGATGGGATATGGCGCATGTGCAACTTACTGAGGACATGACCTTAGATAGAGGGTTATGGAGGACACGTATTAGGGTAGAAGGATAGTAGGTAGTCCAGCGTAGTCCTACCTACGCTTATAAATTGGTAGTTGTAGTATTATTATTGCAGACTCGCTTTTCCTATCATACTACTAGGCACAATATTTCCTTATAGTCCCTTGTTATTTTATTTATGCTATTATGTGTATTTTGTTTGTCTTATTTATTTGCATTGGCTATTGCTTCCTTTTGCTTCTTTCTTTTTCAGAATTCGTTGTCATGAATTACGCACTTTGTGTGTCTAACTTTACTTGGGCTTGTGCATTGTCTTAAGCCGAGGGTCTCTCGGAAATAGTCGCTCTACCTACCAAGGTAAAGGTAAGTTCTGTGTATACTCTACCCTTCCCACACCCCACATTGTGAGATTTGACTGGGTATGTTGTTGTTGTATTTGAAATTTATGAAGATAAAGTTGGAAAACATGTTTAGAGCCATACTTTTTGTAATTTGTGCTATAAAACATGATTTTCCTCCTCATTCCCATCGAATCAATTGACTAGAAAAATGCTGGTAGGAAACAGGTTCCCATTGAAATACTGGAAAATTTCAAAATTTTCCGTGTGAAAATACTGCTATTTAGTTTTCTTCTATCAATATTCAATGAAAAATAACCACTAAATATATTTCAGTGAGAAATCCATAAAAAAATTGAATTTTTTTAATAGTGTCCGCTCGTATACTTTCTTTCATTTCTTGCAAAAGTGAGCATTTACAAATGATGTTAACTGATAGAATATATGTAATTATTCTTGTAAATCCTTTATATTTGGTGTAAATCATCTATATTATGTTAGGCATTATTCTGTTATAATTAGTAAGGGTGGCCAGTGGGCCGGGACGGCCCGACCCCGTCCCGACCCCGTCCCGACCCCGCCCCGACTCCGCTAAAAAAAAAAAAACGTTGGCGGGCCTCGAACTCGGGACGGGACAATGTCTCGTCCCGCAACACCCGAGACCGCCCCAGGCCCGCCCGCCCCGACCCCGCCCCGACCCCATCCCCGCCCTTTGTCTCCCCTTTGCAAATATGGCCGTTGCACCAACAACCATTTTAGATTTTGGCCGTTGGCCAACGGCCATTTTAGGCCTCCCCCCCTCCCCCAACACCCCCTACCCCTTAATATTTATTTTTAACACATAAGTTATTATATTTATACTTGAACCAAAATTTTCAACTATAAATAACTCATTTTCTCTTCATCTTTCTCACAAATCTTCCTACAATCTCTCTAATCTCTCAATATATCTCTCTACAAGTCTACATAGTTTACTAAATATTCAATTTTATTTATTCATTTGGGAATTGGGAGTGAAGTTGGCAACTAGCTTGAGGATCTTCCATCGAGCAAAGTTTCAATTTTCAACCTCTCGATTACACGTCGACGTTACGTCGGCGTTTGGTACATTCGTTCCTTCATTAAATTATTATTGTCTGTTTATTTTATTTAGCGCACTTAATTTTATTGTCTTTAATTATTTATTATCATAATTAAAATGAAAGGATTAAAAGGTATGTTTAAGGGTAAGGGTAAGGGTGCTTCTTCTAGTAGGGGCAACCAGGGAAAGTGTACTTCTTCTAGTCATCTTATTCCTACACGGGATGATTTTGTTGATACTCAACATTTTCCTACAATACCATTAGAGTTAGACCATGAGCTATTTTCTGGAACTCAAGAAGACTTTAATTTAGACGATGATCTAGATGATACACCCACTAATGTTGATGACAACACACCCACTAGTGCACCTTCAACTGAAATACCTCCTATTCTCCATAGTATGAGACGAGGTCCAGCAAAATGACCATTAAAATCAGATGCATGGACATTTTTGATAGGGACGTAGAGAATCAAGTAGCTAAATGTAAAATTTGTAAAAATGTTTTAAAATTTAAAATTGGAAAAGGTCACGGTGGGATGGGGGAGTTTAATTAGACACGTAGTAAGTGCTCATCCAGCTAGGTATGCCCAATACCAGACTTCAAAATCGGGTGCGCAAACGCCCGCTCCATCGGGACAAGGTTCACATACTGATACTGTCCCGGACCAAGTACAGGGTCAAATTAACCCTATGAGGGGGGGAATTGTAGGCTCTAAATACAATAAACATAGAGATAGGGAAGCAATATCAAAATTAGTTGCTGTGGAGGGTTTGCCTTTTTCATTTCCTTCATCTCCCGGTTTTATTCATTACATTAGAGATATATATAATCCTGCTTTTAACGGTTTTTCTAGATCAACTGTTAAGAGAGATGTATTTAAATTCGCGCATGAATATCAACAATATTTACGTTTTTCATTATATCATTTTAATGGCAAAGTATCTATCACGTCTGATATAGGTCGTAGTACTAACGGCCATGATTATTTAACTGTAACTTGTCATTAGATAGATTATAAATGGTCTATGCAAAAACGTATTTTAGCGTATAGATATATAGATGATAGGCACACTGATACTTTTATTGCAGAAAATATTTATCAAGTGTGCGATTATTATGGAATTACCGATAAAATTATGACTATTACATTAGATAACGCTTCTTCTAACAATTACGCAATTATAATTTTAAAAAATAGTTTAACTCCATCTTTTCCAGATCATTTTCATATAAAATGTGCGTGCCATATATATAACTTAATTGTAAAGGATGGTCTATCACTTTTTGAAGACATTCTTAGTAAAATACAATTTGCTATAAACTTTATTTTTAAAAGTAATAAAGTACAACGTAGAAAAGAATATAAAAAACTTGTCACGATTGTGGACTACCTTATAGAAAAATTCCATAAGAAGTATCCACTAGGTGGAATTCTTTATACGAGCAACTACTTGTTTCTTATGACTATAGAATACCTATAACTTTATTTTTTAACTCTCATAATAAAAATCCAGCTGATATGATTTTAGATAGTGATTGGGTAAAAATTTCCGAACTTACTGTATTTTTAGAGAAATTTTTTCAAGCAACAAAAGAATTTTCCGGCATATATTATCCTACTATTTCAACTATGTTATTTTATATAACTCTAATATTTTTATTACTTAGTGAATATATGGAAAACCCAGCTTATAAGGCAGCTATTAAAAAAATGTTTGTCAAAATAAAAAAATATTTTATTCCTATTCCCACTATTTATATTATTGGTTCTGTATTAAATCCTACTATTAAAATAGACGGTACTAAATCACTAATTGAAACTATTTACGATTGTATAGAAGTACTACCACCTCCAAGTCCCAAAAATCTAAATCACCCACCACCTATTGAACAAAGTCAAACTAAAGAAGAAGTGTTGTCTAGCGTAGAACACCAATGCAAAAAAATATATAGATTTTATCAACAAGAAAATGCTAGTAACTTACCGGCTTCCATACCATCTTCTTCATCTTCAACACAACCTCACAAAAGACATGCTGTTTCTGCGGCTAGTATTGAAAGCCTCAGAAATAGAATGTGCGGCCGTACCTCTATTACTAACCAAATTAGTGAGTTGGATATTTTTATTTTGCAGGGTTCTGTATCGTATCAAGAAGTTATCAATGAAGATGGACATGAAGACTTGCTGAAATACTGGAGGGGGAATGAGAAGACCTTTCCGACACTTTCATTGATGGCCCGAGATATTTTGAACATTCAACCGTCATCAACTGCGTCTGAAAGCGCTTTTTCTGCCGGCAGATATCAAATAGGAGACCACAGACACTCATTAGCCGGAGACATCTTGGAAATTGCAGTATTATTCAGAGATTGGATACGAGCGGAGCGGAGAAGGTGCGGTCAATCGGAGATCAACGAAATCTTAACCGAAGGTAGTGGAAACGACGTGGATCAATTTGACCAACAAATACCAATTCCAACCGAAGAACCATAGGAAATCATCAAGCAATTAGAACAGGTTTTTTTGAGAATGTAATTTTTTTAATTGCAATTTTATTATGTAATTTGCAACTTTTGGACAACACCACAAAGTTGCAATTTAGATTTTAGACAATTGTATTTGTAATTTTGTATTACAAAAAAATCATATGTCTATTAAATAATATAAGGGGCACAAAAACAGCCTTTGGATGTTTTTATTACACTATCTTATTTTGTTTATTGAGTTTTTTTTATACATATGTTATTTAAAAAAAAAAAAAAAACCCCGCCCGACCCCGCCCCGATACCGATGGGATCGAGATCGGAACGGGACTGGAGCAAGTCCCGCCAGACCCGACCCCGCCAGACCCCGCCAGACCCGACCCCGATCCCTTCTCCCATCCGCCCCCGACCCCGACCCCGACCCCGCCAGACCCGAGCCCTGCCCACTGGCCAGCCCTAATTATTAGTCAAAGTTCTTCCTAGTTTCTAGTCTTGAATTACTCATGTATCTAATGTATATTAAGCAACTCAATCAATGAGAATACTCACGGAATTGATTCCTTCATGGTATCAGACTAGGTTTTATCTCCTCTAAGCCACCTAGCCGCCATACCTTTCACCTCTTACTTTCTTCCGCTCCCTTCCTCCCTGCTCGCCACCTTCAATGGCTATCCAACCAAAATTTCATCCATCTTTAGCAATCACCAACGTGAAATCCCTTCTTCCAATCACGTTAGATAATGACTCAAGCAAATACCACTCTTGGGCAACCCTATTCAAAGTTCACGCATGAGTCCATAATGTGTTTGATCACATCATCCATCCAACAGATAAGAAGGCCAAAAAGGCGGCAAATGACATAAAAGAAGTCGACCTCGATCTTTGGCATTTCCTTGATGCAATCGTGTTACAATGGATGTATGCCACCGTATCACAAGACATCCTCAATTCTATACTTGTGATAGATAACTCGGCTGAAAATTATTGGAAAAGAATTGCGACTATTTTTCAAGACAACAAACACTCGAGGGCTGTCCACCTCGAAAACCAGTTCACAAACACAAAATTTGGAGAATTTTCCTACAACCAATTAGCGAATGTTGATGCTCCGGTCTCTAATACTCGTTTGGTCTTGAAAATGATTGCAGGACTTATCGATGTTTATGCTGGATTTGTGACACATATTCAACAGCATGATCCTTTGCCGAGTTTCGAAATCGCCAAGTCCAAATTGGCATTAGAAAAGTTGACAATCCTCCAACGAGCCACTCGTGAATGTGGTCATCTCCTTTGGCTGCTCTCATTGTGAACTCCCAAAAATCTGATGATGATTACCAAAACCCCTCTCAAGGTAATCACAATAATAATAATAATTCCAAGTATGGCAACAAGGGAAACAACAAGAGAAATAACAAAAATTCCGGTGAGGGAAGCCAGAACTCTGGAAAAGGTGGTCGCGGCGGAGGCGGTGGTTCCGACGGCGAGCAGGGATCCGGCGGCAGTGGGGGTGGTGGACACCAGCAGCAGCAATGGCTGCCTCCCAACCCGTGGATATATCAGCAGCAGTGGGCTCCGTGGATGGTGCCTCCCTACCCTTACCCAACTTATAATTGGGCCAGGCCCAGTACCTCACCCAGACCACAACAATTTAGGTTTCTCAGACCAAGGCCTCAGCATGTTGCTTTCACTGCATTTGCACCCAACCCAACAGTTATTGAAGCGGCCCTTCACACACTCAGCCTTGCTCAACCCGACCCGTCGTGGTATATGGACACCGGGGCGACATCCCACATGACGTCCGCGCAAGGTAATCTCTCATCTTATATTAATTTGAGCAAAAATCATGGTATAATCATTGGAAATGGCCATTCCATTCCGATTCGTGATTTTGGTAGTGCTAATTTATCACCCCACATCCTCCATTAGTGTTAAAAAAATGTCCTCCATGCCCTCAACTTAATTAAAAACTTAGTTTCAGTTAGAAAATTTACTACTGATAACCATGTTTCTGTTAACTTTGATCCATTTGGGTTTTCTGTAAAGGATTTTCAGACGGGGAGGTTACTAATGAGATGTGATAGTCAGGGCGAGCTATATCACATCACCACCACCACAAAAAATCAAGTTGTTTCTCCATCCACTTTGGCAGCATTATCCTATTCTCTTTGGCATGACCGTTTAGGTCACCCGGGAGCACCTGTCTTAGACACCCTTAGGCAAAATAATTTGATTGAATGTACTAAAACAAGAAACTCTAGTTTTTGTCATTCATGTACTCTTGGTAAACATGTTAAATTGTCATTTGTTGATTCTCATAACTTTACTTATATGTCGTTTGATATTTTGCATAGTGATTTGTAGACATCTAATGTTTTGAGTTATTTGGGTCACAAATATTATGCGCTCTATTTGGATGACTATTCGAAATTTTATGGACCTTTCCCATCTAAAAAAATCACAAGTCTATTCAATTTTCTTGCTTTTAAAGCCTACATCAAAACTCAATTCGAACGGAAATTAAAACACATCCAATGTGATAATGGTAGAGAATATTATAATGGTCCCTTTCTGAGTCTTTGTGAAGCTAATGGAATTTCTTTTCATTTTTCTTGTCCCCATACTTCATCACAAAACAGAAAAGCCGAAAGAAAAATTTGTTCTATTAATAATATAGTTCGAACTTTATTAGCTCATACTTCACTACCTCCATTATTTTTGCACCATGCATTGTAAATGGCAACATATCTTCTTAACATATTACCTAGCAAAAATCTCGCATATCAATCGCCACTGAAAATCCTTTACCAAAAAGACCCATCATACTCTCATTCATGAGTTTTTGGTTGCTTATGTTATCCTCTATTTCCTTCCAATATGATAAATAAGCTTCAACCTCGTTCCACACCTTGTGTCTTTTTGGGCTACCCTTCAAATCATCGTGGTTACAAATGCTATGATTTATCATCAAATAAAATTATCATTAGTCACTACGTACTATTTGATAAAACCCAATTCCCCTTCTCAAAGCTACATAATCCTACTTCCGCCACTTTTGACTTTCTTGATAATGGCTTATCACCTTATGTGATTAATCGTTTTCAAAATCAATCCACTCCCCCAGAAAATGAGTCGGCCCAACCTCCTACTTCTCTGGCCCAAATAGTAGACAACAACAACTCCCATCACACTGCCTCCCAGCCCAGCTCGCCAGGCTCTCACATCTCTCAACCCGCTGTCACTGACCCAAGCCCAGAACCCGCTGCCCTGTCCAGCACTACCAACCCACCATCAGATTTCCCCTTTTTAAATTCTCCAACTGTGGGCCACTCATCCCTTAGCCCAACCACAGACCAAACACAACAGCAACCCCTTCCTACCATTTTCCAGCCCACTACGAGTTCAAACCTAAAGCCCGTTACAAAGAGCCAACATGGTATCTTTAAACTCAATAAAAAATATCATCATGGCCTGCTCACTAAAGTCACAAAATCACCATTACCTCATAACTCAGTGTCTGCACTCAAAGACCCGAATTGGAAAATGGCTATGGACGATGGATATAATGCTCTCATTAAAAATAAGATGTGGGATTTAGTGCCCCGTCCACCTGACGTTAATGTTATTCAGTCTATGTAGATTTTCAGACATAAAGAAAAATCTAACGGTTCTTTTGAGAGGAATAAAGCCTGTCTTGTAGGTGATGGTGCAAGTCAACAGATTGGCGTGGATTGTGGAGAAACATTTAGCCCGGTAGTAAAACCGGCAACTATTCGCACAGTGCTCAATCTTACTCTCTCTAAAACTTGGCACATTTATCAGTTGGATGTTAAAAATGCATTTTTACATGATGAACTAAAAGAAACAGTGTACATGCATCAACCCTTGGATTTTAAAGACCCATATCGTCCTAATCATGTATGTCTTCTGAGAAAATTGTTATATGGGCTCAAGCAATCTCCCAGAGCCTAGTACAAACTGTTTGCCGATTATGTTTCTTCTATTGGGTTCTCTCAAAGAAAGTCTGACAACGTTCTTTTCGTCTATCGAAAAGGTACTGATATGGCTTACATTCTTCTATATGTGGATGATATCATCCTCACTACTTCTTCTGATACTCTTCGCAAGTCTATCATGACGCTTCTCAACTCAGAATTTGTTATGAAAGACTTGGATCTACTAAGTTACTTCTTAGGTATCGCAATCACTCGTCATGCAGGTGGTCTATTTTTGTCTCAGAAAAAGTATGCATAAGAAATTATTGAACGTGCTGGCATGTCCTCGTGTAAGTCTTGTCCTACTCCAGTTGATACTAAATTGAAACTCAGTGCTAAATCTTGCACTCCATATGAGGATATCTCTCACTACCGCAGTTTTGTAGGAGCTCTACAATATCTCACATTCACGAAACCTGACATTTCTTATGCGGTACAACAAATCTGCTTATTTATGCATAATCCTATGGATGAACATATGCATGCTCTCAGGCGCATCTTGCGCTACATTCAGGGTACATTTCATCATGGCATGCATCTTTATCCTTCTTCGATAACCTCTCTGGTTTCTTATACATATGCAGATTGGGGTGGGTGCCCAGATACCAGGAGGTCCATTTCTGGATATTGTGTGTTTCTTGGTGATAACTTGATCTCCTGGTCTTCTAAACGCCATGCCACACTGTCTCGTTCCAGCGCTGAAGGTGAATACCGAGGTGTTGCCAATGTGGTTTCCGAGTCCTGTTGGTTACACAATCTCCTTCTGGAGCTACATTGTCCTATCCATAAGGCTACATTGGTTTACTGCAATAATGTTAGTGCGATATACCTTTCTGAAAATCCAGTTCAGCATCAACGCACTAAACATATCGAGATGGATATTCATTTTGTTCGCGAGAAAATTGCTCGTGGACAAGTACGTGTCCTACATGCCCCCTCGCTGTATCAGATTGCTGATATCTTCACAAAAGGACTTCCTTTGGTGTTATTTCAGAATTTTAGGAACAGTCTCAGCATACGAGAACCTCCCGTTTCGACTGCGGGAGTGTGATAGAATATATGTAATTATTCTTGTAAATCCTTTATATTAGGTGTAAATCATCTATAATAAGTCAGGTAATTTTCTGTTATAATTAGTCAAAGATCTTTCTAGTTTCTAGCCTTGAATTACTCATGTATCTAATATATATTAACTAACTCAATTAATGAGATTTTCTTCATTAACCTTCAAAAGTGTGTCTTAAGTGCAAGTGAGTGAATGAGCAAGTATAGTTTAGTAAGACAAAAATATCACGGCAACTATTTTATTAACTTATCTTTCAATATGATCATTACATTTGGACTCTCCTAGAATGCTACTGTTTTGTCATTTAGTCCAATCCAAAAGGAAGGAACTCACCCGTAACCTCCCACTATACTTCTTTTCTTTCACTGGTGTACATTTTAGTTTTGCCATAAAGAAACTTAAAATTCTTTCTTAGGTTAAGATTTAAAAATTATATACTTCCGTTGCAATTTATGTGACAATTTGAGTCAATACAAAGTTCAAGAAATAAATAATTTTTTTAAAACTTATGACTAAAATATATCAAATTAAATTATTTATGTGGCTATAAAAAATCTTATAACTTTAAACATGTCATAACATTGAAAGGTGATGCACTTCAGGACTGGACTGTATCAGAACGATATTGGGACAGAGTTATTTATGATATTCTATTGAAGATCAAACAGAAATATTGGGGCAGGTTCTAGAAGGAAGCTATGTAGCTCTCTATGGAGCAATTATCTACCAAATTTGGATAGCTAGAAACAATAAAATTTACAATGGGAAGGCTGTGAATAGTAATTTTGTCATACATCAGTCTCAAAATGTAATTAAGGAGAGGATAGACATGTTTAGATACTCTAAAATAAGTAGAAAATGTGCATACTTGATACAGTTTTTATGTAATTAGTTTATTTTCCTGAGGTTCACTAGATATTGGCACCCTTCCAAGGATGTGGTCGAGTCTATGGATATTCTTTAGGTGTACATGAATCTCTTTCGTTGGTACGGTAATATTTCACAATTTATTAGATAGAAAAAAATGTCATAATTATTTTGCTTAAATTGTGTATAAAAGTTTCTCATTAATTAAAGGTAAAATGGTAAGTGAAACGTTAATTTAAATTTAAAAGTATTTCATTCTTTTAGAATATATTAAAAAGAAAGTGTGATACATAAACTAAAACATAGTAAGTATGACAATATCAAAATAACAACATATTGTATTGAAGTACCTGTGGAGTTCAACATGCATAGGCCATAGCTAGTGTCCATTGCTGAAAATAAAATATTTAATGCCTATAAATTACTTAAAACTCAATGGACGTATATTATAAGTACGTACTTTTTCAACTATTATTATGTAATCATCTGTAAACCTTCACTTAGTATACATTATTGAATTGAAACATGTACAAATGACAAAAAAGAAAAAAAGGTGAATTGGGTGAAGATATTTTTTCTTTAAAACCAAAATCCATCACCATTTGTGATAATGGGGGGTTTGGCTAAGACCCATACCTTATCCATTGATTTTCAAAACAGTTACACTCAAGGGGAGCGGGGCATGAGACCTTACCTCCTTAGAATTTCTTCCCAATGGCCATCTTGATGGGTTAGATAATTTAAACAAAAAATTATATCTCACAGAGTTTGATAATTAAAGAAATTTTTTTGAAACTTGTGATCTAAAATAAATTATAGATATTTGTGTGATTATAAATTATGTGAATAAATAAGATAAGTAAAATGTCAAAGATGGTCAGCAGTTGCCTAAGTAGTTAAGTAATACTCTCCAAACGGAAAGGAAGGAAGTAAGAGAGACATAAACTAGAACGATTCACAAGCTGCCACATTAGCAGAAATTGAGATTTGGAATATACTTTTCTTAAGCCAATCCACTTGTCCCAAATGTCCCATTTTCACCCTCGAACAAACGTGTTTTTTTCCGTCATAGAAATATTATTTTTAGCTTCACTGCTTCCCTTCCACTATAAATACAGCCCACATATCACACTGACCATAAAGAAAGAAAAAAAAGAACCTCTACCTGAAGAAATATCCGAGACTACTTTTTACTCTCTCGACCAACAGTGGCCAGGAATGGATATTTTTGGAAGCTATTATTCGGACCCACTTACTGACTCATCATCAACGTCTGATAACAGCAGCTCTACTAATCTTACTGAATATTCCTCAGTGATATTAGCTTCAAACAGCCCCAAGAAGCCAGCAGGGAGGAAGAAGTTTCAGGAAACTCGTCATCCAGTATATAGGGGAGTGAGGAAGAGGAACTCCAGCAAGTGGGTTTGTGAAGTCAGAGAACCCAATAAGAAATCAAGAATTTGGCTTGGCACTTACCCAACAGTAGAAATGGCAGCAAGAGCTCATGACGTGGCGGCTATAGCATTGAGAGGTCGTTCTGCTTGCTTGAACTTTGCCGATTCTACTTGGAGGTTGCCTATCCCTGCTTCTTCTGACACCAAGGATATTCAAAAGGCAGCTACAGAGGCTGCCGAAGCTTTTCGACCACAAGAGTCGGAAAGAGTTTCAAGAAAATCTGACAGTACTCCTGAAATCTTTATGGATGAGGAAGCGCTCTTCTACATGCCGAGATTACTTGGGGACATGGCGGAAGGACTTATGCTACCTCCACCACAGTGTTTAGAAGTAGAAGATTATGAAGAAGCTGATGCTGACATGTCTTTATGGAGCTATTCTATATAAGTAACTCTGGTTTTAGTACTTCTTTGACAGTTTATATGCAATGGACATGCTCAATGTGAAGTTCCTTAAATAAGGATTTAGGAGTTATTCCTAGTTTCTTACTCAATATTTGGATTGTACGGATGTAAATAAGTTGTCATATTTTTATAGAGTATTAAAAGAACTGAAATTTCTAACTGTTTTCGGGTAGCTTTTTAAGTATCTAAATTTTACTTCCTCCATTCCATAATAAGAAGTTCTTTTAATTCATGCACATTCCTTAAGAAATTGTTCAATCCTAAAAGATTAAAAGTATTTTTACTAATTTATTTTTAATTAAATTATGCTGACATAATTAAATATTTAAAAAAAAGATAGTTAATAAATCTTAATTATTTAAATAAAGACATTAATTTTGAAAGAATTACCCAAAATATTTAAAATTCTAAAACATTACTTATTTTAAAAAAAATTAAAAAGTCTAAAATCACCTGTTATGAAACAAAGAGTAATGTGCAATCATGGTGAAGTTAAAACCTATTGCGAAGTATAATGTGCACGCATGCCTTCTCATCATTCGGGTCCCAGCTCCTTTTAGACGTGTTTTATATGCATTCTTTCAGCGGGCAATTTCTTTAACTTTATGATTGTGGCTGACAATTTCTTTTATTTCTTCAATCTCAATTTAAGTATTTTAAATTAAATTTAAAATCTTATAATTTAAAATTTAAAATATGTGAATTCTTTTAAATTTTAAACTTATTTTGCAATTAAAATTTTTATTAAATATAAAAAAAGACTCTTATTAGAATAAAATAAAAAAAAATAAGATATTAAAATTGAGACGATTAATAACTTATTCAACACGGCAAAAGGACAAAACAATTTTAATATCAAATAGTTTGTTTTGGTAGGACCTACATATTCCACTTGTCTAGCAAAGAGAGTGAGCCTCACAAAACTTTTGTCGGATATGTCTCACCCAAAATAGAAAATGTCTCCTCACGATGGGCACTGCTTCGACGAGTGCACTCAGGAAAGTGTATGTTTTTCCGATGAAAGAAGTGGCCAGAAAACAGAAGAGAAAAAGGAATTTTCTATAGGGAGCTTTGGAGAAAGACGGGCTTCCATACCTAAGCTTTGGCATTGCATTAGCGACCTCTTGATAACCATTGTTGATCATATCACACACAACAGTGACAACAGGCGCGGATTTAGAGTATCGAGTGTGATTTTCGAGAACCCAGAAACGTTTGCACAGATTTCGTATTTATATTGAGAAATCTATTAAATATACACTTAATATCTGTTGGAAACCTAGTAATGAAGTTGTCTCTTGGTCCAGCTACAAAAATGGAGCCTGCTAAAGCTTTCTTTGTCCCCTCGATGGGTTGGATTCCCATGGTCACTTATAATAAAGTTTTATTTTTTAATTTGAGATCGCTTGGTTTATATTTTTGTTGCAAGGAGCTATACCTACAAGAATATGGACAGTAGGACAACTATTGCCGTAGCTAATGGGGAAAATCGTGAAGCAATATATAAGGTTTATGTAAATATTCCTCGAGCTTTATTTTAGAATTTCACTGAAATAGTAATACTGTATATCAATGTATTCTGATAAGCTACAAGGATTATAAAATTCCTCTCTATCCTTGTTCAATCCCAGTCCCTTTCAAGCTTTCCTCTGTGGAGAAAGGATTAGATATTATTCCCTCCGTTTCAATTTAAGTGTTTTAGTTTGATTAAAAATAAAATAAAAATTTAAAATTTTGTGATACTAAATTAAAATGTGTATACTTTATTAAAATATTTTTTGAATTTTATAGTCTTAAACTTGATAAGTAAGATATTTAAATTATTAATTTACTAAATATTAAAAAAAACACTATTTTTAAAATAAACTAAAAAAGAAGGCCAAGTATCAAACCTAGCTAGTGATATTTTGAACCATTAAAATATCCTGAAACGAAATTAGTCCACTTGTCCCATAACACAGCTGGGATATTTTGAACCATTAAAATATCCAACCTGTCATCTTTTCAACCTCAAACAAACGTGTTCTTTTTTGCGTCATCAAACTTTTTAGCTTCACTGCTTATCATATCCACATATCCACTTATGTGGAGCCCACATATCACATTGACCATAAAAGAAAAAACATCTTTACTCTCTCGACTAGCAGTGACCAAGAATGGATATTTCCCAAGTTATTATTCGGACCCACTTTACTGACTCATTAATCATTATCAACAGCAGCTCCCCTATTAGCTAATCTTATTAAACCGAATATTCATGGGGAAGTTACATAAATATTAGTAACTCAGTAAAATATATCATATTCTACAATTATTAATTAAACTGCATAATCTATACCATAATTCATAAATATTAACTATAAATAAAAGGCTAAAATAAGGGGTTTCCTATATTAGTGATAGTCAAATTAAATACATATCGAAACACATTAATTACTTTTAGAGATTTTTATACAATTATATTACTGTTTATTATACAATTTTTTGAATAAAGTATATATTGTTGTACTTTTATATTACGTATATTGCACTATTAAATACTATATATAATATTATTTGTTATGTATATTAACTATTATATACTATATATAATATCATTTCTTATGTATATACATACATATATATATATATATATATATATATGTATGTGTGTGTGTGTGTGTGTGTGTGTATTCATATTTGAGCACATACGTTATTGTATTCATATATTAGGTATATTAAATAAGCACAATTCATATATTAGGTATATATTGTATGTTATATTAAATATATACAATTTTAAATATAATTGAGTTAATTTTTCTAGTTCATGGAAGAGAGAAAATAATTGAATAATAAATATGTGATGGAAGAGAGAAAGTCATTTTTTTTATGGAATGGGCTGTCAGTTATAAATTAAGATCCTGTTTTAGTGGTAATTCACACGTAATTAGAATTGGAAGCGAGTTTTCCATTTTAATGCATTTCATAGAGATATTTAAGTGATACGAAAAGTTAAACACAACGTAATTAAAAGGTTAAAAATTAGAATAAATTGTATGTATGTAATTTTTTTAAAGTAATTGTAACTCCTTAAATACCTTTTTAAAAAGTTGTATTTGTGTAATTTTCTCAATATTCTTCAATGATATTAGCTTCAAACAACCCTAAAAAGCCAGTTGGAAAGAAGAAGTTTCAGAAAACTCGACATCCAGTATATAGGGGTATATAGGAGAGTCAGGGAGAGGAACTCCGACACATGGGTTTGTGAAGTCAGAGAACCCAATAAGATATCAAGGATTTGGCTTGACATCACTTATTGTATTGTGTAAAATTCGTAGACTACAAGTAGGCGAATTAAAGGATGCCACGTGAAAGAGGTTATAGGTAGTATATGAGTCATCTAGCGGGAGGCCCCGGAGATATTTGCATGTCCCCAGAAGAATAACACAATTTCTTGTCTTCGGAAGCTTAGGATTGAAAGAGCTACGGAAGAGTGCTATGTTATGCCGGTGTCACGATCCCTTTGGGACATCGTGGTGGCACCTACACTTTTTCCACTGGTAGGCGAACCACTTCCCAAAACCAACAAGTATAGTCAATAACTAAAGCAGAATTAGAAGAACAAATAATTAAACTGTCTTGATAATATAATAAAAGAGTAACAAAATATCGAATATCTACTTATTACATTTCCCAACGATCTAGTCTGATCATTACAAGATCTTCTAACGCATAATAAGAATAAATTTCTAAATTGTCTCAAAGGAACATAAAGAAGCATACATGCATGCTGGGGATGTGCAGTCTCACCCCGAATACTCGAATCCACCAACTCTCAGCCACAAGGTCCGGTGCTGGTCGACGATGTTGTATCTATATCCAAAAAAAATATAGCAAGTGTAGTATGAGTACACCACGTACCCTCGTAAGCATCATAGGCCTATAACGACGGAATATATGTAACAGACATAAATATCACGTTGACACACAGGTAATCCATATCCTACACAGTCTGATTAAGCACATAAGTCACCTTCAACAACATGTATGGTTCAACACTTAAGACATTTCAGAATTATGGAAGTACAGCCAAGACAAATCAACTCATCACATTAGTAACTCTAAATCAAGTACATATGTCATGATACAACGCATGTGAATGAATGAAATGCATAAATGCAAGGTACCTTTCAATCAATCGATATACACATTCTATCGGACTTTGCCATATAGTAATTACCTATGGGGGACTCGCGAAGTCCATATACCGCTCACAACTAGCCGGAATGATCCATCGGTCTGGCTAGAGCCTCAGACTCATTTGTCGAGTCATATCAATCATCATCATCTCAGTATTTCCAAACCATCTCATAAAAGTATCATTACCTTTCTTTCCAAGTCTCAACGGACCAATAACATTCCATACCACTTCATTTCTATATCAGAATAATATGAGTGTATGAATGCAACAATAATAAGGCAAGTAGTCATGAAGTATGAGATGCAATCAAGTTCAAGAGATGAATAACACATGCCTCAGAATTATCAATAGCACATAATTCCACATAAACAATCTTTCATATCAGAAGACATATGTGATGTGTAATTTTCACAACAAAACAAGTAATATCAACGATGGCGATAAGCCTACGTAATGGCGACAAGCCCACGTAATGGCGACAAGCCCACATAATAGCAGTCGTAATCAACCCTAAGGATAATTCCCTAAAACAGTTCAACACTGGTACCCACACAAGCGCTCATCACAATCACTATGGTAGGAGCGCCCATCATGCCCAATTCCCCTCAATATTTATATAAATTAAATGCTTCTATCGAAGTCTAAAATAAAAATTGTAGCCTACCTCAAAACAGTGCATGTGCCATGAACTAACCCTCAGCCAAGGTCTTGCCTTTGTGAAGTACCTTTGATCGTTTGCAGTCTAATATTATAAAATTTACGTCAACAAGTATTCTAATACATATACAAAGGTATAACCTTTCAAAGAAACAGAATACCCGACCTCCAAATCAATCCAGGGCCCACAAACGTGAAATCATAACTTTAATGTTCTAAAAACACGATAATGGTCTAATAAGTCATAATCTTAAGTTTAATAAGAAACTAGTCACATTTAGGTCTTCAATTGTCTTAGTTCAGAAAAATCCCCAATTAGGAAGAACCCTAGATCCCCCCCCCCCCCCCAATTCATGGAATCTAAACAACAAATTGAACTTAGTAATAGGTCATTCTACCATTACACAACTTGAATCCAGAATATCATAACATAAAGACTCCATCCTGGTTCCCAATTTCATGAATTAAACCCTCTTATTCTTAGTCATAAACCCTAGGTTCAAACTATCCAAAACATGAAAATAAACCTAGATTTAATGACACAATCATGAATAGATAAAGAAAATGGATTAGAATCATTACCCCAAAAATGAAGATGATGAAGGACCTTGAGATTCCTCTCCCAACCAAGCTTAGGTCTCAAAAAGATGGAATTTAAAAAGTGAAGTCGAAATGGATCTTTTATTTTAGGTCTGATACAGCTATTCCGCGGAAGCGGAATCTCCCTCGCCGAAGCGGCTCGCTTCTCCGAAAAATGGCCGCAAAAGTGAAAACAACTACGCTGAGGCAGATCTCTTATGCGCTTAATATGCCACAAAATTGGACATCCCCAACATCCCCATGGTTCGCATATGCGAATCAACTTCCACAGAAGCGGCCAAAGTTCGTTGGTGCGGTACACCATAAACCATCAGCTGTAAAAAACTCCAAACTTCTATCAACCACCCGAAACTCATTCGAGACCTCTCGGACATAAACCAAATATGCTACCTAAATGTAAAAAATGCTACAAACTTGCTCGAGCACTTGGAATTATCATATGACCAAGGTAAGGTACAATTTTCAACGAATTCACCCAATTTCTTCAAATTTCACAATTTTAGCAAATAATGACCCAAAACACATTCGAATGCCTCGAAAGCAAATCAAAGACTCGACTAATTCACAAATGATGTTCCAGATCTACCCAAAGTAACAAAACTCAAAAATGAACCCATATACTTAAAAGTCAATCTTGGATCAACTATTTCATTTCAAAAATATCAAACTTGGGTTTTTCTTCCAAAAGCCTTCCTAACGCACCTCGAGAACCATGTCATCTATCTCCACAAGAAACAAACCCCATATAGAATCTACAGAAAGAGTAGTTTGGTCAAGTAAAGGTCTTTAGCAAAAAATGATCGGACGGGTCGTTACATCTGGTTACTTGAAGGCCAATAGTTGTCCTTTATGAAGTGACCCTGAGCCTTCCTCAAGTCATTAGTTTTGCATTATTGTCCTCTTTATTACTCAATATTGTCTTGTCATTAATATTCAGAATTAATAGAGGGCACGATTCATGGAATGTGTGCCCCATAATTAGAGTATAAATATGGCTTCATATTTCATAGTAAGATCATCAAGAAAGCTCAAGTTCATAAAGTTCCTCAATGCTCATGCTACTAATTCAATTATTACTTGCTTTTATTTTTTCCTATTTTGTTTATTATTATTCATTAACTTGTTAATTCGGGTCATATTGATCCACATGTCCTTGACCATGTATATAAATTCAACTGTATCGATTTACGGAATAGTTTAGCACCCACCGTGGGGTTGGAAAATTATGATATCATCATGGTCCTATCTATCATACAAACTCTTTTTAGTTCATCTTGTAAGAATATTTTATTCCAGATATGGCAAACACTAGCGATAGTTCAATGCTTGCTGCTATTAGTAACACCAACAACAATGAGCAATTGGGTCCTGAAGGTCTTCCCCTCCGAAACCCTGTGACTAGTGACAAGATAGCTCCGCACGCAGATGGTGTTGATGCCCAAGGCAATGATAGTTCAATGTATGTTACTGTTAGAAACACCAACAATAATGAGCAACTAGGTCCTGATGGTCTTCCCCTCTGGAACCTTGCGACTGGTGATGAGATAGCTCAGCACACATATGGGGTTGATGCCTAGGGCAATGGTTAAGATCCGCAGGTGACGGAGGAACACGTTCATAATAAAGAAACCCTGAGGAAATCATGCAGATCCTGAGGGCTCAATAGTGATCAATGATGGAAGAGATGGAGTTCATAAGACAGACCATTTCAGAATTCTCTGCCAACCCTACTGCTCGAATCCAAGGTCCCAGAGGGACACCTCCTACACCAATAAATAGAAACTCTACTCCCATAGAGGAACCAACATAAGGTAGAACTAGGGGA
This sequence comes from Anisodus acutangulus, assembly GCA_029783415.1. Taxonomy (NCBI): domain Eukaryota; kingdom Viridiplantae; phylum Streptophyta; class Magnoliopsida; order Solanales; family Solanaceae; genus Anisodus; species Anisodus acutangulus. The sequence continues at coordinate 38,646,710 of CM056497.1, read as the reverse complement.
AGTGAGGACGCGTCCGGAAGCAAATCCATCCCATAAGAACCTTTCCAGTCAAGGTCTTGTGGTTTATGAAAAGTATCAATGACATGATGGATAAAAATTCAAAAGAAGCAAAAAAAATTCAAAGGAATTTATGATCAGATGGATGAGATTTTGGGGGCTCCACCAATCATAGAGGGTCTGTATGTGAAAAAAAATACATTCAGTTAGCCTACAAGCCTGAAGTTGCACCGGAATTGATCCAGAAAAGGTTCAAGATGCCAAACATTCCCAAATACAATGGGGCGACGATTCCATAGGAACATATAATGACGTACATCATGGCGGTCAAAGGTAATGATGTAACGACATGTTCCGTTATTACTTATATTTTAACCATTTTACTCTCACTGATTCGGATCCCAAAGTTATCGGGTGATTCTAGTAGAAGTTGGGAAATTAGAACCTTGAAATATGAAAGCTTTGACTGAAAGTTGACTTTTGTGTACACTGGCCTTTTTCAAAATTCTGTCAATTCCGTGAGGTCTGGAAGGTTATTTATGACTTAATGGGATAGTTGGTTCAGTTCTCGAGGCCTTCGGGAGCATTTTTGGTTATTGGTTTGGGAACTAGTTTAGCCCGTTGAAGGTTGACTTGTAGAATTAGAACTTCGATTGAAATTATGAGGCCAAGAGTGAGTCTGTAGCATGTTTTTACATATGTGTACATATCTGGTTTATGTCAGGGAAGTCTTAGGTGATTATCATATTCCGGGTTGAAATTTTGCATAAGACTTAATTTTCTAGTTGCTGGTGTACTCACTGGGGAGAGCTTCAGTGTGCCACAGTGGACAGAGTCCACCGTAGAGGACGATGATCCACTATGTTGAGACCAAGTCCGCTACAACGGACGTCGAGAATTTCCAGAATCATTAAAATGTCTTTAAAATCCTAACTTCCCCTTATTTCGAAAACACACTTCCCAAACACCATTAGGGCGACTCCCAAGCTTTTCTAAGATATTTCTTCTTGAGGTAACCTTCATTTACCTTGCATTACCTTTACTTATCTTCGTTATGTTAATTAATAGCGGTCTTGACCTAGAAACTAATTGGGGAAGAAGAGTTCAACCAAATTAGGATTTATAAATTTGTTAAGCTTAAATGTGTGAATTGATTAGTGGGTTTTGTTAATCTTAGCATGGTGAACCATTATTTGGTACTTATTAAGCATAAATCTTCCATTAATATTGTTATATTTGAATAATAAAAACTAGGGTTCATACCCAAATTGGGAATTTTTGCTTATAAGGAGAAATTAGACTAATCTTGAGTTGATTTAGTAACTATTGAGTACTATTGGACTCCTAGAATGTTAAATTACATAGTTCACCTTTAAAATTACCATTTTACTACTAATGACCCATTTCCCTCTTCTTTACTAATCGATTTGGAACCAAAGGGCTAGTGTAATGATATGGGTGTTGTGAATTCCTTATTCTAATTTAGACTTCGATAATACTAGACTTCGAGAATGATCGTGATCCGAGAAAGGGCAAGGCTCAAGTGTGATTGTGTGACTCCCGCTCGGCTTTCCAGATAAGTTATGGCTTACCTTCTGATTAGACTTCGGTTAGCGAAGCGTATGTGTAGTTAGATTCTATTGTAGAAAGCATGTAAGCCTTCGGGTATAGAGTTGAGATGGAATACTTAGGTCAGTTACCGTGACTAAGTATGATTTGATGCTTCTTATGGTTATCAGACTTATACGATATACCATGTTGTATTGTGATGTAGTTGTATCTCACCTATCTTGGCATGCTCATGTATAAGGAAGGAAATTATTGTGATACTGATATTATGATAAATGTCCTTGTGTGGCATGACTGTAAATTGATATGATATACCTGATATTATCATTGCATTGCATATACTCTCATTTCATTATATGTTGATTGTAATCTTGCTATTGGCGTCAATGTGTTAAATAAGAAGGGGAGTATTTATGATTCATATGCCATTACTATATCACGTAGTCATCTCTATGATGAGTGATACATAGTGACTAGCGGGGATTTTGGGTGGAAGAGTCATTCTAGGCTGTGTGATACGGAATGACTGGTACATGAACATCACGGGTCCTCCATGGGTCATGACTGTTGGGACGATGATTTATATCACCCAGAGCATGTATGTACGAATTGATCATGTGGCCACTGTATTGCATTGCACATGCATATTTATTCATCATTCATTCATATATTTGAATCCCGACTTGACTTGTTATACTTGGCTGGTTATTCTTGGACTGTGATATTACTTATACTTGAATGTGAGCATGTCTATCTTTCAGTTTCTTTCTTACGCATCTATTAGCTAATTGTTGACGACCTATGATATCTACCGATACATAGTGTTTGTACTGATACTACCTTGCTACATTCTTTTGAGTGCAGAGTATGAGATTGGTACCACTTCTTCTCCCCGCAACTGATTTCGAGGATGCATGCAGAGTTTGTTAGGGTGGGTATATGGACGATCCGCTGCACATAGACTCTTTTATATTATTGTCTTTATTTTGGTTTCTGAGACAATATTTCCATTTGATCCTTTGGATTATTCAGACTTATAGATTATGGTAGTCGCTCTTGTACGATTCAGACCATTATTCCTCGGAGTTGTATGATTTTGATATTTCCACATCTTTTATATTATAATATGAGTTAGACTTTATGATATTTCGCTTTATCAATTTAATTATTCATTGAATTGTTGTTTGATGAAAGGGTACTCCTACCGATGTGAGAAATGGTAGGTGCCCTCATGATTTAGTGGTTTGGGGTCATGCCAAATGACTTCAAAGCGAATGATACTGAGTCCTTTATCGAGAAATTTGGTGAGACGCTAAGTAAAGGGGCATTAACCAGATACTCTCTTTTGTCCGAGCATTCGATTAGGTCATTTGTTTTTCTCACATATATGTTTATTAAAGCCCATTCTGGAGCCCGGAAGGTGAAGACAAGAAAGACGGACATCTTCCGTATATCACAAGGAGAAACAGAGTTGATTTGATAATTTGTCACTCGATTCAATAATGAATGTTGTTGGAACTGATTTTTCAGATGGAGGGTTTAATTAATACTTAGATCACATTTGTTTGCACTTAATGGATGTCTGAATCTGAATGGTTCATATCTTAGGCCATTAAGTACATTAGTTTAAATTAAGATTTAAGCACTTATTTAGTCTGAAGATCTTAATCATTAAGATCTTGAATAAATTCTTAATATCATTAAGAGATATTTTGTATGGATACTTATTAGTGAAAATTTCAGAAAAGTACACTTAGACCTCATTTGTTTCCATTAAGATTAAGACGTCTGAATCTGAATACACATATGAATATTAAGATGCCTCTAGATCTTAATACTAAATGATTAAGACTGTTTGTTTTCAATATCTGAATGTGCATATGGAATTAACCATAATATCTATAAAATATTATAAAAATCTCATTTCAGCAAAATAAATTTAATTTTTGATTGAAAATAATAAATAGAAATATTTATATTTTATTAAAAATTTAAACTATCTCCTTTTTTGTTTTCTACAAATATAAAATTTGAACTATCTGAAATGCAATTAAATTTATGCATCAATATAAAAGATTATTGTAACAAGGTCACATGATTTTTTAAAGAATTTGTGCTTATTATTTAAATGGTAAACCTTTCTCTATTCACTGAAAGTGATTCAAAGAGAGTTGTTATGACTGAATCCTACAAGATGTTTTATAGTAAGAAACTTTATTAAATAAAGATAAAAAGGAGGAAATTTTTCAATGCTTGACACAATTCCTTAGCGTTCTCTGTAGATTATTGAAGCTTGGTATTATGAATTTTGTTTCAAATTTGATTAGAGGGTTATGTAGTATTCAAGTTTTTTTTTCAATTAGTTGTTATTGTCTCGAGAAACATTAAATTATAGAGACTGCGATCTTTCAAATATTGAGAAATGAAGGTAGCGATTTTATTGAAAAGATGGATTCACTCATGTTTAATTTTTCTGGTGCAAAATAGATCATGAACTGGGTAAAGATACATAAGATTTCAAATAATTTTTTGACAAATTCAGAAAAACTTCAAGAAATATTTTTATTATTACAGTTAATCAATTAATATTTGCGACAACAGGAATTCTGAAAATATTTGGTTGAGAAAAGATAGTTAGACGCGTGAAAATTTTGCTGAGAAGAGAAGTCGTGAAAGATTTTGTAAAAAAATGATTATTTTTAATGAGCCTGAATGGTGTTAAGACTTTGTTACATATCTGATTTATTCAGATACATTTAGACCCACTAAAAGACTTCATAAGGAAAGAAAAAAATGAACTTAATGGGCTGAATCTGAATGATAAGATTCAGACCTTCAAAACAAATGCACTTAATGAGATAAATCTGAATGATTAAGATTCAGACCTCCATTAAGTGTAAACAAATGATGCCTTACATTGTAGAAATATATCACAAAAGTTACATTGCAAAAATATAGCTCAAAAATATTTTTATACAATGTTATACACTTATACACAAAAGACAAGTACATTATGTATACACGTGTATGAAACTGTATAATGTATATGTATATATATTAAAAAATATAATTATACAATATAATATACAAAAATAAGCACTTATACACATTTATACACGATTATATTATATTGTATAGTATACACATAGATCCAGACTGATTTTAAATAAGAATTGCACTTTTATACAAGACATATATATATATATATATATATCGCGTGTGTGTGTGTATAAATATATAATAGTGTATAAGAGGTGTGTATACGTCCACTATTATACTATACACTCTTCAAGAACACAAAACTCAACCAAAATATCCCCCTTCGTCTTTTTACCTAAGTCCTCACTTTTCTCCTTGTCATTTTCCCAAATAGTTGATGTGCACAAAAGTCCAGCTAAAACCACAAAGTGTGTTGACTGAATTGTAGCTACCAATGGCGGCGCGACAAAGAGAGAGGAGAAGGATGACGAGGCGCATCAAAAAGAGAAAGAAGGAGCGATAGAGAGAGAGAGAGCGAAAGAGAGGATGAGAAAGAGGAGGGAGTGGGTCATTTTTGTAAGATTTAATAAGGTAAGTCAATTTTGATACCATTATTACCTAATTAACATATAACGTAATTCAAGTCTAAGTTTTAACATCACTCTGTCCGTAACCACCAGCTTCACCCCCATCCGCTACCTACTACCCACCCACTCCACCCCTCTTTACCCCCAATCTACCACCACTAACCACCTATTCCATCATAACCACAACCACCACCCCACCCTCTCAACCTCCTTCCCAACTCCCATTCCACCACCCACCTCACCATCATTAACCACATCTTATATCAAAACTACCACTACCATCACCGTCAACCATCATCACCCTCACCTTCCCAATCCCAACCCCCCACCTCTCACCACTACCAACCCTCCTACCCTTATCCACCCACCTACTACCCCTTACCCCACCATCACCCACTACCCCCCACCCACCATCGCTAATGTAATATTTCGTAAATCCGAGTTAGGTGTGAATGTGTATAATAGGTGTGAATGTGATATTTTAACTATATGAATCCTTTTGAGATGAATTTGGGTGAAATATAGTCGCTGTGAAGTCAAACCAAATGGTGAAGTTTGTAAGAGTTCTTAAAATTTATCTAAGTCTGAGGTAGTCCTCACTAATGTCCAGTTTTCGGGTAGTTACATTAGGAATATGAGAAAACTCAAAACATGAAAGTTGTAGGTATTCGAAATACCTTTTCAACATATATTGTAGAGCTAAAAAATATCTCTGTACAAAAAGTTATGCACATTTTACTAGACGTTGCACAGTCTGCGCAAAGTGCTGCGTGAAGTATCCTTCATGTGCGTGACCGCGTACCAGAGGCAGTGATGTTGCCTCGGTTGTGCGATCATCTATGCGAAGTAGGCCCCCAGCTACACGACCGCGCACAGGAACCGTGTTATAAAAAGCCTAACTTCGTTATAATTGTTCCCCACTTTGTTTTGGATGACATTTTGGAGGAAAAAGAACCCTAGAGACCTCTCTCAAACCCCAATTTGAGTTCCTAACAATCCTATGATTAAACCTAATCAAAATAACAAGTATTAATACTAGATTATCATTTCAATTCATAGATTCTTGAGAATTAAATGAAGAACCATTGAAGAGTACTTATGGAAAAAATATCAATAAAGGTCAGAACTTAACCTATAATGGTGTTTATTAAATAGATTGAGACTAGTGTGCGCTATTGCAAGTGATTAGAATCCATGAATAAATCATGTGAAAGGAAGAACATGAATTGTTGACTTAAAAATTCTAGAAAAATTCTAGTTTTCAGAAAGGATAGGAATTCTAGGAAATAAGTTAAAAGTTCTAATCTTTATTATCCTAATTAATTGTAGAATGATTGTTGAATTTGGAGAAATTCGTTTGAGGGGGGAATTGAAGTATGTCTAAATTTCAAAAAATCTTATTTGATTGTTTCTATACGTAAAAACCTTGTTTGGTGGTTGTTCTTCGTTAAACTTATTTTCGATTTGAAGAAGATTTTTAGATAAGGTCGTTCGGATGGAAACCCCTTCTTCTTCCTGCTACGCCCTTGCTTTCCCACCACTCCGACGATTGAAAGCATTTTCTAAAGGTTAAATATTTAAACATGTTTCGCCGTTGAATGAGTTTCTTGAATTTGAAATTGAATAAGTTTTTTGAACAAGGTTTCTAAATTGATCTAAGAGGGTGTTTGTATTGGATTATAAGCACCTTTTAAGTCTACGCACTTTTTAAGCCAAAAAGGTACAAAAATAAGCTAAAAGCCATAAGTTGGTCAGGATCAACTTATGGATTTTAGATTTTAGCTTATATGCTATTTTAAAAAATTTAATCCAAACACCCTCTAAGACTTGAAATACCTCTATTATTGAGAAGATGGCTTGAAAAGTGAATTCGGCTATCATTCCATGATTTGTGCTTGTGTGTGTTGGGCATGTATGGGAAAGATGTGCTAGTACTGTTGACACCTAATTTTTACTCTCCAACAGTACTAGCACATCTTTAATCTCACAAAGCGAATAAAATTTTACAAAATTATGCCGGGAGTATTTTGTCATTTTTCTTTTGACAAAATATCACCTGGTATATATTTTGTATATCATATCCTAATTTTACACAATTTGATCAGTAATTATGATTTTGGAATTTTAACCGATAATTATAAACGTAATTGTCTTAAAAGAATTTTCAAACTTAAAAATTTGATGTTCCACTCCGTCAAATTCGGGAAATTGACAATTAAATATGATAAAGAATTACATCTCATTTTCAAGTAATATTTTTAAATTAAAAAACGTTTGCATTTCCTAAATCCTAAGTAGTATCAAATTCAGGTTTAAAACGAAGATAGTAATTTAATTAGATCATGTACATATTTATTTGTCCCTTTTCTAATTTAAAATATGACCAAATTTGTAAAATGGGGCTACAATTGATTAAGTCCATTTAAAAACGTTGAGGCCTTTACTATTTAATTTAAATCAGCCGAGCCCAAGCCAAAAAGGCCCAGACAGGGCCCAACATCGGCATTAAGCGACTAAGGCCCTTGGCCTTTTCTCATTTTCACGCGTTAAGGGTCAAAGATGAACCCTAGATGCGTTTGGCTTTCCTCTGTCAAAGCTTGCCAAAAATGGCGAAGCAATGCGTACTCGTTTCTTTTGCAGTGTTTTCCCATCCAATTTGGGCAAGAACATTAATTGCTCCTGCCCTTATCTTGCCAGTACAACCGCAGAGCCACCGTAACCCCACCCCCATAAGGTGAGGCTACCCCTCTGATCCTTTTCTTTTTCTGCGATGGTTTTATGAGATTTATCCATTACTGATTTTGAATTCTCAATTTCTATTAGTTGAGAAGTAATTGGAGGGAATCCCCCCCAATTTATGTTCTCCCACATCAATCTATTGTCACCACAAGGGTTTTCATCAAACTCTATAAATTGAGACCCTTGTGCTTCATTTTAATGGTTCGAAACTCGATTCTTGGCTTTACATTGATTAAGAGCTGAATCAAGTTTAAAAGATGATTAATTAAGCTTAATTTGGGCCCATTGGTGGAACCCATACCTAGCTAATTAGTCTTTCACAAACTAAAACCCCTTTTGTTTTCGTGTGTGTGTGCAAGTTTGAGGTCCCCGGAGTGAAGATCAAGCCCCCTCGACCTTTTGGCTGCCTCCATACAAGGTAAATACTATTCCCTTTCTAATTTCTTGTTTAAATTATTTAGTATAATCCGTGTTGTGTGTTTGAGTATTGGTTAATCATGATTAGTGATTATTAGTCTGAGTTTTAGGATTATTGAACACATTTTAGTTGTTGTTTTAATCTGCTAGATCAATTATTAAGCAAGTTTAGTTAAGTTATGTGTTGTTTCATGTTGTCTAGATATTCATTAAGCAAGTTGTGTTCATGTTTTCTAGGATAGTCATTAAGCATGTCATGTGTTGTTCATGTCCCTTAAGTTAAGTTCAAACATGTTAATGGATATCAATACCTATTTCTTGCATCTGGCTTAGTATTAAATATATTTAGTTAGTATTTGATGTCTATTTAAGATTATTAGATCCAAACCAGCATGTTTTAATTAAGCTATGTGTGTTCAAATGTTCATTACCATGACTTTGCTCACTATGATAGTATCCAACATGTTTGAGTAGTTAAATCATTGTTTAGAGATATTAGGATAGTTGTTTGTGTGTGAAAGTATTTATCATGCGCGTCTAAGGTAGTTCTGTGGATACACAAATCATCTAGTTAACTTACTACTCAGTCCAAGGTTTGTTTACTCCTGTGTGACCTATTTAAATGATCTTAAAGTGATTAATATGATAGTTGCAGTACTCCTTAACCATTCTTAGCTATTAAATTAGTGTGATGTTGATCTGGAACTTGTTAAACGAATAAAACTAGTTAAACTACTGCTGCAATGGCATAAGAAACATGCTTAACCTTTTAGAGATTTGTTTGTCATTCAATACTAGTTTAAAGATAAAACAACCTATTAGGGGCAGTTTGTGTTTGTTTGGTGTAAGTATGGGTTTTTAAAGGCCATACCTGTTTTGAAAGTGCTTATATTATATCACCTAATCCCTACTTAGGTCTTAAAATGACATAATTATTTGATGTTTGGTTCTAGTTGTTCTAAGTTAATTTAGGATAGCCAAGCCCTAGCAAGAGAATTTTATTATAGCTATGTTAGATCACCTAATAACTTGGAAATGAATATGGTCTATTCTAAGCTACTATTTATGTCATTCATGCCTTTTAGAGTTTGTTTAAGATAAAAGTGGACTGTTTAGGCTTGCATAATGTGTGCTTTGATTCTAGAGGGTCATATCTGGTTGGGATGTAGTGTGAATGCCTATGTTGTGTTATTTAGTCTCTGTTTGGATTTAAAGTAATTTGACATGTTGAGAGTTCAGTTCAGTTGGTCTATTTTAGCCCAAGAGAACCGATACTGTCATGTTTCACTTAACCAAAAACTGATTGCATATCTTAAGTATCTTGGCTTTAGGATTGTCCCTCCCTCTTTATTGTTACGATATGGTTATGACCCTTCTTGAGCTATGATAATTCTGTCTACTCCACTAAACTATGAATCTAAGGTTTTCTAAGATGAATTTGGTTAGGAAACAGTGGTATATATATGACATATTGTGGTTGAGTTCTTTCTTCTCAAAAAATCTCATCTCTATGTGCTTGCTGTGGAAAAACATGTTGTGATATACAGTCCAAATAGGATAATGTGTATGGTGTGTATAAGAGCGTATATCAGTATATCATCCCTGTTTTGACACGAGCTGTTTATATGCTTTAATTTTCATGTATACATGATAATGTTGGGTACTTCTAACTTGGGCCTTCGTTTTTGCCTTCTCTCTCTTCTCGTTGCATTATGCCAAGATGGACCCTTACTGGGCTCATCTTCCTTCACCTCAGTCGAGTGTCCAGCATATGATTGAGCCGATTAGGCTGAGGCCCAATCAGATATATATTTGATCGAGTTAGACGAAAGGGAAGCTAATATTTGCATGAAGGCCCAACTATGGATAAAAGTAGTCAATTGGTGGGATTCGGTAGGCCCACCAGCCTGAACTCAAACCTCTTTTCATTTTTTTATTTTTATTTTTATATCTATATATATATATTGTACTTGTTGTATAAAAATACTTTAAAATATTGAAACCTCTATTATGGTTGGGATCTAAGATATGCAAATGATGCGTATATTGTTTAGTTTAGAATCGCCTTAAAACTATTTTCAAAAACACTTGTTTGATCTGGAAAACAACTGAAATAACAGGCTACTAGGGAATAATAAGGGACTGTTTGGGTTTAATAAATGAACTGTTTTAGATACTTGAAATCTGAAAATGAAAAGCTAACTTTTGGACTAAGTTTTGAAACTGATTTTGGACTCAAAAACTTGGGCTCTGAATTCTGAATTTGAAATATACTGAAATGGGCCAGTTTAAGGACCCAAATGTTGGGCCTGAGTAACATTTATAAATGGACTGTTGGAAAATTGGACCTATACCATTTTTTATAGCGGATCTTTTCATCATCTAACAACCCTGAAGAGGGTAGGAATATAGATGACATATTAACATATTCATGTAGGTTTAACAAATATAAAGCATGTAGTACGGAAGTAGATATTATTAACTCAAAATTCATTTTTCAAATAATAGTCTATAACCTTCTATCAACATTTAACATCATAACTGCAGAGATGTATACTTATCAAGATTATAATTAGAAACACATAGTTTGAAAACATACCTCTTAGCAGAATATTAAGATCACCGGAGATACTCAACTCATCCTGACTCTGCCTCCCTTTTTTCCTCACTGGTGATGGGATAAATGGCCTAGGTGTTGGGAGTTGCTCGACATACTCTTTTTTAAATTTTCTTTTAAGAGATGGTGTTTTATGGATTAATATGGTTCTTAAGTATAAGCTACCAAAGTATCTATCTTCTGGTATTATGATATTAATCGTGATATTGGTTATAGACTAGAAGGGTTTTTAGCTAGATATGAGAGAGTATTTCAAAGGTTTTGAAGTTGTGTATTTCAGATGTTACAATGAGGCTCTTTATATAGATAACCTCAGTTGCCTTTCACTATTGGCATGCTGAAAAAGTAATAAAGTCGATACATTATTGTTACAAAAGTCCTAAAGCAAATAGTGTTTTGTCTTTTGTCCTTTCATACTTTTTTTTAAAGTTGTTTGTCGTTGCTGCCATTCTTTTCAACGTTTGTCGGCTTGTCATCTTCTGTGGTGTATCGAATAATTGTTCGCCCGTGAGTTGGCATGTGTTAATTCTTTGGTTGCCTATAAATTAACTTGTTAATGATTTCGGATTTGTAAGTGAAAGACTTAATATTGTAAACGCTTAATAAGTTTAACTTGATGTATCATTCGTTATTGGTTGCTTTTGTTGAATTTTACTAAGCTTGATATCATACTCTAACTTTGGATTTCGAATTATTTTCATTAATACTGTTTCTACTGAATTTACTATCTTATTTTGGTTTTGTTAACTGTTACCCCTTATACAGTCACTGAGTACCCAATACTCAGGCATACCATTGTTATTTTGATGGTGTGTCAGATAACGTAGAAGAGCAGGTTCATGATACACATACCGTATAAGAGAACTTGCTGCTTTCTGGATCACTTGGTGAGTCAATATGTTTGTTCGTGGGACACCACCCTATATTTATTTATCTATTTATTTCAATTCTGGATGGCGCCCCGATGAGTTAGACATTTACTTATTATCTTAGAAGCTCCATAGCTAGTTGCTAGATTGTGGGTAGTATGTTGGAGTCTCGTATGACTCGTTGAGGAATTTTGCCACGTTTTATAACTAAGTATTTGATTAGAATTCCACTAAATTATCTCTAAATATGATTATGCTTTCATTCGATTATAAATCACTTGTTTTATATTTATTATAGTTGGTTTAACGGGAAGGATTATATGTTCGTTAATTAATTAAGGTGCTTCCGGTGTTGTTCATAAAATCGATTTTCTGTACGCTCAGGGTTGAGTGTGGGGCATGACAAGCATGGTATCAGAGCGTAGGTTTAGATTACCAGGACATTTATAGGTGTTTCTCTTCTTCTTGATTCTAGATTCTCCTATAGAGCTGAACTTCCTTTAGGGTCATTCTGACATGTTCATTAATCAATGTCTCACAGAAATGGCTTTAACTCGTGCTGGAGCTGCTAATCGAGGGAATAATGTTGTTTCTAGGTCCTCATCTGGTGTATGACCTGTCAGGATCACAAATTATGTCTCTACTAAGGCACATGTTGAGGCTGAGAACGAGAATGGTAATCAAGCACCACCTCATGCTCCACCTGCCCCTGCGGCCCCTGCTGTAGGTGTGGCTGATATTGGGTCGATGCAAAATGCAATTCACATGCTTACCACTTTTGTGGCAGCCCAACTACAGCGTGGAGGTGCAGATCTGGCAGTTGCTAGTTAAGGGAAACTTAAGCACTTTTTGGGGCTAAATCCGCCTAAGTTATTTGGTTCGCGAGAAGAAGATGATCCCCAACACTTTATGGATGAGACTTTCAAGGCTCTAAGGCCAAAGAATATCTATGGTTCTGAAGTTGTGGAATTCACGGCATATCAGTTAAAGGATGTTGCTCATGCTTGGTTTGAAATGTAGGATGATGAGGAGTGGTTTTCTTTAGCTACTAAGGTCAAGAAAATCGAGCAGGGCACCATGTCTGTTCGTGAATATAGTTTGAAGTTTACCAGTCTGGCCAGATACGCTATATACATAATTCCGATTGGAGAAGCATAAGTTGACCAGGTTTGTACGAGGTCTGACTCCATGTATTAAGTATGCATGTGCTGCTGCTGCTATGTCTCCTACTTGTACATTTTCGTCCTTGGTTGGGTTCGTTGAACAATAAGAGAACTGGAAGGATGAAGAGAGGTTAGAAAGAGAACAAAATAAGAAAGCCCCGGTCTGCGGGTGGTTTCAGTGGTTAGCATAATGGGGCGCAAAGGAGAGGGTATTCTGCACCTGCTCATTTTGGCGCCTATTCTAGTGCCAGTGTTCCGTTTGGTACACAAGGTCAGAGAAACAACAATCAGAACAAATATTCGCAAAGTGGTAGTCGACATTCGTTCAGATAGGAGGATCATATTTGTCATCACTGTGGTATAAGGGCTCATATCAAGAAATATTGTAGGAAGTGGTTGCGTGAAATATCTAACTCTTCTATCCAGAAAATAATATGTCTACTCTGGTTGCTGCTAAAAATTTGCATGCTGGTAATGCTAATAGCCCTCCTAATGCTCATGGTAATGGTGTTGGTAAAGCAGTTTCTAACACCGCTAATGGGGGACATGCTCGACTTTATAGTTTGGCTCGTAGGGAGGCAGCTAAAGCCTCAGATGCTGTGGTCACATGTATTCTCACTATTTTCTCTTTTGATGCGTATTCGTTGGTTGATCCGGGCTCAAATATTTCTTACGTGACACCATATTTTGTTCTTGATTTTGGGGTGGAGCCCAAACTATTGTTAGAATCGTTCTCTGTAGATACCCCTATTGGTGTTTCCATTATTACTTCTAGAGTTTACAGAAATTGTGTAGTTGTAGTTAAAGGCCGAGAGACTACATCTGATTTGTTTGAACTAGAGATGGTAGACTTTGACGTGATTATGGGGATGGATTGTCTATCCGCTTGCTATGTCAATGTAGATTGCCACTATAAGCTAGTTCGATTCAAATTTCTTGATGAACCAGTTATTATGCGGAAGGGTGAAGTTGCTAAGCCTCGAAGTAGGTTTATTTCTTATCTTAAGGCTTATAATATGATCTCAAAGGGGCGTATTTACCATTTAGTTGCCGTCAATGATACTCAAGTCGTAGTACCCGAATTCCAATCCGTTCCAATAGTAAATGAATTTCCTGAAGTGTTTCCAGAAGACCTTCCGGGTATTCCACTTGATAAATTTATTCATTTTGGGATTGATGTCCTTTCCGATACTCAAAAGATATCTATTCCACCGTCTCATATGGCTCCAACAGAGTTACGTGAATTGAAGGACCAATTAAAGGACTTACTGGATAAAAGTTTCATTCTACCAAGTACCTCACCTTGGGGTGCTCCAATTCTATTCGTCAGAAAGAAGGACGGTTCCGTCAGAATGTGTGTTGATTATCGTCAACTTAATAAGGTAACCATTAAGAATACATATCCCTTGCCTAGGATAGATGACATGTTCGATCAACTTCAAGGTTCTAAGTTCTTCTTTAAGATTGACTTGAGGTCTGGGTACCATCAGCTTATTTTGACTCTACTGTTAGGGTCTGGGGTCTATGTAGTTATTGTGATGCTTTCAGAATTGGTTTGAGTTGTGTGTTGATGTAGCATAGTAAGGTGATTGCCTATGCTTCGCGATAGTTGAAGAAGAATGAGAAGAATTATTTGACTCATGATTTGGAACTGGCTGCGGTAGTGTTTGCTTTAAAGATTTGGCGTCACTACTTGTACGGTGAGCACTGTGATATTTTCACTGATCACAAGAGCTTGCAATATATCTTCAAGCAGCGAGAGTTGAATCTCAAACAAAGAAGATGGTTAGAGTTGTTGAAAGATTATGACTTGAATATCTTGTATCATCCGGGTAAAGTCAATATTGTTGCTGATGCTTTGAGCCGAAAATCTATGGGCACGTTATCATATTTGCATGCTCAAGATATATCGATGGGCAGGGAGATTTGAAGACTTGCTAGTCTTGGAGTTCGATTCGATGAAACTGAAAATAAGGAGCTAGTAGGAATTACGCAAGCGCAATTGGATATTGTGGAGAGGATTAAGTCCAAACAATATGAAGATGGACTTCTGGTGAAGCTGCGAGATAGAGTGGAAAATGGTGAGTACACTTCATTCACCGTTGGTGCAGATGATGATATCTTAAGGTTGCAAGGACACCTATGTGTCCCTGACGCTGATGGGCTCCGACAAGAGTTGATGGTGGAAGCTCATAGTTCCAAGTATTCTTTGGATCCAGGGTCCACTAAAATGTATAAAGATTTGAAGCAGCACTACTAGTGAAAGAGCATGAAGGTAAATATATCTAATTTTGTGGCTAAGTGTTTGAATTGTCGAGATTCCTCAATAGAAATGGGAGATGATTAATATGGACTTTGTTGTGGGTTTACCCCGCACGAAGGCCAAGTGTGACTCTATTTGGGTGATTGTTGATAGACTCACAAAGTCTGCTCATTTCTTTCCCGTGAAGACAATGGACACATCGACGCACTACGCCAAGTTATATTTGAAGGAGATAGTTACACTGCATGGGATTCCGACATCCATTATATCTGACAGAGGTACACAATTCACTTCTCATTTTTGGAAATCGTTCCAAGAGGGTTTGGGAAATTGGGTGAACTTGAGCACTGCTTTCCATCCTCAGACGGACGGGGAGGGCAGAGAGAACTATTCAAACTCTGGAAGACATGCTAAGGGCGTATGTGATTGATTTTGGAGGTAATTGGGATAAACATATACCTCTTGTGGAATTTTCTTATAACAACAGTTATCAAGAAAGTATCCAGATGGCCCTATGAAGCACTATATGGGAGGATTGTAGATCTACAATTAGGTGGTTTGAACCCACCGAAGTAGAACTATTGGACCCTGACTCAGTTCACGAAGCAATCGAGAAGGTGAATCTTATTGTGCAATGACTAAAGACAGCTCAGAGTCGATAGAAATCCTATACAGATATGAGGCGTCGCGAGCTAGAATTCGCTGTAGGTGATAGAGTATTCTTGAAAGTGTCACCAATAAAGGGAGTGATGTGGTTCGGTAGAAAGGGTAAGCTTAGTTCTCGTTTTATTGGCCCTTATGAAATTGTGAGAAGAATTGGGAAGGTGGCTTTTGAGTTGCAACTACCATCTGATATGACTATGGTGCATCCTTTGTTTAACATTTCGATGTTGAGGTTGTATAAACCTGATCCTTCTCATGTATTGACTCATGAAGAGATTGAAATCAATGAGGGATTGTCTTATGAAGAAGAACCTGTGCAAATCTTAGATAGACAAGTTAGGAAGTTGAGGATGATAATGTAACTTTGGTTAAAGTCCCGTGGCATAATCATAATACCGAAGAAGCAAATTGGGAAGCTGAGAACATGAAGAAGAGATACGCTCACTTATTCCCTATTGCAGGTATTTGTTGAACCTTTCGGTTAAGTAATCCTTGGGAAAGTTTAGATTAGAGGTATAAATCGCTCACTCTTGAGGTTAGACTTGAATATATATTTGTGGTGTGATTATGTTATCCTTGGGGATAGCTCATTTTGCAAAAGAACTCTAGAAATTTTGGAAATTTGAGGTTAGTAAAAAAAATCTTAGGCCCTTTCAGGATCATTATGATCCTGAAAGGGGGATAATGTAACACTCTGTAAATCTGAGTTAGGTGTGAATATGTATAATGGGTGTTAATATGATATTTTAACTATAAGATGAATTTGGGTGAAATATAGTAGCTATGAAGTCAAACCAAATGGTGAAGTTCGTAAGAGTTCTTAAAATTCGTGTAAGTTTGAGGTAGTCCTCACTAATACATAGTTTTCAGGTAGTTACGTTAGGAATCTGAGTAAATGCAAAACATAAAAGTTGTAGGTCTTTGATACCTTTTCAATCATATATTGTGTAGCTCAAGTAGATTTTTTATCAAAAGTTATGCACATTTTACTAGACATTGTGATCTGTGCAAGTCTTCTGCAAGTAGACTTCAGTCTTGTGATCGCACTGCAGGCAAAGTGATGCCGCCTTGCTGCACGGTATGTTCCGCGAAGTAGGCCCCCAGCTGCGAGCCCGATCACAGTAACAATGTTATAAAAAGCCTAACTTCGTTATAATTGTTCCCCACTTTGTTCTGGATGACTTTTTAGAGGAAAAGAACCCTAGAGACCCCTCTCAAACCCCAAGGTGAGTTCCTAACCATCCTATGATTAAATCTCATCAAAATAACAAGGACTAACACTAGATTATCATTCCAATCCATAGATTCTTGAGAATCGAAGGAAGAACCATTGAAGAGGACTTTTGGAGAAATCTCAATAAAGGTAAGAACTTAACCTATAATGGTGTTTATTGAATGGATTGAGACTAGTGTGGGCTATTGCAAGTGATTAGAATCCATGGGTAAATCATGAGAAAAGGAAGAACATGAATTGTTGACTTAAAAATCCTAGTTTTCAAAAAGGATAGGAATTCTAGAAAAAAGGTTTATAGTTCTAATCTTTATTATCCTAATTAATTGTAGAACGATTGTTGAATTTGGAAGAATTCGTTTGAGCGGGAATTGAGGTATGTCGAGATTTCAAAAAATCTACTTTGATTGTTTGTATATGTGAAACCCTTGTTTGGTGGTTGTTCTTCATTAAATTTATTTTTTATTTGAAGTTGATTTTTAGATAAGGCCATGTGAGTGTAGGGTCAAGCCCACTCTAACCTTTTTCATAACATACTACTTTGATTGAAGTTGTTTTGCCCCATTTTGGGATGATTGAAAGTATTTTCTAAAGGTTAAAGGTTTAAACATGTTTCGTCGTTGAATGCGTTTTCTTGAATTTGAAATTGAATAAGTTCTTTGAAGAAGGTTTATAGATTAATATAAGACTTGAAATACCTTTATTATTAGAAGATGACTTGAGAAGTGAATTCGGCTAACATGACATGACTTGTACTTGTTTGTGTTTGAGCTTGTATGGACAAGTTGTGCTAGTCCAGTGGACGATTAGCCATTATGGATCCTAACGTATCACTTGTGAGTATTGCTGTGTCAGTCTAGAGGATGATTAACCTCCGAGGCGTGTAGCCCGGGGTATCTATTGATGTGCTAGTATAGAGGACGATTAGCCTCTATGGGATAAATTCTCGGTGTATCGAATAGTTGTTCGCCCGTGATCTGGTATGTGTTAATTCTTTGGTTTCCCATAAGTTGGCTTATTGATGATTTCGGATTATTAGTGTAAGACTTAATATGGTAAATGCTTAATGAGTTTAATACTATATATCCTTCGTTATTGGGTGCTTTTGTTGAATTTTACTAAGCTTGATATCATACTCTAACTTTGGATTTCCAATTGTTTTCATTAATATTGTTTAACTGAATTTACTATCTTATTTTGGTTTTGTTAACTATTGCCCCTTAGACACTCACTGAGTACCCAGTACTCAGGCATACCATTGTTATTTTTTATGGCGTGTCAAATAACGTAGAAGAGCAAGTTCGTGATATACATACCGGATAGGAGAACTTGTTGCTTTCTGGATCACTTGGTGAGTCGACATGCTTGTTCGTGGGGCACCACCCTATCTTTATTTATCTATTTATTTCAATTTCGGGCTGCGTCCCGATGAGTTAGACATTTACTTATTATCTTAGAAGCTCCATAGCTAGTTTCCAGATTGTGGGTAGTGTGTTGGAGTCTCATATAACTCGTTGAGACAGTTTGCCACGTTTTATAACTAAGTATTTAATTAGACTTCCGATGAATTATCTCTAAGTATGATTATCCTTTCATTCGATTATAAATGACTTGTTTTATATTTATTAAGATAGTTGATTTAACAGGAAAGATTAGATGTTCATTAAATTATTAAGGTGCTTCCGGTGTTGGTCGTAACATCGGTCGTAACATCGGATGCCTGTTACGCCCAATATCGATTTGGGGCGTGACAACTAACCACCACTTGCATCACAATCATCCATCGCCCACCACTAGCCGACACCACCATTAATCACATTTGTCATCACAACTATCATTAGCAACCACCACTACTGGAAACCAATACTGTCAGTCCCTATCATACCTACCACCTTCATCATTATAATTACATTAATAACCACCGTCGTCATTGTCGCTGGACCCACGACGACTATCATCCACTATTGGCGGAGCTACAGTGTATCAAGGGTGGTCAGGTGAACATCCTTCGCTGGAAAATTATACTGTATATAAGTGAAATCCTATTCCAAGTTTTTAAATTTTATGTTTAGAACACTCTTGCCACAATTGAGTGAGGTAGCCCATTGGTAAAGGTTGTTTAGTGAAAATCTAAGGAGCACGGATGAGTGTGCAGGTTCGATTCCCCCACTATAGAGGGCAACTTTTTAGTTGATGTTTTTTCATTGTAACTGCATTAATTACACATTGGTTTTAAGATTATATATGATCCAATCTATAAGCGCAATACCCGAGACGGTGTATGTTTGACTTTTTTTCCTTTTAATTAAATTTGAAAGATAAACTTAAAAGTAATTGTTAGTTGAAAGTTACTTAGTAAATTTTAAAAGCTCTCTACAACTCTATCAAAATAATTTTAAAAGCTCTCTACAAAACAAATCTCCTCGTGGTTCTGCACTTCCGCCTTCCATTCTACGTGTCTCTCTATTATTGTTTCCATCATCATAGGCCGGTGAAAGCTTGAGCCTATTCGATTCTAGATTGAATTCTCTTTTCTTATTCCAAAAGGTGGAATCTCCCACCCCAGGAGCCCCCACACCCCGGTCCGACAGGTCTGTGAAGGAGGTAAATCATGGTGACTCAATTGATTTCAAAGGTTAGACCAGTACCACGCTGCGCACAAGGGACCCTCCTTTATTTCAAGAAGAAACCCCCACACTGCCGCTGACGGGATTCGATCCTTGGTCTCTTATTCCAAATATCTCCCTTGAAACCAATTGAGCTGCCCAAGCGGACAAAACTAAGATAGGGTAAACTTTTTAAAGTGACTGGTCCCACCGCATTATGGCCCCATACCCCAGAAAACCCCACCTCCGGCCTGGCCCTACGGATTAGTATACACCGCTTGGCCCTACGCGTATGGAGGGATTTTTTTGGGGGAACACAGTTCCACTCTCGCTGATCAGAGGACTCGAACACGGAACCTCAGACAGCAATACCCTAATGTATTGGCCACTGGGCCAAACACTTTGGATTTGAATTCTCTTTTCTCTTCTCTCTTTTTCTTTGCTATGTCCATTCACTTCATGTTAAACTAAATACGAACAAACTTTTGGACCCTTAAAATGTTGATTAAAGCTAAATATTGCATAGCTTGATTTTAAATTTTTGGTGTAGCCATTTATAAAAAATGATGAATATTGCATAGTTAAATTTTAAATTTTAAATTTTAAATTTTTGGTGTACCCATTCATAATATTTTTAAATGTATATGGCGTAGTTTGATTTTAAATTTTTTGGTCTACCGATCATAAAACAAATCTACCGATGCAAAGCTTGAACACCTTCACGAAATTCCTCGCTCCGCCACTGTCAGCCGCTACAACTATTGTGGTCAATCCTTACTACCAACTATCTCTACCATCATAACTAGCATTACCGTTAACCACCACATATTCTTCAGCCACCACCACTTACACTGTCAATTACTAACATCAACCAAATCCACCATCACAAACATCACCACCAACACCAATTTCCACCATCGCGTCTGAAAGCACTTGATTATTCTTATTGAATGAATATGTATATATACAAGTTACAATCTCCAAATATGGAAAATCCTATTCCTACTAAACTTCTAATATCCTAGTTCTACTTGTACAATAATTCTACAATTATGGTAATTATACAACATAATTTACAACTTTTATTTATGGTACAAGACTAGTCAAAATCGTGTATATCATAGGGATATACACGGTATTCTATCACACCCCCGCAGTCATAGCAGGCGGTTGTCGTACGCTGAGACTGTCCCTAAAATCTTCAAATAAAATGAGGGAAGGCCCTTCGTAAAGATGTCAGCAATTTGGTATCGCGAGGGCACATGTAAGACGCGTACTTGTCCACGAGCTACCTTTTCGCGAACAAAGTGAATATCCATCTCGATATGTGTTAGTGCGTTTATGTTGGACCGGATTGCCAGAAAGATAAACTACACTAACATTATCACAGTAGACCAAAGTAGCTTTCTGAATAGGAAAATGTAGTTCTAATAAAAGATTACGCAGCCAACATGATTCTGACACCACATTCGCCACGCCTCGATACTCGGCCTCTGCATTGGATCTGTATAATGTAACTTGTCGTTTTGCAGACCATGAGACCAAGTTATCCCCAAGAAACATACAATAACCAGAAGTTGAGCGTATGGTATCAGGACAGTCACTCCAATCAACATCTGTATAAGACATAAGTGTAGAAACAGAAGTATGATACAAATGCAAGCCATAATCAAGTGTACCCTAGATGTATCGTATAATGCGTTTGAGCGATTTCATATGCTCAATCCGTGGATCAACACACATGTTGAACTGCATAAGTAATATCAGGCCTTCTGAAGGTAAGATACTAAAGTTCCTCTGCAAGGCTGCGATAATGTGTGGGATCCTCGAACTTAGTGCCAGATGTAGCACTCAGCTTCAGGTTAGTATCAACCAGAGTATAAGTAGATTTACATGATGACATACCAGCTCTTTCAATGATCTCAGCGGCATACTTTCTTTGTGATAAAAATAGACCACCTGAATTACGAGTGACAACAATCCCCAAGAAATAACTCAAGGCCCCCAAGTGTTTCATAGCAAATTCAGAACTGAGAAGTATCATGATAGACTTGCGCAGATTATCAGACGAAGCAGTCAATATAATATCATCGACATACAACAAAATGTATGCCAGAGAAGTACCACGTCGATATATAAAGAGAGAATGATCAGACCGGTTGTAAGAAAAACCAATAGAAGATACATAATCTGAAAACCTTTTATACCAAATCTGTGGGTCCTGCTTAAGTCCATACAAGGACTTCTTCAGCAAACAAACATGATGAGGATGATTGAGATCTCGAAAACCCAAGGGCTGATGCATATAAACTGTCTCCTTAAGATCACTGTGTAAAAATGCATTTTTCACATCCAACTGATGAACGGGCCATGCTTTTGAGAGAGCCAAACTGAGAACAATATGAATAGTAGATGGTTTGACCATCGGACTAAACATTTCGCCACAATCCACGCCAACCTGTTGAGTTTTACCATCACCTACAAGACGAGCCTTATGCCTCTCAAAAGAACCGTCATAATTTTCTTTATGAGTAAATATCCACATAGACTTAATAATATTAACACCAGAAGGATGGGACACCAACTCCCACGTCTTATTTTCAATAAGAGCATTATATTCTTGAGTCATAGCCAATTTTTAATTCGGGTCATTTAATGCGGACACAGGGTTACGCGGGAGGGCGGATTTAAGGACATTATAATTAAGATTAAAATGTCGTTTTGATTTAAAAATACCCCTTTGACTATGAGTAACGGACTCTTGACTAGAGGAGGAATTGGATGAATTTTGGGCAATGTGTGGAGCGGGGACGGACTGGCCAGCAGGCAGTGGGCCTGTTGGCCCAACAACTGGAACAATAACAAGCTCGGGATTGGGCTGAAACACTGGAACAGTACCAATATCAGTATTGGACCGTGTCATTGGCCCACTGGGCAGAACAACGGTTGCGGTATACTGTGGGCCAGCAGGCAGTGGGCTTGCTGACATAGTTTGGTCACGGGACAAGTCGGAAAAATAGTGGATAATATATGATGAGACCTCGTCATCTAAAAAATTATATGAAGTTTGCACGGGACTACTCACTTTAGTAAATGGAAATTGGGTTTCATAAAAAATAACATGACGACTAATTATGATTTTGTTAGATGATAAATCAAAATATTTGTAACCACGATGATTAGACGGATAATCCAAAAACACACAAGCGGTAGAACAAACCTAAAGTTAGTTAATTGTAGTTGACGAAAAAGTGGATAGCATAAACACCCAAAGACCCTAAGATGAGAATACGAAGAATCCTTATTATAGAGAACTTTAAGGGGAGATGTAGATGCTAATCCTTTAGTAGGAAGTACGTTAAGGAGGTAAGTAGCCATTTGTAGTGAATGATGCCAAAAAGAAGTGGGTACAGAAGCATGGGCTAATAAAGTCCGGACAATATTATTAATGGTACGAATTTTTCATTCGACTTTTCCATTTTGTGAGGACGTATGAGGACAAGAAAAAATGAAAAACTATGCCATTAGCATCACAAAATTCCCGAAACAACCTATTATCATATTCCTTGCCATTATCACATTGAATACTTTTAATTTTCCGTTTGAATTGGGTACGTATGAATGCTCTAAATTTAAGAATGTGGAAAAACATGAGACTTTTTCGATAAAGGAAAGGTCCACAAAAAATTAGAATAATCATCCAAAAGTAGGATATAATAATGATGGCCCACAGAACTTAACACGGGGGATGTCCATAAATCACTATGAATAATGTCAAAAGGCATCAACATACTAGAAGTAGAGGTTACAAATGGTAATTTAACATGTTTCCCTAACGGACAAGAAGGATAAAGTGGAGTACTACGCGTACCCTTACAAGAAATAAAATTATTTTTATGCAAAGAAGAAATAATAGACGATCCTGGATGACCCAAACGGGCATGCCACAAGGAAGGAGCAAGGGCGACAAAAGTAGACGGTATGGCTTAACTCGCGAAAGTGGTGGTATTTGTGATTGGATAAAGCTCTCCCCTACTATTGCATATCATTAGACGTATCCTCGTTTTGAAATTCTTCACAGAAAAACCAAAGGGATCAAAATTAACAGAAACCCAAATATCAGTGGTGAATTTTCGGATAGACACCAATTTTTTAATTAAGTTAGGGGCATGAAAGATATTTTTCAAAACTAGAGGTGGATGTGGGGAAGACAAAGTTGTACGTACATAACCGCGAATTGGAATTGAATTGACATTACCAACAATAATACCATGATTTTTGCTCAAATTGAAATAAGACGAAAGAGTACCTTGGTCAGACGTCATGTGAGAAGTGTCTCCGGTGTTCATATACCAATTCACGTCCATTGCCGTAGTGTCGGGCTCAATGATCGTTTGTAGGAGGTCGGTAGAAATAGTGGAATAAATCCACTGGAGAACGGTAGCATCAAGTGTCATCCATAACGTAGGAGTTTCCTTGGGGTTAGGCACCTCCTATGTGCCAGGTGTCGAGGAAATTATGTGACGGAGGACTTGATGCGAGCGTGCGTGAAATTTGAATAATTTCGTCCATGTCGCGTATTAGACGTTTTCCATATCAAGAACAATAGGGATGTGGTTCCTGATGTTGGAAACTGTAAGGGCTAGATGAAATAAGTTCTTTGACGTAGACATAACGAAAGAATAATAGGAGAATTAGGGATTAGGAAGAAAATTTGGGAAGGGATGAGGAAGAAGTCGGCCGGAAATCGAGAAGGGTTCTCGGAATTTAAGCCGAGAGTAGCGGAAGAAAATTGGGAAGGGAGGTAGTCTAGACCTAGACTTCTAATACCATGAAAGAATTAATCCCTTGATTATTCTTATTGAATGAATAGGTATATATACAAGTTACAATCTCCAAATATGGAAAATCCTATTCCTACTAAACTTCTAATATCCTATTTCTACTTGTACAAGAATTCTACAATTATGATAATTATACAACATAATTTACAACTTCTATTTATGGTACAAGACTAGACAAAACCGTGTATATCATAGGGATATACACTGTATTCTATCAGCGTCAACCACTACAATACGAACCACCTCCATAATCACATCTATCACCACCACAACTACGAAGCATCTCCACCTTCACTAGTGAACATAAATGTTTTATTTGTTAATCAAATAATAATTTTACTTTATTAGATTTATATTTATTTTTTAATATTTAATTACTTTTTATTTTAATTCTATATTTGTTATATTTAAATAAATACAGTATGCACATTCAGATGTTGAAAAACAAAAAAAATCTTAATTATTCATTGTTCAAATCTAGAGACAACATCTTAATCCTTCAAATGTGCATTAAGAGTTAGACATTTTAATCTTAATGAAAATAAATGAGGTCTTAAATTACCTTTCAAAGCAGTAGAAACAAAAAGAATTGTTTTGCCTAGACTCAAACCTATGACTACTAGGTGAAACTGAACCCCCTCAATCACCGAGCTAAACAATTGGAATGGTTCATTATATACGATTTATACTAAAAATGAAATTTAATCTTATGTATACAATATAAATTTTAGAAAAAAGGGGTTTGGGTAAACCCCCTTCCGCCCCCGAACTCCGCCCATGCTTATGACAACAGTGATATTTCCAACCACAAAAAAAACATGTATAGTTATTAATAGTAGTACTTATAATGTTAAATATGGTGTATTAGTAATACTGGTATTAGTAATGTTGATATTAGTTATGCAGGGATTATATTTTATCCACTGTTTGATTTGGTGTTTTAGAAATAACATGCATTGCATAATTACTAAAAACAATTGATTGTTTACAAAAATACCCTACATGCTATACTTTTTGAGTGACTTCATGGGCAATTGTTTCTTTAACCATGCTGATGCATGCATTAAATCCCATTGCACTGCTAATATCATGGTTTGCTAGGTATTAGTTTTGCATAGCACCAAATACGGTGTATAACTAATGACCATACAAGATATTGTTAATACACAAAGCTAATGCATACAATATTTTCTCTAATATGCTTTACCAAACGACCCCTTAGTATATATGTAGTCCTATATATGTCAGCAAAGTCATCTAATGATTTGTTTTACTTGGTTTAGTCAATTGAAAAGAAAATTAGCTTTGTTATTTTCAAGCCATTGAAAAGAATATTGTATATGAATGAAAGAGTTTTAGGAGCTATTTCATCTGTCACAAAATGTTCAATATATTTTAGAATGTATTCTTTTTGCCATTTTATTAATAAAAAAAAAAACTTCCAACTTTTTTAATTTGTAGCTTTTGTAGGTACTTTCTATTAGGACTCATGATGTCGATGCTGTAATTGAAAAATGGAAAATGGAACATCTAGGAAATGTTTTATGATGTCGATGATGTAATTGGAAAGTTGAAGTAAGGAATGACTCATGATCTCGATGTGAATGAACTCTCAAATTTTAAAATATCTTTTGTGATTTTGAGTTGCTGATAATTGATTACTAAACAAGAACAGTGCTATTTTTAAAGTTCACTTAAATGATTGTTTAAAGATGCTGGTTTAATGGTGAAAGAAATATGACATCGGGCACCCGTGCGTATCACATCTAGTATGTATATATTACTCAAGAATAGTCACTGCCAATAAATACTAGTCCCCACATATACTAGGCAATCAAAAACTTTTTAAAAGCAATTATGCAAAATTAGATATCATCTATCTAGGAAAACAAGTAATATAATCGGGGGGTTTAAGATCTTCACTCATGCCTAAATCTAAGAAGTGTACATTTTTTCTACCATTTTTGTGAATCTATACAAAATATGCTAATCAGTGAATAATTTTCATAGTCAAATGAGTCCTAATCAGCTCAATTTCATTGGAAATTAGGTTAGTAGAATAATACTAATCCTAGATTCCTTCTGTAACCACTTGATTCCTATTTCCTGGACATGCTCCACGTGTCCACTCATTTAATTTTTTTCATTTCTGGCAAAGGCAGGCAGTTGCAATTTTACAAATGATGTTAACTGTCAAAACTGTGTTGGTTGCAACTTGCAAGTGAGTGAATGATGCGTGTAGTGTGTAGTTCAGTAAGACAAAACTATCATGGCCCTTCAAATATTTGAAACGTCAATTGTCTCAACTTATCTTTCAACCCTGATCATTACATTTGGAGTCTCCTAGGATGCAACTTATTTATCATTTAGTCCAACAATTATTCACTTCGTTCCATTTTAGCTTCTTTTTTTATGCCTATTGAGAAAAATAAAATATAAGATAGTATTCGGAGTTATCCCAACTTATTATATGTTTTTTAAGAATTGAGTAACATTAAAAAGAACTACATTTCTTTACTGTTAATGGTATTGCCGAAAATAATTGTCAACTTTAGTCTTGAATTATCAAAGAGATATTTGTTGGAAATTAGCCTTTGGCGGGAGTTGCGACCGACCAACTTTAACGGCTTAAACACTAGTGTTACGCATGTTGGAGAATCCGGTTCTTCACACGTGCATGATCTACTAAGTACGTAGATAACCGTAGGGCCAAGAATCGTCAAATTTCATTGAGAAATGAAAGAGATATTGGTTCACGAAGTGAGGTGTTTGAAGTATGGAAAAGTGTGATTGGGTTCAATTCTCCCTCATCGGTAGAGGAAGAAAGAATTGTTGTGTATATAAGACTCAAAATTGGTTTGGGGTTTGGGACCCCAAGGGGTATCCCATGTGTTTAAAGGAGGGAGGACCTAGATGTGCTTTGGTTCGAGGAAAGCCCACACGCGCGCCGCCGCCCGCCCGTCCGGTTCCGGGTTCACGGGTTCACGGGTCTTCTGATATTATCTTTTTGGGCCAGAGAACTTTGCCAGATGTACAGTTTGATCCCAGAAGTTTCATATGTACAGTTTGAACCAGAATTCTTTCAGATGTACAGTTTGGGTCCCTGAAGTTTCAAGATGTACAGTTTGGTCCCTGAAGTTTTCAGAAAGTCAGAATTGGCAGAGAAGATCAGAAACGCCACAACACGTAATTCAACCATTTATTTTGGTTGAATTACTCCTCCTATAATGGCAAATCCGTTGGTCTTTCTTACCATTTATTTTAGTGGCTTTACTACCTCCATAATGACCATTACTTGGCCAATAATGACAGTTATGAAGGCAGTTAAACAGCCCCTCCCTCACCTATATAAACAACCCCTTGCACCATTGTTGAGGACACTTACAATACACAAAAGTACACAAGCAGAAAACAGTTCTTCCTACAACTTCCAAGCATCATTTCATTACTCAATATTCTTCACGGAAGCATTTGAGTTTTCTTTGCTCAAGTGTTCATTTGCTGTTTATCTTGGGAGACAGTTATCCATGACGTATAAATGATACATACGGGGCAATATTTTTTTAAAGACAGAGTGCCACACTCGACTCAGCATACACCAAAAACAGAAAACAGTTACAATTTTTCTTGTTCAACATCTTTGTAATTTTCAGTTTTCTAGTTGAATTTTAATTTCAATTCTTACATTAGCAGTTACTTGTAATTTCCGTTTCCTGCATCCTTTGTAACCAACAAGTTTAAGACAATATTTGCTTACTGTAACTGCTGCAACATGGCTGGAAATATGACCGATGCTGCTGCTACTGCTGCTGCCAATCAAGGCAACGTTGCTGCCTTCCCCGCCATCGCCACTCATCGGCCAAGCCAAAGAACTCGCCGCTTTGCCTTCACTGCTGCCACCCCTACTGTTCAAGGCAGTAACACCGCTGCCTTCCCGATTACTGCTGCTCCACCTTCTGGCTCACATCATGATCGCCTTGAAAAATTCATGGGATCAAAATTTAAGAGATGACAACAAAATATGTTGTTCTACTTAAAGTTATGGGCATGGCCCGGTTCCTAACGGAAGATCCTCCATAAGCTGGAGATGAAATGGACTCTTCGCCTAATGAAACAGGTGAAGAGGGCCTTGGTATCCATGTCATTAATGGCATGAAGATGGTTCGTGACGCATGGAATCATAGCGATTTCATGTGTAAGAATTACATACTGAACTGCTTAGCAGACCCTCTCTACACGGCCTATTACACCGTTGGCACTGCCAAAGAGCTGTGGGAAAAACTGCAAAAGAAGTACAACGCACAAGATGCGGGTACTAAGAAGTTCATCGTTGGGAAATTTCTAAAATTCCAAATGGTGGACAGCAAGACAGTGATGTCCCAAGTCCAGGAATTCCAAATGATGATACATCACCTGGATTTGGAAGGATTGAAACCAAACGAGCAGTTTTTGGTTGCAACGCTGATTGAAAAGTTACCTCCTTCATGGAATGAGTTTATGAGTTACTTAAAACTCAAGACAAAGGAGATGACCTTTGAAGAGCTTGTTATCAAACTCCAAATCCAGAAAGATAACAAGAAGGCCTTACCTAGGGGCAGACAAACTGCTGAGGCAAAGGCAAATCTGGCTGAGGCCAATGGGAACCCAAGCAAGAAGCGGAAGTGCCAGAAAGACGGCAAGGCCCACGCAGCAGAGACGTTCAGAGGTAACTGTCATCACTGTGGGAAACCTGGTCATAGGATCAAGGAATTCCGCAAGTTCAAGACTGAGCAACAACAGAAAGCCAAGTACACGCTCCTGGATGACATGATTGAGGATTTCTCGGCAGTAGTGTTAGAAGCCAACTTGGTTGAGAATCCGATGCAGTGGTGGGTGGACACAGGTGCAACAAGACACATCTGTTCCAACAAATACGCCTTCTCCACATACTCACCGGTCACCGACAAGAAGCTGTTCATGAGCAACAACGCTTCCTCGGACGTGCTGGGGGTTGGAAAGGTGGTCCTGAAGATGACTTCCGGTAAGGAGCTCACTCTGAAGGAAGTGATGCACGTCCCAGAGATTAGAAGAAATTTAATTTTTGGACCTTTATTGGTTAATGCTGGTTTTAGGCTAGTGTTTGAATCCAATAAGTTTGTACTCACTAAGAATGACACATTTGTGGGGAGAGGCTTCGTCTGTGAAGGCCTCTTCAAAGTGAATGCCATGTCTGTATTGCGTCCAAGTAATAAAGTTGAACCTTCTTTCTATTTGCTTGAGTCTTCTAATTTATGGCATCATAGATTAGGACACGTTAACTATAAGTCTATTCAAAGGCTGGTAAAGATGGAGTTGTTGCCGTCTGTCGACGTAAACCCTCAACGTAAGTGTGAGGTGTGCGTAGAGGCAAAACTCACCAAGCTTCCTTTTTGATCCGTCGAAAGGAATACCGCTCCTCTAGAACTTATTCATACAGATATATGTGATTTGAAGTTCGCACAAACTAGAGGGGGAACAAGTACTTTGTGACTTTCATTGACGATATCACAAGGTATTGTTACCTTTACTTGTTAAAAAGTAAGGATGAAGCCTTTGAAGCGTTCCGACGTTACAAAGTAGAAGTTGAGAACCAACTAAGCCTATGGATTAAATCCATTCGTAGCGATAGATGGGGAGAATATGTAGCGCCTTTCGAGAAATATTGTGCCCAAGAAGGCATTGTTCATCAAACGACGGTTCCATACTCACCTCAGTCGAACGGTGTGGCGGAACGTAAGAACCGCACATTGAAGGAAATGATGAATGCCTTGCTTATCAATTCCGGTCTTTCCTAAAACATGTGGGGAGAAGCCGTCATTACCGCTAATATGATGCTTAACAGAGTCTCACATAAGAGTAAGGACAAAACTCCATATGAATCATGGAAGGGAAAGAAACCCACCTATAAATATTTTAAGGTGTGGGGTTGTTTGGCAAAGGTTGAAGTACCCAAGCCAAAGCAGGTCAAGATTGGGCCTAAGACTGTAGATTGCATATTCATCGGATATGCAAATAATAGTAGTGCTTATCGCTTCTTAGTGCATAAGTCAGATATTCCAGATATCCACCAGGGTACAATTATGGAATCAAGGAATGCTTTATTCTTTGAAGGTACCTTTCCTAGAAAGGAAAAAGACATAACCTCTCGCAAACGAAGTTATGCACAAATCTCTCAAGAACCGGGAGTCCTTGACTGCCCGGATCTAGATGGTTCAGATCTAGCGAATCTCGAGGTGGCTGAACATTCGGAATCTAGTGTTCCAGATTCTCAGAACTTGGAGACTCCAGAGATGGATCTAAGGTGAAGTAAAAGGGCTAGGAAGGATAAATCCTTCGGTCCTGACTTTGTAGCTTATATGGTTAATGATGAACCAAGGACAATTGCTAAGACATTGTCAACTCCAGAAGCACCGCTCTGGAAATAAGCTATTGAGAGTGAAATAGGCTCCATTCTGCATAACCATACTTGAGAGTTGGTTGATCTTCCTCCGGGAAATAAACCGTTGGGTTGTAAATGGATACTCAAACGGAAATACAAAGCAGATGAGTCTATAGACAAGTACAAGGACAGGTTGGTAGTCAAGGGCTATCGGCAGACAGAAGGCTTTGACTACTTTGAGACATACTCTCCGGTATCCCGGATGACATCCATACGGGTATTCATTGCGATCGCAGCTTTGCTTGACCTTGAGATACACCAGATGGATGTTAAGACAACCTTCCTAAACGGTGATTTGGAAAAAGAAATTTATATGGACCAACCCGAGGGGTATGTGGTTCAAGGGCAAGAGAAGAAAGTCTGTCGGCTTGTCAAATCTCTGTACGGGCTGAAACAAGCCCCGAAGCAATGGCACGAAAAATTTGATAGTACTCTACTATCGAAGGGGTTCGCCATTAATGAGTGTGATAAATGTGTTTACACGAAAGGTAACTCTGACTCATTTGTTATGATATGCCTGTATGTAGACGACATGTTGATCACATGAAGCAGTCCTAGGGTAATCCTAGAGACTAAGAACATGTTGAAACAATGCTTCGACATGAAGGATATGGGTATCGCAGATGTCGTCCTAGGGATTAAAATCTCTAAGACGTCTGACGGACTGGTCTTATCTCAGTCTCACTACATCGAGGATGTTTTGAGAAAGTTTGAGATGTTAGACAGTTCACCGATAAAGTCACCAATGATACAAATCAAAAGCTTGATAAAAATCTTGGTGCACCTGTATACCAGGAGCGATATGCACAGGTGATCGGTAGTTTGATGTATATAACAAACTGCACCCGACCTGATATTGCTTACGCAGTCAATAAGTTGGCTAGGTTCACCCGTAATCTGAGTGATAATCACTGGAAGGCGTTGAATCGGGTATTACAATACCTGAAATACACGTTAAATTTTGGGTTACACTATTCGAGATATCCAGCTGTACTAGAGGGGTACAGTGATGCAAACTGGATATCTGATATAGAGAACACCAAGTCCACCAGTGGGTATGTATTTACAATTGGTGGTGGGGCTGTGTCTTGGAAATCCTCTAAGAAAACTTGTATCGCCCGATCCACGATAGAATCAGAGTTTATCGCTTTAGACAAAGCAGGAGAAGAAGCTGAGTGGCTTCATGATTTCTTAGAGGATGTTCCGTGTTGGAATAAACCCGTACCTTTGGTAATGATCCACTGCGATAGTCAGTCGGCTCTAGGAAGGGCACGGAATGCTATGTACAACGGCAAGTCTCGTCATATTCGACGGAGGCATAAGACCGTTAGTTGATCACCACGGGTATAATATCAATTGATTACATTAAGTCAAAGGATAATATAGCAGACCCATTGACAAAAGGCTTACCCAAGGATCAGATGGCTTGCCTGTCTAGGGGAATGGGCTTAAAACCCAAAATATAAGGACCAATACAGTGGTAACCCAACCTTACTAACTGGAGATCCCAGTAATTTGGTTCAATGGAAAAACTAAGTTGTTAAGGTTCAGTTGATCGCTTCAGTGAACGCATGAGCACTTCAGATAGTGATTTCTGAAAAGAAACACCAAATCCAAAGTCGTTCCCGCGATAGACGTTAAGTGCTATCTGCAGTATGGGTGAAGGTTAAGTTTTCAAAACCTGTAATGATCCTCAACAGTTGAGGTTAGGTTTTGGGAAACTTTTAATGGTTCCTAACACTTGCGAAGTGGGGTATAGCAGGATACCTTATAGGAGACCACCTATTTAAGTGCGAGGATGGGCCGCCTCAACTGAATACACTTAAGAATCCAAGAAGTTGTCCATGGCCAAAACGGCCAAAACGGACAAAACATTACGAAGAAGAGAGTAAGGGAATTTGTTGTGTTGGTACTATTGACTTGGCTTACACTAAACACTAACGGTTCAAGACATCACGTTCACCGCGCAGTAAGTAAGTCCGATGGTACTTAACTATGGAAGGTTCAAAGCTGAAGCTACCTCTCCTTATGCAACATCGGTCCGCTGAAATATTGCTAGAAATGAAAAGACACCATGTGAGTGCGCCAAAATCTCTTTCAAGAGGGGATTGTTGGAAATTAGCCTTTGGCGGGAGTTGCGACCGACCAACTTTAACGGCTTAAACACTAGTGTTACGCATGTTGGAGAATCCGGTTCTTCACACGTGCATGATCTACTAAGTACGTAGATAACCGTAGGGCCAAGAATCGTCAAATTTCATTGAGAAATGAAAGAGATATTGGTTCACGAAGTGAGGTGTTTGAAGTATGGAAAAGTGTGATTGGGTTCAATTCTCCCTCATCGGTAGAGGAAGAAAGAATTGTTGTGTATATAAGACTCAAAATTGGTTTGGGGTTTGGGACGCCAAGGGGTATCCCATGTGTTTAAAGGAGGGAGGACCTAGATGTGCTTTGGTTCGAGGAAAGCCCACACGCGCGCCGCCGCCCGCCCATCCCGTCCGGTTCCGGGTTCACGGGTTCACGGGTCTTCTGATATTATCTTTTTGGGCCAGAGAACTTTGCCAGATGTACAGTTTGATCCCAGAAGTTTCATATGTACAGTTTGGACCAGAATTCTTTCAGATGTACAGTTTGGGTCCCTGAAGTTTCAAGATGTACAATTTGGTCCCTGAAGTTTTCAGAAAGTCAGAATTGGCAGAGAAGATCAGAAACGCCGCAACACTCAATTCAACAATTTATTTTGGCCGAATTACTCCTCCTATAATGGCCAATCCGTTGGTTTTTCTTACCATTTATTTTGGTGGCTTTACTACCTCCATAATGGTCATTACTTGGCCAATAATGGCAGTTATGGAGGCAGTTAAACAACCCCTCCCTCACCTATATAAACAACCCCTTGCACCATTGTTGAGGACACTTACAATACACGAAAATACACAAGCAGAAAACAGTTCTTCCTACAACTTTCAAGCATCATTTCATTACTCAATATTCTTCACGGAAGCATTTGAGTTTCCTTTGCTGAAGTGTTCATTTGCTGTTTTATCTTGGGAGACAGTTGTCCAGGACGTATAAAGGATACATACGGGGCAATATTGTCTTAAAGACAGAGTGCCACACTCAACTCAGCATACACCAAAAACAGAAAACAGTTCCAGTTTTTCTTGTTCAACATCTTTGTAATTTTCTGTTTTCTAGTTGAATTGTAATTTCAATTCTTACATTAGCAGTTACTTGTAATTTTCGTTTCCTGCATCCTTTGTAACCAACAATATTATTATTATACTATAATTTTATTGAGTTAAAGCGACAATTAAAATGGGACGGAGGAAGTAATTGTTAGTGGTATAAAAATAGTTAATTTCAATGCATTGACAATGTAAAAAATATAATTAGATAACTTATTAAGTAATTATATAGTTTACTAACATGCTACTCTATCGTCTCAATTTAAATGTCTTAGTTTGATTAGAGACGAAATTTAAGAAATAAAAAGAGACTTTTGAATCTTGTGGTATTAACTTAAAGATGTGTATAATGTACTAAAATATTCTTTAATCTTGTGGTTATAAACTTGTCATGTAGGATCTTTGAATTGTCAACTTACTAAATGTATAAAGAGAAATTATTTTTTAAACAAATTAAAAAAGAAAGTAAGACACCTAAAATAGGACCGATTAAGTATATAATTTACTATAAGAGAATTTATATATTAGTATATATAATTTAAATCTAATTAATTTAAACAAACAAATATATTTGTTTTATCATTTTCATATGTCAAAAGATGATCAGCAGTTGCCTAAGTGGACTAATACTCTCCAAACGGAAAGGAAGGAAGGAAGATGCACTTTCCGTTTGGAGATTTTATAATATTTGGAATATCCTTTTCTTAAGCCCATCTTTTTTTTTTTCAAAATTTTCCTAAGCCAATCCACTTATCCCATAAAACAGCCTGTCCCATTTTCACCCTCATACAAACGTGTTTTTTTGCGTCATGGAAAAGAAAAATTAACTTCGCTGCTTCCCTTCCACTATATATATAGAGCCCACCTCTCACATTAATTGACCATACGGGAAAGAAAAAAAAGAATCTCCACCTGAAGAAATAACCAAGTACTTTTTACTCTATCGACCATCAGTGACCAAGAATGGATATTTTTCGAAGCTATTATTTCGGTAAAGAATGGATTTTGGGTCTAACTTTGTTGGAAATTAGCCTTTGGCGGGGAGATGCGTCCACCCATCTTTGATGAATTAAACACTAGTGTTCCGCATGTTGGAGACCTTGTCTCTTCGCACATGCATGATCTACGAAGTGAGTAGATGACCGTAGGGCCAAGAATCGTCTAATTTCGTTGAGAAATGAAAGAGATATTGGTCCACGAAGTAAGGTGTTTGAGACATGGAAATGTTGTGTGTGACAAATCTACCACATCGGTGGGAATAGGAAGAATTGCTCTCTATATAAGTCTCTTATGTGGTAAAGGGTTTGGATCCCCAAGGGGTATCCCATGTGTTTAAAGGAGGGAAGACCTAGATGTGCTTGGATTCAAGGCGAAACCCACACGCGCGCCGCCGCCGCTCGTCCCGTCCGGTTCCGATTCTGGGTTCTCGGGTTCTCGGGGCTGTGGGGCTGTCTAATATTATCTTTTTGGAGTTTGGTCCCCAGAATTTCTGGAGACTTTTTCTGCCTACCGTTGGACTGCGTTTTGAAGCATTAACCAGCCATTACTTGGCTGATTAACTCTCCATTAACAGCCCATTACTTGGGCATTTGAGCAGCCTCTTTCAATGGCCTTAATAGCCATTACTTGGCTGTTTTAATGGCCTCCCTTAATGGCCATTACAGCCTTGTTTTGGCAGTTGGACAGCCCCTCTTGCATGCTATATATTGAGCTTCATTTGGCTCAATTCAGTGGCCGTAAAAAGCAAAAAGACACACAAAAACTGACTGAAAAACAGTCACGAAAACTGCTCAAAACAGTGAGCAAACTGTGACGAAAAACAGTGACCAAACACCCTTATATACACAAGATATACACTACAGAGACAAAAGAGAAGAGTAGACAGAAACTCTTCCTTCCTTTTCCATATCTTCAGCAAGTCGAGTCATATTTGTTTTCTTCGACAGGCTCAACCTATTGGCTTTGTAGTGTTGAGATTAAAGTGTTGTTTTATCTTGGGAGACTATTGCCCGCTAACGTAAAAGCATATATACGGGGCAATCTTATCTTAAGGATAGAGGGCTATCATCGACTCAACACACAACGTTGTAACCATCCAGATTTAGTTATTTCTTGATCTCAGGTTATCAAGATTCAAGACACAACAAACTTGCGGCAGTTCTCAACATTGGCTTTGCAAGGTGATCAAGATTCAAGACACAACACACATGCGGCAGTTTTGAAGATTGACCATTTATTTATTCTTTCGAACATTTGTAATAGTTATTACTTTCCGTACTGCTCTATAAAGTACCATAGAAATACCAACAATTTAAGACAAGATTGTATTGTAATACTTTTAGTGTTCGAAAGATGTCGGTCAAAAGTTGTGTGACCAAATCTGGATATGGCAATGGTTTTCTGGTAGAAGAGAGTGATGATGATGAACGTGTTCATGGTGTCACCGCTACCAAGACTGGTGGGAACAAGCGCTCTCTAGAGCCTGAGGATGTCAACTGGGACAAGAGGAGAAGACTGAAGATGTTATTCTATCTTGCAGCAGAAGGCCTATATCTGTCCCAGACAAAAGATCCGAATAATGGTAAGAAGGAACTGGACACTCAGTTTGATGAAATGACTGAAGTGAGCCAGAATCCAAAATTGGGATAAGTAGTTTTTCTTACTTGTCAAGAATAAAGATTAAATGATGTTTGATTAAAAATTGATTAAAGTAAGGAGGAATATGAAAATAATTTATATTCCTTACGCTTTAAAATCAGAAGTTTAATCTTATCTTCTTTCCCGTTTAAAGATTGGATTGTAAACGACTTAAAAAGATCCGTTCTTTTAAGTGTAATTGTTAAAGTATGTAATGTATGTTCGCACATACGATGGAGAAAGATCCACTAAGCGTGCAGCTGTTACCACTCTTAAGTAGCGCCAAGAATTATCTGGGCACCAATCTTAACGGAAGGAGTGTAAAAGCTAAAGGCGTTGAACTGTCATACTATTTGGCGAGAAGATCCTTCATAGGATGATATTGGACACTCAGTCATATAAAGCCTCGAGGCGTGGAGTGGGCAAAAATTCGCTTTGATATGATGATATTCGACACCCGGCCATACAAAGCCTCCGGGCGACTGGAGTGGGGCCAGAATTCATTTCATAGGAAAAGTACTGGACACCTAGCAAGATGGTCCAGAGTTTCCAGGTCTTAATGATCTGAAGGCCTAAAGAAAGCGATAAAGAAATTGGACACTCGATGCTAAAACAACTAGAGTGGGCGAGTATCGAGATCACATATGATCCGATTGCGCCTAACCACGAGCAAGAGGTTGTTCATGTGAAGCAACGCCACCTCTAAAATCAAAGAAATTTGGAGAGGTTGTCCTTAATAGGACTTCAGGGAATGAGATCACTCTAAGATGAGGTGATATATATCCCTAACTTGGTTTAAGGGACGCTGTTGGTCAAGCTGGTTTGAGACTAGTCCAACACGTCTGTAATAACTAAGAATGGTACAGTACGTCTGTAGCCAAATGAATGATATATTTGTAATCCGTGCATCTATGCCATCATAGATTAAGACACGTTAAATAGCAAGTCATTCAAAAGCTAACGATGTTGAGATTGTTGCCTTCTGTCGACATAAACCCTCAAAATGAATGTGAGGTAGACGAAGAGGCAAAATCACCTTTTCAAATTCCGTCAAAGGGAATAGCGAAAGATGCACCGCTCCTCTAGAACTTAGTCACACCTACTTGGGTGATTTGAAGTTTATACAAAATAGAGGGGGGAGACAAGTACGTTGTGACCTTAATTGATGATGGTACAACGTATGGAATCCTTTGTTTGTTAAAAAACAAAGATGAAGTTGTTGAAGCGGATAAGCGCTACAAAGCAGAAGTTGAAACTCAACTAAGCCTACAGATTGAGAAATTCGTAGTGATAGATGGGGAGAATGTGAAGCATCGTTCATTAAACGACTGTTCATTTCTCACCTCAGTCCAACGGTGTTAGCCAAGCGCAAAGTCGTACGCCCAAATTATGTGGGGTGGCTTGGTAAAAGTTGGAACATCAAGCAGTCGATTGTACCTAAGGCTGTAGATTGCATATCCACTTTGGATGCGCAAATAACGATAGTCTTGATCGCCTCTTGGCGTAAAGAATCTTGAATTCTTTGAAGATAGCTTTCCTTGAAAAAGAAAAAGCGAGTAATTGCTCAAGGTTAACAAGAACCCGAGGGCCTTTGGTATCGAAACTAGGCGTTCGTATCTACAGGACTCGAAAGTTCTTTGGCTATCCAGAACTTAATATTCGGATCTGCAGAACTCGGGATTCTAGATGTAGAACCGAGAAGGAGCAAAAAGGGGACAAAGACTTATTCCATACCTTCTAGCTTGTATGGTTGAGAACGAACCATGGACAATTAACAAAGAATTGTCATCTCCAAAAGCACTACTTTGGAAAGAAGCTAAAGAAAGAAATAGATTCTATCATATAGAACCATACTTGCGTAATGGTTGATCTTCCTCCGGAAAAAGAACCTTTGGGTTGTAAAATGTGCTCCCCTGTGAGTAGCTTCACATCCAGGGCCATTGTAGTCTTACATGGCATGGATGTTGAAAGCGACCTTTCAAGGAGAGTTGGAAGAAGAGGATCAGAATTGATTTGCTGAACTGTTGGGCTTCTTCCTGAACTTTCATTTTGGTCCCTGAAATGTTTATATTTTGGTCCTGAAAGTTTCAGATAAAACAGAAACAATGAATCTGACCACAGAAACATTGACTCTGAAATTAGAAAGCCAATAGTTGGAGAATCAACAGTCTGAAAGTAAAAGTCATATTGAAACAAAGTCTCGATATGAAAGATATGGGTATCACAGATGACATCTTAGGAATTGAGTTTCTAAGACATCTAACGGACTGGTCGATAGTTGACAGTCTCGTTGAAGACACCAATGGATATGAATCATAGAACTGATTGGAATCATGGTGCACCCATAGACAAGGAGCGATATGCACAGGTTATGTGTAGTTCAATGTATTGTACACACTACAACCGACCTGGTATCGTCCTACGAACAGATCAGTTGAACTAAGGTTCACTGATGATCTTAATACATGATCAATAGAAGACTTTAAGTCGGATATGACGATATCTGAGTTATTTGCTTATCTACGGATTATAGTATTCTGGATGTCCAGCGGTTCTGGGAGAACACAGTGGTGCAAACTGGACATCAGATCTAAAAAACACCAAAGCCACAAGCAAATGTGTATGGTGGGACTTGGAAAATCCTCTAAGCAAACTTGCATCGGCCGATTCATGATGGAATCAGAGTTTATCGCTTTATACAAAGCATGAAAGAAGTTGAGTAACTTCACGGCTCCTTAGAGGACGTCCCTTATTGGGAGAAACCCGTGTCTTCAGCAGTTATACATTATGGCTAGCCGGTCGGCTTCAGGAAGGACACGGATGACGGCGTCTGGACATATCTTTCAGGATCTGTCGGAGACATAAGACCGTATGGCAGTTGATCATCACGGGTGTCACATCCTTGTGTACTAACTAAGGGACTACCCGGAGATCAAGTGTTCTGCCTGTCTAGGGTAATGGGCTGAAAACCCAAACAATACGAACCTTTGCGGTGGTAACCCAACCATACTGATTGGAGATCCCAAGAATTTGGTTCAATGGGAAAACTAAGCGGCAAAAGGTTCAGTTGAGCCCTTCGGTGGAAGCAAGAAGCACTTCGGATGATGATTTCTGTACGAAAACATGAATCCAAAGCTGTTCCCGCGATAGACATTAAAGTGCTGCCTGCATGGTGGGTAAAGGTTAAGCTTCCAAACCTTTTAAAAGATCCTCAAACGGTTGAGGTTAAGGTTGGGGAAACTTTTAATGATTCCTAACACTTGAGAAGTAGGGTATAGCAGGATACCTTGTAGGAGATCACCTATTTAGGTGCGAGGATGACCGCCTCAAATGAACGCACTTAAGAATCCAAGTGTGTCCATGGCCACAACGGACAGAAACGTAAGAAGGAAAATGAATAAGAAGAGTTATTGTGTTGATATCATTGTCTTGGCTTACACTAAACACTGACGGTTCAAGACTTCACGTTCACCGCGCAGTAAGTAAGTCCGATGGTTTCAACTAAGGAAGGTTCAAAGCGAAAGCTACCTCTCCTGATGCAATATCTTTTCGCTAAAAGATTGCTGAAATGTAGGCACCTTGTGCGTGCGCCACAATCTCTCTTTCATAGAGGGGATTGTTGGAAATTAGCCTTTGGCGGGGAGATGCGTCCACCCATCTTTGATGAATTAAACACTAGTGTTTCGCATGTTGGAGACCTTGTCTCTTCGCACATGCATGATCTACGAAGTGAGTAGATGACCGTAGGGCCAAGAATCGTCTAATTTCGTTGAGAAATGAAAGAGATATTAGTCCACGAAGTAAGGTGTTTGAGACATGAAAATGTGGTGTGGGACAAATCTACCACATCGGTGGGAATAGGAAGAATTGCTCTCTCTATATAAGCCTCTAATGTGGTAAAGGGTTTGGATCCCCAAGGGGTATCCCATGTGTTTAAAGGAGGAAAGACCTATATGTGCTTGGGTTCAAGGCTAAACCCTGCCTTGCAGCTTGCTTAGTCCGCCTTAGGTTCAGATTAGGGTTAGGGTTCTCGGGTTCTCGGGTCGTGGGTCGTGGGCTGTGGGCTGTGGGGCTGTCTAATATTATCTTTTTGGACTAGAGAACTCTGCCAGATGTACAGTTTGATCCCTGAAGTTTCATATGTACAGTTTGGACCAGAATTCTTTCATATGTACAGTTTGGTCCCTGAAGTTTCAATATTTACAGTTTGGTCTCCAGAATTTTTGGACACTTTTTCTGCCTACCGTTGGACTGCATTTTGGAGCATTAACTAGCCATTACTTGGCTGATTAACTCTCCATTAACAGCCCATTACTTGGGCATTTGGGCAGCCTCTTTCAATGGCCTTAATAGCCATTACTTGGTTGTTTTAATGGCCTCCCTTAATGGCCATTACAACCTTGTTTTTGCAGTTGGACAGCCCCTCTTGCATGCTATATATTGAGCTTCATTTGGCTCAATTCAGTGGCCAGAAAACAAACGGAAAAGACACACAAAATCGACTAAAAATACTTAAAACTGCCAAAACAAAGGAGCAACCGTGACAAAAAACAGTGACCAAACACCCTTATATACACAAGATATACACTACAGAGACACACTATATACACAGAGACAAAAGAGAAGAGTAGACAGAAACTCTTCCTTCCTTTTCCATATCTTCCGCAAGTCGAGTCATATTTGTTTTCTTCCACAGGCTCAACCTATTGGCTTTGTAGTGTTGAGATTAAAGTGTTGTTTTATCTTGGGAGACTATTGCCCGCTAACGTAAAAGCATATATACGGGGCAATCTTGTCTTAAGGATAGAGGGCTATCCTCGACTCAACACACAACGTTGTAACCATCCAGATTTAGTTTTTTCTTGATCTCAGGTTATCAAGATTCAAG
Organism: Anisodus acutangulus; assembly: GCA_029783415.1. Classification (NCBI taxonomy): domain Eukaryota; kingdom Viridiplantae; phylum Streptophyta; class Magnoliopsida; order Solanales; family Solanaceae; genus Anisodus; species Anisodus acutangulus. Next base: position 38,604,996 of record CM056497.1, on the reverse strand, counting down.
ACACAATAAACTTGCGACAGTTCTCAACATTGGCTTTGCAAGGTGATCAAGATTCAAGACACAACACACATGCAGCAGTTTTGAAGATTGACCATTTATTTATCCTTTCGAACATTTGTAATAGTTATTACTTTCCGTACTGCTCTATAAAGTACTATAGAAATACCAACAAACTTAACCACAAAAGCTAGCTGATAGGGTGGGGATTGTTCAAGTCCATATAAGAAATATATATTCCCATTTTATTTCCGATATGAGACTCTTAACAATTCGGACCCACTTACAGACTTATCATCAATGTCTGATAATAGCAGCTCCATTAATCCTACTGAATATTCATCAAGGAATTAGCTTCAAACAACCCCAAGAAGCCAGCGGGGAGCTAGGAAGAAGTAATTTCAGGAAACTCATCATCCAGTATACAGGGGAGTTAGGAAGAGGAACTCCGGCAAATGGGTGTGTGAAGTCAGAGAACCCGACAAGAAATCAAGGATTTGGCTTGGCACTTACCCAACGGTAGAAATGTCGGCAAGAGATGTTGGTAAAAATTGTGTCTGAAAGGTTAAACAAGAAGAAGGTGAGTCGAGAGATGACTCTCTGTCTTTAAAACAAAATTGCCCCGTATAAATGTTTTTATAGTGATGGACAAGATAAAACAACAACCAATAAACTATACAAAGCAAATAAAGTTGATTCTAGCGTAGAAAATAAATAAGAACATACTGCTGATTTGGAGAGGATTTGTGTTGTTTTTGTTTCTGTGTATTTCGAAAAGAAACAGAAGATTCTCTGTTTCTGTGTTGTCTTTATTTCGAAAACAGAAGAGTTTGTGTTCTATATTATGTAAATTGAATGTTAGTAATTCAATTTATAGTTGAAGAGGAGGGCCGTTGCAACATTTTTAAAGTCTTTCGAACCGTTACAACGTTTCCGAAATCTTCAGGGACCAAAGTGTAAATAAGAAACACTTCAGGGACCACAAAGAAAATTTTGGAAGACAGCCACAACCAGAGAACCCGAGAACCCGAGAACCCGAGAACTTGAGAATCGGACCGGGCAAGCGGGCGACGGCGGCGCGCGTGTGTGGGGCTTAGCCCCGAGCCCAAGCTCACTTAGGTTTTCCCTCTTCTAAACACATGGGTTACCCCTTGGGGCCTCAAACCCTTACTCAAACTTAGAGTTTATATATTGCATTATCTTCCATCTTCTACCAATGAAGGAGATTTGTCATTTTTTGACCAAAAACACTCCATCTTTTCATGTCTCAAACACCTTACTTTGTGTACCAATATCTTTTTCATTTCTTAACAAAATTTGATGATACTTGGCACTAACATCATCTACTCACTTAGTAGATTAGGCATGTGCGAAGAAACGATGTTTTCGACATGCCGGTCCCACGTGTTTAAGTCATTAAATTTGGGATAAACACAATCCCACATCAGTAAATTTCCAAAAATCCCTTCTTGAAAGAGAATTGGTGTACACGAGGTGTCAATGTCCAGCAATCTTTCAGCGAAAAGATATTGCATTAGGAAAGGTAACTTTCGGCTTTGAACCTTCTTTAGTTGATTACCATCGGATTTACTTAATGAGCGGTGAACGTGATATCTTGAACCGTCAGTGTTTAGTGTAAACCAAGAAAATGGTATCAACACAATAACTCTCCTTATTTATTTCTTCTTATCGTTTTGTCCGTTGTTGCCATGGACAACGCTTGGATTCTTAAGTGCGTACATTTGAAGCGGCATGTCTTCGCACTTAAATAGGTGATCTCTTATAAGGTATATTGCTCTACCCCACTCGTAAGTGTTAGGAATCATTAAAAGTTTCATAAACTTATCCTTTACCCATTATGCAGGTAGCACTCAATGTCTATCGCGGGAATGATTTTGGAGTTATATTTCTTTAAAGAATGATAATCTGAAGTGCTCTTACTTCAAGTGAAGCGCTAAACTGAACCTAAGTTTAGTTTTCCCATTGAACCAAATTCCTGGGATTTCCAGTCAGTAGGGTTGGGTTACCACCATAAAGATTCTTATTGTTTGGGTTTTAAATCCATTCCCCTAGACAAATAGAATATTTGATCTTTGGGTATGCCTTTAGTTAATGAATCCACTAAATTATCTTTTGATTTGACGTAATCAATGGAAATGACACCTGTGGTGATCAACTGCCTAACAGTCTTATGCCTCCGATAAATATGTCTAGACTTGCCATTGTAAATATTACTCCGTGCCCTTCCTAAAGCCGGTTGGCTATCACAGTGAATCATCACCGAATGTACGGGTTTATCCCAACATGGGATATCCTCTAGGAAGTCGTGAAGTCACTCCGCTTCTTCTCATGCTTTGTCCAAAATGATAAACTCTGATTCCATCGTGGATCAGGCGATGCATGGTTGGTTAGAGGATTTTCAAGACACAACATCACCACCAATTGTAAAAATATACCCACTGGTGGATTTGGTATTCTTTATGTCTGATATCCAGTTTGCATCACTGTATCCTTCCAGTACGGCTAGATATCTTGAATAATGTAATCCGTAAGTCAGCAGATATTTCAGATATCGTAGTATCCAATTTAACGCCTTCCAGTGATCATTTCCAAGATTAGGAGTAAACCTAGCCAACTTATTGAATGGATAAGCGATATCGGGTCGGGCGCAGTTTGTAATGTACATTAAACTACCAATGACCTGCGCATATCGCTCTTGGGATACGGGTGTACCATGATTCTTATCAATTATATGATTCATATCCATTGGTGACTTTATAGGGGAATTGTCAAGTACATCAAATTTCCTCAAAACATCTTCAATGTAATGAGATTGAGATAAGACCAGCCCGTTAGATGTCTTAGAAATCTTAATTCCTAAGATTACATCTGTAATACCCATATCTTTCATGTCAAAACATTATTTCAACATATTATTGGTTTCCAGGATCAAGTTTAGACTACTTTCGATGATGAGCATGTCATCTACGTAAACACATATCATGACAAATGAGTCAGAGTTCCCTCTTATATAGATACATTTATCACATTCATTTATGGAGAAACCTTTTGATAATAAAGTATTATCAAACTTTTCATGCCATTGTTTTGGGGCTTGTTTGAGTCCATACAGAGACTTAACAAGTCGACATACTTTCTTTTCTTGTCCTGGAACCACATACCCCTCGGGTTGTTCCATGTATATTTCCTCTTCCAACTCTCTATTTAGAAAGGTTGTATTAACATCCATTTGATCTATCTCAAGGTCACGCAAAGCTGCAATGACTATAAATATCCTTATAGACGTTAATCTAGACACATGGGAGTATGTATTGAAGTAATCGAGGCCTTATTTTTGTCTGCAACCTTTGACTACTAATTTGACCTTATACTTGTCAATAGTTCCATATGCTTTGTACTTTATTTTGAGTATCCACTTACAACCCAAAGGTTTGCTTCCCGGAGGAAGATCAACCATTTTCCAAGTATGATTTTGCATGATGGAATCTATTTCGCTTTCTATAGCTTCTTTCCAAAGCGGTTCTTCTGGAGTTGACAATGCTTTCTTAATTTTCCTCGGTTCATTTTCAACCATATAGGTTAGAAAGTCTGGATCAAAGGTTTTGTCCTTTTTGGCCCTTTTGCTCCGTCTTGGTTCAACCTCTAGAACCCCTAAGTTCTGTAGGTCTGGAACATTAAGTTCCGGATAGTCAGTAACTTTCGAGTCCTGTAGATCTGAAACGTCTAGTTCTGGATAATCAAAAACTTTAGGGTCTTGTTGATTTTGAGCATTTTGTTCATAACTTTGTTTGCGCGAAACTATTTTTTTCTTTCTAGGAAAGATCTGTTCAAAGAATTCAGCACTCCTAGATTTCATGATCGTACCCTCGTAGATATCAGGTATCTCTGACTTATACACTAAGAAGCGATAAGCACTACTGTTATTTGCATATCCGATGAATATGCAATCTACAGTCTTGGGTCCAATTCTGACTTGTTTTGGTTTAGGTACTTCGACCTTTGTCAAACAGCCCCACACTTTTAAATATTTGTAAGTGAGTTTCTTTCCTTTCTATGATTCATATAGAGTTTTATCCTTACACTTATGCGGAACTCTATTGAGAATTGTATTAGCGGTAAGAATCACTTCGCCCCACATGTTTTGGGCTAAACCAGAATTGATAAGTAAAGCATTCATCATTTACTTCAACGTACGGTTTTTTCGCTAGGCAATACCGTTAGACTGAGGCGAGTAAGGAGCGGTCGTTTGATGAACAATGCCGAATTGAGCACAATATTTTTCAAACGGTGCTACGTATTCTCCCCCTCTATCACTAAGATTTTCCTTAATTCGTAGGTTTAATTGATTTTTAACTTCTGCTTTGTAACGTTTAAATACATCAAATGCTTCATCTTTACTCTTTAACAAGTAAACATAACAATACCTTGTACTATCATCAATGAAAGTCACAAAGTACTTGTTCCCTCTCTAGTTTGCACAAACTTTAAATCACATATGTTGGTGTGAATAAGTTCTCGATGAACGGTGTTTCTTTCGACGGAATGGAAATACGATTTGATTAATTTTGCTTTTACGCATACCTCATATTTATGTTGAGGGTTTATGTCGAAAGAAGGCAACAATTCCAATTTTACTAACTTTTGAATGGATTTGTAGTTAACGTATCCTAATCTATGATGCCATAAATTAGTGGACTCAAGAAAGTAGGTGGAAGGCTTTATTTCATTTGATGAACGAATTACAGACATAACATTCATTTTGAAGAGGTCGTCACATGCGAAGCCCCTTCCTACAAAATTACCATTCTTAGTTATTACTAACTTATTGGACTCTATAACTAGTCTAAAACCAACAGTGGCCCTGAAACCAAGTTCTTGCGGATGTCAGGGACGTACATCACTTCCTTTAGAGTGATCTATTTGCCTGAAGTCATTTCAAGGACAACATTTCCAACCCCTTGCACCTTAGAGGTGGCGTCGTTGCCCATGAATAACATTTTGCTCGTGATTGGGGCGTAAGAGGAGAATGCATTCTTGTCAGAGCAGATGTGACGGGTTACACCCGTGTCTATCCACTATTGCCTTGGGTTCTCCACCAGATTTGCCTCAGTACCACTGCCGAGAAATCCACAATCTTGTCGTCAAGATATGAAGGATTACCCTCATCTTGTATAACGTTAGCCTCTGCCTTACGTTTGTTCTTAGCCTTCAGGTCATTTGTGACCTGGATATTTTGGCCCACTTTAGTCGTTGTGTTAGACTGAGTGTCCATTGCATCCCCACCAGAAGGAGGATCTTCTGTCTGAGATCGTGACAAGCTCAACGCAGTAAGATAGAACAACATCTTTAGTCTCTTTCTTTTGTTGTACTTGTTATCCAGAACCTTTCCTGGGTGTTTGCTTTGGAAACTGTCAGGAGCAGGGACAACAATATTTCCTTGAGTATCGCCAGAGGCAGTGCCTTGAATAACAACAACAGAACTAGAAACAAAATTGTTGACAAGAGTAGAACCAGAACTACCAACGGAATTGTTAATAAAACTGTCAGCAGAACAGTTGGCATAAACAGAGCCAAAACCAGAATTAGAACCAGAACTGGAAACATAACTGTTGACAGACATCTTTCGAACACTCAGAAAAATTTCCTCTTAAAATTTTTGGTAAAAATTGTGTCTGAAAGGTTAAACAAGAAGAAGGCTAAGTCGAGAGATGACTCTCTGTCTTTAAGATAAAATAGCCCCGTATAGATGATTTTACGATGATGGACAATAGTCTCCCAAGATAAAACAACAACCAATAAACTATACAAAACAAATAAAGTTGATTCTAGCAAAGAAAATAAATAAGAACAGACTGCTGATTTAGAGAGGATTTGCGTTGTTTTTGTTTCTGTGTATTTCGAAAAGAAATAGAAGAGTCTTTGTTTCTGTGTTGTCTTTATTTCAAAAACAGAAGAGTTTGTGTTCTATATTCTGTAAACTGAACGTTAGTATTCAATTTATAGTTGAAGAGGAGGGTCGTTGCAAAGTTTCTAAAGTCTTCTGAACCGTTTCAATGTTTCCGAAATCTTCAGGGACCAAAAAGAAAATTCAGGAAGACATCCCACAGCCCGTGACCCGGACCGGACCGGGCGGGCGACGCACGTGTGGGGCTTAGCCCCGAACCCAAGCTCACCTAGGTCCTCCCTCTTCTAAACACATGGGTTACCCCTTGTGGCCCCAAACCCTTACTTAAACTTAGAGTTTATATATTTAACAATCCTTCCATCTTCCACCAATGAGGGAGATTTGTCATTTTTTTGCCAAAAACACTCAATCTTTTCATGTGTCAAACACTTTACTGTGTGTACCAATAGCTCTTTCATTTCTTAACGAAATTTGACGATACTTGACACTAACATTATGTACTCACTTAGTAGGTTAGGCATGTGCGAAGAAACGATGTTTCTGACATGCGGGGCCCACGTATTTAAGTCATTAAAGACGGAATAAACTCAATCCCACATCAGTAAATTTCCAACAAGAGCTCATGATGTGACAGCTATAGTGGGGTCGTTTTGCGTATTTGAACTTTGCTGACTCCGCGTGGAGGTTGTCTATCCGTGCATCCTCTGACACCAAGGATATTCAAAAGGCAGCCGCAGAGGCCGCCGAAGCTTTCCGACCACAAGAGTCGGAAAGAGTTTCAGGAGAATATGACAGTACTCCTGAAACGCTAGAGAGCAAGTTCTTTATGGATGAAGAAGCGCTCTTCTACGTGCCGGAATTACTTGTAGAAATGGCCGAGGGGCTGATGCTCCTCCACCTCAATGTTTAGAAATCGAAGATCATGCGGGAGCTGATCTTGACATGTATCTATGGAGTTATTCTATCTAAATAATTCTGGTTATTACTTCTTTGACAGTTTATATATGTAGTCGGAATGCTCAAAGTGAGGCTCCTTTAAATTGGACTTTTAGGAGATATTCCTAGTTTCGTACGGATGTATACAAGTAGTTTTGTAGTCTAGTTGTGACAACTGACAACCACAAAATAACATGCATGTAGTTATTAGCAGTGCTAGTACTTAGTCCAATATATGTCCAGCATAGTCAACTAATAATTTGTTGGCTTGGTTTAGGGCAAGTGAAAAGAAAATTTTGTTATTTTCAAGCCATTGTATTTGAATGAAAGAAATTTAGGAGCTATTTCATCTGTCATAAAATGTTCAATATTATCTAGAATGTATTCTTTTGCCATTTTAATATTAAAAAAATTTAAACTTCCAACTTCTTTTGTAGCTTTTTGAGTATCCAGATTTTAATGTTTGGACCCGATCTAAGAGAAGATTATGCAAGTAGAAATATATTATTCAAGAATAGTTACCGCCAACCATATACTCGTCCCCACATACATAGCACTCAATCAAAACACTTTACTAAGGAAATTATGCAAAATTAGTAATCATGCATCTAGGAAACAACAATTGTGGGGGGGGGGGGGGGTTTGAGATCTTCAATTGCCTTTATCTAAGAAAGTGTGCAACTTTTCAACCATTTTTGTGTCCAATCTCAGTTAAACACATTCAATCTATACAAAATATGCAATGATATGATCAATTACTTTGTGAAGGGGAAAGTCCCGAAGGCGAAATTCCCCATCTGTACCAGAGGCTCCTTGACCAGGTGAGATGTAAATCGAGGGATATGCGCGAGTGGCAGCCCTGCAAGGGAGATGACCAACGGGACACGAACCCATCAACAACCCTTGCAATATTTCAGCAAATGATAGAATCAATTACTAAACCGGATTTATCTATAAAATGTAAGTAATGGTCGAATTCTGATAGAATTGGAATAATTTAGGAATTTTCGGATGATTGTTTTCAATCTCCAAGAGTTGTATTTGTATCAGGGGTGGGCGTATATCGGTTTTGTATCCGAAAAATATAAACCGAATAAAAATCGGTTTTTTTAAAAAAAAAATTAAATAAAACTTTTTTTAAAAAAAAAATGATATATCGGTTTATATTGCCGGATGTATCGGTTTTTTCTAGTGGGTCGGGCCGGGTCGGGGATTTTTTTTAATTTAAAATTGAATTTCCAAAACTGAAATTAACATTCACACCTACACTATCATGAAATTTCTACGTTGAAATCTATTGTGTATCGTGAGATTTTTACTAAAGAAAAAAAAATTAGAAATCGATTTGGGGAAAAACACAAATTGATTGGGTAAAACGGACATCCGAGCGCATAGTTATGACCATTTAAAGTTTTATCAATTTACAACTACATTTTCTCCCTACATTTTATGTTAATATTTATGTGATATGTTAATCAAGTTCATGCCGCATGCGACTTCCATAAAAGCTTCATAGATTAGCTTCAATGGCTATGATTCAAGAGATAGTAGTAGCCTAAAAATTTTTTTATATAAAAAAAAATTTCGATTTTTCGGTTCGGTTTGTATTAAAAAAAAAGCGAACCGAATCACTAAAACCGCTGAGAAAAAACCGAACCGAATTTCGATTCGGTTCGGTTTTTTCGGTTCTCCAAATTTTTTGTCCACCCCTAATTTGTACAAGTATTATGTGCAAAAATTAAAGAATAAAGAAAAAAAATACTCCTCTCCGCTTGTCCTGCTATTATTTGTATAATGTACAACAAATATTAACCAACTTTTATTCCCTCACATGTTAGTCACGTGAAAAAACTTCCAAGCTTGATTGAACCGCCACAATTTGATCTCTGAATTATTTGATCAAAGGCTATGAATCCACATCAGCAAGAGACAAGCATTTTTAAACCTTGCTTTCATCGAAGATTCATTTCCTTTGTCCGAAAAGATCCGCCTTTGCTTAACCTCCTCCTCTTCTTCTTCATCTCAATTCACCATTTTTTGCTTTCTTCAATATCCCTCTCAAATTGGAGGGTGGTGAAACAATCTCCAATTTGTTCAGTAAAATCTTATGGGAAACCCCATATAAGGGCTTTGTGAAGAGATCTGTGAGTTGATGGTAAGGGTTATTAAGCAGGAGACAAAATGTTGCCTTATGAAATGATAATACAATTTCACATGCTTCGTTCTTTTGTGGAATACGGGATTTTTTGCGATATGAATAGCCGCTTGGCTATCAGAGTGCACAGTGACAGGTAAAGCTGGAGGTGTTGACAAATCCTCAAGAATTTGAACTAACCAGGTAATTTCTTGTTGGAAATTAGCCTTTGGCGGGAGTTGCGACCGACCAACTTTAACGGCTTAAACACTAGTGTTACGTATGTTGGAGAATCCGGTTCTTCACACATGCATGATCTACTAAGTACGTAGATAACCATAGGGCCAAGAATCGTCAAATTTCATTGAGAACTGAAAGAGATATTGGTTCACGAAGTGAGGTGTTTGAAGCATGGAAAAGTGTGGTATTGTGTTCAATTCTCCCTCATCGGTAGAGGAAGAAAGAATTGTTGTATATATAAGACTCGAAATTGGTTTGGGGTTTGGGACCCCAAGGGGTATCCCATGTGTTTAAAGGAGGGAGGACCTAGATGTGCTTCGGTTCGAGGAAAGACCACACGCGCGCCGCCGCCGCCCACCCGTCCGCTCACGGGTCACGGGTCACGGGTCATTGATATTATCTTTTTGGGCACTCAATTCAGCCATTTATTTTGGCTGAATTACTCCTCCTATAAATGGCCAATCCGTTGGTCTTTCACCATTTATGTTGATGACTTTATTACCTCCATAATGGCCATTATTTGGCTGTTATGGAGGCAGTTTTCAGTCCCTCCCTCACCTATATAAACACCTCATTACACCATTGTTGAGAACTAACACTAAGACTCACATATACATGAAAATACAGAAGCTTACACAAGCAGAAAACTCTTCTTCCTACAACTTCCAAACATCATTTCGTTACTCAATATTCTTCACGGTAGCACTTGAGTTTCCTTTGCTCAAGTGTTCCATTGCTGTTTTATCTTGGGAGACAAATTGTCCAGGACGTATAAAGGATATATACGGGGCAATATTGTCTTAAGGACAGAGTGCCACACTCGACTCAGCAAAAACAGTTTCCAGTTTTTCTTGTGCAACAATTGTAATTTCAGATTTTTAGTTGAATTATTGAATCTTTGTTTATCCTTTCGAATACTTGTAATAGTTATATACTTCCCGTACTGCTTTATAAAGTACAAGAGTAAAATCTCTCAACAACTTAAGACAATATTGTATAGTATTACTATTAGTGTTTGAAAGATGTCGGTCAAAAGTTGTGTGACCAAATCTGGATATGGCAATGGTTTTCTGGTAGAAGAGAGTGATGATGATGAACGTGTTCATGGTGTCACCGCTACCAAGACTGGTGGTAACAAGCGCTCACGAGAGCCTGAGGATGTCAACTGGGACAAGAGGAGAAGACTGAAGATGCTATTCTATCTTGCAGCAGAAGGCCTATATCTGTCCCAGACAAAAGATCCGAATAATGGTGAGAAGGAAATGGACACTCAGTCTGATGAAGTGACTGAAGTGAGCCAGAGTCCGAAATTAGGATAAGTATTTTTTCTTACTTGTCAAGAATTAAGATTAAATGATGTCTGATTAAAAATGGATTAAAGTAAGGAGGAATATGAAAATAATTTATATTCCTTACGCTTTAACAAATCAGAAGATTAATCTCCTCTTCTTTTTCGTTTAAAGATTGGAGTTTGTAAACGACTTAAAAAGATCCGTTCTTTTAAGTGTAAATTATTAAAAGTGTGTAAAGTATGTTCGCACATACGAGGGAGAAAGATCCACTGACTGTGTGAAAACTGTTACCACACTTAAGTAAGCGCCAAGAATTATCTGGCACCAATCATAATGGAAGAAGTCTAAAAGTTAATGACGTTGAGCCTGTCATATTATTTGGCAGAAGATCCTTCGTAGGATGATATTGGACACTCAGTCATACAAAGCCTCCGGGCGACTGGAGTGGGCCAAAATTCCTTTGATAGGATGATATTGGACACTCAGTCATACAAAGCCTCCGGACGACTGGAGTGGGCCAAAATTCCTTTGATATAATGATATTGGACACTCAGTCATATAAAGCCTCCGGGCGACTGGAGTGGGGCCAGAATTCATTTCATAGGAAAAGTAATGGACACCTAGTAAGGTGGGCCAGAGTTTTCAGGTCTTAAATGATCTGAAGGCCTAAAGAAAGGCAGAAAAGAAATTGGACACTCGATGCGCAAAGCAAGCTGCGGTGGGCGAGTATCCAGATCACATATGATCGATTACGCCTAACCACGGGCAAGAGGTTGTTAATGTGAAGCAACGCCACCTCTAAAATCAAAGAGACTGGAGAGGTTGTCCTCAATAGGACTTCAAGGAATGAGATCACTCTAAAAAGAGGTGTTACATGTTCCTAACTTGGTTTAAGGGACGCTGTTGGTCAAGCTGGTTTGAGACTACTCCAACAGGTCTGAAATAACTAAGAATGGTACAGTATGTGTGTAGCCGAATGAATGATATATTTGTAATCTGTGCATCTATTCCATCATAGATTAAGACACGTTAAATAGCAAGTCATTCAAAAGCTAGCGAAGTTGAGATTGTTGCCTTCTTTCGACATAAACCCTCAAAATGAATGTGAGATAGGCGAAGAGGCAAAATCACCTTTCCAAATTCCGTCAAGGGAATAGCGAAAGAAGCACCGCTCCTCTAGAACTTAGTCATACCTACTTGGGTGATTTGAAGTTTATACAAAATAGAGGGGGGAGACAAGTACGTTGTGATCTTCATTGATGATGGTACAATGTATGAAATCATTTGTTTGTTGAACAACAAAGATGAAGTTGTTGAAGCGGACAAGCGCTACAAAGCAGAAGTTGGAAATTAACTAAGCCTATGGATTGCAAAATTCATAGCGATAGAGGGGGAGAATGTGAAACATCGTTCATTAAACGACTGTTCATTACTCACCTCAGTCCAACGGTGTTAGCCAAGCGCAAACCTGTACGCCCAAGTTATGTGGGGCAAGGCGATCCTTACCGCTAATGTGATTCTCAACAGAACTCCGCATAAGGATAAGGATAACCCTCCGTGTGAGACATGGAAAGGATCTCACATACAAATGGTGTGATGTGAGGTGGTTTCGTACCTAAAGCTGTAGATTGCATATCCACTAGATCTGCAAATAACAGTAGTGCTTATCGCTTCTTGGCGTCAAAGAATGCTGAATTCATTGAAGATAACTTTTCTTGAAATAGGAAAAAAGAGTAATTGCTCAAGGTTAACAAGAACCCGCGAGGGCCTGACTGTCCGGAACTAGACGTTCCGTATCTACAGGACTCGAAAGTTGCTGGCTATCCAAAACGTAATCTGCAGAACTCGGGGATTCTAGATGTTGAACCGAGATGGAGCAAAAAAGGGGACAAAGACTTGTTCCAGTCCTTCTATCTTGTATGGTTGAGAATGAACCATGGACAATTAACAAATAATTGTCATCTCCAAAAGCGCTGCTTTGGAAAGAAGCTACAAAGAGAGAAATAGTTTTCCTCATATAGAACCATACTTGCGTAATGGTTGATCTTCCTCCGGGAAAAGAACATTTGGGTTGTGAAAAAGGATACTCAAAAGTGAGTACAAAGTAGATGGATCTACTGACGAGTTCAAAGCCTCGGCTACTTGTACATGTGCTCCCCTGGGAGTAGCTTAACATCATGGGCCATTGCAGTCTTGCGTGGCATGAATGTTGAAACAGCCTTCCCAACCAGAGAGTTGGAAGAAGAGAATCAGAGTTGGTTTTCTGGACTATTGGGCTTCTTCCTGAACTTTCATTTTGGTCCCTGAAATGTTTACATTTTGGTCCTGAAAGTTTCAGATAAAACAGAAATAATGAATCTGACCACAGAAACATTGACTCTAAAGTTAGAAAGCCAACAGTTGGAGAATCAACAGTCTGAAAGTAAAAGTCATATTGAAACAAAGTCTCGATATGAAAGATATGGGTATCACAGATGACATCTTAGGAATTGGATTTCTAAGACATCTAACGGACTGGTCGATAGTTGACAGTCTCGTTGAAGCCACCAATGGATATGAATCATAGAACTGATTGAAATCATGGTGCACCCATATACAAGGAGTGATATGCACAGGTCATGTGTAGTTCAATGTGTTGTACACACTACAACCGACCTGGTATCGTCCTACAAACAGATCAGTTGAACTAAGTTTCACTGATGATCTTAATACATGATCAATAGAAGGCGTTAAGTCGGATATGACGATATCTTAATTATTCGCTTATCTACGAATTATAGTATTCTGGATGTCCAGCGGTTCTGGGAGAACACAGTGATGCAAACTGGACATCAGATCTGAAGAACACCAAAGCCACAAGTAAATGTGTATGGTGGATCTTGAAAAATCCTCTAAGCAAACTTGCATCGACCGATTCATGATGGTATCGGAGTTTATCGCTTTATACAAAGCATGAAAGAAGTTGAGTAACTTCACGACTCATTAGAGGACGTCCCATATTGGGAGAAACCCGTGTCTTCAGCAGTTATATACTGTGGCTAGCCGGTCGGCTTCAGGAAGGACACGGATGACGACGTCTGGACATATCTATCAGGATATGTCGGAGACATAAGACCGTATGGCAGTTGATCATCACGGGTGTCACTTCCTTATTTACTAACTAAGGGACTACCCGAAGATCAAGTGTTCTGCATGTCTAGGGGAATGGGCCTAAAACCCAAAATATACGGACCAATACAGTGGTAACCCAACCTTACTAATTGGAGATTCCAGTAATTTGGTTCAATGGGAAAACTAAGTTGTAAAGGTTCAGTTGATCGCTTCAGTGGAAGCATGAGCACTTCGGATAGTGATTTCTGAAAAGAAACACCAAATTCAAAGTCGTTCCCGCGATAGACGTTAAGTGCTATCTGTAGTATGGGTAAAGGTTAAGTTTTCAAAACCTGTAATGATCCTCAACAGTTGAGGTTAGGTCTTTGGGAAATATTTAATGGTTCCTAACACTTGTGAAGTGGGGTATAGCAGGATACCTTGTAGGAGACCACCTATTTAAGTGCGAGGACGGGCCGCCTCAAATGAACGCACTTAAGAATCCAAGACGTTGTCCATGGCCAAAACGGACAAAACATTACGAAGAAGAGAGTAAGGGAATTTGTTGTGTTGGTACCATTGACTTGGCTTACACTAAACACTGACGGTTCAAGACATCACGTTCACCGCGCAGTAAGTAAGTCCGATGTTATTTAACTATGGAAGGTTCAAAGATGAAGCTACCTCTCCTTATGCAACATCGGTCCGCTGAAATATTGCTGGAAATGAAAAGACACCATGTGAGTGCGCCAAAATCTCTTTCAAGAGTGGATTGTTGGAAATTAGCCTTTGGCGGGAGTTGCGACAGACCAACTTTAACGGCTTAAACACTAGTGTTACGTATGTTGGAGAATCCGGTTCTTCACACATGCATGATCTACTAAGTACGTAGATAACCGTAGGGCCAAGAATCGTCAAATTTCATTGAGAACTGAAAGAGATATTGGTTCACGAAGTGAGGTGTTTGAAGCATGAAAAAGTATGGTATTGTGTTCAATTCTCCCTCATCGGTAGATGAAGAAAGAATTGTTGTGTATATAAGACTCGAAATTGATTTGGGGTTTGGGACCCCAAGGGGTATCCCATGTGTTTAAAGGAGGGAGGACCTAGATGTGCTTCGGTTCGAGGAAAGACCACACGCGCGCCGCCGCCGCCCGGCCGTCCCGTCCGGTCCGATTCCGGGTTCTCGGGGTCACGGGTCGTGGGCTGTGGGTCTTCTGATATTATCTTTTTGGACCAGAAAACTTTGTTTGGTCCCTGAAGTTTCCAGAAAGTCAGAATTTGGACAGTCAAAGCAGAAATGTCAAGCACTCAATTCATCCATTTATTTTGGCTGAATTACTCCTCATATAAATGGTCAATCCGTTGGTCTTTCACCATTTATGTTGGTGACTTTACTACCTCCATAATGGCCATTATTTGGCTGTTATGGAGGCAGTTTTCAGTCCCTCCCTGACCTATATAAACACCCCCTTACACCATTGTTGAGAACTATGAGTGGCCAGTGGGCCGGGCTTAGTGCAGCGGGCGAATGCAGCGGGGTCGGGGTCGAGGCGGAGACGGGAGAAGGCGGGGAGTCGGGATGGCGGGCTCTGGCGGGGTCGGGTCTGGCGGGTGGAGCAAGTCCGTCGATCCCGATCCGTCGGGCTCGGGTCGAAGTCGGGCTCGGGTCGAGTCGGGCTCGGGTCGGGATCACGGGTTTTCATTTTTTTTAAATAACATATGTATAAAAACTCAATAAACAAAACAAGATAGTGTAATAAAAACATCCCAAGTTTGTTTTTGTGCCTCTTATATTATTTAATAGACATATGATTTTTGTAATACAAATACAATTGTCTAAAATCTAAATTGCAACTTTGTGGTGTTGTCCAAAAGTTACAAATTACATAATAAAATTACAATTAAAAATTACATTCTCAAAAACATGTTCTAATTGCTTGATGATTTCATGTGGTTCTTGGTTGGAATTGGTATTTGTTGGTCAAATTGATCCACGCCGCTTCCACTACCTTCGGTTAAGATTTCGTTGTAGTTTTCATCATCTTCTTCGTTGATCTCAGGTTGACCGCACCTTCTCCGCTCCGCTCGTATCCAATCTCTGAATAATACCGCAATTTCCAAGTGTCTCCGGCTAATGAGTGTCTGTGGTCTCCTATTTGATATCCACTGCAGAAAAGCGCTTTGAGACGCAGCTTGACGACGCTTGAATGTTCAAAACATCTAGAGCCATCATTGAAAGTGTCGGAAAGGTCTTCTCATTCCCTCCAAAGATTTCACAAGTCTTCATGTCCATCTTCATTGATAACTTCTTGATACTGATGCAGAACCTGCAAAACAAAAATATCCAACTCGCTAATTTGGTTAGTAGTAGAGGTGCGACCGCACATTCTATTTACGAGGCTTTCAATACTAGCCGCAGAAACAAAGATGTCTTTGTGAGGTTGTATTGAAGATGAAGAAGATGGTATGGAAGCTGGTAAGTTACTAGCATTTTCTTGTTGATAAAATCTATATATATTTTTGCATTGGTGTTCTACGCTAGACAATACTTCTTCTTTAGTTTGTTCAATAGGTGGTGGGTGATTTAGATTTTTGGGACTTGGAGGTGGTAGTACTTCTATACAATCGTAAATAGTTTCAATTAGTGATTTAGTACCGTCTATTTTAATAGTAGGATTTAATACAGAACCAATAATATAAATAGAGGGAATAGGAATAAAATATTTTTTTATTTTGAGAAACATTTTTTTAATAGCTGCCTTATAAGCTGGTTTTTCCATATATTCACTAAGTAATAAAAATATTAGAGTTATATAAAATAACATAGTTGAAATAATAGGATAATATATACCGAAAAATTCTTTTGTTGCTTGAAAAAAATTCTCTAAAAATACAATAAGTTCGGAAATTTTTTCCCAATCACTATCTAAAATCATATCAGCTGAATTTTTATTATGAGAGTTAAAAAATAAAGTTATAGGTAATTTATAGTCATAAGCAACAAGTAGTTGCTCGTATAAAGAATTCCACCTAGTGGATACTTCTTGTGGAATTTTTCTAAAAGGTAGTCCACAATCATGACAAATTTTTTTATATTCTTTTCTTCATTGTACTTTATTACTTTTAAAAATAAAGTTTATAGAAAATTGTATTTTACTAAGAATGTCTTCAAAAAGTGATAGACCATCCTTTACAATTAAGTTATATATATGGCACGCACATTTTATATGAAAATGGTCTGGAAAAGACGGAGTTAAACTATTTTTTAAAATTGTAATTGCGTAATTGTTATTAGAAGCGTTATCTAATGTAATAGTCATAATTTTATCGGTAATTCCGTAATAATCGCACACTTGATAAATATTTTCTGCAATAAAAGTACCAGTGTGCCTATCATCTATATATCTATACGCTAAAATACGTTTTTGCATAGACCATTTATAATCTATCCAATGACAAGTTACAGTTAAATAATCATGGACGCTAGTACTACGACCTATATCAGACGTGATGGATACTTTGCCATTAAAATGATATAATGAAAAACGTAAATATTGTTGATATTCATGATCGAATTTAAATACATCTCTCTTAACAGTTGATCTAGGAAAACCGTTAAAAGCAGGATTATATATATCTCTAATGTAATGAATAAAACCGGGAGATGAAGGAAATGAAAAAGGCAAACCCTCCACAGCAACTAATTTTGATATTGCTTCCCTATCTCTATGTTTATTGTATTTAGGGCCTACAATTCCCCCCGTCATAGGGTTAATTTGACCTTGTACTTGGTCCGGGACAATATTAGTATGTGAACCTTGTCCTGATGGAGCGGGCGTTTGCGCACCCGGTTTTGAAGCCTGGTATTGGGCATACCTAGCTGGATGAGCACTTACTACGTGTCTAATTAAACCCCGTCCCCACCGTGACCTTTTTCGCTTTTAAATTTTAAAACATTTTTACAAATTTTACATATGGCTACTTGATTCTCTACGTCCCTATCAAAAAATGTCCATGCATCTCATTTTAATGGTCGTTTCTTTGGACCTCGTCTCATACTAGGGGAATAGGAGGTATTTGGGTTGAAGGTGCACTAGTGGGTGTGTTGTCATCAACATTAGTGGGTATATCATCTAGATCATCGTCTAAATTAAAGTCTTCTTGAGTTCCAGAAAATAGCTCCTGGTCTAAATCTAATGGTATTGTAGGAAAATGTTGAGTATCAACAAAATCATCCTGTGTAGGAATAAGATGACTAGAAGAAGTACTCTTGCCCTGGTTGCCCCTACTAGAAGAAGCACCCTTACCCTTACCCTTAAACATACCTTTTAATCCTTCCATTTTAATTATGATAATAAATAAATAAATAAATAATTAAAGATAATAAAATTAAGTGATCTAAACTAAATAAACAGACAATAATAATTTAATGAAGGAACGAATGTACCAAACGCCGACGTAACGTCGACGTGTAATCGAGAGGTTGAAAATTGAAACTTTGCTCGATGGAAGATCCTCAAGCTAGTTGCCAACTTCACTACCAATTCCCAAATGAATAACTAAAATTGAATATTTAGCAAACAATGTAGACTTGTAGAGAGATATATTGAGAAATTAGAGAGATTGTAGGAAGATTTGTAAGAAAGATGAAGAGAAAATGAGTTATTTATAGTTGAAAAATTGGGTTAAAGTGTAAATATAATAACTTATGGGTTAAAAATAAATATTAAGGGGTAGGGGGTGGGGGGAGGGGGGGCTAAAATGGCCGTTGGCCAACTGCCATAATCTAAAATGGCCGTTGGTGCAACGGTCATTTTTGCAAAGAAGCGGGCTTCGGGAGTCGGGAGTCGGGAGTCGGCGGGCTCGGGTCTCATGAACTGAGGCGGGCTCGGGTCTCGCGAACTGGGCGGGCTCGGGTCTCGCGGGCCTGGGACGGGCTCGGGTCTCGCGGGACGAGACATCGTCCCGTCCCGAGTTCGAGTCCCGCCCCCGTAATTTTTTTTTTTTTTGGCGGGGTCGGGGCGGGACCGGGGCGGGACCGGGACGGGCTCGGGTCGGGGTCGGGCTGTCCCGGCCCACTGGCCAGCCATATTGAGAACTAACACTAAGACTCACATACACACGAAAATAATGAAGCTTACACAAGCAGAAAACTCTTCTTCCTACAACTTCCAAGCATCATTTCGTTACTCAATATTCTTCACGGTAGCACTTGAGTTTCCTTTGCTCAAGTGTTCCATTGCTGATTTATCTTGGGAGACAAATTGTCCAGGACGTATAAAGGATACATACGGGGCAATATTGTCTTAAGGACAGAGTGCCACACTCGACTCAACAAAAACAGTTTCCAGTTTTTCTTGTGCAACAATTGTAATTTCAGATTTCTAGTTGAATTATTGAATCTTTGTTTATCCTTTCGAATACTTGTAATAGTTATATACTTCCCGTACTGCTTTATAAAGTACAAGAGTAAAATCTCCCAACATTTCTTTCATCACTCTTCTCATTGATATGTATTCTGCTTCGGCATATGATAATGAAACTGACACTTGCTTCTTTCATTTCCATGAAATGGGAGCACCACCAAGGGTAATAAAAAAGCCACTAACTGAACGACGTGAGTCTCTGCAAGACGCCCAATCAACATCACAGAAAGCAAGTAAATTAAAGGAATGACCTGAGGAAAGAATGATCCCTTGTCCTAGATCATTTCTAAGGTATCTCAATACTCTAACAGCAGCTGAATAATGTGATTCACGTGGTTTTATCATCTACTGACTTATGGTTAAGACTGCAAAACATAAATCAGGTCTAGTGTGAGTTAAGTAGTTGAGCTTCCCAACTAGATGCTTGTAAATGGTGGGATTGAGTAGGAGGGGACCATCATCTGCAGTTAATGTGGAATAGGGATCAAGAGGGAAAGAAACCTTAGCACCTGAGCAATCAAGTTCTTGTAAATGGCCTAAGGTGAATTTTTCTTGATTGATGATAAAATCCTACTTTTCTCTGAGGATTTTCATACCTAGGAAATAGTGAATATTGACTAAGTTTTTTACTTTGAATTTTGTGTGTAGAAAAGCAGTAATATGTGTGATTCCTTTAAAATTATCGCATGTGATTAAAATATCATCCACATATATTTTATGACAGAAATACGCTGCCCATTCGTTTTTAAAAAATAAGAAATAGTCTTTCGAAGAACTTGTGTATCCTGTGTAGGTTATAGCACCAGCTAGCTTAGCATACCATTGTCTAGATGCCTGTTTCAATCCATATAATGATTTCTTCAATAAACAAACCAATTTAGAATCAGTAGAGGTCATACCTGTAGGAAACTTCATATAGACTTCTTCCTACAGGTCTCTATGTACAAAAGTATTACTAACATCTAATTGATGTACTTTTCATCCTTTCTTGACAGCAACAGTGAGGAGACATCTAATTGTGGTCATCTTGACCACTGAGGAGAATGTCTCTGTGTAGTCTACTCCCTCTTACCATTAGTCTGACCTTCATCCTTTCAACTGTACCATCTGAATTATGTTTTACCTTGTAAACTCATTTACAAGGTAAAGCTTTCTTCCCTGGAGGCAACTCCACCACATTTGAAGTGTGATTAAATGTAAGTGCATCAAGTTCAACTTGCATAGCCTTCTTCCACCCAGGGTGAGAAGAATCTTGAGCAAAAACTCTTCTAGTTTGCATATCATCCATCACATTAAATCCCTTCTTTCCCTGAGGATAATCCAAAAACACACAATCCACTACTCTAGGCTCAACTTAGATTTTTGATGTGCCAAAGTAGATATAAAATAGAGACAGCCAAAACATATCATACTTTGGTTTGTCCTCAAAAAGCACTTCATAAGGAGTTTTTCCTTTAAGGACTCTGGATGAAAACCTGTTAATCAAATGTATTGCTATCAATATGCACTCCCCCCGATAGGGAATAAGAACATTAGATTGAAACATCAAGCCTCTTGCACTTTTCAAGATATGCATATGCTTCAATCTACTATGTCATTCTACTGAGGTGTTTGATATTTGATGTATTATCCCTTGAGATTTGAGAAAATATGCTTCCTGAGTCCCTTTTCCCAATTTCAGTGCATCATTAGACCTAATGCGCTTCACCTTAGTATTAAAATGTCTCTCAACCATGGTTAGTAAGTCTTTAAATACATAAAATGCATTGCTTTTAGAACTCAATAAGAAAGTTTAGGCAGAACTGCTATAATCATCAACTATAGTAAGAAAATATATATATCCATTATAAGTACAAGTTTTATATGGACCTCATGTGTCAATATGGATTAGGTCAAAGACCTTTTGTAACATCCCGTACTTTCGGATTACGGTCTAAATCGCTAAGCGTTTATATAATCGCTAGGCGTGTGTAAATAGACCCGAGCGTTGGGAAAATTTATGTTAAATTTACGTACACTAATAAAGAGTTTAGCATATAAAAGGATAAAATCCCGAAAGGATTTTGGACATAACAAGTGTGACGACGGAGAGCGAAAATAAATTTGGTGCGTGCACAAAGAGGTTATGGACTAGTGGCATATTAGAAAATTATGACATTGAGTATATGAAGGTCTTATAAGTTATCAAGATTTAAGTGAATTGGATCACAGAATTAATTATGTATGTGATTGATAAATTATACGGAAGCAGATCACTTAGTTAATGGAGCAAGGTGGCATGTTGTTGAGATGGTGGCGTGAAAAGGAGGACTCCACCGCCAAGAATAACTTGAGTGGGAGACCAAATCATGAATGATTATTAATGCCAATGTAGCATTCACACTATTTAATAAGCATATCCTTGTTGAGAATTCGTTCTTGAAGACCAAAGAAACATTCCAATTTATCCATTTTCATTCAAGCAGTGAAACTTCATTTCAGAAAAATATACCAATGCCCAAGTCTAGACCTTGTTCTTATGACTTTTGTTACGCCCCATTTTCCTGCCATGAGCTCACATCTTAAGGTTGTGATTAATCCCTAATATCAAGGTATGTTGAGACAAATTATTTCTTTCTTTAAACATGTTCAATGTAACGAAATATAACTGTGATATTATTCCATAAATTATTCTACTCCTAGTAGTTAAGAATATTCATGTTATTGATTCCTATGTTAAAAGCATGTCTAAATATGTTCCTAAGTCCTTATTAAGGCATACGGAAAAGATGTTAATACTTACGGCGTTAACCGAAGGAACAAGGAAATCATGTCATTCAGGATATTTTATTGTGATTCATGCATTTTCATTTGTATTGCATTCATGTTTTACCCAAGACCGTATATTGGGGAAGGGAAACAGGATACGCAGACTACCTGATCAGCTGGGATATGATAATGATAAATCCTGTATGGCTTAATGAAGAAAGATGCCTGATTAAGGGCCAATATATATATATATATATATATGTGTGTGTGTGTGTGTGTGTGTGTGTGTGTGTGTGTATGTGTTGTGGGGAGGAAGATGCTCTTGTGTGGCCAATATATATGTATTTACCGCATTATGCATGACATTTAGACATATTATGCCCACATAGGCTGTTATGGTAAGGAAGATGCCCAACAGGGGCCGATGTATATGTATACTGCATTGTGCATGACATTTAAGCATATGTGTTAGGGCCCTCATAGGCATTTATTGTTAGTCAGTTGTTTCTATTTCAGTTATTGGTATATCGTTGTTATGATATTATTCATGCCTGACATACTCAGTACATCATTCGTAGTGACGTCCCTTTTGTCGGGGGACGCTGCGTTTCATGCCCGCAAGTTCAGTTAAAGAAGGTGACGGTTCACGTTAGTTGATTGCGAATCCAGCGGATTTTTGGAGCACTCCCCTTGTTTGGAGTGTTGGTCTAATTTTGGTACAGTACATTTTTGCTTGTATATATGGGTATGGCGGGGCCTTGTCCCGACCTTTGATGTTGCTACTCCTAGAGGCTTGTAGATAGGTGTCCTGTGGATAGTGGTCTTGTATGGCCTTGTCGGCCTTGGTATGGGTATGTGTATATATAAGATGGTTACCTGATTTTCATAATTTTCTTTCGGCTTAGTCCGTAATTAATTATGATTAGATGTTAAATATACGAATGTCCGGGTGCCCGTCGCGGCCCTTCGGTTTGGATCGTGACACCTTTGTAGACTGAATATTACTTAAAGGAAAATACAGTTCGGTTTGTCTTGCCATAGGACATATATCACAAACATAAGCAGAATTAGATGGAAAATACAGGAAACAAAACATTTTCATCACTGAATAAGGGATATGTCCTAACTGAAAAAAATAATCCCTCGATTATTTTCATTAATGAAAGAGTATATACAAGTTACAATTTTCCATAATAGGAAAATTATATTTCTATTCTACTCCCAAAATCATATTCTAGTAGTACAAGAATTCTATAATTATGGTAAGTGTATAATACTAATTAATACAATATTTACCTAAAATCTTCCATTAAACGGTGATATACATGGTGTGTATATTACCGTGTATATCACTGGCTGAACAGCTTTAAATCTGGAACAAAACTGTGATATACACTCCTTATGGTAAGTGTATATCACGTGTATATTTAACATACCCCGCAGTCATAGCGAACGGTCTTTGTACGTTGAAATTGTCCCTAAAATTTTTGAAAAGGACCGAGGGAAGACCTTTAGTAAAGATGTCTGCAATTTGATATCTGGAAGGGACATGTCAAACACGTACTTGTCCATGAGCTAACTTTTTCGCGAACAAAGTGGATATCCATCTCGATATGTTTAGTGCGCTGGTGCTGAACCGGATTACCAAAAAGGTAGATGGCACTAACATTATCACAATAAACCAAGGTAGCGTTCTGAATATGACAATGAAGCTCTAAAATAAGATTATGTAACCAACATGATTCAGAGACCACATTGGCTACCCCTCGATACTCGGCCTTTGCACTAGAGCGGGACAAAGTCGACTGACGCTTTGCAGACCAGGAGACCAAGTTATTACCAAGAAACATACAATAGCTAGACGTAGAGCGTTTGGTGTCTGGACAGCCACCCCAATCAACATATGTATACGAGACAAGTGTAGAGGTCGAAGACGGATATAAATGTAAGCCATAGTCAAGTGTACCATGGATGTATCGAATAATGCATTTAAGCGCATTCATATGCTCAACATTGGGATCATGCATAAACAAGCACACATGTTGTATGACATATGTAATATCTGGTCTCGTGAAAGTAAGATACTGAAGGGCCCCTGCAAGACTGCGATAGTTGGTCGGATCCTCGTAAGGTGAGCTAGCCGCAACACCCAACTTGGGTTTAGTATCAACTGGAGTGGAAGTAGACTTGCATGAGGACATACCAGCTCGCTCAAGGATCTCAGCGGCATACTTACGTTGTGATAAGAATAACCCACCTGCATGACGAGTGACCGCAATCCCCAAAAAATAACTCAAGGGCCCCAAGTCTTTCATAGCAAACTCAAAACTGAGCAGGGTCATGATAGACCCGCGCAACGCATCAGTAGAGGCAGTCAAGATAATATCATCCACATATAATAGAATATAAGCCAAGGAAGAACCATGACGATATATGACAATGAATTATCAGACCTGCTGTGCGTAAACCCAAGATAATATCATCCACATATTATCAGAACCAAGGATATGTCAAACCTTTCGTAGGAAGAATGTTAAGAAGATAGGTAGTCATTTGTAGAGAATGATGACAAAAGGAAGGAGGTGCGGAAGAATGGACCAATAAAGTTCGGATAATATTATTAATAGTACGAATTTTGCGTTCGGCTTTCCCATTTTGTGAGGACGTATGAGGACAAGAGAAACGAAAATTGATACCATTATTGCCACAAAAATCCCGAAACAACCCATTATCATATTCTTTTCCATTATCACATTGAATATTCTTAATTTTTCGTTTGAATTGGGTACGGCTAAGAGCTCTAAATTTTTAAAAGGTGAAAAAATGTGAGATTTTTTCGCCAACGGAAAAGTCCATAAAAAGTTAGAATAATCATCCAAAAAAAGAACATAATAACGATGGCCCAAAGAACTGAGAACATAAGATGTCCATAAATCGCTATGAATAATATCAAATGGCATTAAAGTACGAGATTTAGAGTCCACAAACGGCAATCTAACAATTATGGATCTCAATCGGAGCTCTATGCTAGTATTTATGCATATTTCACTGGGAACTATACAGTCTGCGCGAAGTAGGCTTCAGGTGCGCGATCGCTCACCAAAGGCAGTGTTACTGCCCTCCCTGCACGATCAGCTGCGTGGTTGGGCCTCCAGCTACGCGGATGTTGCTCCCAAACTCACACGCAAGTATACACAATTGTACAACTAATATAGGATTTTTAAGTTCAGTTACCGTACCCACGGGGACTTATGATTAACTATTTACTAAATTAAACTAATTCTAGAAATAGAATCCAAAATTATATTTATAACTAACTAAAAATAAAAGAAAACAAATAATGAACTTCAACCAAGAAAGAACGGATTATTATCTGAGAAAAGAAAGATCTAGGGTTATGACCACTAATAATTCAATTAGTCATCTGAAAATTTTACCTATCTTATTTCCTAGGTTACTAATTGAGGGTTAATTATAACTTTATGATATTCTTTCGAACTACTCTTAACGTTTATATTTCTGTGATCGCAAGAAGTAACAAGAACGCATTTATATCTCCGTATCCAACTAAGTAGGGCAAAAGAATATATTTCTATCATCAGTAGCAAAGCGATATATCAAACAAACTCTATTTATTCTTATTACGTACGTGAATTCACTCTTTCAAGTTCAACTCACACACCACTGATAGTGTTCAATTAGTGATCAAGTAACTAAATAATTAGGTTCAAGAATAAATAAGCAACCCAAAAGATGGAAATTTAATAGATAATAATTGTCATCAAACCAACTATCATGTCTTTGTCATAACCCAAAGGTTTAGCTCCACATAGACATGGAGGAAAAATAACAAATCATCCGAATAAAAATATAAAAATGAGTATTACAGAGCAGAAAAGGTAAAATCCTATAACTCCAACCTCCATGGCGGTTCCAGGCTCTCTCTAGGTCCAAAGTTCTGAAATCAGGGTCAACAATAATCCCACAATTATGTAAAAATCATGTAAAATATGTATTTATATGGTATCAAAAGACCTTAACAAACCAAATAAACTTTGACCAAGAAAAATCATCGAGGCCCGCGTCGGTTGTGCGTCGCACATGCAGCGCGCACAACCAAAGATTTCCTGCAGTTGTTTTCCACGGTTCATGTGCGCGATGCAGGCTGAACGCCCACTGCACTTCAGGTATGTTTTCAATTTCTTTTCAATTGCAATGCTTTCCTTCTTTTGTTTGTCTGCACATGGGGAGGGGGGATTTAATATAGTGTCCCACATCTTGTCTCCTCCTGTTTTTTTTATTCCGCAGTTTTATTCAATTTTGCTCCAAATCTCTATAATTTCACATTGCTTTATTCTTACACAATAAAATATAAAATTAAGCACAACTAATGATAATTAATACTCAAAAGATAATTAAAAGTACTAAAATGTGAGACAACAATGACTAAATATATGTAGGTTGGGCCTCCAGCTGCGCACCGAGAATGACCTTTTAAAGGCCTAACTTCGTTATAACCCTTCCCCATTGATTGTTATCAATGGTGTTAGTGTTTGCAGATCAAGTTAGTGTTTTCTTCAGTCATTTTGTGATGAACATGGATGATAAGAGATTCAAAGATTGAATGATGAAGTATATGATGATTTGATTATCAGAAAAATTATATCGAGCTACTGCTATGAGACCATAAAAGAATAGGAATAATTTAGGAATTTTCTAGTGATTGTATTCAATCTCCAAGAGTTATATTTGTACAAGTATTATGTGCAAAAATTAAAGAATAAAGAAAATATATTCATATCTATTAGCGAATATTGTTCAAATATTCTCTATATATTTTGTAATTATGATAGATGTATATTTAAGGTAACTTAGGATTCTAATTGTATCAGGAATCAACCTTTGTAAGGTAAGTTAGGATTCGTACCATATTAGGAATCAACATTTGTACAGCTATATATATTATGAATAATGAAAGGGAAATTATTCTATCCTTCATGGTATCAAGAGCCTAAAACCTAAACCCCACTCTTCTCCCTTCTATTTCTCTCACTCGGCCGAGAACATATTTTTTTTACCAGAAAATCTTTCGTTTCCCTTCCCTCGGCCGAAACAGCAACAAGGCAGCCACCATGTCTTCCCCCATAAATTCCGGTTCCTCCACTGGCACTTTTGACAACCTATCTCAACGTTCATCGTCTTCTTTTCACCCGACTTTCGCCGTTACAAATATCAAGAATTTTATCCCTATAATTCTTGACCAAGAAGACTGTCAATATTCCATGTGGACAGAACTATTTTATATTCAAGCATGTGCGTACAACGTGCTCGACCACATTGATGACTCTGTTCCTCGTCCCATCGACATTGCCAAATAGACATGGCGTCGCCTTGACGCCATCGTCAAACAATGGATATACGACACAATCTCCAAAGACTTGTTATGTACCATCATGAAAACAGGTGCTACGGCACGTGAACTTTGGGTGCCGTTGAAAGAAATTTTTCAGGACAATAAAAATACTCGGGCAGTGTATTTGGATGAGCAATTCAACAATACGCCTCTCGAGAATTTCAACAACATGTCCGAATATTGCAAACAACTAAAACTCATAGCCGACCAATTATCCAAAGTCGGGAATTTTGTTTCTGAAACCAAGATGGTACTCCAATTAGTTGCGAGTTTACCGAAAGGTGAATACGATACACTTGCAACAATGATTCAACAGGCCGACCCACTACCAAGTTTCACCAAGGCACGGTCACAATTATTGTTGGAAGAAACCCGACGTGCCAAACAAAAGGAACACAATCAAAAGGCGTTAGCCGTTGACGGGATGGCACCATCGGCAACCAACACCACCCCGCCGCCACTGCATGTCCAGCAGCAGAGCGAAGGAGGTCGTGGTGGCAGAGGTCACAACAACAAAGGCAAGGGTCGCGGCAAGGGCCAACGCAACCAGTGGACTGGACAGCAGCCAGTCCTGCAGCCTGCGAATTTCCAATGGGCTGGATAGCAGTCAGGGTGGCCTAACCAGCAGAATTGGGTCTCGCCTGCAAGCCTATACCTGACTACAGAGGCCCAGTTCCAGCAGCCTTGGTCGACTGGCCTCTTGGGCCCTGCCCCAGCCAAGGCAGGCCCACCACCAGCAGCAGCAGGCCCACCTGGTTGCATTCCAAAGAAGAAGAAGACTTCAGCACTGCCCGACCGGCGGGGCTGGGCCTACACCACCGTGAACCTTCAACAGCCCGACGACAATTGGTACATAGACACCGGAGCCACA
Organism: Anisodus acutangulus; assembly: GCA_029783415.1. Lineage (NCBI taxonomy): Eukaryota > Viridiplantae > Streptophyta > Magnoliopsida > Solanales > Solanaceae > Anisodus > Anisodus acutangulus. Next base: position 38,576,920 of record CM056497.1, on the reverse strand, counting down.
TCTCACCTCACTCGGTCATCAGGTAACCTATCTCAACTACGTCGGTTAAAGTGTCCTCAATTTATTACTGTCGGCAATAGTCATCGCATTCCAATTGAAGGTTACGGTAACACACACACCAAAGATCCACACCCGCCCTTCTCCCTAAACCACGTCCTATACACACCTAACATCATTAAAAACTTAATCTCCATTAGAAAATTCACTAGCAATAATTATGTGTCTGTCGAATTTGACCCTTTTGGTTTTTCTGTGAAGAAACTCAATACGGGGAAAATTCTTACATGCTGCAATAGTGTGGGAGACCTCTACCCATTCACTCAATCTTCCGCTGTTAGACCGCAATCACCTCTATCCCTTGCGACGATCTCTCCATCAACTTGGCACAACAGACTCGAACACCCCGGAGACCCAGTTTTTACTTTTCTTAGGACTTCTAAGCGTATTCAATGTAATAATGGGAAAATTGCCCACCACTGTTTTTCCTGTCCACTAGGCAAATATACTCGTCTTCCATTTATGTCATCAAACAGTGTTACTTTTTCTCCCTTTCATATCAACTTGTCCTACTATTATTTGCGCAATGTATAACAAATATTAACCAAGTTTTATTTCGTCACATGTTAGTCATGTAAAGGAAGCTTCCAAGCTTCATATCATCTTCAACAACTGGCTTGATCGAATGGCCGCAATTTAATCTCTGAATTATTGATCAAAGGTTGTGATGAATCCACATTAGCAAGAGAAAAGCATTTTCTAAACCATTCTTTCATCGAAGATTCATTTCTTTTGTCCGAAAAGATCCGCCTTTGCTTACCCTCTTCTTCTTCGTCATCTCGATTCACCTTTTTATGCTTCTTGATGGAAGAGGAAGATGGTGCTTCTTTACTAAATTCTAAGACCTGTAAGAATTATGAAGTCACTAAGTAGGCGTAGGCCATAGATTTTAAATATTTTTCATTTTATCTAAAATTTATGATGTTTTTTTAGATCGCCAAAGTATTCATCATAGTCAATCTCTAAAGTTGGAGTCGTAGATAGAGTTGTGTTTGATTATACTTTTTGCGAAGAAGAGAATAAAGTATTTTATTTGAAATTTATGAAGATGAAGTTGGAAAACATGTTTAGAGCCATACTTTTTGTAATTTGGAATCCAACGTCAAATTGAATTTGAAAATTTTATAACCAAACATTGATTTTGAAATAAAATGAAAAAATAATTAGAAAAAAAGTGAATACTTTTCATGGTCAAATATTACTTCCAAACGCACACGCAAGTGTACGTGGTCGTCAAGTAATATAGTGATTGTAAAAATCGGATATCGTACTCACAGAGACTTATGATCAACGATTAAACTAGAATGCACTATTACTACTACTTACGCAAGTATTTTAGAAAAGGATCGATTGTTTTGTATTCTACTGCATAATTGAAAAAATTATTTGCGTATGCTAACAGTTTGTCACGAACGTTTGTTCAAAGCTTGAGTATATCACCGAGAGAAGAGTATTCCGGGGTTACGACACCTTTTGTAATCAAGTTGTGCATTCACCTTCATTGGCCTTTGTTCTTTATCGAGTTACTGATTGACAGGGTTGATATTACGACTACGAATCTCTCGAGTCCTCTAGTTGTCTATTCGTGTTACTTTCACGCATATATCTCTCTGGTTATGAACCTTTACACAAATGTACTTTTCACAACTCGCTCTTTCTTCTCTGAAACAGAGCATTTTCAACATAAAGTACCTAGATTCACTGATAACGTACATATTCGCTCGAAATGCAAGATTCAATATCAGTTAGGTGTATTTAGTCCAATTAATCCTCTAAACCAGATAAAAATATTAGGTAAAATATGGCGGTTAAGTGTATAAGTACACCTGAAATCATGAAGCGAGTTCTAATCAGCACAATTTCATTGGATATGGACATGCCTCACTTTTGAAGTTAGTACAATAACATTATAATACTAATCCAAGATTCCTATTTCTTATTCCAGTAGAAGAGTCGGAGGGGGGAACCACAGGATTCCTATATCCAGGACATGCTCCAAGTGGTCCCACTACTAAAAATAAAGATTTTTTCCATCGATATTCAATGGAAAATTTGTGTTATAAAACATGATTTTTCTATTTCATTTCCATCGAATCAATTCACTAAAAAAATGCTGCAAGAAAATAGGTTCCCATTTAAACGCTGATTTTTTTTAAAATTTTCCTTGTGGAAACACTGCTTTTTTGTTTGCTTCTATTGATATTTAGTGAACAATAACCACTAAATATTTTTCAATGAGAAATTATGAAAAATAAAAAAAAAATTAATAGTTTCCGCTCGTTTAATTTCTTTCATTTCTTGCAAAGGCGAGCAGTTACAAATGATGTTAACTGTCAAAAGTGTGTGTTAAGTAAGGGTGGCCAGTGGGCCGGGACGGCCCGACCCCGACCCGACCCGATCCCGCCCCGACTCCGCTAAAAAAAAAAACGTTGGCGGGCCTCGAACTCGGGACGGGACAATGTCTCGTCCCGCGAGACCCGAGCCCGACCCCGTCCCGACCCCGCCCTTTGTCCCCCCTTTGCAAATATGGCCGTTGCACCAACGACCATTTTAGATTTTGGCCGTTGGCCAACGGCCATTTTAGGCCTCCACCCTCCCCCAACCCCCCCTACCCCTTAATATTTATTTTTAACCCATAAGTTATTATATTTACACTTTAACCCAATTTTCCAACTATAAATAACTCATTTTCTCTTCATCTTTCTCACAAATCTTCCTACAATCTCTTTAATCTCTCAATATATCTCTCTACAAGTCTACATTGTTTACTAAATATTCAATTTTATTTATTCATTTGGGAATTGGGAGTGAAGTTGGCAACTAGCTTGAGGATCTTCCATCGAGCAAAGTTTGAATTTACAACCTCTCGATTACACGTCGACGTTACGTCGGCGTTTGGTACATTCGTTCCTTCATTAAATTATTATTGTCTGTTTATTTTATTTAGCGCACTTAATTTTATTTTCTTTAATTATTTATTATCATAATTAAAATGGAATGATTAAAAGGTATGTTTAAGGGTAAGGGTAAGGGTGCTACTTCTAGTAGGGGCAACCAGGGCAAGGGTACTTCTTCTAGTCATCTTATTCCTACACATGATGATTTTGTTGATACTCAACATTTTCCTACAATACCATTAGATTTAGACGAGGAGCTATTTTCTGGAACTCAAGAAGACTTTAATTTAGACGATGATCTAGATGATACACCCACTAATGTTGATGACAACACACCCACTAGAGCACCTTCAACTGAAATACCTCTTATTCCCCCTAGTATGAGATGAGGTCCAGCAAAACGACCATTAAAATGAGATGCATGGACATTTTTTGATAGGGATGTAGAGAATCAAGTAGCTCTATGTAAAATTTGTAAAAATGTTTTAAAATTTAAAACTGGAAAAGGTCACGGTGGGACGGGGGGTTTAATTAGACACGTAGTAAGTGCTCATCCAGATAGGTATGCCCAATACCAGGTCAAAACCGAGTGCGCAAACGCCCGCTCCATCGGGACAAGGTTCACATACTGATACTGTCCCAGACCAAGTACAGGGTCAAATTAACCCTATGACGGGGGGAATTGTAGGCTCTAAATACAATAAACATAGAGATAGGGAAGCAATATCAAAATTAGTTACTGTGGAGGGTTTGCCTTTTTCATTTTCTTCATCTCCCGGTTTTATTCATTACATTAGAGATATATATAATCCTGCTTTTAACGGTTTTCCTAGATCAACTGTTAAGAGAGATGTATTTAAATTCGCGCATGAATATCAACAATATTTACGTTTTTCATTATATCATTTTAATGGCAAAGTATCTATCACGTCTGATATAGGTCGTAGTACTAACGACCATGATTATTTAACTATAACTTGTCATTGGATAGATTATAAATGGTCTATGCAAAAACGTATTTTAGCGTATAGATATATAGATGATAGGCACACTGGTACTTTTATTGCAGATAATATTTATCAAGTGTGCCATTATTACGGAATAACCGATAAAATTATGACTATTACATTAGATAACGCCTCTTCTAACAATTACGAAATTACAATTTTAAAAAATAGTTTAACTCCATCTTTTCCAGATCATTTTCATATAAAATGTGCGTGCCATATATATAACTTAATTGTAAAGGATGGTCTATCACTTTTTGAAGACATTCTTAGTAAAATACAATTTGCTATAAACTTTATTTTTAAAAGTAATAAAGTACAACGTAGAAAAGAATATAAAAAAACTTGTCATGATTGTGGACTACCTTATAGAAAAATTCCACAAGAAGTATCCACTAGGTGGAATTCTTTATACGAGCAACTACTTGTTGCTTATGACTATAGAATACCTATAACTTTATTTTTTAACTCTCATAATAAAAATTCAGCTGATATGATTTTAGATAGTGATTGGGTAAAAATTTCTGAACTTATTATATTTTTAGAGAAATTTTTTCAAGCAACAAAAGAATTTTCCGGTATATATTATCCTACTATTTCAACTATGTTGTTTTATATAACTCTAATATTTTTATTACTTAGTGAATATATGGAAAAACCAGCTTATAAGGCAGCTATTAAAAAAATGTTTGTCAAAATAAAAAAATATTTTATTCCTATTCCCACTATTTATATTATTGGTTCTGTATTAAATCCTACTATTAAAATAGACGGTACTAAATCACTAATTGAAATTATTTACGATTGTATAGAAGTACTACCACCTCCAAGTCCCAAAAATCTAAATCACCCACCACCTATTGAACAAAGTCAAACTAAAGAAGAAGTGTTGTCTAGCGTAGAACACCAATGCAAAAAAAAATATAGATTTTATCAACAAGAAAATGCTAGTAACTTACCGGCTTCCATACCATCTTTTTCATCTTCAACACAACCTCACAAAAGACATGCTATTTATGCGGCTAGTATTGAAAGCCTCAGAAATAGAATGTGCGGCCGTACCTCTACTACTAACCAAATTAGCGAGTTGGATATTATTATTTTTTGCAGGGTTCTGTACCGTATCAAGAAGTTATCAATGAAGATGGACATGAAGACTTGCTGAAATACTGGAGGGGGAATGAGAAGACCTTTCCGACACTTTCATTGATGGCCCGAGATGTTTTGAACATTCAAGCGTCATCAACTGCGTCTGAAAGCGCTTTTTCTGCCGGCAGATATCAAATAGGAGACCACAGACACTCATTAGCCGGAGACAGCTTGGAAATTGCAGTATTATTCAGAGATTGGATACGAGCGGAGCGGAGAAGGTGCGGTCAACCGGAGATCAACGAAGAAGAAGATGAAAACTACAACGAAATCTTAACCGAAGGTAGTGGAAGCGACGTGGATCAATTTGACCAACAAATACCAATTCCAACCGAAGAACCACAGAAAATCATCAAGCAATTAGAACAGGTTTTTTTGAGAATGTAATTTTTTTAATTGCAATTTTATTATGTAATTTGCAACTTTTGGACAACACCACAAAGTTGTAATTTAGATTTTAGACAATTGTATTTGTAATTTTGTATTACAAAAAAATCATATGTCTATTAAATAATATAAGAGGCACAAAACCAGCCTTGGGATATTTTTATTACACTATCTTGTTTTGTTTATTGAGTTTTTTTATACATATGTTATTTTTATTTTTTTTAAAAAAAGGAAAACCCTCCGGACCCCGCCCCGAGCCCGACCCCGACCCGACCCCGCCCCGCCCCGATACCGACGGGATCGGGATCGGGACGGGACCGGAGCAAGTCCCGCCAGACCCGACCCCGCCAGACCCCGCCAGACCTTACCCCGACCCCTTCTCCCGTCCCGCCCCGCCAGAATAAATTAAGATAGTTAAAATTTCTTTAGAAATGAAATAAATTATATACTCCCTCGTTTCAATTTATGTGACAATAAAAAATCTTATAACTTTAAACATGTCCTAACATTGAAAGGTGATGCACTTCAGGGCTATATCAGCACGGTATCGGGACAGAGTTGCTTATGATATTCTATTGAAGATCAAACAGAAATATTGGGGCAGGTTCAAGAAGGAAGCTATGCAGCTCTCTATGGAGCAATTATCTACCAAATTTGGATAGCTAGAAACAATAAAATTTACAATGGGCCCTGTGAATAGTAATTTTGTCATACATCAGTAATAATGGAAGATTCAAGCTGATAGGTTATTACCTAGAGGAATTCCAAGCTTACATTAGTCAAATCTACCAATAATATTCATTTACAACCATTAAATCTCAAGTGGTGAACTGACCATTTTAACCCATTTTCCTACAACTAGTTCTCTTGGTTTCCACCATTGATGAATAACCTAAGCTTGAGGTCCTTTACTCTAACAAGTCATTGATAATATTCATCCCCCAAATCCCAAGCTCAAGACCCAACCTATTTTCTCCATCTAGGGTTTTACAAGTCAAGAAAACTCCCCATATATTTAGCCCTAGAATTCCACCTTAATGAGTAAATGAAATATTAAAACAAATGAAGTAGTTGAGGTTTAGGAATTACCTTTTCCAAGATCCCATGGGGTTTCTTCTAAATTTTGACCTAAGAGGCGGCTTGATGTGAGTGTTGGGTGAAAATGAGGTCAAATCCCGAATTTAGGATTTACATACTAGGTCTGCCTAGCATTTTCTCATGGGGGTGCACCCTGTTCGCGGGGGTATTGGCCGCTGCAGCCTAATCTATCTGCATGGGCAAACTTTAAGGGTTTCGCTTCCTCCGTCATGGCAGACGGAAGATCCACTGGGGCGGAACCACGGGCGCAGCCCACCGGGCTACCCTACCTCAATTTATTCCTTCATAACTAGATTATGAGTCAATCATAAACTAAAGTTTCCAATGCGTAAAATGGACGACACTATGGTCAAGGGTGATTTGGACACAGGGTGAGGGAATTCGGTAATGACCAAACGGGTCGTTATAGTATGAGTAGGATCTTATGTGTTTATAAGCCAACCTAGATAACTATGTGCTCTTTGAAATATTTCCCTCAAAAAATTACTTGCTACCTCTGTGTCTCCTGAATTGGTTACTGTTTGCATTGTCTGATCATGTCCAGTGCATATGTAGTCTGTTCAAAATTAAAAGATGTATTTCCTCTCATTTTCTTTCTGTTTTGATTAAAGTCGGAGTGATGTCCCTAGTTTATCATTCTCTTTTCTCTTTCCCATTGAAGGTGTATATCATGTGATATATCTCAAGATGTACGAAGTATAAGAGTCTAGGTATACACTAGGTATATATCAAGACTGTATATTTTTCTATATCTCTGGATAATCATACATATCTAGCAAATTTTGCATATATCAGCCCTTTATATATGTCTAAATATGGGTTTGTATACTCATTGGCCATTAAGGTAATTAGATCAATGTGTATTGGGTCTGTTTTCCTCCCTGTCTCTTTGAAATCTAGAAATATGCATGCCTTGGGCTTGTCTTCTTTTCCTGTCTTTAATTATATATCGTTAGGCTTGCTACCTAGTATACTTATGTCATGTGGGCTAATTAAGCCCAAACGTAAACTAAGATGTCTAAGTTATTATCTTTGGGCTCACTGTTTATGTCTAGTCTTAATTAGTTAAATATGTAGGATAAGTGTTTAATTTCCATTAGCAAATGCTTATTTATATCTGATATTATTGGGTATTTTCTAACTTACGCATTTGTTTTTCCCCTCTTCCTTGCATGATTTGGAGCCCACGAGGGCCCATTTCTCGGAATTGCTAAATTTCTGAGCCGTTGGGCCTGAGGGCCCAACATATATTATTTTTTCATCTAGTCCGGAAAAGTAAAGGCTCAGCCATGGGTAAAAATTGTACATATTTGCAAGAAGGTCCAACTATGGGTAGAAATGGTAGAAGGCCCAACTATGGGTAGAAATGGTAGAAGGCCCAACTATGGGTAGAAATGGTAGAAGGCCCAACTATGGGTAGAAATGGTAGAAGGCCCAGGCGCCCGGCCATGGGTGAAAATGACGTTGAAATAATGAGCTTTACTTTCTTGTACGCGGTAACTAGCGGGCCTATATACCCACTAGCCCGTTTTTATTTTCATATTTGGTGCTTTTTATTGTATATTATGCGTAAAACTCTAAATAATTATTGAAACCCCTTGAGTAGAAACTAATTATATAGAGTTGCTTTCTTTTACGTCTTTAAAATAAGTATTCGGCTTTCTTGGATAATTAATAAAATATTCATTTTCCGGCTATTAATCTCTCATATAAGTTAGCCTATTATTTATCTCTCATATAGATCCATAGATAGTTGTCAGATGTGAGGGTAGTTGTCAGTAGTGATTTGACATATTTTGTGCCATTGAGGCTTTGTACTATTATATTAAGGATTCCTTAGTTACCGTCAGTTGTCATACTCTATTTCTTCATTGGAGGATAAAGGGTTGTTTAATTAGTATCTGATGTAATGACCCATTTGGTTGTTATGTGTATTTTGACTATTTTATCTCCGTTGACCCAATTTCCGAAGTTGTCAAGTGATCCTAGTGAGAATTGAAAGTATTAGAATTTTTAAGTGAGAGTGTTTGACCAATAGTTGACTTTTGGGTAAACGGACCTTTTTGAGAATTTCGTCAATTTCTTAAGGTCTGGAAGGTCGACTATAACTTGGAGGGATATTCAGTTCAGTTCCCGAAGCACTCGGAAGCATTTTGGGTCTTTGGTTGGATAGTTGGTTTAAGCCGTTTGGGGGTTGACTTGGTCAATTGGACCTCCGTCGGGAATTCTGAGGTCGCGTGTGGATCTGTAGCATGTTTTGTATAGGTGTTTGCATGTTTGGTTTATATCTGGGAGGTCCATGATGGTTGTCGGGGTTTTGGGTTGAGATTTGGTGACACCAGAACTTTCTAGTTTTCTGGTGACTCGCCCCGACGGAGTTGTACTCCCCAGTGGATCCACCCCAGTGGTCTTTGGCCCGCAGGAGCGGATGATGAAATAATTAATAAAATTGTGCCCCAACGGATAAGGGTCTGCTGAGGTGGGATCGTTGTAGCGAAAAAGGGTTCGCCCGAGCGGGCAACGCTAAATCAGAATACTTATTTTATTCCCAACTTTGAATTCATTGGTTCCATTCACGAAAAACCTAAGTCTAAGAGCAATTGGGGGCTAATTCTAGAGATCTTTGGTGAAATCATCTTTGGGTAATTCCTACACCTTAATCTTACACTATTACTTCCTTTATTTAGCTTCAATGGTAGTTAATGGCTATTGAGGGTGATGGGTTATGGAACCTAGGCTATTAATCATTAACCCCCCCCTCCTAATTAAATTGGTTATTGTTATTCCAAATGCTGATTTTATCATCTCTATTGTGGATAAATATATTCTAGGAATGAATCTCTCTTGGTTTCTAAAATAAATTCAGGTTTTGGCTAAATTGATGAAATTGAAGGACCAATTGTGATTAGAACTCCATGAAATTAAGAATAGTGACTAATGAGACTATGGGTAGGGTATTTTCACCCTTAATTTCCGGTTTTACCATTGTGAGTTCAGAGGGGTATTTTGGCTATTTTGAGTAACTTTTCTCAGCTTCTTCTTCTTCTGATTAGTTGACATTTTGTAGTCATTTACTTACTTAGCATTGAGATTTATTAGACTTCGATCATTCTGAGATGCTTCGAAAAGGGAAGGATAAAGTTTGATTATTCGTGGATCCAGCTCGACATTCAGGTAGGTTACGGCCAACCTTCTAGTTAGACTTCGGTTAGAGAAGCACATGTAAAGTTAGTTATTGTCGGATAAATCATGTATGCCTTCGGGTATGAAGTTGGAATGGATTACTTAGGTTTGGTACTGTTGACAGATTTGTGAGCTTATTATCTCTTTGTGATTTATTGGCTTGACTGTCTAGTGTTTGATATTGTAATATGTGTCCATGTGTGGCATGATTTGGAGTTGATTATGATTTACACTTGAAATTTATACATGCACATCATTCATACACATTATGCATAATACATTATTGTGAACTGTGATTTGATGTAAATAATGATAAGAGGAAAAGTGAAACATTTGAGGCTTCCTATTATGGTGTTAGCAACGTGCATATTTTATATGGCCTCTCTTGCATATATAATTAGTGTCACCGATGTGGCCCAAAGGTAAATTGTTCTGGATGTGGCATTGTACAAGATTTTGGAATGAGTTCATATTGATAGTTGATTTACGGATGCTATTATATTTATTCATCTAATGATTAATATTGAATTTGACATTCATACATGCATTCATCCTCATTTCCATGATAAATTGTCATGACATGTGATTGGCGTGATGGTGATTCCGTGATATATTGATATTATCTATGATTGGCGTGATGGTAATAAGTGAGGATGAAATATCTGTGATTCTCGTAACATATTTGATAGTGTAGCTATCTTTGAGCTATGTGCGGAATGGTTAGCGGCGTGGTGGGTGGTAGAGTCTTCTACAGGCTGTGTGATACGGAGTGGATGGTACATGGACTTCACGGGTCCCCCATGGGTTATGACTACCGGGACATAGAGATATTCCGCTTGGAGCAAGTATGTACGATATGAGACAGTTGTCCAGTACATTTCATTACATTGCACATACATTCATATTACATTCACTCATATTACTGATTCTGGTTGTTGTATTCATTGTTTTGCATGATGCATTTTAGCCTTGATTCCTTGATTGTTGATTCATTTGAGATGTTGTTTGCTTGTTAATTCTCTTACTTAGACACATGATGAATTCAAGGACTAGAGATTCTGCCTAGGCTATGACTATAGACTACTGAGATCTAATGTGATTCACATTACTGCAAGTCTTATGTGGATGTGCTTAGTGAATACTTCATTCTCTTATTTTCTTAGATTCTGATCGGATACTCGATACTTGGGTTGTTTACTCTTGGACTATGATAGTGTTTGTACTCGATTGCGAGCATGTCTATTTTTCAGTTTCTTATTTTATATATGTTAGCTAACTATTGTCGGCCTATGATACCTACCAGTACATAGTATTTGTACTGATACTACTCATGCTACACCCTTTTCGGGTGTAGAGTTGTTGCACGAACTTCAACGAGGTTTGATTAGCCTTCAAGGATCTAATAGAGTTCATCTAGACTTTCTGTTTAATTCTCTTTCTAAACAGAAGTCCATTCAGGTTATGGCTGTAACGTTTATTCAAGTTGTATACTTAGAAGCTCTTGTACTATTCAGACCAGATTCCTTGGGTAGGGTTATATTTCGCATTTTCATATATTTATTATTTTATACTCCTATTATTCTTATTATTTATTTATGTGGTTGGATGAATTTGTAAGGGACGGGTTCCCCGACCAGGTGAGAAAAGGGTGGGTGCCCACACGATCCGTGATTTGGGTCATGATAGTTTATCTCTCATAAAAGCTCCATAGATAGTTTTCAGATGTATGGTTCAGATGTATGGGTAGATTGTGAAAGTCTCGTATGACTTGTGGGGCATTTTTCCATGTTCTATAATTTACTATTTATATCCAACTTCTGCTGATTTTTCTTATTAGTATGAGCATGATTTCAGTTTACCTTAAATGACTCGTATTAAATAAATGTTAAAATATTATTAAAACAGATTTGACGTTTATTGATTTTATAAGGTGCTTCCGTTGTTGTTCATAGAATTGGATGCCTGTTGCATCCAGGGTGGGTTTTGGGGTGTGACAAACTTGGTATCATAGCCTAGGTTTAGATGTATCCTAGGAGGTGTATGTGTCTTTGGAGCTGTGTCTAGTGGAGTCTTTCTTGTGCAGCCTGATCACCTGCATGATTGAAAGACTCCCATGATATTTATAGGTGTTTCTCATTCTTCTTGATTCTACATTGTGCTATAGAACTTGAATTTCTCTTTAGGATAGTTCCGATGTGTTCGTTACTCATGACTCGTATGTATGACTTTAACTCGTGTTGTAGTTTGTAACCTAGTGAATAATGGTGCTATGTGGTGCACATTGGTTATAATTTAAAAATCGATGGATAGTGCAAAGTCGCTTGGGATTCAATAGTAGGTGTATCTATATGGTGATTGTAAGATGTGGTTTTTGATCTTTTGAGACACGTATAATAATGACATTAGTCCTAATTCCTGGGGAAACTCTCTAGAATCTTGTTAGGCCTAACAAAATTGTTAAGATGAATAAGGCTTACAATGGGATAGACACAACATCAGCTAAAATATGAGATAGTGATGGATGGAAGTATGTAAATGAGTGTCATTGATTTGTTAGGGAAAAGTGGGACAGCTATGTCCTTAGGTTTTGGCAAATAGGTAATGTGATTTAGGAATATTTTGTATTAGCAAGTAGAGAAAAACCTATCTGAGAGTTATATTCTTTCCTTGTTGCCTTATGTTGTTGTAGCTACCTTTTTGGAAATATAATACTATTATATTTTATTTATCAAATGTGAATCATAGAATTATTAGTAGTAAGCTTCTCAAGATTTTTATATTTTAGACCGTCAAGAACTTTATACAAGATGATACTTCGAACCTTGTTCATAACATGAGATTAGTGGTGGTGGTTACCTATATTAAATTAATTAGTTAATTAAAGTATGTGGTGAGAGTTTTCTTATGGTATGGCTAGTATTTTATTAGAATTTTTTTAAGGGATTATAAATAAGTTACGAGACTTAGAGTATATTAGAAATTAGGATGGAATATTATGATGGTTCGGCATTGTAGTGTTGATCATAAAGAAGATCAAATATAAGGCATGAATAAGAGGATAAAATAGTCGGGAAGTGAAAGTTATAGACTATACTTCTAGAATTCCGGAAAAAGGACTCTATAATTTATGTTGACCTATGAATTGAATTTGGGGGATGATATGTAATGAAAGAATAAGAAATAATGAGACCATAAAAAGAGAGTGTGCTTTTAGGCTACATCCTTTGGCTTTTGTTCTTGTTTCTTTTGTTTGTTCTCTTGTGGTGTTTAAAGTTTGGGATTGAAAATTTGAGCTTTGATAGATATATGTAAACAAAATGTTAGTGTGACTAGATTAGAGAAAGTCATAGGCGTATTTCTGGATTGTGCTACGATGCTCTCTATGGGTTTAAGTAGAAGGATCTATAGGTTATTATGGCTTTGAGACATACTAGGATGTGATATGTTTAGAGTATTGAAGATTCTGATGAAAGAAAATTTGCAGGTATCTTATAGTGAATTAAGAAATATCGTATATTGAGGTTATATTCTTATTGGGTTAAAATATTTGTATTGTTTTGATGTTTAGTGGAAGAACTATAGTTTAGGCTTGAAACTCGAAAACAACAGCTAATGGAAGAATGATTTAGGAAGATGATTGAGTTGATTTAGTCTTTAATTTGTTATCCTAGGTTTTGATACAAAGAATTCTGATTTGTGGTTGTAGTTAGATAGACTAGTGTGATTTGGATAGACTACTTTTGTCATGGACTCTCACTAGACTAATTTTTCTTTGATTGTACTCTAACGATGGTGCTTCTTTACTAAATTCTAAGACCTGTAAGAATTATGAAGTCACTAAGTAGGCGTAGGCCATAGATTTTAAATATTTTTCATTTTATCTAAAATTTATGATGTTTTTTTAGATCGCCAAAGTATTCATCATAGTCAATCTCTAAAGTTGGAGTCGTAGATAGAGTTGTGTTTGATTATACTTTTTGCGAAGAAGAGAATAAAGTATTTTATTTGAAATTTATGAAGATGAAGTTGGAAAACATGTTTAGAGCCATACTTTTTGTAATTTGGAATCCAACGTCAAATTGAATTTGAAAATTTTATAACCAAACACTGATTTTGAAATAAAATGAAAAAATATATAGGAAAAAAGTGAGTACTTTTCATTGTCAAATATTACTTCCAAACGCACACGCAAGTATACGTGGTCGTCAAGTAATACAGTGATTGTAAAAATCGGATATCGTACTCACAGAGACTTATGATCAACGATTAAACTAGAATGCCCTATTACTACTACTTACGCAAGTATTTTAGAAAAGGATCGATTGTTTTGTATTCTACTGCATAATTGAAAAAATTATTTGCATATGCTAACAGTTTGTCACGAACGTTTGTTCAAAGCTTGAGTTTATCACCGAGAGAAGAGTATTCCGGGGTTACGACACCTTTTGTAATCAAGTTGTGCATTCACCTTCATTGGCCTTTGTTCTTTATCGAGTTACTGATTGACAGGGTTGATATTACGACTACGAATCTCTCGAGTCCTCTAGTTGTCTATTCGTGTTACTTTCACGCACATATCTCTCTGGTTATGAACCTTTACACAAATGTACTTTTCACAACTCGCTCTTTCTTCTCCGGAACAGAGCATTTTCAACATAAAGTACCTAGATTCACTGATAACGCACATATTAGCTCGCAATGCAAGATTCAATATCAGTTATGTGTATTTAGTGCAATTAATCCTCTAAACCAGATGAAAATATAGGTAAAATATGGCGGTTAAGTGTATAAGTACACCTGACATCATGAAACGAGTTCTAATCAGCACAATTTCATTGGATATGGACATGCCTCACTTTTGAAGTTAGTACAATAACATTATAATACTAATCCAAGATTCCTATTTCTTATTCCAGTAGAAGAGTCGGAGGGGGGAACCACAAGATTCCTATATCCAGGACATGCTCCAAGTGGTCCCACTACTAAAAATAAAGGGTTTTTCCATCGATATTTAGTGAAAAATTTGTGTTATAAAATATGATTTTTTCATTTTATTTTCATCGAATCAATTCACTAAAAAAAGGCTGGTAGAAAATATGTTTCCATTGAAACGCTGAAATTTTTTAAAATTTTAAGTGTGGAAACACTGCTATTTTGTTAGCTTCTATTGATATTTAGTGAACAATAGTCACTAAATATTTTTTAATGAGAAATTAAAAAAAATTAATAGTTTCCGCTCGCTCAATTTCTTTCATTTCTTGCAAAGGCGAGCAGTTACAAATGATGTTAACTGTCTAAAGTGTGTGTTAAGTGCAAGTGAGTAAATGAGCCAGTGTAGTTCAGTAAGACAAAAATATCACGAGCAACTATTTTATTAACTTATCTTTCAATATGATCATTACATTTGGACTCTCCTAGAATGCTACTGTTTTGTCATTTAGTCCAATCCAAAAGGAAGGAACCCACCCGTAACCTCCCACTATACTTCTTCTTTTTCACTAGTGTACATTTTAGTTTTGCCATAAAGAAACTTAAAATTCATTCTTAGGTTAAGATAGTTAAAAAAATTTAGAAATTAAATAAATTATATACTCTCCCGTTTCAATTTATGTAACAAAATAAAAAATCTTATGACTTTAATCATATCATAACATTGAAAGGTGATGCACTTCAGGGCTGTATCAGGACGGTATCGGGACAGGGTTGTCTATGATATTCTATTGAAGATCAAACAGAAATATTGGGGCAGGTTCAAGAAGGAAGCTATGCAGCTCTCTATGGAGCAATTATCTACCAAATTTGGATAGCTAGAAACAATAAAATTTACAATGGGAAGGCTGTGAATAGTAATTTTGTCATACATCAATCTCAAAATGTAATTAAGGAGAGGATAGACATGTTTAGATACTCTAAAATAAGTAGAAAATGTGCATACTTGATACAGTTTTTATGTAATTAGTTTATTTTCCTAAGGGTTCACTAGATATTGGCACCCTTCCAAGGATGTGGTCGAGTCTATGGATATTCTTTAGGTGTACATGAATCTCTTTCGTTGGTATGGTAATATTTCACAATTTATTAGATAGAAAAAACATGTCATAATTTATTTTGCTTAATATTTCATAATTTGTTGTATTGTATTGAAGTACCTGTGGAGTTCAACATGCATAGGCCATAGCTAGTGTCCATTGCTGAAAATAAAATATTTAATGCCTATAAATTACTTAAAACTCAAAGGACGTATATTATAAGTACGTACTTTTTCAACTATTATTATGTAATCATCTGTAAACCTTCACTTAGTAGTATACATTATTGAATTGAAACATGTACAAATGACAAAAAAGAAAAAAAGGTGAATTGGGTTAGATAAATTTTTTTTAAAACCAAAATCCATCACCATTTGTGATAATGGGGGGTTTGGCTAAGACCCATACCTTATCCATTGATTTTCAAAACAGTTGCACTCAATTGGAGGGGGACCAGAGACCTTACCTCCTTAGAATTTTAGGACAATATAGACTATCCTATTTCCTTTTTGATGTATAGATCTTACAGATAACAAATGAACTAATGCATTGAAACTTTTAGAGAAGTTAATGCATTCTACAATAAACAGTTCAAAGCACCAGCCAGAATTCTTCTTCACTCTTCTTCTGAATGATGGGAAGTGGAGTTTATTCATTCTTAATGGACCTCTAGCCTCAATAGGTAGGTCTCCTTCATTCTTAAGGTTCACTGTAATTGTTAGTGTAGAATTGGGATGGATATGAGAAGTCCATGATCATGTTCCCAATTCTGTTCCTAACAATACCACCAACTCCCGCTTTGTTTTGAATCTTCATGTAGCTTCCATCAGTATTGAGTTTCCACTTGTTGCCTGTTGGTTTGATTCATCTGATCATCTTGCTTGTAATCACTGCCTTGAAGTTTTCTGCCATAAGGCAGACCTTGTTCCAATTCCAGGTGTAATCAATCAATTTGAATTTCTTCCCAATGGTCACCTTGATGGATTACATAATTTAAACAAACAATTATATCTCACGGAGTTTGATAATTAAAGTAATACTTTTAAAATTTATGATCTAAAATAAATTATAAATATTTATGTAAAATATCAAAGATGGTCAGCAGTTGCCTAAGTAGTTAAGTAATACTCTCCAAACGGAAAGGAAGGAAGTAAGAGAGACATAAACTAGAACGATTCAGAAGCTGCCGCATTAGCAGAAATTGAGATTTGGAATATACTTTTCTTAAGCTAATCCACTTGTCCCAAAAGTCCAGCCTGTCCCATTTTCACCCTCAAACAAACGTGTTTTTTTCCGTCATAGAAAAAATCGTTTTAGCTTCACTGCTTCCCTTCCTCTATGTATAGAGCCCACATATCACACTTACCATAAAGAAAGAAAAAAGAACCTCTACCTGAAGAAATATCCGAGACTACTTTTTACTCTCTCGACCAACAGTGGCCAGGAATGGATATTTTTGGAAGCTATTATTCGGACCCACTTACTGACTCATCATCAACGTATGATAACAGAAGCTCCACTAATCCTACTGAATATTCCTCAGTGATATTAGCTTCAAACAGCCCCAAGAAGCCAGCAGGAAGGAAGAAGTTTCAGGAAACTCGTCATCCAGTATATAGGGGAGTGAGGAAGAGGAACTCCGGCAAGTGGGTTTGTGAAGTCAGAGAACCCAATAAGAAATCAAGGATTTGGCTTGGCACTTACCCAACAGTAGAAATGGCGGCTAGAGCTCATGATGTGGCAGCTATAGCATTGAGAGGTCGTTCTGCTTGCTTGAACTTTGCTGATTCTGCTTGGAGTTTGCCTATCCCTGCTTCCTCTGACACCAAGGATATTCAAAAGGCAGCCGCAGAGGCCGCCGAAGCTTTTCGACCACAAGATTCGGAAGGAGTTTCAAGAGAATCTGACAGTACTCCTGAAATCTTTATGGATGAGGAAGCGCTCTTCTACATGCCGGGATTACTTGCGGACATGGCGGAAGGACTTATGCTACCTCCACCACAGTGTTTAGAAGTAGAAGATTATGCAGAAGCTGATGATGACATGAGTGACATGTCTTTATGGAGCTATTCTATATAAGTAACTCTGATTTTAGTACTTCTTTGACAGTTTATATGCAATGGAAATGCTCAATGTGGAGCTCCTTAAATAAGGATTTAGGAGTTCTTCCTAGTTTCGTACTCAATATTTGGATTGTACGGATGTAAACAAGTTGTTATTTTGATAGTAATAAAAGAAGTGAAATTTCTAACTATTTTCTGGTAGCTTTTTAAGTATCTAAATTTTTATGTGCAAGCATAGTGAAGTTAAAACTACTGCGACAGAAGTCCACGTATGCATTCTCATCATTCGGGTCCCAGCTCCTTTCATCAGTGGGCCATTTCTTTAACTTTATGATTGTGGCTGACAATTTTTTGTAGCCATTCGACAAAACGACAAGCACTTTTAAACATTAAGTAGTATCTCCTGGTGGGACCTACAAGTTCTAGTTATCTAACAAGGCAAGGCCTCACAAAACTTTTGTTGGGTGAAACACATCACATCTCTCAAACCTTCTTTGAGCTTCATATGTAGGACGTATTTGTTTTCTGGAATTTGCTTTGGGACATAAGAAACGTTGAAATGTATTGAGAATGCATCCCAGTTTAGCACATCCATCACTAAATGGGAAGATATAATGATCTGATAACATAAAAAGAAAAACTTCCGCATAGATCGGAGTCTTTGTCCTTCTAGTCATGGACGGAACTAGGTATGCTTGAGAGATTTCCACAGAAATATATAAGATTAAAATTTATTTTATATATATATAGTAAATATTAAATTTTTTAAATTTTTTTGTATATTTACTTTATAATATTTTTTAATTCTTTTAATAAAAATTTTGGCTTCACTACTGCTTCTGGTATTCAAAGAGGATTTTGTCTAGATGGGAAATCTTTTTCCAAGCTAGCTGAATATTGTTGAAGCATTATCCATGAGAATTATTTTCCTCCATGCCAAAGTCACCCTGTTGGAATTTAAAGGAATAACTTTTTTACTCCAATAAGTAACGAAGAGAGAAACAAGAACGATTCACAAGTTGCCACATTAGCAAAAAGGAAACCCACAAGAGTTGAGGCTTGGAATTTACTTTTCCTGAAATCAAATTAGTCCACTTGTCCCATAAAACAGCTGGGATATTTTGAACCATGGGATATTTTGAACCATTAAAATATCCAGCCTGTCCTCTTTTCAACCTCAATCAAACGTGTCCTTTTTTGCGTCCTCAAACTCTTTAGCTTCACTGTTATCATAGCTACAAATCCACATATCCACTATATGTAGAGCCCACATATCACATTGACCATAAAAGAAAAAACATCTTTACTCTCTCGACTAGCAGCAAAGAATGGATATTTTCCCAAGTTATTATTCGGACCCACTTTACTGACTCATTATCAACATCAGATAACAGCAGCTCCCCTATTAGCTAATCTTACCCAAGTCTGATAACGGCCTAAGTCTTTTATAAAAGACCATCACACATTTATATTCCATTAATTCTATACCAAATAGATCACTTAAGACTATAGAATTATTTAGACTAAAATAAATTCAACCTCTCATATCAAACGGTGAATTCATTAAGTGTTTCTCAAAAGTACCACCACAACAGATTATGAAAACATTAAAAGTAAAACTCAAGTAAATTCATCAAGTGCGTTTCAAAAGCACCACCACAATGACTATAGATTAAAAGTAAAATTCAACCTTACAAAATACTAAGGGTGGTCAGTGGACTCGAGCCCGTCCCGACCCCGACCCCGATCCCGCCCGAGTTCTCCCCCTTTGCAAATATAACAGTTGCACCAACGATCATTTTAGATTTTGGCCGTTGGGCAACGGCAATTTTAGGCCTCCCCCCTCCCCCAACCCCCCTACCCCTTAATATTTATTTTTAACCCATAGGTTATTATATTTACACTTTAACCCAATTTTTCAACTATAAATAACTCATTTTCTCTTCATCTTTCTCACAAATCTTCCTACAATCTCTCTAATCTCTCAATATATCTCTCTACAAGTCTACATTGTATGCTAAATATTCAATTTTATTTATTCATTTGGGAATTGGGAGTGAAGTTGGCAACTAGCTTGAAGATCTTCCATCGAGCAAAGTTTCAATTTACAACCTCTCGATTACACGTCGACGTTACGTCGGCGTTTGGTACATTCGTTCCTTCATTAAATTATTATTGTATGTTTATTTTATTTAGCGCACTTAATTTTATTATCTTTAATTATTTATTATCATAATTAAAATGGAAGGATTAAGAGGTATGTTTAAGGGTAACGGTGTTTCTTCTAGTAGGGGCAACCAGGGCAAGGGTACTTCTTCTAGTCATCTTATTCCTACACAGGATGATTTTGTTGATACTCAACATTTTCCTACAATACCATTAGATTTAGACGAGGAGCTATTTTCTGGAACTCAAGAAGACTTTAAGTTAGACGATGATCTAGATGATACACCCACTAATGTTGATGACAACACACCCGCTAGTGCACCTTCAACTGAAATACTTCATATTCCCCCTAGTATGAGACGAGGTCCAGCAAAACGACCATTAAAATCAGATGCATGGACATTTTTTGATAGGGATGTAGAGAATCAAGTAGCTCTGTGTAAAATTTGTAAAAATGTTTTAAAATTTAAAACTGGAAAAGGTTACGGTGGGACGGGGGGTTTAATTAGACACGTAATAAGTGCTCATCCAGCTAGATATGCCCAATACCATGCTTCAAAACCGGGTGCGCAAACGCCCGCTCCATCGGGACAAGATTCACATATCGACATCGTGGGACCAAATCTGGTCAAATTAACCCTATGACGGGGGAATTGTAGGTCCTAAATACAATAAACATAGAGATAGAGAAGCAATATCAAAATTAGTTGTTGTGAAGGGTTTGTCTTTTTCATTTCCTTCATCTCCCAGTTGTATTCATTACATTAGAGATATATATAATCCTGTTTTTTACGGTTTTCCTAGATCAACTGTTAAGAGAGATGTATTTAAATTCGCGCATGAATATCAACAATATTTACGATATTCATTATATCATTTTAATGGTAAAGTATCTATCACGTCTGATATAGGTCGTAGTACTAACGGCCATGATTATTTAACTGTAACTTGTCATTGGATAGATTATAAATGATCTATGGAAAACGTATTTTAGCGTATAGATATATAGATGATAGGCACACTGGTACTTTTATTGCAGATAATATTTATCAAGTGTGCCATTATTACGGAATAACCGATAAAATTATGACTATTACATTAGATAACGCTTCTTCTAACAATTACGCAATTACAATTTTAAAAAATAGTTTAACTCCATCTTTTCCAGATCATTTTCATATAAAATGCGCGTGCCATATATATAACTTAATTGTAAATGATGGTCTATCACTTTTTGAAGACATTCTTAGTAAAATACAATTTGCTATAAACTTTATTTTTAAAAGTAATAAAGTACAACGTAGAAAAGAATATAAAAAAACTTGTCACGATTGTGGACTATCTTATAGAAAAATTCCACAAGAAATATCCACCAGGTGGAATTCTTTATACGAGCAACTACTTGTTGCTTATGACTATAGAATACCTATAACTTTATTTTTTAACTCTCATAATAAAAAAACCAGCTGATATGATTTTAGATAGTGATTGGGTAAAATTTTCTGAACTTATTGTATTTTTAGAGAAATTTTTTCAAGCAACAAAAGAATTTTCCGGTATATATTATCATACTATTTCAACTATGTTGTTTTATATAACTCTAATATTTTTATTACTTAGTGAATATATGGAAAACCAAATTTTATAAGGCAACTATTAAAAATGTTTGTCAAAATAAAAAAATATTTTATTCCTATTCCCACTATTTATATTATTGGTTCTGTATTAAATCCTACTATTAAAATAGACGGTACTAAATCACTAATTGAAACTATTTACGATTGTATAGAAGTACTACCACCTCCAAGTCCCAAAGATCTAAATCACCCACCACCTATTGAACAAACTAAAGAAGAAGTGTTGTCTAGCGTTGAACACCAATGCAAAAAAATATATAGATTTTATCAACAAGAAAATGCTAGTAACTTACCGGCTTCCATACCATCTTCTTCATCTTCAACACAACCTCACAAAAGACATGTTGTTTCTGCGGCTAGTATTGAAAGCCTCAGAAATAGAATATGCGGCCGTACCTCTACTACTAACCAAATTAGCGAGTTGAATATTTTTATTTTGCAGGGTTCTGTACCGTATCAAGAAGTTATCAATGAAGATGGACATGAAGACTTCTTTGAAATCTTGGAGGGAATGAGAAGACCTTTCCGACACTTTCATTGATGGCCCGAGATGTTTTGAACATTCAAGCGTCATCAAGCTGCGTCTGAAAGCATTTTTTCCGCCGGCAGATATCAAATAGGAGACCACAGACACTCATTAGCGGAGACGACTTGGAAATTGCGGTATTATTCAGAGATTAGATCTGGCGGAGCGGAGCGGAGAAGGTGCGGTCAACCGGAGATCAACGAAGAAGAAGATGAAAACTACAACGAAATCTTAACCGAAGGTAGTGGAAGCGACGTGGATCAATTTGACCAACAAATACCAATTCCAACCGAATAACCACAGGAAATCATCAAGCAATTAGAACAGGTTTTTTTGAGAATGTAATTTTTTTAATTGCAATTTTATTATGTAATTTGCAACTTTTGGACAACACCACAAAGTTGTAATTTAGATTTTAGACAATTGTATTTGTATTACAAAAAAATCATATGTCTATTAAATAATATAAGAGGCACAAAAACAGCCTTGAGATGTTTTTATTACACTATCTTGTCTTGTTTATTGAGTTTTTTTTATACATATGTTATTTTTAAAAAAAAAGGAAAGGAAAACCCGCCGGACCCCGACCCCGCCCCGACCCGATACCGATGGGATCGGGATCGGGATCGGGACGGGACTGGAGCAAGTCCCGCCAGACCCGACCCCGCCAGACCGCGCCAGACCCGACCCCTTCGCCCGTCCCGCCCCGACCCCGACCCCGCCCCGACCCGATACCGACGGGATCGAGATCGGGATGGGACTGGAGCAAGTCCCGCCAGACCTGGCCCCGACCCCGACCCCGCCAGACCCGAGCCCGGCCCACTGGCCACCTTTACAAAATACTACCACACGCCATAGGGATGGGATATATAGTGTATATTGAGGAATCATATGGTTTCGTTTGAACAAATGGGTATCCACCATACTACATCAATACATAGGCTTTAACCCCATCCCCTCGATGTTTCAAGGATCATTTTTCTTGTCAAACCCTTGGTTAAAGGATCCGTCAAATTTCTTTCGGACCTTACATATTTCAAGGAGATAACACCATGTTTTAGCAATTGTATAACTACATCATATCTTATGCAAATATGTCTTTTTCCATTTTATACATTATTCTTTGCAATTCCAATTTTCGCATGTGAGTCACAATGTAAAGAGACCGATGAAGCTTGTTTTCCCCATAACAACACATTTGCCAAAAGGTTTCTCAATCACTCAGCTTCTTGCCCTGTCAACTCAAGAGCAATAAACTCAAATTACATGGTAGAACTAACATAATATGTTAATGGTTTAAATTGCGGGATGTTATTAGGTTATATCGATTATATAAAGAAAATTCTCCTACTGATATGGTTAAATATCCACCTATAAGATACGTGATATGCAAGTCTGTTTGGAAGTCTTCCATGAAATAGCACTTGCACCCAAAGTAAACACATAGTCACTGGTGGAGCTAACTTCATCATTGTCAATTACCCAGTTTTCATCACAGAAACCTTCTAAAACAACAGAAAATTTATTAAAATGCAAACGTCAATTCATAGTACCTCTCAAATACCTTAACAAACGATGAAGAGCATTTCAATGTTCACTACTGGAATTATGAGTATATCTACTCAATCTGCTAACAGCATAAGTTATATCAAGCCGGGTATAGTTTATGAGAAACCTTACACTCACAATTATTTTAGCATATTCAGTTTGATAAACACTAGATTCTTTATTTTTTTTCTCAAGTGTATGCTAGGATCATAAGGAGTTCTCACTGAAACAACATCAAAATAATTAAACTTTTTCAACATCTTTTCAATATAATGAGACTGACACAAAAAAAAGCTATTAACAATTTTTTTATTTTAATCCCTAAAATCACATCTGCTTCTCCAAGGTCTTTCATTTCAAACATAGAAGACAAAAAGTTCTTGATCTCATTAACAACATTCACATTAGGGCCAAAGATTAACATGTCATCTATATATAAATATATAATCACACAATCTGATCCTATCATTTTGAAATAAACACAGGTATCAGAAGCATTACGATAAAACCATCATCCACTAATGTGCCATTAAACTTTTTATACCACTACATAAGTGCCTATTTTATACCATACAAGAACTTTCTCAATTTGCATACTTTATCTTCCTGTCCTGGGACCACAAAATCCTCAGGTTGACTCATATAGATATTGATGAATTTAAATATTGGAAAATTAGGGTTCATACCAAGTTAGGGGGTTTTCACTTGAATCTAGAAATTGGCCTAATCTTGAGTTATATTTGCAATTAATTAGTAGGATTGAACTCCTAGAATGTTGAATTGCATATTTCACTTTCAAAATGACCGTTTTACCCTTGTGGGCCATTTCCCCTTTCTTTCCTATTTGGTTTGGGTTCAAAGAATAGTCTAAGTGTTAAGGGTATTGTTAGTTTCATTTTCTAACGTAGATCTCAATAATGTCTAGACTTCGAGTACTATCGCGATCCTCAGAAAAGCAAGGCTCAAGTGTGATTTTTTGTGTGGTTCCTTCTCGGGATTCAGGTAGGTTACGTTTTACCTTATGGTTAGACTTCGGTTAGAGAAGCATATGTAGAGTTAGTGGAGAAAGCATGTACGCCTTAGGTATGAAGTTAGGATGGATTACTTAGGTTTGGTACTCTTGACTGATTTGTGGGCTTATTGCCTCCTTGTGATTTATTGTCTTGTTGCCGAGTGTTGGATACTGAATTTCACTTAGTTGCCATATTATCATTGTGATATAGTTGTCTCTCACTTATCTTGGCATTATCATGGATAGAGGAAAGGACTTGACTTGATACCGATATTGTGATATGTATCCATGTGTGGCACGATTGGGGATTGGTATGATACACTTGATATTGTTGTTTGCATTGCATTTATCCTCATTTCCAAAATATATTGATATTATATGTGATTGGTGTGATGGTGATAAGTGAGAAGGAAACGTCAGTTATTCCTGTGGCATATTGATAGTGTAGCCACCTCTAAGCTGTGTGAGGAATGGCTAGTGGTATGATCGGTGGTAGAGTCATCTACAGGTTATGTGTGCAGAGTAATTGGTACATGGACTTCGCAGGCCCCATGGGTCATGATAGAGATATTCCGCCTGGAGCATGTGTT
The DNA here is from genome assembly GCA_029783415.1 of Anisodus acutangulus. NCBI lineage: Eukaryota > Viridiplantae > Streptophyta > Magnoliopsida > Solanales > Solanaceae > Anisodus > Anisodus acutangulus. The sequence goes on along the minus strand of CM056497.1, from coordinate 38,551,571 downwards.
TACAGAGATTACATTTAGCCATTGCATTGCATTGCATTGCATATTTACTCATAATTACATTCACATATTACTTGGATTCTGACTTGATACTCTATACTTGGGTTGTTATTTCTTGGACTGTGATAGTGTTGTACTTGATTGCGAGCATGTCTATTCTTCAGTTTCTTTCTTTATATATGTTAGCTAACTGTTGTCGGTCTATGATACCTACCAGTACATAGTGTTTGTGATGATACTACCTTGTTGCATTCTTTTGAGTATAGAGTACGCGACCGGTTCCATATCCACTCCTCGAGATTGACCTTAAGGCCTACTGTTGAGTCTTCTAGGGTGAGCACTGCTTGATGGATCCACTGCCCATAGACTCCTTTATTATTTGTCTTTTCTTTTATTCGGAGACAGTATCATAGTTTGCGACTTGTATTGATTAGTGGCTCTTGTACCATTTTAGACCATTCCTTGGGGTTGTATTAGCATGGTACTTAAGCACTTATGTTATTTACGATTTAGACTTCCATTTATTTGTTCTATTTATTTATTTGTTATTGATTAAGGGACGTGTTAGCTTTCGAGGAGGGAAATGGTAGGTGCATGCATGACTTAGTGATTTGGGGTCATGACAAGTTGGTATCAGAGTCTAGTTTACTCGGTCTATAAGTACAGGAGCATGTCTAGTAGAGTCTTGCGGAATGATTCGAAGAGCTCCATACTTTTCTGCGAGAGACTATAGGACATTTAGAAAACTTTAAATTTCTTCATTTTTGTGAGCTACTTTATTCAAATTGGTATCTGGAATGTTCGAATTGGTATCTGATTCATTTCTAATCCTTCACAGATGGTGAGAACACACGTTCATATTGTAAGGGATGGCACACCCAAGCCCGTTGTTGGGGACTGCACGAGAGGACGAGGACATGCGAGAGGTCGCGACCGAGCTAGAGGTTGTGGTGCTGCATCGTCCATGGGCAAGGCTCTTATGGCTGGACAGAGACAGGAACGCTCAACTTTTCCAGAGCGTGATCTCGAGACAGAGCAGGCAGTTGGAGGAGGTGTAGGGCCAGCCTAGACTTACCCTGAAGCTATGCATGACCCCAATATTCCAGGACATATTAGCCCGTATACTTCTATATCTTGATGCTCAGCAGGTCGTAGGTCGTGCCACTATTCCGGGGGATTCTCAGACTAAAGCAGGGTTACATACTCCCGAGTAGGGACAGACACAAGAGATGCAGCCTATTGCTGCCATGGCCCCGTGCATCAATGGTATACCAGCACCTAAGAGCATTCCTAGGCCAGTAGCAGCCCAAGCTTTGACACTTAGAGATCATGAGCTCATAGGCAGGTTCCTGAAGAAGAAGTCGCCCACGTTTCATGGTACCGACAGTGATGATGGATATGAGTTCATCATAGACATGCATTAGAGGTTGTACAAAATGGGCATTGTTAAGTCTCATGGTGTGGACTATGTGTCTTTCCAATTTCGCGATGACGCGAAGACGTGGTTGAGGTTTATATTGAGGGCAGTCCAGTTGGTTCACCTCCACTCACTTGGGTACAGTTCTACCAACTCTTCCTAGAGAAGTATGTGTCGCGTACCTTGAGAGATCAGCGCAGGGATGAGTTCACCCATTTGCAGTAGAGAGGTATGTCGGTGGCAGAGTATGAGGCCGGATTCTTGTTCTTAGCTTTACATGCGACACATTTGATTCCGACAGAGCCTGATAGGGTTCGTAGATTTGTTAATAGACTTGTGTTTTCACTCCATGTTCCTTGTCTTTAGCTAGTGTCTGTGGGATATTCCTTCCAGGCAGTAGTGGATCACGTTATGAGTGTTGATGCTGCCACAGTTCGATCTTTTGGATGGTCTAGTGAGAAGACGTCTTGTCAACATGGTGGACTTAGTAGTTCTTCTAGTCACAAAGGCGGGAGTCAGTCTTCTAAGACCTATTATTCATCCCCCAGTCATCTTGTTCAGTCCACATTGTAGGCATCTTCTGGTGGCCCTTCTAGATAGAGTGGTTATGGGGCTGGGCAATCTCTTGGAGGTTCTTGCTCTCGGCCAGCCGACCAAGATGGTCTATCAAATTCTTCAGCCTCCATTTATCAACCTCTAATGCCCAGAGTTTGTTATGGTTGTGGTGAGTCGGGTCACATCATGAGATATTTCCCCCGAGCTAGACAGAGTGGAACTCGGCATGGTTTCAGGTTTCAGACTCTAAAGACTTCGATATCTTCTGGTAGCGAAGGTGATTCTGCAGCGAGGGGCAGTGCTCAATCAAACCGTGGTGGTTCTTAGACTTCTAGGAGTGGATATCAGTTCGGTAGGGGTGTTTCCCAAGACTCCATAGGAGGAGCATAGTCTGGTCAGAGTGGTCATGATGGTGCGCACTGCTATGCTTTTCTCGGTAGGCCTGAGGTAAAAGCTTCTGATGTTGTGATCTCAGGTAATATTTTTATTCTTCATCGACCGGCTACGGTCTTGTTTGATTAGGGTATACTCTTTCATATGTATTTGTTTATCATTCGGTTGGTTGGACTTTGACTTGTGACCGCCTTGACTTGCCTATTGATGTATCTACTCCGGTTGGAGATTCTATACTAGTTGATAGAGTATATCAGTCTTGCTTAGTTACTTTTATGGGGTATGACACGTAGGTAGATTTGATGATCCTAGATATGTTAGACTTTTATATTATTTTGGTTATGAGTTGGCTATCTTTGTACTATGCAATCTTGGATTGTCACGCCAAGACAGTTACCTTAGCTATGTCTTGCATTCCTAGACTTGAGTGGAAGGGTACTCCTATTCCCACTCCGAAGAAGATCATTTTTTATCTTCGAATGAAGAAACTAGTTGACAAGGGGTGTCTGGCCTACTTAGCCCATATTCGTGATACTAGTATTGATTCTCCATCTCTTGAGTCTGTGCCTATTGTGTGTGAGTTTGCAGAGGTATTCTCTATCAATTTTCCGAGTATGTCACTCGATCGTGACATTGATTTCTGCATTGACTTAGAGTCGGGCAAGCGCATTATTTCTATTGCACCATATAGGATTGCACCTGCTGAGTTAAGGGAGTTGAAAGAGCAGTTGTAGGACCTTTTGAGCAAGGGGTTCATTAGATCGAGTGTCTCCCCTTGGGGTGCTCCTGTGTTATTTATGAAGAAGAAAAATGGTACGATGAGGATGTGCATAGATTATCGTCAGTTGAACAAGGTCACCATTCGTAATAAGTACTCGATTCCTCATATTGATGACTTGTTTAACCAGCTCCAGAGTACTTCAATATTTTTTAAGATTGATTTAAGGTCAAGCTATCACCAGCTGAAGATTCGGGCTAAGGATATTCCAAAGATGGCCTTTAGGACTCGTTATGGTCATTACGAGTTCCTTGTGATGTCATTCGGACTTATAAATGCCCCGTCAGCTTTTATGGACTTGATGAATGACATTTTAAGCCATAGTTAGATTCCTTCATTATTGTCTTTATCGATGATATCTTGGTGTAATCGAAGAGTAGAGAGGAGCATGAGCATTATTTGAGAATTGTCCTTAGGTTGCTGAGAGAGAAAGCGCTTTATGCCATACTTTCGAAGTGTGAGTTCTGGCTTGATTATGTGGCATTCATGGGCCATGTGGTGTCGAATGATGGGATTAAGGTTGATTTCAAGAAGATTGAAGTTGTTAGGGATTGAGCGAGGCCCACTACTATGACTGAGATTCGTAGCTTCGTAGGGTTGGCCAGTTACTATCGTCGGTTTGTGAAAGGTGTCACGCCCCGACTTTTCTCAAGTCTTTCTTTAGGACGTGATGGCACCTGGACAAATATCCCTTTCCAGGCGAACCATTTACTTCATTTTCTTCCTAATTTAGACAAGTATTTGCGGAAATAATACATATAATAATCAATTTGAAGTTTACGAAGAACAATCTCATGTGGGGCATTCCCCGAGATAATAAAACTTAATTCTTTAAACAAACTTAGTCTAGAGTAACTTTCACCAAATCCGAAATAATGGATTGGTGGTACGATGAGGCTGCGGGACGATCGCTAGCCCTCTTGCGGAGATTTTCCTCTATCGCGCCTTCCTGAAATATGTTAAATAAAAGAGTCAGCCCTACCATCCGGGGCTGAGTAGGAATCTCACCTTACAGTCCAAAGTAACCTCACAATATTTTTAATTACAATCACATTATAAGAAAATAATAAGCATGTTGAAATAAACAGATTACAACCCTTTTTTTTAAATAAATCAATAAATATTCACGAGCAAAATTTTCTCCCCACTCGTCTAAAAAAATAACTTAGTTTAATCAGTACTCCTGCTTTTTCTCATATAACATATTATACATTTGTTGCGGTACGTGCAACCCGGTCTAGTACATTTATATATTTATTGTGGTACGTGCAACCCGATCCAGTGCATTTATATATTTGTTGTGGTACGTGCAACCCGATCCAATGCATATATATTTATTTGTTTCGGTCCGTGCAACCCGATCCAATGCACTTATTTGTTGTGGTACATGCAACCCGATCCAATGCACTTATTTATTTGTTTAAATATGTCATATGTTCAAAAGGCTCAAATAATATTTCCTTCCTTCAATATTTCGCCATTTTCACTTGTAAGGGTTACAACTCTCAAACCGTAAGTCGAATTTATCCCCGTAAAGTCTCAAACTGTCGAGGACAGAGTAATCTACAACTTTTATTCAGCACAATATTTCATATTCTTTACCTATTTGTACAGTTTTTTACGTTATACATTCTGCCCTTCCAGACTTCGGTTGATCCGAGCCAGAATGTTTAAACAGCGATAACTCTCAAACCGTAAGTCGAATTTATCCCCGTAAAGTCTCAAACTGTCTAGGACAGAGTAATATATAACTTTTATTCAGAACAATATTTCATATTCTTTACCTATTTGTACAGTTTTTACGTTATACATTCTGCCCTTCCAGACTTCGATTGATCCGAGGCAGAATGTTGAAACAGCGATAACTCTCAAACCGTAAGTCGGATGTATCCCCGTAAAGTCTCAAACTGTCAAGGACATAGTAATATATAACTTTTATTCAGCACAATCTTTCATATTCTTTACCTATTTGTACAGTTTTTACGTTATACATTCTGCCCTTTCAGACTTCGGTTGATCCGAGGCAGAATGTTTAAACAGCGATAACTCTCAAACCGTAAGTCATATTTATCCCCGTAAAGTCTCAAACTGACCATAACAGAACGATGTACAACTCTATAAAATTTCATCCAATTCTAACAAGTATAGCTGAGTATAACAGATTACAATTTCACAATCCAAACTAGTTATTAAACAAATCATAAATTTCATGCTCATTCTTTCAATAACCGGATTATATTCTAACATGTATTGTAACTTAAAAATAAAGGATTTTACTAAGAACTTTGAGTGAGAAAACTCACCTTTTGTTTCTTCGCAATCTTTTCCGACCTCCTCAAGATCTTTTGCGAAGATTAATTCACAATAAGCAAACGGCTACGATCTATTGATTTCCAAGTTAACAATAGCTAACTTTCAAGTCCTTTAATGCGAAACCGTGAACATAAACATCCAAACTCGGAACAAAGCCCTTCTCGAAACTCCTAAATTGTTCTAGGTATTTTTCTCTCTGTGTATTCTTTTTCCTCTCAAAGTGTGTTTTGTTTTTGCTTTTCGTGTCTCCCTTTTTCCTTTTGATGTGTTTGTGTGTATAGTTATATAGATGTGCATATTGCACAGATTTTGGGACGTGAGGGAGTGGAAGGAAAAGTTGAGGGAGAGGGGTTTTAGGGACGTGTGTGTATGTGTTTTTATTTTTTTATTTTTACAGGACTTTACATTCTCTCCTCCTTAAACAACATTCGTCCTCGAATGTGAGTAAGGTCATAACCTATGCACATAGACATGCAAACTGCACACACATGAAACACAACTTCCAAGACTTTACATTCTCCCCTCCTTAAACAACATTCGGCCTCGAATGTGAATAAGGTCGTAACGCATGCACATAGACACATAAACTGCACACACATGAAACATAACTAAACACATTTTATTACCTTACTCAAACAGGAAAGGATATTTTGATTTTCATCGCGTTTTCGGCTTCCCAGGTTGCTTCTTTTGTGGAGTGATTTCCCCATAGGACCTTCACGGATACAATATCTTTATTCCTAAGACGTTTAATCTGTCTATCCAGTATTTCTACCGGCATTTCTTCATATTGAAGCTCTTCATTCAGGACTATTTCTTGGGGTTGGATGACGTGACTTGGATCATGCAAGTATTTTCGTAACATTGACACATGAAACACCGGATGCACCGCTTCTAATTCTTGTGGAAGGGCTAGTTCGTATGCCACATTTCCCACTCTTCGTAAGATCTCATATGGTCCAATAAACCTTGGGCTCAATTTTCCTTTCTTGCTAAATCGCATCACTCCCTTCATTGAAGAGACTTTTAAAAACATTTTCTCCCCTTCTTGAAATTCGAGATCTCTTTTGCGATGATCCGCATAAGACTTATGGCGGCTATGAGCTGTCTTGATCCGCTCCCGAATTATCTGAACTTTATCATTTGTTTCTTGAATGACTTCGGGTCCGAATAGTAGTGTTTCGCCCACCTCGAACCACCCAAGTGGAGACCTACATTTTCGCCCATACAATGCTTCGAACGGAGCCATATGTATACTAGCATGAAAATTGTTGTTGTAGGCGAACTCAATTAGACATAAATGGTCCAACCAGTTGCCTTGGAAGTCCAACACACAGGACCGCAGCATGTCCTCCAATGTTTGAATTGTTCGTTTAGCTTGTCCGTCGGTTTGCGGATGGAAAGCCGTACTCAACTTGACCTTTGTCCCGAGGCCCTGCTGGGAACTTTGCCAAAAGTGTGAGGTGAACTGGGAACCCCTATCCGAAATAATTTGCAATGGAATTCCGTGTAACCTCACTATTTCTTTCAAATAAATTTGTGCATACTGCGGTGCCCGATATGTAGTCTTGACTGGTAGGAAATGGGTTGACTTTGTAAGTCGATCTGCAATCACCCATATAGAATCATAACCTTCTCGTGTTTTTGGTAGACCAGTCACAAAATCCATATGAATCGCCTCCCATTTCCACATGGGGACGCCAATGCCCTGAAGTAGGCCGTCGGGTTTTTGATGTTCGGCTTTCACCTGTTGACACGTAAAACATCTTCCGACAAACTCTGCAACATCTCTCTTCATTCCTTTCCACCAGTAATTTGTCTTGAGATCATGATACATTTTCGTTGATCCTGGATTAATGGAATACCTGGTATTGTGGCCTTCGTCTAAGATCCTTCTTCTTAGATCCATTACCTTAGGAACGCATAACCTACCCTTATACCGAAGGGTACCATCATTTCCTCCTAATGTAAATTGTGAAGGTTTTCCTAGTTGAATCCTCTCCCGAAACCTAACAATTTCCATATCCTCAAACTGACTCTCTTTTATATCTGAAGTTAAGGCAGACTGCGAGGTATCACGTACCACCACCCTACCTTTACCGACCTCAGTTAAACTAATCCCGAGGTTCCCCAATTTTTGTACTGCACGAACAATACCTCTCTTTTGTACTGCCAAGTGGGCCTAACTGCCCATTGATCTCCTACTGAGTACATCAGCCACCACGTTAGCTTTTCCAGGATGGTAAAGAATGCTAAGGTCATAATTCTTAAGTAACTCTAATCATCTTATTTGTCGGAGATTCAAATCCTTTTGCGTGGTTATGTACTGCAAACTCTTATGATCTGTAAATATATATACATGCACCCCATACAAATAGTGTCTCCATATTCGTAAGGCAAACACTACCGCGGCCAATTCCAAGTCATGAGTTGGATAATTCTTCTCATGTATCTTCAATTGTCGAGATGCATATGCAATAACTTTTCCAAATTGCATCAAGACACATCCTAACCCAACCCTAGAGGCATCACAATAGACTGTGAACCCTTCTTGTCCCGATGGTAAGGTTAGGACTGGTGCAGTAGTCAACAACTCTTTCAGTTTCTGAAAACTTGTTTCACATGCATCTAACCACTGGTACTTAATCGCTTTTTGAGTCAATCGAATCAAGGGAGCAGCAAGACTAGAAAAGCCTTCTACAAATCTTCTATAATACCCAGCCAAACCCAAGAAACTCCTAACTTCTGTCGGAGTGGTAGGTTTTGGCCAGTTCTTCACTGCCTCTATCTTTTGGGGGTCTACCATAATTCCATCCTTTGACACAACATGGCCCAAGAAGGCTACTTTTTCCAACCAAAATTCACACTTTGAAAATTTAGCGTACAGTCTCTCTTGTTTCAAGGTTTGAAGCACTACCTCCAGATGTTCTTCATATTCTTCAACACTCTTGCTGTAAATTAGGATATCATCTATGAATACAATCACGAACAAATCTAAGAATGGTTTGAAGATTCTGTTCATGAGATCCATAAAAGCTGCTGGAGCATTGGTTAACCCGAAAGACATGACCAAGAACTCATAATGACCATATCGGGTTCTAAACGGTATTTTGGATATATCATCCGGATTTATTTTCAGCTGGTGATATCCTGAACGAAGATCGATCTTGGAAAAATAACTGGCTCCTTGAAGTTGGTCAAAAAGAATGCGTACTCCACTTTGTGACTTCTTAATAACTTTTGAGCCCTAAGATAGGAAATAAGCTGACGTGAGGATACTACAATCTTACCCTTTATAACAACTTCCGGTTCCCTGGGAAAAGATAGTTTCACTATCTTTCGTCGGCAATCTAACATGGCATAACATGCTGACAACCAATCCATACCCAAAATGATGTCAAAATCTACCATACCAAGTAGTACTAGATTTACTATTGTTTCTCTGCCATTCACTTCTAATGAAAAAAATTTAACTACTCGAGAGGCCCAAACTGAGGCCCCTACGGGTGTCATAACCTCAAAAGGTTCACTTAAACAAGAAGGTTCTACATGTAAATTCTTAGCAAAATCCATTGACACATATGAAAATGTAGAGCCGGGATCGTATAATACAAATGCAGGAATACTCGAGACCAGCAAAATACTTGTGACCACCGCATTAGATGCCTCCGCCTCATTCCTCTGGGGCAAAGCGTAGAGCCGATTAGAATTGTTGGACTGTTGACCTCCCTGACCCTGTCGGGACTGGTTTCCCTGATTTCCCTTGTAGGCGGATGTGGTTGCTTCTGACCTCCCATGAGAAAATTGAGTTTGGACTCTCCTCTTGCAATCTCTGGCATAGTGGCCTGGTTCTCCATAGTTGTAACATCCTTTTGGTGAGAACCAACATTCTCCAATATGTTTCTTCTGACAAACCTTACAAACCGGGTTGTCACCTCTTGTGTTAGGGCCGGTGGCCTTGACCTTGCCACCTTGATGATTGTCCCATCTATACCCATGAGGCCTGAAATGAGACTGGCCTACTGACTGGTTCGGTTTTGACGAACCCCTGCTGCCCTCTTGCCTCAGGTTCTGATTTTGATTAAAGGATCCTAACGATCGAAGCCTCTTCTGTGAATACTCTCTTTTTGCTTTAGCAAAACTTTCTACCTTCATAGCCATGTCGACGACCTGAAGATAGGTCCGATCATTGGCTAATGCCACTACCTTCTTCGCCAGGTTTGGGTTTAAACCCTCAATAAATCTTTTGACCTTCTCCCTTTCTGTAGGAATGACATGTGTGTTGTATGCTGACAATCTCACGAACTGCGTATCATATTCTTGCACACTGCGGTCCCCTTGCTTTAACTGTTCAAATTCCCATCTGAGCGCATCTTTGCGCGTATTAGGCATGAATTTTTCAATGAATGCAGCCCTGAACTCCCCCTACGTCACTGGTGGTGACATCGGGGGACGATTTCTTCTAAAATTCCTCCACCATACCCCTGCATCATCCACTAAACGTGCACTCACCAAATTAACGCCATACGTCTACACACATCCTAGGGTAAACATTAGATCTTCTACCTCATCGAGGAACACTATCGGGTCGGACTTGGAGTCCTTCCCTGAGTAGATAGGTTCCCTTCTTCTCATAAAATTCATCCATAGCCTATCCGGGACTGCCTGAGCTTCTACATTTTCGGCTAGTGGTGCAGTCACAACTGTTTCTTGGGCCGGCAGGTTTTGGGTTGGGATTGAGACACCAGGTGTAGGTTGAACCATTTGTAGAACTGCAGCTGTCATCAACATTATAAGTCTATCCAACTTTTGTCCTACCGTTTCCTGAGACGTTTGGCTCTCATTTTCTTCCACATTTTCCACAATATCTTCAGACATTGCTACCTCAACTGGAGGTATAGGAGCTTCGTAGTGAACCTCCTCTTCAACCCTTGGTTCCTGTACTCGGACTCTTTGGGGTTGCCATTGTCTCCTCCCTCTTCCCCGAGTAGTTCTAGTCGACCTGCGCACCACTGGTATTTGTGCATTTTCCATTTTTTTATCTGTAAATACAACACATCCATATTTTAGAAGGCAGTATGTCTACTTTTAATTCCTCAAAATCTTCTTATACTTCATAAGCATGCAACACCACAATATGCAAATTGAATATCCTTTCTTTCTTGTATTCATAACACTTCATTCATCATATTCAAAATATATATATATATATATATATATATATGTGTGTGTGTGTGTGTGTGTGTGTGTGTGTGTGTGTGTGTGTGTGTGTGTGTGTGTGTGTGTGTGTGTGTGTGCCATGACATTACAATAAATCACATCAGATCATTCTCTGCCACCCACTATAGCTCTCTCACTCAAACATGCACCTACTACAACACGTTCTAAAGGGCTTAACCGCATGATTCGCTTATTCTGCAGGTTGGCATTCAACTCCCTGTGAACCTTCTTTCTTGCTTCCCTTTCCATATCGCTCATTCTATCCCTTACTCCTCTTACCTGGCATAGAAATTTTGACAAGGACTCTTCTGTAATATCTCTTCTTAGCATCCTTGCCCCTCTGAATGAGGAATGGAAATTTTCCGGGATGGAGTTGACTATTATCTGTAATATGACCCCAATTGAGATGTTGAAGAAGGTCGAGTCGTATGAACGCCTCTTCTGTCTAGCCCTAAGCAAATACATACAAAATACGATTGTGTCGTCTATATACTCGTCAAAATCGTCTCTCGAGTCCATCTTACGGCGCATGAATTTCTTCTGAGCTCTCATTGCCCTTTCTTATTTCATGCGCACTTCCTTCTTTGTTGGAGCTCGTCTTATAACCACCATCTACAAAACACTTGTCAGTTAGTTTATCGTTGTACAATCTCCTTCCCTAAGACCCTTTTAAAGAGGTAGTACAAGAACCAAGTCTTTAAAAAGACTCAAGATAAGCACGAGAAGAGTATGAAAGAAGGGAAACTGTTTAGGATGTTATTCCGTTCACTTATTACTAAGGTGGCGCGCACACCGTCGCAATAAGTAATCGTTCAAACACCCAACTCAAATAAAGTTCCTAAGATCTCTTAACCCGATTTAGCTTTGATACCAACTTGTCACGCCCCGACTTTTCTCAAGTCTTTCTTTAGGACGTGATGGCACCTGGACAACTATCCCTTTCCAGGCGAACCATTTACTTCATTTTCTTCCTAATTTAGACAGGTATTTGCGGAAATAATATATATAATAATCAATTTGAAGTTTACGAAGAACAATCTCATGTGGGGCATTCTCCGAGATAATAAAACTTAATTCTTTAAACAAACTTAGTATAGAGTAACTTTCACCAAATCCGAAATAATGGATTGGTGGTACGATGAGGCTGCGGGACGATCGCTAGCCCTCTTGCGGAGCTTTTCCTCTATCGCGCCTTCCTGAAATATGTTAAATAAAAGAGTCAGCCCTACCATCCGGGGCTGAGTGGGAATCTCACCTTACAGTCCAAAGTAACCTCACAATATTTTTAATTACAATCACATTATAAGAAAATAATAAGCATGTTGAAATAAACAGATTGCAACTCTTTTTTTTAAATAAATCAATAAATATTCACGAGCAAAATTTTCTCCCCACTCATCTAAAAAAATAACTTAGTTTAATCAGTACTCCTGCTTTTTCTCATATAACATATTATACATTTGTTGCGGTACGTGCAACCCGGTCCAGTACATTTATATATTTGTTGTGGTACGTGCGACCCGATCCAGTGCATTTATATATTTGTTGCGGTACGTGCAACCCGATCCAATGCATATATATATATATATTTGTTGCGGTCCGTGCAACCCGATCCAATGCATTTATGTATTTGTTGCGGTCCGTGCAACCCGATCCAATTCACTTATTTATTGCGGTCCGTGCAACCCGATCCAATGCACTTATTTATTTGTTTAAATATGTCATATGTTCAAAAGGCTCAAATAATATTTTCTTCCTTCAATATTTCGCCATTTTCACTTGTAAGGGTTACAACTCTCAAACCGTAAGTCGAATTTATCCCCATAAAGTCTCAAACTGTCGAGGACAAAGTAATCTATAACTTTTATTCAGCACAATCTTTCATATGCTTTACCTATTTGTACAGTTTTTACGTTATACATTCTGCCCTTCCAGACTTCGGTTGATCCGAGGCAGAATGTTTAAACAGAGATAACTCTCAAACCGTAAGTCGGATTTATCCCCGTAAAGTCTCAAACTGTCTAGGACAGAGTAATATATAACTTTTATTCAGAACAATATTTCATATTCTTTACCTATTTGTACAGTTTTTACGTTATACATTCTGCCCTTCCAGACTTCGGTTGATCCGAGGCAGAATGTTTAAACAGCGATAACTCTCAAACCGTAAGTCGGATTTATCCCCGTAAAGTCTCACACTGTCGAAGACATGGTAATATATAACTTTTATTCAGCACAATATTTCATATGCTTTACCTATTTGTACAGTTTTTACGTTATACATTCTGCCCTTCCAGACTTCGGTTGATCCGAGGCAGAATGTTTAAACAGAGATAACTCTCAAACCATAAGTCGGATTTATCCCCGTAAAGTCTCAAACTGACCATAACAGAACGATGTACAACTCTGTAAAATTTCATACAATTCTAACAAGTATAGCCCAATATAACAGATTACAATTTCACAATCCAAACTAGTTATTAAACAAATCATAAATTTCATGCTCATTCTTTCAATAACCGGATTATATTCTAACATGTATTGTAACTTAAAAATAAAGGATTTTACTAAGAACTTTGAGTGAGAAAACTCACCTTTTGTTTCTTCGCAATCTTTTCCGACCTCCTCAAGATCTTTTGCGAAGATTAATTCACAATAAGCAAACGGCTACGATCTATTGATTTCCAAGTTAACAATAGCTAACTTTCAAGTCCTTTAATGCGAAACCGTGAACATAAACATCTGAACTCGAAACAAAGCCCTTTTCGAAACTCCTAAATTGTTCTAGGTATTTTTCTCTCTGTGTATTTTTTTTTCCTCTCAAAGTGTGTTTTGTTTTTTCTTTTCGTGTCTCCCTTTTCCCTTTTGATGTGTTTGTGTGTATATTTATATAGATGTGCATATTGCACATATTTTGGGACGTGAGGGAGTGGAAGGAAAAGTTGAGGGAGAGGGATTTTAGGGACGTGTGTGTATGTGTTGTTGTTTTTTTTTAATTTTATTTTTACAGGACTTTACAAAAGGATTCACTTCTATTGCTTCTCACCTTACTAGATTGACTCAAAATAAGGTTCCCTTCCAGTGGTCTGATGCTTGTGAAGAGAGCTTTCAAAAGCTCAAAACTTTGTTCACTACGGCTCTGATATTGGCATTACCCGTGGAGGGTAAGGATTACTCAGTTTATTGTGATGTGTCCCATATTGATTTGGGCGTTGTGTTGATGCAGGAGGGCAAGGTCATTGCCTATGCTTCCAGACAATTAAATATCCATGAGCAGAACTACCTACCCATGATTTGGAGTTATTAGTGGTGGTCTTTGCTTTGAATATTTGGAGACATTATCTATATGGGGTCCATTATGAGGTGTTTATCAATCATCGCAGCCTTCATCACGTGTTCAGTCAAAGGGATCTAAATTCTAGGTAGCGTAGGTGGATAGAGCTTCTGAAGGATTATGATATCACTATACTTTATCATCCGGGTAAGGCTAATGTGGTAGCTGATGCCTTGAGCCGCAAGGCAGTGAGTATGGGTAGTTTGGCTCGATTTGTTATTTCGGAGCGTCTTTTAGCCATAAAAGTTCATATTTTGGCTAACAGTTTTGTACGACTGGATTTTTCAGATCCGGGCAGAGTTTTAGCATTTGTTGAGGTGATGTCGTCTCTCTTGGAGCAGATTAGGGCTCAACAGTTTGAGAATGCTTAGTTATGCAAGATTTGTGATAAGGTGTTGCATGGTGAGGCCAAGGAGGTCGTGCTTGATAATGAGGGGGTTCTGAGGATCAAGAGACGTGTGTTCATTCCTCGTATAGATGATTTGATTCGTTTGATATTAGAGGAGGCCTATATCTACTGATATTTCATTCATCCAGGTGCTACTAAGATGTATCATGATTTGAAAAAGCACTACTGATGGGGTCGGATGAAGAGAGATATTGTAGATTTTGTTGCCCGGTATGGAAATTGTCAACAAGTTAAGTACGAGCACCAGAGACCTAGTGGTGTACTTCAGAGGATGCCCATTCCAGAGTGGAAGTGGGAGAGGATTTCCATGGATTTTATTGTAGGTCTTTCGAAGACCTTGGGCAAGTTTGATTCAGTTTGGGTCATAGTGGATAGGCTGATCAAGTCTGCGCACTTCATTCTGGTTCAGGTTACTTATAATGCGGAGAAGTTCGCCAGGATTTATATTCGTGAGATTGTGTGATTGCATGGGGTTCTTATTTCTATCATCTCCGATCGAGGTCCTCAGTTTACTTTTTAGTTATGGCGGACATTGTAGGTAGAGTTGGGTACTCAGTTGGATATTAGTATCGTTTTTCACCCCAGACTAATGGAAGTCCGAGAGGACTATTCAGGTGCCTGAGGATATGTTGAGAGTATGTGTTACTGACCTCGGTGGTCATTAGGACCAGTTTTTACCATTGGCAGAGTTCGTGTACAATAATAGCTACCATTTCAACATTATTATGGCATCGTTTGAGGCTTTATATAGTAGGATGTATCATTCTCCAATAGGATGGTTTGATATTTTTTAGGTCCGACTGTGGGGTACAGATTTGTTGAGGGAGTCTTTAGACAAACTGAAGCTTATTTCGGAAAATATTCTAGCAGCTCAGAGTCGACAGAAGATGTATGCAGACCGGAAGGTCTGATACTTGGAGTTTATGGATGGTGAGCAAGTTCTTCTGAAGATATCACCCATGAATGGTGTGATGCGATTTGGGAAGAGGTACAAGTTGAGCCCGAGATATATTGGTCCATTTGAGATTCTCCATCGTATTGGTGTTGTTGCTTATGAGTTGGCTTTGCCACCAGGCATGTCAGGTGTTCACCTAGTTTTCCATGTTTCGATGCTGAAGAAATACCATTCAGATAGGTCTTATATCATTCGTTGGGATTTGGTATTGCTTGATAAGAATCTACCTTATAAGGAGAAGATTATAGCGATTCTAGATATGCAAGTTAGCAAGTTGAGGTCTAAGGAGATAGCTTCCGTGAAGGTGCAATGGAAGCATCGTCCTATCGAAAAGGATATATAGGAGACCGATTCCGATGTGTGCCATTTATCCCCAGTTATTTGCTAACTCCGGTACTTTTCTCCTCTGTTCTTTCATTGTCGCTCGAGGACGAGTTATTGTTTAATTGGTATATGATGTAATGACATGTTTAGTTGTTATGTGCATTTTGACTATTTTACCCTTCTTGACCCAATTTTCAAAGTTATCGGACGATCCTAGTGGAAATTGAAAAATTAAAACCTTTATGTGAGACTGTTTGACCAATAGTTGACTATTAGGTAAATGGAATTTTTTCAGAATTTTGTCAATTCTGTAAGGTCCGGAGGGTCGTTTATAACTTAGTGGGATAGTTGGTTCGGTTCCCCAGACTCTCAGAAGTGTTTTTGTCTATTGGTTAGAGAGTTGGTTTAGGCCGTTGGGGATTGACCCGAAAAAATAGACCATCGATGAAAATTTTGAGACTACGAGTGAGTCTGTAGCGTATTTTTACATTTGTGTGCATATCCAGCTTATGTCACGGAGGTCTCGGGTGATTGTCAGATTTCGGGTTGGAATTGTGAAAACATAAAATCTGCTGGTATCTTTGTTGGGGCTAGCCTCAGTGCACCCCAGCGGATGTTGGGACCACCACAGCGGACAGCGAGTCGCTACGGCGAAGGGATGGGAAATTGCTTAGGGCCGCGGTCGCGGTCGAGTTGATGTTGGCGTGGGATCTACTGCAGAACGTTGAATTGTATCTTAGCAATTAATCTTGAGTTATCTTAGCGTTAATTAGTAGGATTGAACTCCTAGAACGTTGAATTGTATAATTCACTTTTAAAATGATTGTTGTATCCTTGTGGGTCGTTTCCCTTTTCTCCCTTATTTGGTTTGAGTTCAACGAATGGTCTAACTGTTAAAGGTATTGTTAGTTTCCTTTTCTAATGTATATCTCAATAATTTCTAGACTACGAGTAGTATCGCGATCCTCATAAAGGCAAGGCTCAGGTATGATCTTTTGTATGGCTCCTGCTCGGCATCCATGTAGTTTACGGCTTACCTTCTGGTTAGAATTCAGTTAGTGAAGCATATGTAGAGTTAGTTACTGTCGGAGAAAGCACGTATGTCTTAGGGTATGAAGTTGGGATGGATTACTTAAGTTTGATACTGTTGACTGGTTTGTGGGCTTATTTCCTCTTTGTGATTTTTTGGCTTGATGTTGAGTGTTGGATAGTGGATTGCACTTAGTTGTCATATCGTCTTTATGATATAGTTGTCTCTCACTTATATTGGCATTATCATGGATAGAGGAAAGTAATTAACTTGATACTGATATTGTGATATGTGTCCATGTGTGGCACGATTGGGGGATTGGTATGATACACTTGATAGTGTCATTTGCATTGCATTCATCCTCATTTCCATGATATATTGATATTATATGTGATTGGCGTGATGGTGATAAGTGAGAAGGAAATCTCAGTGATTCTTGTGACATATTGATTGCGTAGCCATCTCTGAGTTGTGTGCGGAATGGCTAGCGGTGTGGTTGGTGGTAGAGTCATCTCCGTGATGTGTGTGTGGAGTGACTGGTAGATGGACTTTGCAGGTCCTCGATGGGTCATGACTGCCGGGACGTAAAGATATTTGGCCCAGAGCATGTGTGTACAGATATTACATTTGGCCATTGCATTGTATTGTATATTTACTCATCATTACATTCATATATTACTTGGATTCTGACTTGATACTCTGTACTTGGGTTGTTATTTCTTGGACTTTGATAGTGTTGTACTTGACTACGAGCACGTCTATTCTTCAATTTCTTTCTTTATATATGTTAGCTAATTGTTGTCAGCCTATGATACCTACCAGTACATAATGTTTGTACTGATACTACCTTGCTGCATTATTTTGAGTGTAGAGTACGTGACCGGTTCCACATCCACTCCTCAAGATTGATCCCGAGGTCTACTGTCGAGTCTTCTAGGGTTGTATTAGCATGGTACTTCCGCACTTATGTTATTTATGATTTAGACTTTTATTTATCTTGTTCTATTTATTTATTGTTGAGTTATTGATTAAGGATCGGGTTTGCCTACCGAGGAGGGAAATGATAGATGTCCGCATGACTTAGTGATTTGGGGTCTTGATATTTGTGTACCACTAAACTATGAATAGCGGCTAAAGCAATAACAGTTTTTATGGTCGCTATTTTAGTCACATGAGAATAAGTATCAAAGTAATCAACATCTTTCTTTTGGTTAAAACCCCTAATCACAAGTCTAGCCTTATATTTATCAATTGTACCATCTTGTCTCAATTTCTTTTTAAATATCAACTTGCTACTTATGAGCTTACAACATTTATGCAAATCATGCAAATCCAAGTATTATTAGAAACTATAGAGTCTAATTTACTTTTAATGGTCTCTTTCTAAAACATAGCATCTATTGACCTCATTGCTTCATCATAAGTCTTAGGGTATTCTTCCATTAAGTAGATAGACACTAATTCATCATTTAACACATCAATATTATAATTCTCAGTCAAAAAGGCAGTAATAAAATCAGGACCAAAGTTAGTCTCAATTCTACGTCTTTTACTCCTTTCAAGTTCAGTTTCATACTCATTATTAACAACATTAGAAGAAGGCACAATATGAGAATTAAAAGGCATAGATGTAGAAGAATTTTTTAGCACATCACTAGGCACATCATTTTTTAAAGGAAACACATGCTCAAAAAATTCTGCATCTCTAGATTCACAAATAGAATAATCATTCAAAGACATAAATCTATAAGCAACACTATTTTGAGTATAATCAATAAACACAGTGTCAAAAGTGTTAGAACCTACATTCACTCATTTGAAATCAGGTAGACCAACCTTAGTCATATACCCTCAGAAATTTCAAGTTAGGGGCAAATTCTTTCGACAACTAATACGGAGTCTTGTCTAACTTCTTACGAGGGACTATATTAAGAATATAGCATGCATACAAGATAGCTTCCCCCACATATTATCAGAAAGGTCCGAACTTAAAAGCATAGAGTTCATCATTTCTTTAAGGGTTCAATTTTTCGTTCGGCTACACCATTTTGTTGGGAAATATAAGCAGTACTAACCTCATGTATAATACCATTTTTCTCACAAAATGTCTCTAGAGTATTAGTACTATATTCACCACCCCTATTAGATCTACGTCTCTTAATTTTTCTGTCTAATTGATTTTCTACTTCTACTTTAAATTTCAAAAACGTGATGTATGCCTCTTCTTTAGACTTAATAAGATATACCATAGGTGTATTTAGAAAAGTCTTCAACAAAAGTAACGTGATACTTCTTTTCACCTTTACTAACCGTGTTCATGAAATCAACTAAGTTTGAATGTACTAGTTCAAGCAATTGTGTCTTTCTACTAGTAACATGTTTAAATAGTTTTTTGGCATGCTTTGCTTCTACACACACGGAACACTTAGAAAATTCATCAACTTTTATTGCAGGGATTAATTCTATTTTTCTAAGTCTTTTAGTAGAAGCAATATTAACATGACATAGCCTACCATGCCACAAATCAATAGACTCAACAATATTAGCAAAATAGAGAGCACTTTTCATATTAATGATCTCTTAAAGTCTAGAGAAATTAAAATTTTCAGTTATCAAACGTACTTCACAAGAGACATTAAAATTCACCAACCTTAAATAATATTTAAATTCAAATACCATTTATTCATACGGTCAAAAAATGTATATCAACTTTCAAGTGTAGATATGATCCTCCCAATTAAATAATTCATATCATTCCACAACTTGACATAAAACTCCACATGATCTTACCCTCAATATATTTATGTTAAAATATATATATGAGATCGCAAATCATTACAAGCATATCATATATGTTAGTCCAATACTTAGTATGCATTTTAATATCATCATAAAAATTAATCATCTACCCTAACAGTTATATCACAAGCATTTCATGAAAAATACAAGGGTAGATTCACAAATAAATAAAAGTGGAGTTGTAAGAAAATAGAACTCGATTTTTGCCACTCTCTTTTCTTGCACTTTGGAGTTGTCTTTGCCTTCCTGTGAGATATGACAATTCCATTCCCAAAGAAAAGTATTGTTGTCTTAATTTTCATTGCTAGACTCGTTTCACATCGTCTCCGTTTTTTATTATAATTAGCATGTCTCCAAAAGTGCAGTTATTTGATGAAGATATTTTTTATGTGACATCCATGGATTAGCAGTCCAAAACATCATAAACAACCAGTGCTTGAGAAGCTCAACTCATGGCTTGAATCTGCATTTTCAATCACAAATTTCTTTTCCATCACATTGTCAACTACTCTCTCTATCTATTGCTTTAAAGTAGAAGATCCCAATTTATACATTAATTTTGGTATTTAGAAATTAAAACCAAGAACTGAAGAAAGAAACTTTCCTCTGTCTTTTATCTGAAAGAACGGAGTGATTGATAAACTAAAACTAATCTTCATAGAAATCTATAAAATTTCTCTTCCAAAATCTCTGTTTTTCTAGTGCATTTTTTCCCTAACCCCTAAATAGAAGAGTTTTGTTCAAATATACTGATCAATATTGTAAAAAAATCGCTTTCAAATTATAAGAAAAAACTAGAACAATATTGATCAAGAGCAAGTAAAACAAGAAAATAACTTATCGAATCAATACTGCGTCGTGGCAAATTACTATCTTGAAAGCGATTTCAGATCGACTGTGGTGCAAACTGTTTAGCCCAATCGCTCGGTTCCACAACTAGAGGTCAAGATCAGATACATTTGATGTATTGGACCATTGAATCTGAATAATGAACCTTGACTATTCATTATTTCAAGAAGATGTATTTGGATGAATACGTTTAATGTGTTGGACCATTGAATCTGAGTAATGACCCTTGATTGTTCATTATTTCAAGAAGATGTATTTGGATAACCATAATTTCAAGGGGATGTACTTGGTTGTCCATTAATTCAAGGGGATGTACTTGGTTGTCCATTAATTCAAGAGGATGTACTTGGTTGTCTGTTATCTCAGGGAATGTATTCGGACATGACAATAATTTTTTTCATTCTTTGCATTACAATTTTCAACACCTTAAATACCAAGGATATTCAGAAGGCGGTCGCTAAGGCTGCTGAAGCTATCCGACCATTAGAATCGGAAAAAGTTTCAGGAGAATCTGGTGGTACTCTTGAAACGCTAGAGAGTAAGTTCTTTATGGATGAGGAAGCTCTCTTCTACCTGCCGGGATTACTTGCTGGCATGGCCGAAGGACTGATGCTACCTCCACCGCAATGTTTAGAAGTTGAAGCTTATGCGTAATCTGATGCTAACATATCTTTATGGAGCTATTCTATATAAATAACTCTTGTTTTTAGTATTTTCTCTGTCCCAATTTATGTAGCATTATTTCTTATTTAGTGTGTCCCAAAAAGAATGTCACCTTTCTATATTTAGAAATAATTTAATTTTATGAGATGATTTACAACCACACATTTATATAAAACTTATTTTGAATAATATATTTCAAAAGTCCTTTTTTTTTAATTTTTTTATTAATTCAAATGATGTCACATAGATTAAAATAGAGCTTACTTACCGTTTATGTATATGCAGTCGGAAGGATATATCAAAGTGAGGCTCCTTAAATTAAGAGATATTCCTAGTTTCGTACTAAATATTTGGATGGTACGGATGTAGGCAAGTAGTGTAATTTAGAGAGAGTCTAGATATTTATAAGCACAAAAAGAAACATGTACAGTACGTAGTTATTAGTAGTAGTACTTAGTACGTAGTTATTAGTAGTAGTACTTAGTACGTACTCCTATATATGCCAGCATGGTCATCTAATAATTTGTTGGCAAGTGAAAAGAAATTAGCTTTGTTATTTTCAAGCTAAACCATTGTATTTGAATGAAAGAAGTGCTCGCGAAGTGAATCAAAATATCTCCAAAAAAACTGTCATATTAATATCTTTTGTGCATAAATTTTCTGCGCAATAGGACTTAACTATAACGGCCCGATTAAGTCCTATTGCGCAGTAAATTACTCCACAATAGGGGTATTTTAATTTTTCCAACACTTTGTATAATTTCAAATGTTTGAAATTCACATTTTTTTATACTTTGACCAATGATTAGTCATGTCTCAAAACTCCAGATTGTCAATATTTTATATAGAACTTGATATTTTTTTATGCGAACATTAGTGTAGGCTCAATAAATTAAGGATACTTAAACGTTCGGAACGTCATTTTAGGGGTTGTCAACTGGCAAAAGTAAATTTTATTTGGAAACTAATTATTATTAGGTTTAAGTGTTTTACTTTTTAGGGTTTTGATTTAAACGTTTTATTGTTTATTCAAGGCATTACTTTATTTTGAATATGTCGAGACTTTTTCATTATTAATTTAGGACGTCGCACGAGTTAGTAATAAACGATAATAAAGACTAAGATAACTAATTATCATTAAAAAAATAATACGTAAAAAATATAATATTAACTTAAACTGTACAACTTAATTACATATACACAATCTCTAATGGGTCCCACATGTGGTAGGCTTTAGAGTAACCTTAGGCCTAAGGCTCATACAATCCACACCACCCCCACCACCATCACCATCATCTTCATCCCCTTTGCTCCTCTTAATAATAGGATGCTCTAAGCCATGATCATCCTCCCTTTCTTGCGCTCTTGACCATAATGTGTTTATTCTTAGAATTACGTGCGAATTATACGGTCAGAATCTCATCAGGAAATGGGACCACAAACGCAGAAGGATGAACCTGAAATAATATATAAATAATTAGTATTAATTTATATTTATATTTAATACATTAACTTTTGGTAAAACATCAAACCTGCGTGTCGAAAGGCTCTGAGAGGGCTCCTAAGCCGGCCCTTGAGAGGGGTCTGGTGTAGGATCCGAAGTAGTATCACAAATGGGATCCTGAATGGCTGGACCTGGAGCTGGAGCCGGAGCGAGCTCCTGAGAGGGATCTGGTGTAGGATCCGAAGTAGTATCATACATGGGATTCTGAATGGTTGGAGCTAGAGCTGAAGTTGGAGATGGAGACTAAGCTGGAGCATGAGCCAGAGCTGGAACTGGATCTGTAGCTGTCGATGAATCCTTATATATGAAAAATTATGAAATAATCAGTATAAGTATTTTAATATTTTAAAATAAGTATTTTAAACACTTACCTCTGTCTAAGAAAATTATCGAAGTCCATAAATGAGAAGTCGTACTCCAGCTCCTTGCTGCCTTGTAGATCACGAACTAGATGCTCACCCTGTAGATCATGAACTGGCTGCTCACCCTGTAGATCACGAACTAGCTGTTGCGCAGGCACTGATGCGTCATAAGAATCCCAATCTATGTCATCACGTACATCGACGTAGCATTCTGGCTCTGCTGGGATGAATACCCAAGTACATCTGAAAATAGTTGTGCCGGTGTATATAGAGGTGTCGACGACAGGTAAGAAGTCGACGGGCGGGCTAAAGTCGACGGGACATCTGAAATCGACAGGTGTGCTGGGCTGGAGCGTGATCGGGAGCATGCTCGTCATGCTCATCTACTAGACGGAGGCCTCTACCATTACCTCGGTCACGATTCCCTCGACCACTATCCCCTTGTCCATCATCCACTTTATACCTACCCCCTATGTCACCCCATCCCCCTACTGCCACTACTGCTTCTATCACCATCGCCTCTACGATCACGACCATGACCATCTGCTTCCTGATACAGGCCCTATGGAACACACTCATGCATACGTCCGACATCTTGTGCCCGTTGGATACCCGACTCATCTATCTGAATGATCTGGGCAACAAATTTTGCTATCTCGAGGAATAGCCATATGTTGTACTCCCAACTGGCGTATCAGTTGTACGATCCGTAGTTGCATTTGTTTGTAAATATTAATAATTGAATAAATTTTTAACATAATAATTAAGGCAATTAATTAAGTTTAAATGTGGTAACCTTACCAACACCTCATACTGTCTCGCGAGTGCTACTTATCCTCGGCCATCTAAATCACGTCTACCGGGGTTGCCAATCAAGCTGCGTGTGATATGTCGGTACCACTCCATGTAAACTTGGATCGGAGTCGTATGTCCGATCACCGTTGTGCTCTGCAGCCACTTAGCCCAACGATCGAGATAGGTGTGCATAAAGGCCCGGTATGTAGCAATGGCGGTCGAATGCTTGTCCCACATATAGTAGCGGTGCTCCCAATCAATCGGGTCAGGTATATTCTGTACATGCGCAAACTATCGTAAGACGTGGTGGGGCGCGTGATCCTCAATGATATTCATGTGTATCAACGGACACCGCAACATTCACACGGGCTAACCAACCCTGCAAAACGCTGGCAATTGATCCAAAAACTGAACATACGACCTTCATATAAAAACCTGTAAAGAAAATAACCCCAAATTAGTAAATAATAAAGACAAAAATAGTAAAAAAAAAAAAAGATAATAATGTAAAATCAAATAATTTTACCCTGTCATCTGTCATATGATCAAGCTGATCCCTGAATGGAAGAATAATGTGGTGCGTATCCATATTTCGGGATATGCCACCCGTCCATCTCCGCGTGTATTGGCATCTCATCATCAATGAAGTCAGACTGAGGATGTGCAACTACGGGCTGAAAAGGCAGCATCATATCCCATATCCATAACTGAAAGGGTCATTAAAAAAATATTTATTAGTCATCATTATAAAAAGCTATATTTAGAATAAAATTACACACTTAAATATATTACCTGGAGGAGCGCGTGAAATCCACCGACATCACTCATATCGCACATATACATCGATACAGGTAAGCCAGAACAGCACCGCCCCAGCTATATTCTCCCAATCGGTCCAGATCGGCGATAAATAACAAATACTTTAAGCTTAAATAGGAACCCGATGTGTTCGGAAACATGATGCACCCGACTATATTGAGTAAATATAGACGGGCACGACGATCCACAATCTCCTGATCTGTGTTGTCTACAATAGGATGTGCCATGTCCGTGAGGTGCAAGTGAGCACATAGGGAATATGTGACAGAAAAACAGACAAGTGATAATCACGGAATATAACATATATGGCGACAAGCCCACGTAAACAGCATCCATACCAAACCAGTGGAATTTATCACCACCTCCATGCCCGAAGCCCTATCATGTTATCCCCGTCAATTTCTACGACATATATACGACTCTCTAATCAAAGTCTAACTCAAGTAAGTCGCAACCTACCTGAAAAGCCAAATGGGTGCCACGAACCTCAAGCCAACGCCTTTTCCTTTTGGAGAGCCTCAGAATGGTCAAAGTCTATGAAATACACATTATATGTTATAAAACAATTCCAAGGACACCCATATTGCTATACTTCTAAACAGAAACCGAAAACGCAATCCAAAAACTGATCGGGCCCACAAGGACAAAATTGAAAAAATTATTACAAAATTAATTTACTCACAACCCATAGAGTCTAAATCTATAATGGATAATAAATCTTGATGTTAATTGATGAGTCACTCTCAATTTTCCCCAATTTCAAACATAAAGCTAAATCTTTACATTTTACACCTTAGCCATGGATTTAACCGTGTGAAAACCATATCCCGAAATCACAATCCTAACTCATTATTCAATATATAAATCATGTATATAACGGTACACATCTAATTATTATACTAACTACAATCAACGAAAATTATATTAATAATATTTTTAATCCTAAACTAATGATGTTCAATCCTAAATTAATGACGAACTAATTCATTTAACGGAAAATTATATTAACAACAATAACAACAACAACAACATACCCAGTGAAATCCCAAAACGTGGAGTTTGAGGAGGGGAGAGTGTACGCAGACCTTACATCTACCTTGGTAGGTAGAGCGGTTGTTTCCGAGAGACCCTCGGCTCAAGGCAAGGCATAAGCACAAGCAAAGCCACTAATTGAATAGAAGGAAAATTATATTAAGTAACTAATTAATAATTAATTAAGAATTAAACATAAAATTAGATAACTAATTGGCACATAATAATTAACATGGAATAAACAATTTTATAAATAAATAAATTAATTAATAATTAACAATTAGGAGATTACTATATTTTTTATAATCAAACAATTAACAAATAATGAATAATTAGGAGATTACTATATTTTTTTCTAATCAAATAATTAACAAACAATTAACAAATAAAAAATGAAAAAATTGGGATGGCTGGGCAGTGGGCGGACTGCCCCTATTGCGCAAAAAATAATTACAAAAAACACAACTTTTTCAAAATTCGATACTATGAAATATTAATCATGATTAGGATTATAATGTATTTAATAATATAATTAGAAAGTTCATAGTAAAATACCTAGATTAAAGGTTGTTTTTGAGTTTTGAACTCGAGTTCTACAGCGCTTTATTTCGAAATTCAAGCTTCGAAACTTGTTTCTTGACTTGAATATACCGAGAATATTGACTTTCGAGTTAAAAATTAACACGAAAATGACAAATTTTAAAGGTGGGGCCTCAGTTTTTTGGGGTTAATGGCAGTTAAAAAATTTAAATTGAAGTGGGGGACCATCGGGAAGAAACCGATGGCCCCGTTATGTTAATACCTTTTGTGCAGGAAATTTCTGTACAAAAGGACTTAACACCGCCGTTACGGTTAAGTCCTTTTGCGTAGTAATTTTCTGCGCAAAAGGTATTAATATGACAATTTGTTTTGGGGGTATTTTGGTTCAATTCTTTATTTTTTGGGTTATTTAAGTTCCGGACTCCTGAAAAAATGGTTAAAAAACAAGTAATCGTTCAATATCGACTCATTAGACATAAGTTGGATAACTGACTTTTTAAAAATGGATCAAATATGAATAGTATATATATCTACTAAATTTTGGATATCCATATGGATAATATGAAAATGGATATCCATATTAGCAATACCCATTTATCTGCTTGTTATGTTTCATGAGTTATTGCTTTTTGAGAGTTTAAGCTTATTTTGACTTTTAATTTGTATTCTCGCTTGACTATTCCTGAAGCTATATTCATATTATTTTTCAGTTTTTTATACATGTTATAAATGGGTACGTCGAATATTTTATCAGTTTTTATTTAACCTATTTTCAGTCTATCCATAACCGATCTGACTCGCTCATTTATCATTCCTATGTACAACCAAGAAGTTGCCCGAGCTACCTAAGAATATAATCCTTCAAATAATTCTATTTTATTTAGGAAAAAGGACACAAATGGTCATCCGACCCAAACTATTGAACCGGATGACCCAAAAAGCTTAAAAGATATTGTTTAGCCTTTATAAAATAATTTTATTTTTAGTCTTTTTTCAACTAATTTTAGCATATGTATAAAAATTGTATCATTGTTGTATATAATATGTATGCCTACAGTATGTGTTTAGAAAATACCATTGTTGTATAATTTCTTCTTAATAAATGTATAATCAACGTATACTTACTAATTATACACATATTATACATATGTTTTGGGATATTGAAGGCTCAGTATGAGTTTTTTTCGTCGACCTTTAGAGGCGATTTAGTCACTACAAGAAGTTTGATCTTTTTGTAGTGAACCTTTAGTGGAGAAACTGATTTTTTTGTAGTGAATGGGCTGTTGGGCTAGCGTCTGGGAATAATTTGGCCGAAATATCATATCGCGGTATTAAGCTCAAACATAGGCCTAACAAATTCCTAATGACTAGGTAGTGTCCCTTTCCCTTTTATTTATGGTATTTGAGCAAATAGTTCTTTAAATATTTCAGTGGTAATACTTGGAGAAATATTTTCCCCTTCTTTGTGTGTAGCTTTGAAATCATGAGTATGATTTGTGATTGAGTAATCCAACAAGATAACTACGTTGAATATAGCATGAAATCATACCTATTATTACTTGGCATGACTTGCGTCGAGCATACTTCTTTATTTGTACCTTCGAAATTATGATGATCCGATATGATTTATGAGAAATTCAGGCAAAGAGGTCAACTGGGTTAAATATATAGCATGAAGTCAGATACTGATTTGGCATAGCTTGCATGCCAAGTACTTCTGTGTTTGTAGTTTTAAAATCATGATGACCCGGTATGATTTATGATTAATTATCCAACAGGACAACCAGTTAGGAAGTCATGTCAATCTGTCATGAGTTGCGCGCTATAATTATGAAATGTATTATCTTTTTCTTCTTTGTTTGTAACTTTGAAATCGCAACAATCTGATATTGTTTGTGATTAATCTAACAAGTCAACTAGTTGAATATAGCATGAAGTCATTTTGATTTTTCATGACTTGCGTGCTAAAGTTCTATTATTTTTTCTTCTTTGTTTTATGTAGTATTGAATTTATGGCAATCAGAGTTATCTAACAAGACAACTAGGTTTAATATAGCATGGACGATATCAATTTCACATGACTTGTATGCCGCAGTTATCGACGTCCCTTTACCATCACTATAGGGAATTTTAGTCTGAATTTTCTCATTTAACTTCAAAAAGCCATTTTGGCACAAATATCAAAATTATACAATATGTAAATAGCAGCAAAAAGGTATCCCTTCGTGCAAACACCCATGTACAACGATGCAAGGCAACACCTCAAAAGGACATATTTTCACCTTTGCACAACTTACTTGCATGTGTGACTTGCTGCTGCAAATGACAAATATAACTACTACCAACACAAATAAGTACAAGAACCCAGGTTTTAGGAATATAGATGGTAAATATTACAGAATCTGCTTTAGGAATTTGAAATACATGAAAACCATCACTAAATCATAATAGCATGGATCTGGAATGACACCTTACGGGGACCTGACCTGAAATCATTTGACACCTTACGGGGACCTGACCTGAAATCATTTGACACCTTACGGGGACCTGACCTGAAATCATATAGCAAAGAATAGTACTAGTATTTCACAATATGGAAACATGATTCCCAGAACACCATGAAATATATGGAAACGCACCTTATACGTAATTCAAATCAAGGAGCTTAAAATGAATTTATCTTGCGGCCTAGCTCAAGTATAGTTCAAGTCACATCACAAAAAAAGCAACAACAGAGAGTTTCAGATGCTATTACAAATGTGACAATTGTTAACAAGCCCGACCTAGACCTACTGAAGCTGGAAATAGAGAAACTTGCATGACTGGGCATCTCCAAGAAATGCACATTGCGAGAAAAAAGGACAGCTTACTGACAACTAACAAAGACCTGAACAAACAATGATTTCATACACAATTAGCAATTAGAAGCACATGATTCTTACAATCTACTTTGCTTTCTTGACGAGAGTTGTTGTCCTGAATTCACTATCATCCCGCACAAAGCTCCACCACAAGTAGGTCAGAGGAATGGTGGTGGCATGCCATAGAGCATGGGCATCCACAAATCCCATATAGGGAGGAAAGTCATATATCTCAAGGAGTGAAGCAAGACCTCCACCAATCACCACAACCCATAATTTCCAGCGTGATGGATGGCGAGTAACCCCTGCCCAGACGGCCCATAAGGAAAGCTGCAGCATTCCCATAGCCAGACAGACTTTCATGTTTAATCCTGCAATGTGATCAAGCAACATCAGCTTTCCTACTCCACAACACATCGACACATTCATAAAGTCCAAAGAGCCACAACAATCATACATCATTGTTACTTCAAAAAAGTGACACAAGGCAAGTATCAACAATTAAAATCGGAAGTCAGAAGAAATTCAGCCGTCTGTAACATATTTCTTTTCTTCTGTTCATACACAAATTACTCCAATAGTCCCTTACTTATTTTTCCATCACGATTTCTGTTGTCAACGAACTATTCACGAGCCCCTTAAATTATAAGAACCTACAACTCTAGATTCTAAAGGTTCAATACATGAACTCATAACTAGACCTCATAATGTTCCAAATATTTTAACAGATCTAAGGTCAGAGTGTAACAAGTTTATGGTAATTAGTGTATTCATTAAGTTTATTGTTACATATGGAGTAGTTAATATTTGTGTTATTAGGATATTAATATGGCTTTGATCCCATAATTACATGAACAGAAAATAGAACCAAAATGTTTCAAATATGTGATGCTACTGATCATTGAGAAATAATGCAAAATTAAAAATTCAGATGAGAGAAAGATAAAAAAAAAAGGCAGCCCGGTGCACTAAGCTCCCGCTATGCGCGGGGTCCGGGGAAGGGCCGGACCACAAGGATCTAAGATGAGAGAAAGATAAGGAGATAAAATAGAACACGTTAAGGAAACTAATGGTGTTGATGTTACAAACTAATTTTGTATATACTGCAACCTTATTGGTTGTGTTATTATCAATTAACAGGAGATTGTACAAGGCACACTTAATCACAATCATGCAATATCCTATATAAAGTAATGGTGGAAGTGGACATACCATAGTCAAGCTGGTAACAGTTCAGATACAAGATGTGGGTCGTCACAAATGCAACAATGGGAGCAGAAACCATTACTCTTGCTGCCTCGTCTCTCACATTAAAGACTCGCAATACAGCCAGGATGAGAGAAAACCCCAACAATGCAACTGCAGACGAATAGTCTAGCTTCTCAGTCCAGTCTACGTCTCTACAAATAATTGCAAAACATCAGCAGATGTAAATTCACAAATGAGAAACCGTAAGCTATTTGAGAAAATAAGAGAACAGATGATGTGTTGATGACTTGATAATTTGATGAATACAAGGTACACCTATTTACAAGTACCCCCAAGGCTTTGGTCTAGTGGTAAGAGCGCAGGGTGTGATGTGTCTACAAACACGATAGCAGACAAAGCCTGGTATTTAAGTGGAGAAGGGTAGAGGGTGGATCCATTATCCACCACGTGCGCCACTGGCCCTCGGGGATTTCTCAGTTATCAAGAAAACGTACACCTATTTAGAAGTGTCAAATAACTTATGGGCAGTAATGGACTTAAGAACTTAAAACTTCTTATATCTTAACGACCCCATCAAATTTAATTGGAAAACCAACTTTACTTAGTTTGACAATACATAAGAGCAAAGTAACCGCTGGGATCTTATAGGAAAGTTCAGGTTGCTAGGATGTTGCTGGAAAGTTCAGAACAATGGTTAGAATCAGAACTGGATGAGTTGCCAAAAAAATAGCCAAAAAGAAGGGGTGCCATTAAAATGCTCATTGGAAAGAGGTGTTATGCTGCCATGACAGTGACCATAAATAGACGCAGTGCCTCTGTAACAGTCGCCGAAGAAGAAGCATGGTAATAGTCACCGGAAATAAGCATGGTGTCACTGGACAGTCGCCAAAAATCGAAGTAAAGTTGCTAGAACAATTATCAGAAAGACAGATTTTTAAAAACTTGATAAGAGAGCAAAAAATTTTGCTTTGCTCGGAAGGTGGAAGAGGCTGTCATGTAATAAGCAAAAACTACTTAAATCCCCACTAAGATCATAGAAATTTTGATCCACGTGAAAAAGTAAGGGAAGAGATGTATCTGTGACTTAATAATTTGATGGAGGTGTCAAACTTAATACACATGTCATACCTGTCTAATGAGAAATAATATATAACTTGAACATTTCCAACATTTTAACAAGCTAGAAAGAAGAGAAATCATGTCAAATATATAAATGTCATCAAGGATATGTATGAAAGAGCTGTCACAAGTGTGAGAACAGTGGTAAGAGACGCACATGAATTCCCCATTACCATGGGTTTGCAACAGGGCTCTGCCCTAAGCGTGTACCTATTTATCCTCGTTATGGATTAGCTAACAAACAGTATACAGGATGAGGTACTGCAACGGTATTGTGTTAATAGATGAAAATAGTGAGGATTCAATCAGAGCTCGAGCTATGGAGAAGCACTTTAGCAAGTAAGATATATAGGATAAGTAGGAGTAAGATAGAATACATGCACTGCAAGTTTAACCAGCAAGATAGGAGTGAAGTTGAGGTGAGATTAAATGGGATTGAGGTACCTAAATGTAGACAGTTTAGATATCTAGGCTCATTGTTCCAGGAGAATGGAATGATAGATGAAAATGTTACGTATAGAATTAAAGTGGGATGGTTGAAATTGAGAAGTGTAACAAGAGTGTTATATGATAGGAAGATACCTACTAAAGTGAAAGGCAAGTTTTATAAAATGACTGTAAGGCCAAGAATGTTGTATGGGAGTGAATGGAGGGCCTCCAAAGCCCAATATATCTATAAGACGAGTGCCACAAAGAGGCAAATGTTAAGATGATGTGCAGTAATACAAGATTGGTTAAGAATAGAAACGATCACATACGTTGGAAGGTGAAAGTAACAAAGAGGATAAAATGAGAGAATTGGCTTGATGTGGTTCGGCTATGTGATACGTAGGCCTCCAGATGCACCGGCTCTTCAAAGCGAAAACATGATGATTAAAGGTGTTAAAAGAGGATGAGGTAGACCTAAAATCGCATGGACAGAAGTTATCTCAAAAGATTTAGAATATCTCAGATGCAAAAGATATAAAAAATGGAAGTTGGAAACCTGTATAGGTGATACTAACTAGACGACTAATGCTTATTAAAAGACCCTTATTATATATGATCTATAACCACTAGAGTATATTAGAGAACTCCTAGTGTTAGAAAACCCTTCTGTGCAGAGTATTGAAATATTATGAGCCCAAACGAAGCATTTATGATGACGAGGATTCATACAGTCGACCCCAACTAGCTTGGGATTGAGGCGTAATTGTTGTTTTTTTAGAAGATTGAGGATGTTATTGTTGTTGTTGTCGCATTTTAACAAGCTAGAACATTATCACAACCAAACATAATTATTTGTACAGGTGCTGGCCCAGAAGAAATGGTGAGGCCATAACTTCTTTAGTAATTGTGCTGAAAAGTTAGACTAGCTTTTTATTACAGTAAACCATGCAATAATTTGAGATTGTTTTACTGTAATAAGAAGCTAGTCTAACTTTTCATCACAATTACTAAAGAGGCAATGAGCTCAAACAAACACCCAGAATTAAACAGTTAAGAGAACTGAACAATTGCAAGCAACTAGTTTTATGTACACCAAACACTGCTGCCCACTATGCCGCTAACAATTCCACTCTTAAGGAGCAGCTAGAAAACATAAATTGTCCTCACTTCTCAGACACCAAAATATAATTTCAGCAGTGTGGTGCTCATATGATCTCTATGGCACAAACCCACAGAAAATTGAGAAATTGACATCTAAAAATTCTGATAAACATATGCATCCCAGGACATATCTGAAAAATTCAAAATGTTAACACAATTATCCATGACCATACCAGACAGCTTGTTATCAGTGAAAAGACTTCATACAATAGCCAGTAATGATATATTGATGAGAAGTCAATAACCAAGAAGGAGAAACTATATATCTTCAGAAGACAGTTCCAAGATACTTGATTCACACAAAATGCTTTACATAAAATGCAGCAATTCTAATCAGAGATCTCTTTTGAAAGAAAGGGAGAAGAGAATTAAGCAATATCTCACCTACTATGGAAAACAGCACTCCAGAACCAGGAGTTCATTGAAAAAATAGCATAAATATGCCACAAGCCGGTGTATTCATAATATGGCTTTCTGTATGGGCTAAAGGGCAGCTTGTAGTTCACCAAAATGAAAAAGGATACCCATCCATGGAATTGTACAGCAAGGTTAAGAGCGGAAAGAGCTACAGAAACAGGTTCCTGGCCATGAAAGACTTAGTTTAGGATACTAACCAATACAGCCTAGAATTTCTTAATAAGGAGGAAATGCTAACTCAATAGTGTGAAGAACCTGGATTCCATTGACACGCTGAAAAGGCCATTTTCCATGATATTTGACAGGCTTAAGACCAACTTTCTTCCGTTCTTCCTCTCTGGAAAGCATGCAGTGGTAACGACAATCACTAAGGCAGTCCCATTGTTTCCATCTCAGATAAAGTGGTTCCTGCAGATACCATGGGCCATCAATGGAACTCGCTCCAGAAGTCAAATTACAATGTTGAGAGCATTTGTCCCCCACGCATCCAGTCTTCTCACACTGATAAACACAAGCTCTGTAAAACCAGTAATTTCAAAGATCAAAGGGAATGAAGTGAACACAACATCAAAAGGGAAGTGTTGTCGATTAACAACAGATACTTGAATTTATTTTGGGATTTAGCCCATATAACATGCAAATTAGTGAAAGGCAGGTGCTGCCTAAGACACCAGAAGGTAGACTGGGACATAGATCAAAGCAGGCTAGAGGATTACAGTTTCTAAAGAGTATACACATGCAGTACTTTCATGTATTTCATTTTTCCCATTAGAAAATTTATAGAACAAGATGATTCGGAAATAGAGAAAATATGGTTACACGTATATATGGCTCGAGAGTATATAGACTTTAATTGTTCTTTATTGTGTTCCACGTCCAACAAGAGCCTACCAGATCCAAACTCACTTTCTGTCAAAGCATATATGGAGTTTCATTTCTTCACTAATTTTGGGACCACACATGAGCTTTGACCAATTGGGGCTTCCTTTACTTTAATTTGGTCCCACTTAACAGCATAACAGACAGTAGCCTGGTTCATTGGGCTTTTGACAGTATGTTACAATTGGTAAACTTACATGAACCAAAGAAGAACTTAGAAGTAGAGAGCACTGATTTGCATCAATTCATGTCTCGGTACAGAAGCAAGACGCCGCAGTTAACAGGATTATATAGACCTTTGGCAGTTGAATGTTACAATTCTTTAGCTGTACTCAATCCAACAAAAATTTAAAAGTGTTGGATGCAATATCTATTTATAGTTTACTCTAGACTTTTGGACCATTCCCGATGCCAGATAATACCGTCTTTCTCCATGTGGGGATGGAGGAGAAGGGAAGGGGCATCAAGTAGGTATCCTCAGTGGAGCAGTCATTAGGAGTGAAGATCACCAACCATAGTTCCAAAGGACATAATAATGCTTCCAGTAATTAATAAATACAGACAGCCTAAAGCAACTCATAGGCATCAATTCTCTCTATAATTTCCTTTTTTTTGCAAAATTTCAATATACATCATCCATCAGATAAGAACTTCGATAAAATGCAATTATAGGACTCTCTAAATTATTAAATCCAACCAAATAGATGAAAAAGCAATCCAGATCTTCACAAAAGATGAACTAACCGAAATGAGGTGAAATTTTTGTGCAATTTTTTAGCTATTTGGCTATCTAATTTACTTCATAAATAATCAAGTCAACAAAGGTAAAGTTAACACTGAGGGTGAGCCTATATAAGTTCGATCATGCCAAACTAGCGAGTAACATACTACGAGAGAACTTTTAGGCCAAGATGCATTAGTTTTCAATAAACTCATGCATCCATCTAAAAGGGAATATCATCTAGTGGCACATCTACAGATAGTTCAGCTTTGAGAAATTTATAATCTAAGGAACACAAAGAAGAACACTGACAGACATATAGAGGGGCAGCCCGGTGCACTAAGCTCCCGCTATGCGCGGGGTCCGGGGAAGACCGGACCAAAAGGGTCTATTGTACACAGCCTTAACTCGCATTTCTGCAAGAGGTTGTTTCCACGGCTTGAACCCGTGACCTCCTGGTCACACGGCAGCAACTTTACCAGTTACTCCAAGGCTCCCCTTCGACACTAACAGACATCCAATAGTAAAATTAGAATTCTAACACTCACTTGTATGATTTAGTAGTCAGAAATTAAATCGAAAGGTCAAATATAGCAGATCTAAGGATTTTAGAAAGCCCAATATGGTTGAAAAGTTGCATGCAATAGTTGTTCATTAAAGATCATTACCTCTTTTTAATAGTAACAGGCTGCTCCATAAATCATAACAATGTTTTAATCCAGAATTAAGTCCCCCATGAACCAATGGAGGAGTATAATATACCGTTTTTATCAACAAAAGCTCTACTTGTTCCAAGTAGTTAGACGATAAATACAAGTCTATTCACTTCTTTTTTCCCAATGGTGGTGTCTGTATCACCTTACACGCAGCTCAACTATTATACTGAGTACCCACATCCCTCCAACATATATACAGGAGCGAATTTAAGCCTAAAATACGGGCCACGTGAACCCACGGTCGCTCGGCAAAACTAGATAATTTTATGTACATATTTTTTAGAATTGATCTAATATTATCTGTTGGCACACATGCTCCAAAAGGGATGAATACTGCACTTTGTTGAATGTTGAGTCAGTCAAGACTTCGCATATCCAAAAGATGAAAGTTGCAGAGATGAGGATGTTGAGATAGATGTGTGGGCATACAAGGAGAGATATGATTAGAAATGATGATATTCGGGTCAGAGTGGGAGTGGCCTCGGTGGAGGATAAGATGCGGGAAGCGAAGTTGAGATGGTTCGGGCATGTGCAGAGGAGAGACACAAATTCCCCAGTGCGGAGGTGTGAGATGTTGGCTATGGATGGGTTCATGAGTGATAGAGGTAGGCCGAATAAGTATTGAGGAGAGGTGATTAGACGGGATATGTGCAGGTGCAACTTAATGAGGACATGACTTTAGATAAGAGGTTGTGGAGGACACGGATTAGGGTAGAAGGGTAGTAGGTAGTCGAGCGTAGTCCTACTTACGCTCACAAAATGATAGTTGTAGTGTTATTACTGTAGGCCTGATTAGTCCATCACACTTATAGGCGCATTATTGCTTTATAGTCCATGTACAATGTGTTTCCTAGTGTACTTTGTTTATATTATTTATCTGCGTTAGCTACTGCTTTCTTTTGTCAGAATGCGCTGTCATGGCGTATTCGATTTTGTTATCAGCATGCTCATACAATTTTAATATTTTGTCTCTCACCGTTTCTCTTGCTTTGTAATCCTTGCTTGATTGTGATTATGTTTTGTCTTGAGCCGAGGGTCTTCCGGAAATAGTCGTTCTACCTACCAAGGTAGAGGTAAGGTTTGTGTACACTCTATCCTCCACAGACCCCACGTTGTGGGATTTCACTGGGTATGTTGTTGTTGTTGTTGAATGCTGAGTTAATTAACCCAAGGAACAAAGATTGAATCCCACTAAATACATTTTTTTCTCCATTTTTTTGAGTGCACGCATGTTCTAGATATCCTAGATTCGCCCCTGGATATAGATATCAGGTAACTCCAATCCACCACAGCTTAGGAAGATATAGAGAAACCTACGTCCTTTCATTCCAGGGAGGAACATGAAAACTTGCAATGTATAATCAACAACGTGTAGCTTCACGCCACTATATAGAGCTAAATTTTCTCATCTCTTGCAAATTAGTACTACTTTTAAACTCAATAGACAACAGAAAATGTCTTTTCATCTTACATTTGTATGTCCAAGCTCACACTAAATCAAGTAATTTAGGGCAATCACCTCTACCAAGACAAAGGCTCATCAGTTGATTCCAGAAATCAAAGTGAACAGAAACCTCAGAAAATATACGAATGAACACGCAAATACAAGCATTTGATTGCTTCCGTGAATTCTAACTGTAAATCGAGCAATGCAACTGCTAAATCTCGAAGAAAAAAAGAAAAGGAACACTTATGATAAGTTACATTATTCGCCACAAATTAGCTAGAACTGAAAACGAACCCGATATATACGAATGAACACGCAAATACAAGCATTTGATTGCTTCCGTGAATTCTAACTATAAATCGAGCAATGTCAACTGCTAAATCTCGAAGAAAAAAAGAAAAGGAACACTTATGATAAGTTACATTATTCGCCACAAATTAGCTAGAACTGAAAACGAACCCGATATATACGAATGAACACGCAAATACTAGCATTCAATTGCTTCCATTAATTCTAACTGTAAATCTAGTAATGGCAACCGCTAAATCTCAGTAAAGGAACACTTATGATAGGTTACATTATTCACCACAAATTAGCTAGAACTAAAAACGAACACGATATATCCTTAATTGAGATCAAAATAGTAAATATGATTAAAGCTTAGGTTACCTGTAAATCGGATCGGCATCGCCGGCACTGGCATGAAGGTGTCCTAAAATAG
Organism: Anisodus acutangulus; assembly: GCA_029783415.1. Taxonomy (NCBI): domain Eukaryota; kingdom Viridiplantae; phylum Streptophyta; class Magnoliopsida; order Solanales; family Solanaceae; genus Anisodus; species Anisodus acutangulus. The sequence continues at coordinate 38,513,803 of CM056497.1, read as the reverse complement.
AGGAAACCGCAATAAGGAAGAGAAGAAAACGACACCGTTTCATCGAATTCGTGATAGAGAAGGGAGCTCGAAGAAAAGTCAAAAGGGGAAGAAATTTAGTGAAACTTAATTTGTATAGTGAGTTGACTGATTGACTTTCATTAGTATATTTGCGTATTATATGGAGATTGATAGAATGATGAAGGCATGAATTGATTTGAGTATAAGCACGTGGAATCGATGAACAACCAAGAGAGAGAAAGGGAGAGATTTGGTTGAGGGTGAGATTCGTGGGTTACGGAATCTCGTGAATAGACCGCTCCGACATGGCCATTCACGATAAGACACGTGGACTATCTTTATGTGTTTTACGTGTTTGCCCTCCAGATTTGGCGTGGGCATGGTATTAGTGCCGTCAATTTTACCCTAACCCGATAGATATCTGATTCACCCGATCCGATTATGAACGAAAATCCGACAAAATATGAATTTAATCAGGTGACGGGTCGGGTCGAATTCGGGTAGACATATATCCAACCCACCACCCGACCCACCCATCCAGCCATTATAAACTAATTATTTTCAATTCACCCCTCTTATAGATCTTTTAATATTTGATATAAATAATTGATAAATATGGTTGCTAATTATATCTACCAATTTATGGATCTATTTTTATAAAATATAAACTTGTGGTCAACTTTTACATTTAAAATTTGAAATCTCAAATCATGCCTTTTTGAATGATTTGGAATTTCATCATGTCCAAACGATGATTTCATCTCATAAGATGAAATTGTATGTCCAAACGCTTAATAAATACTATTTTTAATTTGATTGAATCAGGCTAATCAAAATAACTTAAGTTAAGAAATATGTGGGTCGCTAACTTGTCCAAATTTAAACAGATTGAACAAATTATATAATTATCTGCTAATTATACCACTCTAAGTTTGATCAAGTAAAATGTACATTGAACAACATAAGAAAGGAAAAAAACAAATGTTGATCGTTTTCACATAAAAATATGAACTCACAGTACTAGGAGGATTGATGATATTTATTTTATCTTAACAGTTGATATAATAAAATGTAACTTTGTGGGTTTACCAGACCCCGCCATTCTCGAATTAATCCGTACAATTCTCTATTTCCAATAAAATGAACAAAGTAAAGTTCATTTTTGTGAAATTTGAATTGACATATTTATTAACTGTCATAAATTACCTACAGGACTTGAGTATTGATCAATTTTCATAAGTCTTCGTTGCTTTCATCCGCGAAGCACCCGATTCACCCGTGGATGATGGGTGGATCGGATGTGGATTAAAAAAATAGGGTGATGGATCGTTGGCGGGTGGAGGCAGATTGAGCTCCACCCGATCCACCTCTGATCCATTGTCAGCCCTACATGGTATACTATATACTATATCCTAAAATAATTATTCCCTCTGTTTCAAAACGTTTGTCTTACTTTTCTTTAAATATTTTAAAACAACTGGAGTAGTAGATATTTTTAGGTTTAGAATTGAGTAACATTAAAGAGGATTACTTATTTAATACTAAGGCATAGTTGAAAACGCTTGCCAACTTTTATTTGGACGGAGGGAGCATCAAATAACCATATCGAAATGAAATTACTGATATCGTGATTTCGATATTATGGTATTTTGGTATGCTACTTAATATGCATTTTAAAATTATATGATATTCGATACGGTATTTGATATCTATATAAAAAAATTACTGAAATACCGAATATCATACCAAAGTATATAATTCTATATATGTTTCATATATAAGAAGTATTGTACTCCCTCTGGATCGAGAAGAGTTTCCACATAGGGTGTGTTTGGTATGAAGGAATATTTTATTGGAAAATAAGTGGTTTCTAACTTCTTTTCTAGTGTTTGGTAAGGAAGAAAAAACATAGCATTCCAAGGCCATTTGTATGCAATCTAGCAAAATATTATGGGGGTGGGATGGAGCGGAGAGTGGGGGTTTGGGTTGATCAGAGGGTAGGGGTTGAGGGTGTTGAGGAGACAATAAAATTAAAATATCACTTAGTATGTAATTTGTTTTCCCTACTTTTATTAAGGAGGTTATTTTCCTCATTTTTTAGGAATTTGTTTTCCTATAGAAAATGTTTTCCAAAAAATTTGGCCAACCAAACATGGAAAATTTGGGAAACATCTTCTGGAAAATGTTTTCCTCCATACCAAACACACCCTTAGTCTTTATTTTTTTAGTCAAAAAGAGTGTTCACTTATCAAATCAAGAAAGAATTAACCTTACTTTTCCATATTTGCCCTTATTAAGTGTTTGTGACCAAATCCAATACCTATTTAACTAAGGACATTTTAGTCAAATTACTCATTTTTACCTAGAAGTTAGTATTTTCTTAAGGGGGTGCAAATGACTAAGTGTATACTCTTTTTTATCCGAAGGGAGTAGTAATTAACAAATATATAAAGTTATAGTACAAAACTAATTGTTTAGACGTTAACATTTTGAATACTCTATCTTGTTTGAAATATCTTTTTTGTGTTATTGCTTGTACTTTCGATTGAATATTTCTACATATATAAAGTGTTAGTATGATATAGTTGAGACGTTTCTTGAAAAGTCGAAGTTATAATTCTTTATTATATGAGTAGATGTAAGTCGAAATCGAACAAATTATGATTACCGATTTATCGTACCGCAAAATACCGAAATCAAACTTGAAACTACCAAACCATACTGAATTTAATTTGGTATAATAATGATATAGTATTTTTTTAAATTAAAAATCAAATTACCGGACTGAAGTTTTCAATACCGTACCATGCCCACCCCTAATCAGGTGAGCTAACGATTTTCATTTCGCTTTTATTCCAAATTTACTTATACTCTTATTAACCTAATATTCGAATTAAAGATTAACAATTGAATTTGTAATATATGGTCACAGACAAGTGAATTAACTCATAGACAGTTAGCTTTTCGATAATACAAACAAAATTATTGAAAGAAATAATCCCCTTGATTATTTTCATTGATTGAATAGATATATATACAAGTTACAAAGCCTTCTTCTACCATAATTCTAACTCTACAATTATGGTAACTCTACAATTATGGTAGTGTATATTCCTAATTATGGTAACCTATATATTACAATATATTACACATATATTTTCCTAATATACAAGATTCTTACCTTGTCTAATATTAACAATTACCAAAAGAATTAGAGCCAAATCCGCCAAAGAATCCGAGAGACAAATATGGCCAAATTCGAGAGCCATAAGGCATTGCCTTATTTAACACACCTCATGATCATAGCGGACGGTCTTCGAACGCTGAGACTGTCCCTAAAATCTTCAAAGAGAACCGCTGGTAGACCCTTTGTGAAGATGTCTGCAATTTGATAACGCGACGGGACATGGCATACGCGAACTTGACCCTTTGCAACCTTTTCGCGGACAAAGTGAATGTCCATTTCGATATGCTTAGTACGTTGGTGTTGAACTGGGTTACCTGAAAGGTAGATAGCACTAATGTTATCGCAATATACCAAGGTTGCCTTCTGAATAGGACAATGAAGCTCCAAAAGCAAATTACGTAGCCAACATGATTCGGAGACCACATTTGCCACCCTTCGATATTCTGCCTCGGCACTTGAGCGTGATAGGGTTGCCTGACGCTTTGTCGACCAGAGACCAAGTTGTTGCCAAGGAACATACAAGAGCTTAAGTCGACCGTCTGGTGTCGGGACAACCACCCCAATCAGCATCCGTGTAGGAAACAAGTGTGGATGTAGATGACGGATACAAGTGCAACCCATAGTCTAGTGTCCCCTGAATATACCGAATGATGCGTTTGATTGCATTCATGTGCTCAACTCTGGGATCATGCATGAATAAACACACCTGCTGAACCGCATATGTAATATCCAATCTGGTAAAGGTAAGATACTGGAGGGCCCCTGCAAGACTATGATAGCGGGTCGGGTCCTCGTATGGTGCACCTGCTGTGGCACTTAGTTTTGGGTTTGCATCAACTGGCGTGGAGGTGGACTTACAGGATGACATCCCAGCCCTCTCGATGATCTCAGCAGCATACTTCCGTTGAGACAGAAACAACCCACCTGAATGACGCTTGACGGCAATCCCCAAAAAATAACTCAAAGGCCCTAAGTCTTTCATAGCAAACTCAGAACTGAGCATGGTCATGATAGACTGGCGTAAGGCATCTGAAGAGGCAGTCAAGATGATATCATCCACGTACAACAGGATGTATGCCAAGGACGAACCACTGCGGTAGATGAACAAGGAATTATCTGACCTGCTGTGAGTGAACCCAATAGTTGAAACAAATTCAGCAAACCTCGTGTACCAGGCCCTTGGAGACTGCTTAAGCCCATACAATTTGTTAAATAAGGCAATGCCTTATGGCTCTCGGATTTGGCCATATTTGTCTCTCGGATTTGCTGGCCAGATTTGGCTTTAATTCTTTTGGTAATTGTTAATATTAGACAAGGTAAGAATCTTGTATATTAGGAAAATATATGTGTAATATATTGTAATATATAGGTTACCATAATTAAGAATATACACTACCATAATTGTAGAGTTACCATAATTGTAGAGTTACCATAATTGTAGTGTTAGAATTATGGTAGAAGAAGGCTTTGTAACTTGTATATATATCTATTCAATCAATGAAAATAATCAAGGGGATTATTTCTTTCATGGTATCAAGAGACTAGGTCTAAACAAAAGTTTTTTTTCTCTCAAACTTTTGCCTCCCTTTGGCCGAGACCCCCCCCCCCCCTCCTCGGGTTTTTCTCTTCCAAAATTTCGTCTTCCGCTCTCAAAAACCTCTCTTAAATTTCCCCTCCTTTGTTCTTTCAATATGTCTAAGAACAATTTTCACCCTGCCCTCACGGTTTCCAATATCAAGCTCAGTGTCCCTATTGTCCTTGAGATGAAAAACGTCCAATATGCAACGTGGGCGGAGTTGTTTAAAATTCACGCTATATCTTATCAAGTTCTTCATCACATCATTCTTCCGAGAGCCATAAGGCATTGCCTTATTTAACAATTATGATAACGCTAAATATAAAATAAACTGTGTAGATAATGAATCATAATAACACCCAAAGTAAGAGGGGAGAAGTTTTATGGAATAATTTGTGATTGAACTGAAGAACAATGTTGCTAGTAATGGTTTGTGGTCACTGGAATGTGTAAGCGATTAGAGTAATGAAATTCAAATGGGATACAAGTAGGGGAATTGAGGAGTATCAATAGTACAACCCTAAAGTAACCGCTCCCTAATATCATGTTCATTCATCATGATCATTATAAGCATATATTTTGTATGGTACGTTGGATTTTGTTTTTCTTATTTATTTGTATTAGTTATTATTTTTTTTGCTTTTTTTTCTTTTTCCGAATTGACTATCATGACTTATCCACTTTGTTTGTGCTACTTTGCTTGTGCTTGTGTTTTATCTTGAGCCGAGGGCTCGAAAACAATCACTCTATTTATCAAGATAAAGATAAGGTCTGCGTATATTCTACCCTCATTAGACCTCACATTATGGAATTTTACTAGGTATGTTGTTGTTGTATGCAGGTGGATTTATAACCCCTATGAAATTAAATAAAAAATTTCAGATATTTAAAGTATGTTGGCACTTGGCTGGGAAAGACTTATATCCTATTAAGTTACGAGCGAATAATCGAATAGCTTGCTTCTGGTTGGAGCTAAGTAACTTTGGTTTGGTGAATTCGAAATGAACTTAGTTGACCTGATGTTGACTACATGGTGTTCGGCACGTGTAAACTTCTGTACCAGCCAAGTGTCTTTCATCTTCTTCTAGCCATTTACAGAGTGTATGTATAGATATCAAAAATCTAAAAATATCTCAAATTTCAAAAAAAAAATAAAAAAATACATGGCTACTGTACCCAACACCTTCTGTCTCCCCTTCACTCCAATCACTACACAACGCCGTTGCAACAAACGGACGTTACTCCACCATTTCAATGAACCTCCTGAGTTCTCCATCTCATCAACACAACTATTTAGTTGCCGGAAACTGAAACGGTCCGTTATATCTTCAGCTTATATTACTGGCCCTGCTTTTGATGCTATTGTATCAGAAAACGATCCGAAATTTGAAGAAGATGAAACTTTAGTGGCAATTCAGCCAATTGAAGTAATAAGTTGGACCTTTTTATGGAAACTTGTTTCTCGCCACAAGTTGAGGCTCCTTGCTTCTGTTCTTACTCTTATTGGCTGTACAACTTGTACTCTCACCATGCCTTTGCTTTCCGGTATGCATTTTTACAAATCCGTCCACTTTTACCTGTCTATGTTTATGTTCCCCTAATTATTATTATAAGTCTATCTAATTTTTGAAAATAATTAAAACCTTACAAATAAGGGTAAAATAGGTATAAAATAATAAATTATCGACATCTATTTTTAGTATAGATGTTTTTAGTTGTCCAGTTTAGAAAACTAAGGGATAATGTACAATTCTATACCTATTTTATTCTTATTATTAATGCTTTAATTAATTTTGATTCATTAGATAACTTATAATAAGTAGGGGAGATATGGTAAAATTATTACTCTATTTTGTTTATTGTCAATTCAAACATGGACAATGATGTCAATGATATTGTAAAATTACTATAGTGTTTACTTTTGTACAACGGTACTTATATAATATCAATGATATTGTAGAAAAACACTGCCTCAAAGTCTAAATTTGAATAGCTTAATGGGTGAAAGTTGAATAAAATTAGAACGGTATCAGATATTGTGTAACGTCTCAAATTGGAAAAGAATGTCATATAAGTTGAAAAAGGAGTATTGCTCCTTATAGGTTTTTATTTTTACTTTCTTTATAAAAGAGTGTTGATTTTCAGTAATTAGGAGGAAAGAAAGTGCGATCATTCTCATTTTTCTAGAAAGAATGTATTTCATAATATATATTTCAGGTTTTAAGGCATTCAGATGGCAACACAAATCTTATTTTTCATGTCAAATTTCAGTATTCAGTCTAAAAATATATATTTTTACAGCCTGCAAGATAGTGGAAATGTTTGCTTTTTGTTCTTGTTAGCAGTGGCGGAGCTGCCTATTGGGGAGGAGGTTCAATTGAATTCCCTTCGTTAAAACATTTTACTGCGTAAATAGAGTAAAACTCTTTTTGTATACCTATACATTGTTGAATCCCCTTGACAAGTGGTAAATGTTGCATTCCAGCATTTTCTTAATCCCCTTGTTAGAATTTCTGGACCGCTATTGCTTGTTAGTGGTTAAAGATACAGTTAATGAATAATAGCGATGGTTAACATTTAGCCCTATGTCTAAAGCAATTAGCATCAGAGAATTAAAGATCTGTGTACAATTTTTATCAAACATCTTAGGAGTGAGTATGTGGAATACTTTTATATGAGTATGCAAAAATCAGTTTCTATTGAATATAGTTCATCCAAGACAAGTTGTCAACGTGTGGAGTAGCTTAGGCAGCATTTTAAGATGATGGATATTTCTCTCTTAAACATGCTAATGCTAGAGATAATAGGGATGTATGGAGAAGTTTTAAGTATGTTTGCTTCACTTAAATTTTTAGAATGACAAGGTTGAGTACAAAAGAGTTCACGTATTCATTGTTTGGTTTGGCAATGGAGTGGTCAATACTACAGGGCAGTTGCATATGTAAATGATATAACTATTCCAGCCAAAATTTGAAACAAAGTATCCGGGAGTATATTGTTTTTTTTTGCAGGAAAGGTGCAAGTTTTAGATGTCATGTTAAAGTTATTTGACCAGTCACAGCCAATTTTTGGATTTGAGTTGCCAATTTCCATTCTGTCTGCTTACTTGGTTGAAATGCTGGGTGTGTTACTTATATTTTGCAGAAAATCAAGCAGATGAAAAATCTGCCAGCCCCTTTCCACCCCTTGGAGCAGAGAAAAAAAGTGATTATGTCAATTATCTTTGTAATTCAAGATGCTATCACCCATTTAGGCAAGATTATAGGTGAAATTTCAGCACAAGTGAAAAGACACTTTGATAGAGTGGTGGCACTAGGACAACTTTCTTCAAAAACTAGTTAAAATCCTGATATCGATACAATTGCATATGGAACCACAGAAGTTAGAGTAATTATATACTTGATGTTTAATAAATGTAAAACTGATACTACATAGGCCTGACTATTGCCTGAGATTATCATTGCAGGAAGATTTTTTGAGGTACTTATTGGAACAAGACCAGAGCCTCTGTTGGAACTGCTCAGTAAAGTGGGACTTTTATATGCACTGGAGCCAATTTTCACAATTATCTATGTGGTGAACATGAATTCCATTTGGGAGAAGGTTATGTCCAGCTTAAGGGCTCAAATTTTTCAGAGAGTACTGATTCAAAAGGTGAACGCTAAAATCAGATTAGGTAGCTGTCCAAATTTTAACTTATGTATATTGGTTTTTAAGATGATAGTTAATAAGTGACATCTTAAACTTGGACCTATTAGCCAAGTCAATCTTTTATCACGTTTTTCAAATTTACCAGTTTAAAAAAAAACTTGGAATGCTAAGGTCATGAGTTATCAGCATTCGAACCTAAAGATGCTTTTGTGACTAGGACAATTTAGAATTGGTATCATACTACTCTCATGGATTTAAGGCATCACATCTTTTAATTACTTTATTTCTCATGATTCCTTGGTAATTGTAGCTTTCTGCTAACCTTGTTAAGAATCACTGCTTATGACCTTTTTTTTAATGGGGAAGATCAATCAACTGATTTACAAAATAGTTATTTACGCACCAAAAGACATATGTTGCTTTTTCACTTCAACTGCTTTGGAAATGTTTGCCGAGATTTATTGTAGCATGGGAAAGATCAATCAACTGATTTTCCTATACAGAGAGATCAATCAACTGATTTATGAAATAGTTAATGACGTACAGAAACGCATGTATTGCTTTTTGGCTACTGCTTTGGAAGTGTTTTCCAAGATTTCCTCTTGCAAACTTATTTCGCAGTTCGCACATCCTTTTTAACGCTTTGCCTTTCTTTCTCTTTGCAGGTTGACTTTTTTGACCGTTACAAGGTATGATACTTCATTTGTTGTGCTATCTTTTCCATCATACAAGGCGTACATGCCCTTGCGTGCTTGTGTGAATTCCAAATAGATTTTACTTTTTTTTGAATTAAGGTCTAAGGATGTGCTGGTTAAAATTGCTTGCTTCTTAGGTCTCTTCATTTTGGCCATCTTGGTCTAGATACTTGCAGCTTTTGAGAGAACTACCTTTCAGACATGCCGCTGTACAATTTCCCAGTTTTATTTCAAGGAAGACTCTTCTACTATTTAGGAAGCAAAGTGCCTTTTTGATCTGGAAAAATTCTTACACCTGTGGTTCTAATAGTCTTTGATTTATTGTCTGTTTGAGTGTTATATATGTACTTCTATCTGTATTTTTCATTTCAAATATACACAAATAATCCAGTTGCTGAATAACCTTCAGACTGGAAAACAAGGAAAAAACAAAGGAAGACTTCATGATTTTGTACAATCTTTTTTGCGAAGAACCAGAATTTCTTATGTTATTACTAGTATACTGCAGCTAGAAGGTTTCCTGTTGGAGTTTTGCTTAAAGCTTCTAAAAAATGTCTTGTGGAACGTACCTAATGCTAGTATGAGTTATAATTTCTGAGGCAGTCTGTGAGCACTGTGGTTTTGCAACTTCGAGTTAGGTTTTTCAGCTATAAGAGAGATCATATAACCCTGAGCAGATGATATTATGACCTGTGTGGACTACTCAATGTATACTTGGTCTTGCTCTTCTGTAGGCCTTCCAAGTTTGGCTGTCTACTTAAGACTCATACGTTTGGTGTCTCTGTTTACTGCTCTTCCTATGCCTACCTATTAATTCATTTAGTTTTCTGTTGTAGGTTGGTGAATTAACAGCTCTAATAACATCTGATCTGGGTTCGCTCAAAAATATTGTCAGTGAGAATACTTCACGGGATCGTGGTTTTAGGGCACTATCAGAGGCAAGCTACTCTCACTAAACAAAAGTGAGCTTTATATTTATTTTGAATCTGTTCTCTTTCTCTTTGATTGCGAAGTGAGTCTAATATTGGATCACTTAGAACAATTCCAGTGTTCTTTTTCTTGGGTAAAATTTCCCAATGTTCCGTTTCCGAAATTTTTTGGTTCTTAAAATCCCTTATTTAGACACACTACTCTTTGCTGATTTATCTTGGAAATGTGTATACAGTGAGGCATCAATTGCATATTTCTTGACTCCAAATTTTCAGCTCCCGGCTTTCCCTTAATGACGCTCAAATGCATTGTCCATTAATTTTCTTTCTCCTTCCTCCCGTCCACCTTCTGCTTTTTCTCTGTGAGTACATTACTGGATTCTCTTTTTCATGCAGGTAGTTGGAACATTATCCTTATTGTTTGCTCTATCTCCCCAACTTGCACCAATTCTGGGCGTACTCATGCTCGCCGTGTCTATTTTAGTCGGTAAATATTTTATTTCTGTTATTACTGGCTTTTCCGTGCACTCTAACAAGTTATAGATATGGCTAATACCTTTGTTAAATTCACAGTTTCTCAGTGTGCACTTAATATTTGTAATCATAATAAAACAGTAATATATTCTTCAGCTTAACTTATATAATTTAACTAATGAAATTAACAAATTCTACTATTGTCACTTTAGCTTGATTGTATTGACTATATGTGGTGATTAGTTATATTGCTCAAGATGGTATCTATCTTGGTATACGCAAAAGAAAAGAAATACCACATCAAGTATGGTTTATTGGTAGCAAAGGCGCAAGTAAAAAGTCGAAAATAAAATGCAGAAAGAAGATAATTTGTCTGGTATTCTGTTTGAGTTGTCTGTGCGCCTTCCTAATGTTTATGAACTTATTAGCTCTGTACAAAAGATCAACTGTAAATGTCTTCAAAGCTCATGGACTGGTCCAAGCATCAATAGCTGATTCTGTGACTGAATCATTTTCTGCCATTCGCACTGTAAGTTCATGATCTATAGCCCATTCAGATTTTACCTTAACATCTGTAACTTCACTAAATTTCAGATTTTCCTGATGCCCTTATGCTTCTTTTGTGGTAATGAATACGACTGCACTGACCTCTTCTGCAGGTGAGGTCATTTAGTGGAGAGAAGCGTCAGATGTCGGTATTTGCTCGTCAGGTAACATAGAGGCTATTTAATTCCTTATATTCAGTAAGTACTAGAATTGTCATAGTTGCTGTTCTAGAGATGCTAGAGTTATGTGTGACAGGTACTCGAATATGAGAGTAGTGGCATAAAGCTTGGAACCTTCAAATCCTTCAATGAGTCGGTGACTAGAGTGGCAGTTTATATCTCCTTGATGGCTTTATATTGTCTTGGTGGAAGCAAAGTAAAGGCAGTAAGTACTTTAAGCAAACTAATGGATATTTATATCTTGCCTACAAAAAAAATGGATATTTATATCTTCAAGTGTTTATCCATCTTAAGCTCTAATTTGTTTTCAAGTTTTGAGTATTACATCTGGCGGCACATTTTTTCCATGCAATAGTAAATTTATATCTGGACTCTCTTCCTTAAGGATTTGACTTTATTTGCATATTAACTGATTATTCAAATTATATCATATGCAGGGTGAATTATCACTGGGAATTGTGGCTTCATTTATCGGATATACATTTACATTAACTTTCGCAGTGAGTAACTCTTGGTGTGGTTGCTCAGTCCCCCCCCTCCTTTTTTTTTTATCTTCCATCATCTACTTAACAGATTGTGCATTATAGGTTCAAGGCCTCGTAAATACCTTTGGAGACCTTCGTGCAGCTTTTGCTGCAACTGAGAGAATTAACTCTGTTTTATCCGATTCTGAAATTGATGAAGCGCTTGCATATTCTCTAGACAAAGACATGAAACAAAAGAAGGTTCATGATGAGACTTTAGAATTATACTTGGAGAGTGGTTCTAATGAGAAGAAGCAATCTACCAAAACAAGATACATGTCTACATTAAAATTTGATAGCAGTGTGCGAAACCTGGCAGAGACTGGTGATATCTGTCTTGAAGGTATGCTCTTTTGCCATATCTGTTTATTTTTTGCTGCTTGTACAATACTGAAAAAGTGGGTATAGTATTTATATTGATAAGTCGATACACAGGGTATAGATAACACATTTGATTAATGGATTTAGTTCCTTGTTAGACAGGTAAATCTATATGGTGGATCTTTCTGTAACTTTTTATCAAGGAGATTTTCTAGTCTCTTTTCAGTAAAATGTCTTGCTTATGAAGACTTCTTTTGTTTAGGTGAAACAGATGGTATTCTTGTCTGTTCATCTATTGTTTCAGAAATCTGGCACTTCCCATATTCTGAAGAAGACATGGTGGGAAAAAGTAATGGAAAATGCACCATTTGTTAATTAATAATATGCTTTTCATATTTATGTATGCAGATGTGGATTTCTCGTATCCAGTGAGGCCTGATGTGGAAATCCTTCGTGGTCTTAGTTTAAACCTAAAATGTGGAACTGTTACAGCTCTGGTGGGACCAAGTGGTGCAGGGAAAAGTACAATAGTACAGCTATTAGCACGTTTCTATGAGGTTTACTTTCGATTATCTATTTGAATATTCCTGAATACAAGTTTGGTGGTCCTTCTAGGAAGGTATAAAGGTAAATATATCAGCCAATAACCTGACCTTGCAGCCAACTCGAGGTCGCATAACTGTTGCAGGAGAAGATTTACGAACATTTGATAAGAGCGAGTGGGCACGGGTTGTCTCTATAGTGAATCAAGTATGTATTGCTCTTTTCTCTCCAACACTCCCCGTTTAAGCAGTAAGACACTACTCTCACGGTCATCGTGAAGTTCTCTTCACCAAAGATTTGACTTGAAATCAAATTCTGGATGGTGTCAGTGATTGTCCTGAGCCTTGCAATCACTTTCTATTTGTTCCTGACATGCATAAAATCTCGCTTGTAGGAACCGGTTCTTTTCTCTGTATCGGTTGGAGAAAATATTGCTTATGCTCTCCCTGATGAATATGTATCCAAGGATGACGTGATAAAGGCAGCCAAGGCTGCCAATGCTCACGAGTTCATAATTTCAATGCCACAGGTTTGTCATTTCTGAAATGCTGCTTCTTTCATCCCTCTTTTTAATATGTACTCCTATATCTGGTAATTCTCTCGAGAAACTGACAGGGTTATGACACATTGGTTGGTGAACGTGGTGGTTTGTTGAGTGGTGGACAGAGGCAGGTAGTACATTGCTGTGCTTTTATGCATGCACTTATCAGAGCTTTTCATTTTTTTCTCTTCACGAGTTTGCGGAGTTCTATTGATTATGCCATCTTTCCATTTTTCAGCGAATTGCTATTGCAAGGGCTCTACTGAAGAATGCCCCTATTTTGATTCTTGATGAGGTAATCTTTGACCCCCTTTGCTCCCTCTCTGTCCATTGACTATCACAATGTATGCTCTGCGGTACAGTTCTGTGGGTGATCTTAGTATCTTCTCTCTCTTTGTAAATTCTGGTTTAAGCCGGAATTACATAGCCAGATTTAAACTTTTTATTGCTTGTAGCATTACAAGAAAATTTCCCAGTCTGCTCTAGGAAGAGCGTGGTAATTATTTACGTCATAGAATAACACCCATCCAGCTCAACTCAGAACAGTAAAAGTATGAATGACAAATTCCTAGGTATTAGATGATATTGTGATCGGGACTGGACCTAGTGCATTAGTTACAGATTCGTCTGAACCCAACAGTTTTGGTCCAAACCATGTATATGTATTAAAAGTTCCACCAAATATAAAAATAGATTTTGGACCTTGTAAATCAAATGGGTTGTGGTAGAATTCCGAACTCGAAGGCATAAAGTTCAAATTTTGGATCCGCCTTTGATTAAGATACTATATATATGTTTGATGAATGTGCCCTTGCTTTCTATGTTTTTCTGCAGGCCACTAGTGCTTTAGACACGGTAAGTGAGCGTCTCGTCCAAGAAGCCCTGGACCATCTGATGAAGGGACGAACAACTTTAGTAATTGCTCACAGATTGAGCACAGTTCAGAATGCAGATCAAATTGCTCTTTGTTCTGATGGAAAGATTGCAGAGTTGGGAACACACTTAGAGTTGTTGGAGAGGAAGGGTCAATATGCTTCTCTGGTTGACACTCAGAGGCTCGCATTTGAATAATGTATAGCACTTTGTTTTTGCTAGTTTATCTGGAAAATTTCAGAGGCAGAACATGTGAGTTATGGTATTTTAAATTGGTCATCTTGCTATAATAGTCTGGTCAACTATGTTCAACCACACGCTAACGTTCTGATCCTGACTTCTTTCCCTGCAGCAGCATGATATTGTGCACTGAAGGGGAAATTATTAGGGATCGAATGTTGAAAGGCTGGAGGACGGATGGATATAGCAGGAAGAAACAGATGGACAAGTCCTCCCTTTTCCTTTTGGAACACAGCAAAGCATACAAAGTTTACATACTATTAACAAAGATGTAAAAATTGGTATAATTGCAGTATAATGTAAATCCTGTATCAGTAGACATTCATGTCCAGGTTCTGTATTACAAAATCCAATATTGAATGTTCTATAACTTCAAATGAGATGTAACTTCAAGTATGCAATCTCTTGGCCTTTCTTTCTATACTAATGTTTGAGAGCTATACAATGTCATCTGACATAAACTGCCAGTTAGCAAAGTGTCTAGGTACTGGTAAATAAGAGTGTGGCATTCATATTTGCAAGACATTCTGTTGGAAGGCTAAGGAATGTATTCATAAACAAGTCGTCAATTGGTTCAACTGTTGCCACCCCAACTAGTTTGCACCTTCCTTCTTCATTTAGCCTCTCCCCTCTTCCTTCTCGAATTTTTCCCTTCGTTTCTTCTGACGTTAATAACGTATCCACAAGCAGTGGTGGCGCTCTGTAGATCGTTCCAACTGAAAACCAGAACTTGGCCTTGAACTCCAGATTAACCTATAAAAGGTATAAGCTTGAAACTCAGTTTCTCTTTTTCTCATCTTCTTGATGAATTCATATGTTTCTGTTGAGGACAATTAAGTAAGGGGTAAGTAATGTACCTTTCCAGTTTCTTGGTTGACATATCCTCTAAGGAGCTCGGGCTCAACAGCAATTTTTAGAAAAGGAGGCAATGGCAATCCCAAGAACTTAGCTGTTGCAGATGTTAATGGAGGAATGTACAACTTTTCCAAGTCAAAATCAACAGAAATTTCGTCGCTCGACTCGATTCTTTTGCCAGTTCCAGTACCTGTACCCCCTTTGGCATTATACACAAAATCTGGATATCTTGAAATACCAAGTTTGCAAGCATCAAAAGTCTTGAAGTCCACATTGTATGTACTAGTTCTTGGAATTGGCGTTTCAGTAACAACACCAGTAGACTGTGGCTGTTGCTGAGAATTTATGATGCTGATTCTGGGTTTTAACTGAAGTGAGGAATATGAAGATACATGTCTTGATTTGGTTATGGGAACTTGGCATGAGAATTGAGGAGTTGGTGAGTAAATTTGAGTCCCCATTTTGTTAATGTCGTGCTTTGAAGTGAGAATGGAGAGAATTTTAGTTAAGAAAGTTTAAAGTTAGAAGGAACGTTCCTTTTATGTGAACCTCAAGTTGGAGTACACAAAGCTAATTTGTGTCCACGAGTTGGACCTTATCATCACAAAGTGGGCAAAGTGTCAGGTCCTTATGCATGATTGCAATTTGCAACCATGCATTTTAGGGATATTAATATTAAAAATTGGATATTTGTTTCTTTTTCGTTTGTGATATCAATATATCAGAAAGGTAGTTGTTAAATATATTAGAAAATTGCATATTTTTGGGAACTTACAAAATTCTTTTGTCAGATCTTGATCGATGAACTTACAGAATCGTGTCTGATTAAATTCGAGTATTCTAGAAAAAATTATTCATTTGATATGTGTTTATTATCTGAAATTCTCATATTAAGAGAAAGTCAAAGTTTAAGAAATTGTTAATAAGATTTTCACTACTGATAATCGTGGACTTACTCTTAATTATAAGACTTAAAGTAGATAATATTGCATAATAACAATACGGCATTAAAGCTAAATATATATATAAAAAAGCCTGTAAATGAACATTATAGTTATTTATAGTTCAAATGTTTTAGTAGGCATTTGTACATGCGATTTCATCTCATGAGATGAAAATCTCAAATTATCAATAATGAATAATTTGAGATTTCAAATAATGATTTATTTATTTTTAAAATATAAAAGTTGACCCATAAGTTTATATTTTGTAAAAAGAAAAGAATCATAAGTTAGTAGATATATTTACCAATTATATTTACCAACCATTTATATCAAATATTAAAAGATCTACAAGTTGGTAGTATATTTATAACAAATTTACTATTACTGACCATGTGGGGATTATATTAAAAAGTAGTTACACTACAACTCATGTTCAATTTTATTGAACTAAAGTTTGATAAGTTGATGTATTTTTTAGAAAGGTCTTCTAGTAGCGTATTAATTTTGTCATGAACTATGACTTGCTCATTTGTTAAGATTGTATAACAATTGAGAAGGTTTTGATGGTTTTCACAACTTGTGGAATTTTATGTCTACAAGAAAAAATATAACTTAAGAAATTCAAATTGCATGTTCAAACAAAAGTTCAACTTCAAATCATCATAATTTCAAACGTTGAATTTTTATTGTCTCATTCAAATGTTAAAGTCTGGTTGTCATAAGAATTACTCAAAAATCGGGTTACCTTCCTTGCAGTGGCGGATTATGGCCGGGGGGGGGGGGGAGCTAGGGCCCCCCTCAAAAAACTCAATTTTTATTTATTTATATATACATCTCTCTCTCACGCACATCACTCTATTTTCACGTTCTAAACAAGACATCAGCTCCTATTTTGCTCTTATCTACTACGACCAGCCCACCGCATCTCAGCCCCAAGCCCCCAACAGTGGTAAATCCCCAACAGTGGTAATCTATATCTTTCTCTCCTCTTTTGCTGTTCTGTGAGTTCTTAATTACTTTTAATTTTTATACTATTGATTGTATTGAGGACAAAAAGCAACATATCACATTGGTTGAGAATCAAATATTTTCGAAAAGAAATAAAAAAAATTGATGAAATTCACTTGTAGTTGTCACACATCGATTTCAAGAAGAACTTATGAGGTTTTGGAGTTCTATATTTTCTACTAATTCAAGAACCCTTACAAGTCTCATTTTCGAGCATAGAAACCCTAGATTTTGAAATTACAATCTGGAATTTGTCTTTTGCCAAAATCCTAACTATTCTTTTATTTTTCCAAGGTTTCTCCTAGTCTAAAATTTTCTTTTTGTGTGTGGTTGAGTTCGTGAGATTGGGGGAACTTTATGTTTGTTTCATCATATACTAGACTATTTTGGGCGTATGGGACTGGAATTAACAGATTAAGGCTTTAAAAGCCGAATTTCTCTGACTTAGTTATGTTTTCAGATTTAGATGTTATCTTTGATAATTAATTTATGTATTTTTTTAGGAGCGGTACGATGGTCCAACTTAAGAAAATTGATGCATTTTTCAAGAGGAAAGCTTCCAACAAAGATGAAAATTGTATAGCTTCAACATCGACACTTGAAAAACACCATTCTGATGATCAAACAGTTCAACTAGATGAGCAACCTTGCAAGATTCAAAAAGTCACTATGGATGAATTTGATGTCAATTGTTTAGAACGTGACCCCGGAAAGCGTCCCCAAATTTGGGAATATCCAGTGAATTGAAGAGCTGAAGTTCGAAGAGCTTATCTCAATTGGGGTCCCTATCAATGTCAAGTTGAAAAGTATCTCCTCAATAGAGATAAGCATCCAAGGCGATTTCAAGCATCTTGGTTCAAAATTTTCCCTTCATGGCTAGAGTATTCACCGACTAATGATGATGCTTATTGTTTGCTTTGTTACTTGTTCAGTAAAAAGCCAAGTGGGCATCCTGGAGGTGATGTCTTTACTAGAAAAGGATTTAACGCATGAAAAAAGGTCAATGATGGGAAGGGTTGTGCTTTGCTTAATCATATATGTGCTCGTTGGATGATATATGTGCTCTTGTAGAAAAATTCTATCTAGTGGATTTTAGTGAGCAAGAGAAAACAAATTTGAGATTTCAACTTCAATACTTTATTCTTGAGGCTGTTAGTCATCCAGAATTGAATAACTTGTCAACTATGTCTGAATTGTGTGAAGCTTTGGAAAAAACAGGGAAGGTGAATACATATTACTTGATTGACTGGATAATCCGCCTTATCTTAACTCTTCCAGTTTCTACGGCTACTATAAAAAGATCATTTTCAACAATGAAGATAATCAAGACAAGGTTGCGTAATAAGATGGAGGATGGATTTCTTGCTGACAATATGATGGTTTATATTGAAAAAGAGATAGCTGAAAGCTTTAACTCTGATTCAATTATTAATGATTTCAAGTCTTTAAAAGAACGAAGAGCAGCACTTTAATTTTAGGTACGTCTTTTCTTTTATATATTATATTTTTGTTGTGTTGATGTTATCTTGAATCTTTGATAAAATTATATTTTGTTCTTATAAATTTCAATTATAACATTTTTGTTAGTAGTTACCGTCCCCCTTAATATTTTGGGCAAGTTTTGCCACTGCTTCCTTGTTGTCTGGATTACACGTAGGGTGTACATGGACCGGATTGGTTCGAATTTTTTAATTATCAAATCAAATCAATTGTGTCGGGTTTTTAAATTTATAAACCAAATTAAACCAACAAAAGTTGAGTTTTTCAACTTTGGATTTTCTCGGATTGTTCGAATTTTTTCCGGCAAAGTCTTCATACAAAACATATAACTTGTGCTTCGAATATTTATTTAGTCTTAGTAAGATACAACTATCTAATTAAGATATTTTCTAAGAAAATGACACAAATATGAGATACGTGATGACATTATATTAAAATATTAATTCAACAAAAAAGATAATGAAATCGCTAAGCAATAATGATAATGATCATAATTTAAAAGTACTATAAGAAAAAAGTATGGCTAATTATTAATTACATGATTATATATTAAAGAAAAACTAAATTAAGTCATGTTTTTACACTGTCTAACCAATGCAAAACTAATAGTACATAGTAATAGATATCCAACATTATTATTATTTCTAGTGTTAGAATTGAATTTCTTTTGTTAGCGTTAGTATTGACTTTATTTGAGTTACTAACATCAATGGGCTATAAAACTTATTGTGCCATTAATAATCTAAGTTCAAGCTTGAAATAATATGTTAAAAGACAAAAACTATGAAAAACTTAAGAAATATTTATAAATACATTATAGATAAATGTTTTTATATATAAAATATTTTTAAAATTGTATACATGTGCTTTCGGATTGGTTTGGTTCGATTTGACTTTTTTTGGTTAAAATCAAATCATTTATGGTCGAATTTTTTTTCCAATATCAAATCAAGTCAAACCAAACTACTGATCGTTTATTTTTTTGTTTGACTCGAATTATCGATTTGATACAATTTATTGGTTTTCTTTGTACACCCTTAATTATACTACAACAATTTATTATGATTGTAACACATGCTATAGTAACTTCAAACCTTACTGATCAAATGATTTTTATCGTTCGACATATACTATTGGACCATCCTGAATCTACAATGATGACAATGCCTTGTCCAATTTAATGATTTTTCATGTGTGTGTCTGTCCCTAACTTGCCTCCAATTAATTAAGTCAGTTCGTCTTCGACAATGATTTACATCAGATAGTTCAAAAGTTCAATAGGAAAATGAGGAACCACTACAATAACAGTTGGTCTCCTCATTCTTTAAAAGTTAAATAGACACTACTCAGTAAGGAATGGAAAATCTTTCTCCGGTTACCTGAATTTAATTTTCATTCATCCGCGATAAGTCATTTCTTTCTCAATAATATTTTTGTCATTTAATTAAATAGCATTCGGTTAAATAGAAACATATATGATAAATACAAGTTTTAGTTGTAGAACTTCGAAGTTTCAGTGGTAGAACTTTTAACTTTAATTAAGGCTATTTTCCAATTACTTTACAGATCTCTCGCACAATTTTAAGTTGTGATTATCATTCAACTTCTTTACAAATGCTGCTATATTCTGTATAGCAGGCCTAAAAGTGGCTACTGGTATCATTTTTACTTTGAAACAACTGTACAAGAAAGCGTACCTACAAGGACATAGACAAAAAATCATATTGTCGTGGAAAGCATAAACAAGACAAATTATGATAGTGCATTTTGTCGCTTATGAAATAAAAAATCCTTAGTTTGATGGTCCCTCCACCACCCATATCCACATTTCCATTATTATTGTCAATGTCCAGGCCTAATTGATTGTATTTGCACCAATATTTGATTCACATGGCCATGTGGGGTGGGAACTAAGACCACTCCTCAAGTCCCATTAAGGTATAGTTTAATTAATAGTTTGGGACATGTCAACGCGGAAATACCCCATCATTTTGTCTACCACATGGTTGCACAATGGATAACTTATGGTACTATATTACTTGAGAGGCAAAAAAAAAAAAAAAAACCACATCCAAACAACTCAAAAGTCAGCTCTTTTGTCAATCACAAGGACTAATTGTGTTTTTGAAGTAAATGAGAGTACAACACAAGCCACATCAAAGCTTTAAAAATAGAGTTTATGTTATATGGACCGATAATGTAAAAGAATTTTTACACTATTAGGTTAAGTTGACCTACAACATGATGTAGCTCTATGTATCAAGAATGGTAATAGTAACCTAGAAAATTGAGAAACAAGCTAATGCATTGAGTCAAAATGTATGTCGAACATCCGCATTCGGACCAAGGTAAGTGAGATGCTACATAGATGCCAGATGGCTATGCAAACTCATCGAATATCAAGAACTATGAACATTCTACACGTGGAAAAGCCTCATAAGCAATTAACTCAGTACCCTTCACATTAACGATGGACAAAAGCTTTGTAACTCAAGAACATCATACGATATTACCAAAATCAAATTTGTGAGTTGTGAATAAGCTTGAGGGTTTAGTCCACAAGCTCGTGAATCTAACATGTTACATGACCTCATTAAGTGAACATACTGGTTAATGACATTTTTTCTCAGCACAAGCTACTGGCAAGTTAAGCCATAAAGTCATCCTACACTGTCAACAGACAAGAGACGACCTGAGTGATGTGGCAGTAGGAAGACACGTGCACGATGCCCATCGGATAACTGATTCAGTCACCACAATATCAATCTGCTCAAATTCACCAAGACCAATTGTGTGGTTCCTCCTGCTTTGGATGCCTAGGGTTCTCGATCCATTTGATCCACTATTTCTAACTTCTGATGTCTTATCTCTTACCACTTGCTCAAAGCCTACAGGAGAGTCTGACAACATAAACACCTTTCCCACACTAGCATCTGTGACACAAGTAAAATAGGTTTTAATGCCTCGGACTCCAGACGGCCATGTAATTTTGGATATAGCGGTTAACTTTTTAAGATGAAATTAAAGAAGAAAACTGTAAAATTACCTGTATGAAGTAAATCTACATCAGGTGCTCTAACAGATAAATCAACTTCATAACTCCCTTGATCAACAACTAAACTCGAGCCGAAGAATGTAAAACTTGGCAGTGTTAGAACAGGTGAAGCAAAGTCATGGCCATTTGATCCACCAGTACTACTAAAAGAGAATACAGCGGATTCATAGGAAGTAGTTGTTGATTGTTCTGTTAGTAAAGTAGAAAATGATGATCGACACGTGAATTTTGGCGATTGGGCATCAATCAAAACGGCAGAACCTGTGCTAAAACTGATATCCTGATTCCGAACCATAAGCGAAGGGCAGCAGGAGCCTTCATCTGAATGCACTTTAAGGCATGACTCATTGTAATGCGGTGAGTTATCCCGTACCCAATCATGATCTGTCAAGTGTGAAATCATAAAGTTTGATTTTAGACAAAGAAGTAAGCTTCCCAACTGATACATCCTCAACTGCTTCACTACGTAGATAAAATAAAAAACCTTTAAGAACTGAAAAATATATCTCAAACAGAGAAAATCAGTTCAGGAATTGGATCTTCCTAAGTTAGATTCCAGCTTACATAAGAAAAATTCAATCCATCGACTGAGGAATTTGGAAGATCTATCATCTGGAGAGGCAGGTTGATAGCACACACAGGGCGTGGTATCAAAATATGATATATGATGCAGTAATTAGAAAGATTTTGAGACGAATATAAGATAATAAGTCCTTCATAAATTTACGGATCTGATGCAGTAACATTTCTAATGAATTCTAGATATTCTGGTTTTCACAGTTCAACAGTGAACTTCTACTCTTAGTGGGTTCATTCTATATTCACAAGCTGATGTGCTTGATCCTTCTATCCTATAAAATCAATTACTTATGTCCAACACAAATATATTTGCTTTCTCTTGATGCATCAAACATCATTCATCAGTTCTATTTTCTTATCAAGATTATTCATCAGTTCTATCTACGTAACAGGTATACTGAGTTTGATATTGTATCTTGCATTGATAACCTACCTAGAATTTGCTGAGTTGTAAGCCTCTGAGAAGGATCTGTACATAGCATTCCTTCAATCAACTCTTTAGCTGAAAATGAAATTGTATCCCAGCGATCAGAAGGAAACCGCAAATCAGCTGCCCTGACAGCATCAAAGATCTTTGACTTTGTCTTCCCCCAAAATGGTGGTATTCCACTTAGAAGAATGTAAAGAATAACACCAGCGCTCCAAATATCAGCTGCTTGATTATAACCTCCTGCCAGGACCTCGGGAGCTATATAAAATGGGCTGCCAACAGTACCATGCAAACTTTGACCTGGAACAAGAAAGTTGATAACGCATCAGGAGCCGTTTGGCCGTGAGAATTATACACTTTTTTCGGGAATAATGTTTCACTTTATTTCAAAATCAGTGTTAAGGTTATACAATTTCCAAATCCAACTTGGAGTTGGATTCCAAATTTGGAGAAGTGCTCCAAACCTGTTCTCCAACTCCATATTCATAAATTCCAAATAAGGTGCTCTCTTCTCTCCTTTGCAGAAAGTATAAGCAAACACAACTCCATCTTCAACTCCAACTTCATAAATTCCAAATGAGGTGAAAAGTATTTGGGATCTATGGCCGAACCCTACTAAATATTTCAAGAATAGGTATAATAGTGTTGCACATTAGGTTTTCTAGAGGAAAAGAGAAATTACCTGGCTTGATGTAGGTTGCAAGACCAAAATCGGCTAATTTTATCGGAGAAGAAGAACCCTTAGTAGCCAAGAGAATGTTCTCTGGCTTAAGATCTCTGTGTACAATGCCTTTATGATGACAGTACATCACCACTTCCATTAGGTCATGGAAGAGAACCCTGGCCTCAGTCTCAGAAAATCTACCATGCCTCTCCAGCTGGTGGAAAAGTTCTCCCCCAGCACAAAGCTCCATTACTAGATGTACATAATTTTCTTCCTCATAAACTGCCTTGAGATCTACGACGTTTGGGTGGCCAGAAAGCCTGGTCATTACTTCAATTTCAAGCTTGACACTTCGCACATCCTCCTGAGTCACCAATCTATTTTTAGCGATCGATTTGCAGGCCAACACCTCCCCGGTGAACTTGTCGGAGCACGTCCTGATTATCCCAAACTGCCCCCACCCCAGCTGTTCTCCAAGAACGTAACGATCGTGCAGATTAGCAGTATGATTCGCATCCAAAATGGTCTCACTCAAGTTTGCAACTTTATAGCAACTACATGAATAAAGTGATGATTCAGTGTTGCTGCTGCTCTTGGCAACAGCCATACGAGAATCAAACCCGATAAACCAATAAAGATCTCAACTTTTGTTTGTCCAATCTTGAAAATACTGATACCCTTTCCAACAAGTAGGAAAGCAAATTGTTCCAAGTCAAAGTAATTGATTTTAGTTCACATAAGATTAGACCATATCAATTTGGTCAACATACTAAAAGAAGCTTCCAACAACCAGATTGTGAAGTCTTGAGTCTACATAAGGCATTCAACTACTTATAACCTCATCACAATAGAAGAACAAACTCTAAGCTGCAAACTCTTTCCATCCTTGTAAAATCAGCTGGATCTGACAAGTCAAACAACGTACACAAATTCAAGTTCACACACTAGAAATAGTAGTTCTTACTCTTCATATAATACTAACTACTTTCAGAAAAAAACACAGTAACAAACAAAATTCAGCTAAGCATATCTTTGAACCGATCCTAACAACAACAGCATACCCAGTATAGTCCCACAAGTGGGATCCAGGGAGGGTGGGGTGTAGGCAGACCTTACCCGTATCCTGCACCCGTATCCTGCAGGGAGAGGGGTTGTTTCTGAAAGATCCTCGGCTCAAGAGAGATACTATAAGTCTACAACTATCAATAAGTTAAAACAACAAAAACAACAAACCATAAAAGAAACAGATAAAATTTCAAGAAAACCATACTGTATCTCTACACATTTTTCACAACTAAAGCAAACTAGCCAATAAAATCACAAACTAACAAACACCCAATAGCAGAAAAAACACAAAAAGAAAGATAGCACCTAGAAACAAATTCAAACTAACCTGGAAAAAAAAACCCAGATCCATAATTTTCTTGAAATACATAAAAAGACTCAAACTTTATACAAATCAAAGCTAAAAAAACACATATAAGAAAAAGGGGTAAGCCAAAATGACAAACCAGAAAGTGGGTTGGAGTTTGTTTGTGGACAGACAACCTGTGGAGTGGTCGCCTTCAAAGTTGTAATCTTAAACCCAACCCCAACCCCTACACACACAAATTGTGGTATATTTGATGATTTGTGTACGCGGAGTCTTTTGCGTTGTGCTGTGTTTTAATATTTTTATTTTGGTGCTTTGTTGTATGGTTGGGTTCCTTTGCTTTTTGAATTTTAAAGGTTGGATTGGATTTAATTATGATTGTTTTTTATATCCATTTGCCCTACCTCTCTGAGTTGTTGTACATGTAACACAATAATGTAGATACCTTCTTCCTACTTTAAAAGTGACATCATCAGACTGTCCTAATTTTAGGTAGCCATAAATATATGGAGTTCAAAGAAAAAGAAGATTTATAAAATTAGATAATTTTGAATATACATAATTAGAGGTCGAGTTAAAATTTAAATTTATGAGTTATGGTGCTAATTTTTTAAAATTATTGACTTCTAAATTAATAATTTATAGGAGTACATATTCAGTGAATTTTTAAAACAAATACAGAGTTTTAATCAAAGCTATTGAGTTCGACTGAACACGTAGCCGACGCTTTAGCTCAGCCCTGATTATAACATTTGAGTAGTTATAAGATTTTTTAAACTTATAACTTTAAATATGTCAGAATATTTGTGTGATTATAAAAACTTTTCTTAAGTAAAATATGAAGCGTAAAATTAATTATTCTAAATTTAGAGAGATATAATTCTATTTTGAACGGATTAAAACAATTGCATCACATAAACTAACATAAGAGTATAGTCATTTTGCTGAGAGCGAAAAATAATTATGAACTGAAAGAGGGAATAGTGAGAATGTTTTTTAATTTGGATTAAACTTATAATTTGTTTGGCCATGAGAAATTTTTTATTTTTTTGGATTTTTTTAAAATTTGAAAATCAGTTTTTGGTTATGAAATTTTCAAATATAACTTGAAGTTGTATTTGGAATTTAGAAAACACATAAAATTCTGTTTTTACATTCAATACATTCAAACAACCAAATATTCTTTCCAAAAATTATAACCAAACACAACTCTAACTTCAAGCAACATCAAAATTTCAAAAAAAAAAGTGAAAAATAATTGGTTTTCATGATCAAACACCTACTTAGTATAAGAAAGTAATAAATATGTATTCAATTTCAAATAAAAAAATTTAGATATCTTTTTTTCCTTTGGCTAAAAAGAAAAAGAACGAAGGGTGCAACTTAACTTGTCAACTCGACCAATAACAAAATTGGGTAACTTACATAAATAACTATAGTTTTTAGACTTTTAATTAGTAGTAGCTATTTTTTCTTAATTACATTTTGTAGCTATGTTATAGCTATTTTACGTGTATTTAAGTGTATTCAAATGCACAGTTTCGCATGTATTCGTGTGTATTCAATAGACAGTTTCAAAATACAGTGAGTCAAATACACATGTATATAAATTATTCAAACAACACATACAGTCAAATACATCTAGTTTGCCCAAAAATACAATCAACCAAATACATATACCTTATATTTACACTCAAAAAATGACGAATGCACTCAAATTTAGAGATACAAGAAATAAAATACACTCAAATCTCATATACAAGAAGGAGAATAAACTATGAATTACGGCCACAAATCGATAAATACACTGACAAAATACATTCAGATCTCAAATACATATCGAGAGAATACACTCCAAATAGGTGAGAAAGGACTTATTAGCGGTAACGAGCAGGTGTTACCCGGTGTCGGTAAATGCAAGAACATGATTTGAGTGTCACAATTGATGAAATAGAACTAGAAAGTTGAAAATGTAGAGTAAAAATGGATTTTCTGATTTGGGTTTTTCTCATAGGAAAAAAAAGGTCGTCTTTTTTATTTGGTAGAATTTTGAAGAGTGTGTTAGTAAAATTTGGAACAATATTGATCAAGAATAAGAAAAAAAACTTATCGAATCATTGCATCGTGGCAAGCCACTGTCTTGAAAGCGATTTTGGACCGACTCTGATGTAAATCATTTTGCTCGATCGCTCTCCAAGGTTCCACAACACTTTCAAACACTTGCACTAGTGGCTGAAAGTTTGGAGTTTGCACAAAGTAATTTTCCCAGGAACAGAAGAAGGAAAATGAACTTTGAAGATTTTTTCAGTGTATCAACAATAGAGGTCTCGGCCTCTATATATAGATAGATGTCAAGGTCTCAGTAGTAAAGGCTGAAATCCGAAATGTCTCCTAACATTCAGAGAAGGCTTAATGCATATGCGGACCCTTAAACTTGCTCGATTTTCCCATTTTGGTACCTCAACTAAGTCTTGTTCCTATTGAACCCCTGAACTCGTTTCCAAGTGTGTCTATTAAACACAATCCGACTGACATAGCATAAATCGAGAGTTTCATTTTTTTTTAAATTTTGCGCGTAACTTTCAGGGCCAGAAAAACTTTCAGCTTCTGGGGTGTTTATATATAAAAAAAATACAGCAGCAAAACCATATGAAAACTTCAAAAAAGCAGGAGCAAAATCAAACCATAACCATAAGCAGCAACATGAATTTTTTTCTGGCCCCAAAACACAGGCGCAAGGTTTAAAAAATAAAACTCCCGATTTATGTCATGTCAGTTGAATTGTATTTAATAGACACACTTGAGGACGAGTTCAGGAGTTCAATAGAAACAAGGCATAGTTGAGTTGCAAAAATGAAAAAATTGGGCAAGTTTAACGGTCCACATATGCATTAAGCCTTCAGAGAATAAAGGATGAGATCTGTAACGTCTCATAACGTTCAGAAATAAAGATCGCCATTAAGTCGGAGCAATGAAATAAATAAAAGGCCGTCTATTTAATCATGGACAGAGGACGAAAATAATGCTGTAACAATTAATTCTGGAGGAATAAGCTTGTCAGAATTCATAACAGTTAATTTCGAAGGTATTAGCTTTGATCGAATTCGTAACAATTAATTACGGGGGTATGAGAGCTACTCCTGAATTTCAATTCTAGGGAATGAACTTGGACATTAATCCAGTAAGAATTTATTTGGACAATTTTGGGTAAGCTCAAAAATAGCAAAAATAATATTTTGCAAAATCGGAATTGAATTAGGCCTTACGTATACCTCACACACAGGGGGGAAATCGACTTGTTTTGCCTTGCCAACCCATTTTACATGTGCGCGAGGCCATTCCCTTTTCCCAACTCTTTACAAGTCCAATAATGCACATTTCGATATAAGGAGAAAGATAGGACTTTCCACCACCAATGTGGTACAAAGTGCATTTCACAAGAGACAAGAATGTGAAAATAAAAAGGGACCCATAAAGATTCTTTGGCTTTGCATTATTTAGAATAAGAGAGTTATGAGTAAATAACTCCAACAATCCCCACTAATGCAAAGATAAAGAATAAGAATAATTCTTGTTGGGAAAAAGGAAGGAACACGTACTTAAGTGTCAATATCGTTCGATTTGAATTAACACGTAGTGAAATAAGACAACAACTAATAACTAAAAAGTGAAGTACTCTTGAATTAATTAGACATAAGTTGATAACCCCACAACACATACTATATCCTTTATTTTATGCAAACTCTGCGATACTAACAAAGTATGTTTATGATCATGCACACACACCTTGTGTCTAATGAGCGCTCTAGAAAGACGGCCTAAGTCTTGCATAAAAGGCGACCACACATTTACACTCACGTAGGTGATTCTATAAAGCATGTCTCAACATAGACCACCTTAAGGCTATGGAATCATTAAGAGCAATAAGCTCAACCTTATAAACACCACCACACATCCTAGGGATAGATAATTTAGTGTATATTGACAGCTTATATGGCTTCATTTGACCACAAATGGGTATCCACCATATTACCTCAATCCATAGGCTTTAGCCCCATCCCCCTCGACGTTTCAAGAATCATTTTCCTTGCTAAACCCTTGGTTAAATGATTTACTAAATTCTTTAAAACATTACATATTCCACATAGTAACACTATGTTTCAACAACTGTTTAAACGCACCATGTCTTATGCGAATATATCTCTTTTTGTCATTGTACACACTATTTTACAATTCCAATTGCCGCCTGTGAATCACAGTATAAGGAGACTAGTGAAGCTTGTCTTCCCTCATAATGACACATCTGCCAAAAAGTTTCCCAACCACTCAGTTTCTTGCCTTGCCAACTCAAGAGTAATAAACTCAAATTCCATAGTAGAACGTGCTATACAAGTCTGTTTGAAAGACTTCCATGAAATATCTCTTGCACCCAAAGTAAACATGTAGCCACTAGTGGAGCTAACTTCATCATTATCATTTACCCAATTTGCATCACAAAATCCTTCTAAAACAACAGGAAATTTATTAAAATGTAAACAACAATCCATAGTACCTCTCAAATATCTTAACAAACGATGAAGATCAATCCAATATTCACTATTGGGATTATGAGTATATCTATTCAATCTACTAACAACGTAAGCAATATCATGCCGAGTATAATTCATGAGAAATATTACACTCCCAATTATTTTAGCATATTCAGTTTGAGAAACAATAAATTATTTATCTTTCTCTAGTGTATGTTAGGATCATAAGGAGTTTTCATTGGAGCAACATCAAAACAATCAAACTTTTTCAACATCTTTTCATTGTAATAAGACTGACACAAAGAAAAGCCATTAAAAGTTCTTTTGATTTTAATTTCTAAAATCACATTTGCTTCTCCAAGGTCTTTCATTTCAAACTTAGAAGACAAAAAGTTCATAGTCTCATTTATAACATTCACATTAGGACTAAAGATTAACATGCATAAACATATAATCACACAATTTGATCCTATTATTTTAGAATAAACACAGGTATCAGAAGCATGAACAACAAATCATCATCCACTAATGTGTCATTAAATTTTTCATATCACTACTTAGGTGCTTGTTTTAAACCATACAAGGACTTTCTCAACTTGCGTACTTCATCTTATCCTGGGACCACAAAACCCTCAGATTGAGTCATATAGATCTCTGTCTCTAAATCGCCATTTAGAAAAACCGTTTTAATATCCATTTGGTGTACCACTAAACTATGAATATAGGCTAAGTCAATAAGAGTTCTAATGGTCGCTATTTTAGTCATAGGAGAATAAGTATCAAAGTAATCAACACCTTTCTTTTGGTTAAAACCCTTAATCACAAGTCTAGCCTTATATTTATCAATTGTACCATCAGGTCTCAATTTCTTCTTAAATATCCACTTGCTACTTATGGGTCTAGAACTTTTAGGCAAATCATACAAGTCCCAAGTATGATTAGAAACTATAGAATCTAATTCACTTTTAATAGTCTATTTCCAAAACATAGCATCTATTGACCTCATTGCTTCATCATAAGTCTTAGGATCTTCTTTCATTAAGTAGATAGACACCAACTCATCATTTAAAACATCAATATCACAATTCTAAGTAAAAAATGCAGTAATAAAATTGGGACCAAACTTAGCCTCAATTCTTCATCTTTTATCCTTCTAAGTTCAATTTCATGCTCATTATCAACAACATTAGAAGAAGGCACAACATGAGACTTAACAAGCATAGATGTAGACACATTATTTTGCATATCACTAGACACATTATTTTTAAAAGAAAAACATGCTAAAAAATTCCGCATCTCTATATTCACAAATAGAATAATTATTTAAAGACATAAATTTATAAACAACACTATTTTGAGCATAACCAATAAAAACAATGTCAAAAGTCTTAGATCCTACATTTACTAGTTTGAAATCAGGTAGACAAACCTTAGCCAAATACCCCCACACTTTCAGAAATTTCAAGTTAGGAGAAAATCCTTTCCACAACTCATATGGAGTCTTATCTAACTTCTTATGAGGGACTCTATTAAGAATATAACATGCAAACAAAACAGCTTCCCCACACATGTGTCAAATAGACCCGAACTTAAAAGCATAGAGTTCATCATTTCCTTAAGGGTTCAATTTTTCCGTTCAGCTACATCATTTTATTGGGGAGTATATGGAGCACTAACTTCATGTATTATGCCATTTTTTCTCACAAAAGGCCTCTAGAGTATTAGTATTATTTTCACCGTCTCTATCAGATCTAAGTCTCTTGATTTTCCTGTCTAATTAATTTTCTACTTCAGCTTAATTTCAAAACACATGATTTCAGCCTAGGGCTGGCCAGTGGGCCGGGACAGCCCGACCCGACCCCGTCCCGAGCCCGCCCCGGTCCCGCCAAAAAAAAAAATAACGGGGGCGGGACTCGAACTCGGGATGGGACGATGTCTCGTCCCGCGAGACCCGAGCCCGCCCCAGGCCCGCTTGACCCGACCCCGCCCAGACCCCGCCCTTTTCCCCCCTTTGCAAAAATGGCCGTTGCACCAACGACTATTTTAGATTATGGCCGTTGGCCAACGGCCATTTTAGGCCCCCCTCCCCCAACCCCCTACCCCTTAATATTTATTTTTAACCCATAAGTTATTATATTTACACTTTAACCCAATTTTCCAACTATAAATAACTCATTTTCTCTTCATCTTTCTCACAAATCTTCCTACAATCTCTCTAATTTCTCAATATATCTCTCTACAAGTCTACATTGTTTGCTAAATATTCAATTTTATTTATTCATTTGGGAATTGGGAGTGAAGTTGGCAACTAGCTTGAGGATCTTCCATCGAGCAAAGTTTCAATTTTCAACCTCTCGATTACACGTCGACGTTACGTCGGCGTTTGGTACATTCGTTCCTTCATTAAATTATTATTGTCTGTTTATTTTATTTAGATCACTTAATTTTATTGTCTTTAATTATTTATTTATTTATTATCATAATTAAAATAGAAGGATTAAAAGGTATGTTTAAGGGTAAGGGTAAGGGTGCTTCTTCTAGTAGGGGCAACCAGGGCAAATGTACTTCTTCTAGTCATCTTATTCCTACACAGGATGATTTTGTTGATACTCAACATTTTCCTACAATACCATTAGATTTAGACCAGGAGCTATTTTCTGGAACTCAAGAAGTCTTTAATTTAGACGATGATCTAGATGATATACCCACTAATGTTGATGACAACACACCCACTAGTGCACCTTCAACTGAAATACCTCCTATTCCCCCTAGTATGAGACGAGGTCCAGCAAACCGACCATTAAAATCAGATGCATGGACATTTTTTGATAGGGACGTAGAGAATCAAGTAGCCATATGTAAAATTTGTAAAAATGTTTTAAAATTTAAAACTGGAAAAGGTCACGGTGGGATGGGGGGTTTAATTAGACACGTAGTAAGTGCTCATCCAGCTAGGTATGCCCAATACCAGGCTTTAAAACCGGGTGCATACGCCGCTCCATCGGGACAAGGTTCACATCATCGTCTTGTCCGGACCAAATCTGAGGTCAAATTAATCCTATGACGGGGGGAATTATAGGCTCTAAATACAATAAACATAGAGATATGGAAGCAATATCAAAATTAGTTGCTGTGGAGGGTTTGCCTTTTTCATTTCCTTCATCTCCCGGTTTTATTCATTACATTAGAGATATATATAATCCTGCTTTTAACGGTTTTCCTAGATCAACTTTTAAGAGAGATGTATTTAAATTTGTGCATGAATATCAACAATATTTACGTTTTTCATTATATCATTTTAATGGCAAAGTATCTATCACGTTTGATATAGGTCGTAGTACTAACATCCATGATTATTTAACTGTAACTTGTCATTGGATAGATTATAAATGGTCTATGCAAAAACGTATTTTAGCGTATAGATATATAGATGATAGACACACTGGTACTTTTATTGCAGAAAATATTTATCAAGTGTGCGATTATTACGGAATTACCGATAAAATTATGACTATTACATTAGATAACGCTTCTAATAACAATTACGCAATTACAATTTTAAAAAATAGTTTAACTCCATCTTTTCCAGACCATTTTCATATAAAATGTGTGTGCCATATATATAACTTAATTGTAAAGGATGGTCTATCACTTTTTGAAGACATTCTTTGTAAAATACAATTTGCTATAAACTTTATTTTTAAAAGTAATAAAGTACAACGTAGAAAAGAATATAAAAAAATTTGTCATGATTGTGGACTACCTTTTAGAAAAATTCCACAAGAAGTATCCACTAGGTGAAATTCTTTATACGAGCAACTACTTGTTGCTTATGACTATAAATTACCTATAACTTTATTTTTTAACTCTCATAATAAAAAGACAGCTGATATGATTTTAGATAGTGATTGGGAAACAATTTCCGAACTTATTGTATTTTTAGAGAAATTTTTTCAAGCAACAAAAGAATTTTCCGGTATATATTATCCTACTATTTCAACTATGTTATTTTATATAACTCTAATATTTTTATTACTTAGTGAATATATGAAAAAACCAGCTTATAAGGCAGCTATTAAAAAATGTTTCTCAAAATAAAAAAATATTTTATTCCTATTCCCTCTATTTATATTATTGGTTCTGTATTAAATCCTACTATTAAAATAGATGGTAGTAAATCACTAATTAAAACTTTTTACGATTGTATAGAAGTACTACCACCTCCAAGTCCCAAAAATCTAAATCACCCACCACCTATTGAACAAACTAAAGAAGAAGTATTGTCTAGCGTAGAACACCAATGCAAAAATATATATAGATTTTATCAACAAGAAAATGCTAGTAACTTACCAGCTTCCATACCATCTTCTTCATCTTCAACACAACCTCACAAAAGACATGCTGTTTCTGCGGCTAGTATTGAAAGCCTCAGAAATAGAATGTGCTTGATAAATACCTCTACTACTCACCAAATTAGCGACTTGGATATTTTTATTTTGCAGGGTTCTGTACCGTATCAAGAAGTTATCAATGAAGATGGACATGAAGACTTGCTTTGAAATCTTGGAGGGAATGAGAAGACCTTCGACACTTTCATTGATGGCTCGAGATGTTTTGAACATTCAAGCGTCGTCAACTGCGTCTGAAAGAGCTTTTTATGCAAGCAGATATCAAATAGGAGACCACATACACTCATTAGTGAGGCGACTTGGAAAATGCGGTATTATTGAGAGATTGGATCTGGCGGAGCGGAGAAAGGTCATGATCAACAGGAGATCAACGAAGAAGATGATGAAAACTACAACGAAATCTTAACCGAAGGTAGTGGAAGCGGCGTGGATCAATTTGACCAACAAATACCAATTTCAACGAAGAACCACATGAAATCATCAAGCAATTAGAACAGGTTTTTTTGAGAATGTAATTTTTTTAATTGTAATTTTATTATGTAATTTGCAACTTTTGGACAACACCACAAAGTTGCAATTTAGATTTTAGACAATTGTATTTGTATTACAAAAAATCATATGTCTATTAAATAATATAAGAGGCACAAAAACAGCCTTGGGATGTTTTTATTACACTATCTTGTTTTGTTTATTGAGTTTTTTTTATACATATGTTATTAAAAAAAAAAAAAGGAACACCCGCCGTATCCCGCCCTGCCCCGAGCCCGCCCCGACCCGATAGCGGGATCGGGATCGAGGCGGGACTTGCTCGATCCCCGGACCCGACCCGCCAGAGCCCGCGGACCCAGGCCGCCCCTTCTCCCGTCCGCCCGACCCAGACCCGCGGACCAGAGCCGGCCCACTGGCCACTCTTATTTCAGCCTCATCTTTAGACTTAAGAAGATATACCTTAATGTATTTAGAAAAGTCATCAACAAAAGTAATGTAATATTTATTCCCACATTTACTAACATTGTTCTTGAAATCAGCTAAGTATGAATGTACTAGTTCAAGCAATTCTGTTTTTCTATTAGTAACAAGTTTAAATGGTTTCTTGGCATGCTTTGCTTCTACACACACAAAATACTTAAAAAATTCATCAACTTTTATAGCAGGATTAATTCTATTTTTCTAAGTCTTTTAATAAAAGAAATATTAACATGACCTAGTCTACCATGCCATAAATCAACAAACTCAACAATATAAGCAGAACTTAAAACATTATTATTGATAGTGTCTTGAATAATTTTCAATACAAATAAACCTTCACTAAGATATTTCTTCCCAACAAAGTCTCCTCCATGAGAAATAATAATTTTATCAGCTTCGAAAACAAATTTAAGGCTTGTTTTGTTGAGAAATGCTGCAGAAACTAAGTTTCTAAGAAGGAAGAGTACATACAGAACATTGTTCAAGGCTAACGTTTTTTCAGAAGTTAACTTAAAAAGGATTTTTCCTTTACCCGTAACTCCAGCAGTAGTGGAGTTACCCATATAGACACACTCGCCATCAGTAGACTCCTCAAAGGTATGGAACAACTCTTTATTAGCTTAGAGATGCCTCAAAGCGCTTGTGTCAGCACTCAATCTGCATTGTTAGTCACCAGATTTTCCTCTACGACTGCCGCAACAATCACTTCATTAACTGTAGCAAGATTAGCTTGGGCAACACCTTGTCCTCCATGCTTTGAGTTTTTTCCTTGTCTTTGATAGCACTGGGCAATCCTGTAATTGAGTTTCCCACAAACGAAACAAGATTCCTTTGAATTCTGAATTTGGCTCTCCGGCTTGTTGAAGTTCTTCTTCTTCTTTTCATTTTCCTTTTTAAAGACTTTCTTCGATTTGCCTTTAACCTGTCTTTCCCAACAGTACCAGAAATTTTCACAAGGTTAGCTTTAAAAAAATTAAGGGAAAGAGCTTTCATCTTATCTTTGAGATAGTTTACCTTCTCAGTCCTCATGTGACTGATCAGTTCCTGAAGAGTCAAGTTCTTCTTCTTATGCTTTAGTTGATTCATGTAATCACTCCAAGACGATGAGAATTTTTCAAGTAGAACATTGGCCTTAAAAATCTCACACATCTTTATGTCCTCGATATGAACATCATCAATCAAGTTTTGATACTCGTGAAACTGTTCCATGATTGACTTATTGTCAACCATTTGGAACTTAATCCACTGACCAACAACATACTTCTTCTTTCCTGCAACATCAGCCCATATTTCTTTTTCAAAATGTCCCAGATTTTCTTAGCAGATTTATTAGTAACAAATAAATCAAATAGAGGGTTAGTCATATGGTTCAATAGATGTCCTCTTACAATTTTGTTATCATTTTCAAATTTCTTTTTAGCAACATCATCAACAACCACTGTAGCAGTAGAACTACCGGTAGCAGTAGAACTATCGGTAGCAGCATAACTACTGGTGGTGTTAGAAACATTTTTAGGAATAACAACAATTGGTTCGTTAAACAAAATATAATCAACTTCTAATCGTTCAAAGAAAATCAAAAGCTTTTGAGACCAACGTTTAAAAATTATTTCCATCCAAAGAATCAAGTTTTGATAAATTCGGAAGAGTTTTGTTCAAAGAAATAGGAATTATCAATATTGTATAAAATCGCTTTCAAATTATTAGTAAAATTTGGAATAATATTGATCAAGAACAAGAAAACAAATAAAACAACTTATCGAATCACTGTTGCGTTGTGGCAAGCCACTGTCTTGAAAGAGATTTTAGATCGACTCCGGTGCAAATCGTTTAGCCCGGTCGCTCCCCAAGGTTCCACAACACTTCCAAACACTTACACTAGTGGCTGAAAATTTGGAGTTTGCACAAAATAATTTGTCCGAAACAGACGAAGAAAAAGGAACTTTGAAGAAGAAGAAGATATGTTTTTCAGTGTATCAATAATAGAGGCCTCGACATCTGTATATAGGTAGATGGGAAGGTGTCAGTAGTAAAGACTAAAATCTGAAACGTCTCCTAACGTTCAGAGAATAAAGGATGAGAATTGTAACATCTCATAACGTTCAGAAAATAAAGATCGTCATTAAGTCGGAGTAATGGACGAAATAAAAGGTCGTCTATCTAATTATGGATAGAGGACAAAAATAACGTTGTAACAAATAATTTTGGAGGAATGAGCTTATCCGAAATCACAACAGTTAATTTCGGAGGTATTAGCTTTGACCGGATTTTTAACAATTAATTCTGGAGGTATGAGAGCTACTTCCGGATTTCAATTCTAGGAAATGAACTTGGATATTAATCCGGTAAGAATTTATTGAACAATTTTGGGTAAGCTTAAAAATAAAAAATGATACTTTGCAAAATCAAAATTGAATTAGGTCTCACGTATACCTCGTGCATAGGGGAGGAGGAGCAAATCTACCCGTTTTGCCCTGATGGCTCATTTCCCATGTGCGCAAGACCACTTTCTTTTCTCAACTCTTTACAAACCCAATAATGCACATTTCAATATAAGAAGGAAGAGTATATAAGAAAGACTTTTCACCACCAATATGGTACAAAATGCATTTTAACAATAATAAAAATGAAAAAAATGAAAAGGAATCTACAAAGATTCTTTGGCGCATTATTTAAAATAAAAGAGTAATGAGTAAATAATTCCAACTGAATGAAAGATACAAAATACATTTTCTTTCTGTTAGTAGAGGTTTGTCAACAAGATCACTATCAAAACCAGAATCTTCAGATCTGCCACTTTCAAAGAATGTAATGAACAAGTGCAACAACACAAGGCGCCAGTTAGTCATTATTGTTAATTAAGGCAATATACACACAATATACATGTGTATATTGCCTTATGGAAAGATCTCGGATTCTTCCCATAATTGGGCAGTCTCGATTTCAGCCTATAATTAGGCTCTCGGTTTGTACATAATAAATAGACAAGAATATTGTTTATTAGGAAAATATATGTGTAGTATATTGTAATGTATTTGTTACCTTAATTAGGAATATACACTACCATAATTGTAGAGTTAGAATTATGGTAGAATAAGATTTTAGGAATAGAATAGGAATAGGATTCTCCTATTTTGTATCTTGTATATATACATATTCAATTAATGAAAATAATCAAGGGGATTATTTCTTTCATGGTATCAAGAGACTAGGTTTTACAAAAAATTTCTCTCCCAAATGTTTGACCCTTCTCGGCCGAGACCCCCCTCGGGTTTCTCTCCCAAATTTCGTCTTCCGCTCTCAAAAACCTTTCTTAAATTTCCCCTCCTTCTTTGTTCTTTCAATATGTCTAAGAACAATTATCATCCTGCCCTCATGGTTTCCAACGTCAAGAACAGTATCCCGATTGTGCTTGAGATGGAAAACGTCCAATATGCGACGTGGGCGGAGTTGTTTAAAATTCACGATGTATCCCATCAAGTTATCCATCACATAATTCCTTCCGCTACACCTCTTTCCGTGGAGGATCCTCAGCTATGGATTACCCTTGATGCTACCGTTCTCCAGTGGATCTATTCCACTATTTCGGTTGACCTTCTACAAACGATTATTGACCCGGATACCACGGCTATGGCTACTTGGAATAGATTGCGTGACATATTCCAAGATAACCAACACTCACGTGCCGTCACACTTGAGCAGGATTCTCTCTCGTTCGCATGGAAGAATTTCCTAACGTATCTGCCTATTGCAAGAAACTTAAGGAGTTGGCAGATCAACTCCGTAATGTGGGCGCACCTGTCATAAATAATCATCTGGTTCTACAATTTGTTGCCGGCCTTTCGGAGGCCTATAATGGCGTTGGAACTCTACTACGTCAAAACAACCCTCTTCCCTCCTTTTATCAAGCCCGCTCCATGCTCACTTTGGAAGAATCCGGTTTGGCTAAAATGGCGGCTACCGGAGCAAGCTCCGTCGTCATGATGGCGTCCTCCCCAAGTTCTTCGGGTTTTGTTGAGAATTCAGGCCAAAATCGTACCCATGGTAGCGGCAAAAATAATCGCAAGAATAATAACAAAAACCGCGGGGGCAAACGCGACAGTTTCGGTGGCGGGCAAGCAGGAAGTGGGCCCCGTCTAGTGAACAGTGGCCCACCGCCCCCTGATCCCAGTAGTGGGGCCCATGGCAGTGGGGATGGGGCAGTGGGCCGTGGGACAGCAGCCCTACCGCCAATTCCGGCTAGTGGTGGCGACCTTTCGGACCCAACAACGGCGATGGCGGCCCGGCGATGACCTAGCGGCGAAGCTTCAGCGGCTACGGCCCAACTAAGTCTCGTCCGGGAATACTTGGGCCACGACCTCCGCAAGCCCACCATGCAGCAGGCCCCACTCAGACCGATATCAAGGCCGGTGCCACTACTCACATGACTTCCGAATCAGGTACTCTCTCATCTTATTCCAATTTGAGCACCCCTCGGGGTATAATTATTGCTAATGGCAACTTTATTCCAATTCAAGGTTATGGTCAGAAAATGTTATCTCCCCCCAATCCACCCCTTATCTTGAAAAATACTTTACAATGCCCCCAAATTGATTAAAATTCAGTGTATGTCCGAAAGTTCACCACTGACAATTCAGTTTCTGTTGAATTTGATCATTTTGGTTTCTCTGTGAAGGATTTCAAGACGGGGAGTCATCTCATGAGGTGTGATAGTAGGGGGGACCTTTATCCTATCATGCATGGTTTCAGTCCATCGAGTCAAGCCTTGCCGTCAGTTTTTGTAGCCATTTCTCCTTTCATGTGGCATGCTCGCCTTAGACATCCGGGATCGTCTATTTTATCAGTTTTAGATAAAAATAGCTTTATTTTTTGTAAGGGTACGAGTAGTACTCAAATTTGTCAATCTTGTTCGTTAGGAAAAATTGTGAAGTTGCCATTTGTCGACTCAAATTCTCATACTTCACAGCCTTTTGATATTATTCATAGCGATCTATGAACGTCTCATGTTCTAAGTTCGTTAGGTCATCGATATTATCTTCTCTTTCTGGATGATTATTCTAAATTTTTGTGGACGTTTCCAATTGCCAACAAATCTCAAGTGTTTTATGTCTTCATAAAATTTAGAGCATTCATTATAACACAATTCGAAAGAGAAATAAAAAATATTCAGTGTGATAATGGGAAAGAGTATGACAATAGGGTGTTTCGGGAGTTCTGTGATAATGGGATAAATTTTCAATTTTCGTGCCCTCATACATCTTCTCAAAATGGGAAAGCCGAACGCAAAATTCGTTCCATAAATAACATTGTCCGCACTCTCTTACTTCATGCTTCCGTACCCCCGTATTTTTGGCATCATGCTCTGCAAATGGCAACATATCTCCTAAACATAATTTCGTCCAAATGTCTGACATATTCCTCCCCCCTCCAAATCTTATATAATAAGAACCCTTCTTATTCTCATCTTCAGATTTTTGGGTGCCTGTGTTTTCCGTTATTCCCATCCACCACAATTAACAAACTTCAGGCTCGGTGTACCCCGTGTGTATTTTTGGGTTATCCGTCTAATCATCGTGGTTATAAATGCTTTGATTTATCATCCAAGAAATCATAATTAATCGCCACGTCATTTTTTATGAAACCCAATTTCCTTTTGTGAAAGTTCATACTCCCGAGCCTCGGTCGTATAATTTTTTGGATGAACAAATATCCCCGTATATTATTCGGCATTTTTCGGATATCTCCCGCAACCCAAAATCCTCCAGCGGCCCCACTGCCCGCTGGACCCACTGTACCGTCCCATGTTCCAATTACTGGATTAGTCCCAGCAATTGGGCGATCCAGCCAGTGCAGGCCGGTCGGATGACGCTCGATTCACCGATTTGGGCAGCGGACCCACTTGCTGTGGCGATCCATCCCGAGCCCAGAAAATTCCCAAAATTCCCTCAATTTTTCCTCGGGTCATAGACCTATCACTCGTAGTCAGCGGGGTATTTTTACACCTAAAAGATATTTTAATTTACATTCTGATGTCTCTAAATCTCCATTGCCCCAAAATCATGTGTCCGCATTAAATGACCCTAATTGGAAAATTGCTATGACTGATGAATATACTGGTCTTATTGATAATAAAACGTGTGAGTTGGTGCCCCGTCCATATGGTATTAATGTTATCAGATCTATGTGGATTTTTGCTCATAATGAGAATTCAGATGGTTCATTTGCTCGACATAAGGCGCGGCTTGTGGGTGATGGTAAGACTCAGCAGGTTGGGATAGATTGTGGGGAGACATTTAGCTCGGTAGTCAAGCCGGCTACTATTCGCACTGTGCTTAGCTTGGCTCTTTCAAAGACTTGGCCTATTCATCAGTTGGATGTCAAGAATGCTTTCCTACATGGTGATCTCAAAGAAACAGTCTATATGCATCAGCCGTTGGGTTTCAGGGATCCCAACCGTCTTCATCATATCTGTTTGTTGAAGAAGTCCTTATATGGGCTTAAGAAGTCTCCAAGGGCCAGGTATACGAGGTTTGCTGACTTTGTTTCAACTATTGGGTTCACTCACA
This sequence comes from Anisodus acutangulus, assembly GCA_029783415.1. Classification (NCBI taxonomy): domain Eukaryota; kingdom Viridiplantae; phylum Streptophyta; class Magnoliopsida; order Solanales; family Solanaceae; genus Anisodus; species Anisodus acutangulus. Next base: position 38,472,644 of record CM056497.1, on the reverse strand, counting down.
GCAGGTCAGATAATTCCTTGTTTATCTACCGCCGTGGTTCATCCTGGCCTACATTCTGTTGTATGTGGATGATATCATCTTGACTGCCTATTCCGATGCCTTGCGCCAGTCTATCATAGCCATGCTCAGTTCTGAGTTTGCTATGAAAGACTTAGGGCCCTTGAGTTATTTTTTGGGGATTGCCGTAAAGCGTCATTCAGGTGGTTTGTTTTTGTCTCAACGAAAGTATGCTGCTGAGATCATAGAGAGGGTTGGGATGTCATCCTGTAAGTCCACTTCCACTCCAGTTGATGCAAAACCCAAGCTTAGTGTCGCGGCAGGTGCACCCTACGATGACCCAACCCGCTATCGCAGTCTTGCAGGGGCCCTCCAGTATCTTACCTTTACCAGACCGGATATTACGTATGTTGTTCAGCATATGTGTTTATTCATGCATGATCCCAGAGTTGAGCACATGGATACAATCAAACGCATCATTCGGTATATTCAGGGGACACTGGACTATGGGTTGCACTTGTATCCTTCATCTACATCCACACTTGTCTCGTACACAGATGCGGATTGGGGTGGTTGTCCGGACACCAGACGATCTACGTCAGGATATTGTATGTTCATTGGCAATAACTTGGTCTCCTGGTCTGCAAAGCGTCAGGCGACTCTATCCCGCTCAAGTGCAGAGGCAGAATATCGAGGGGTAGCTAATGTGGTCTCAGAATCATGTTGGTTACGTAATTTGCTTTTAGAGCTTCATTGCCCCATTAAGAAGGCAACCTTAGTATATTGTGATAATGTTAGTGCCATCTACCTCTCAGGTAATCCGGTTCAGCACCAACGCACTAAGCATATCGAAATGGACATTCTCTTTGTCCATGAAAAGGTTGCTCGGGGGCAGGTACGCGTATGTCATGTCCCGTCAAGATATCAAGTTGCAGACATCTTTACAAAGGGTCTTCCCTCGGTACTCTTTGAAGATTTTAGGGACAGTCTCAGCGTTCGAAGACCGCCCGCTATGACTGCATGTGTGTGTTAAATAAGGCAATATACACACAATATACATGTGTATATGCCTTATGGAAAGATCTCGGATTCTGCCCATAATTGGACAGTCTCGATTTCAGCCTATAATTAGGCTCTCGGTTTGTACATAGTAAATAGACAAGAATATTGTATATTAGAAAAATATATGTGTAGTATATTGTAATGTATTTGTTACCTTAATTAGGAATATACACTACCATAATTGTAGAGTTAGAATTATGGTAGAATAAGATTTTAGGAATAGAATAGGAATAAGATTCTCCTATTTTGTATCTTGTATATATACCTATTCAACTAATGAAAATAATCAATGGGATTATTTCTTTCAATTATCATCAAAACGACGACTGTAGCAGCACAAAACGACGATGATGGCGATGGCACCGGCGATGCAGATGGTATCTTTGTCAAACTCCAGTGACAAGCATGTGTTATCGTCCAACTCATTACCGGTCTCCAAACCTGTAATTGAAAATGAGTTCAAGTGTAGTAGTAGAAATACCGGATTTGGGGGCAGGTTGTGGCGGAAGTAGTCGACGGTGCCACCAAGGGGCGAGGAGAAGAGAGAAAGAAGATATGAGAATACACGATCTGAAGGTAAAATACAATATAGCTATGAGTGGTAAATTGAATACACAATACAATTATGGATTGTAATTTATTTAAAGTATAGTTACTATGAGTAAATACCTCCTATAGTCAGCTACTCCATGTAAAAATTCCTAAAACAAATCTAGAGAACGAGGACTTTTAGGAGTACTTCGTAAGATCAAATTTTAGGCCCCATTTAGCCAAAAATGTAATATTTCATTATTTTTATACATTGATAAAATATTAAAATTGAAATAATGATATTTTTTGGTACAAAATCATTCGACTGCTTTTTTTCTTCGTGAAATTCTTGTTCAAACTTAATTTAACAACAACAAATACTTTTGTTTTTTTAATTTCAACCACAAACTCTTCTTTCTGTTTCAATATTCTAAGAAAGTTGTACAGTTACTTCCTTTTAGAAAGTTTGTCCAATTTTTCTTCTACTACCATACTAAAATGTGTCAATTTTCTTTTTCTTCTTTTAAGTTGTACCAAGATTTTGTCAATTCTCTTTAATGGTAAAGTTTAAGTACATTTTTACAATTTCTGTGCGGATCTTTTCATCATCTAGTAACCCTGAAAAGGGTAGGAATATAGATGGTATATTAATAAAGTTTTATCTAAGTTTATCAAATAATAAGCATGTAGTAAGGAAGCGGGTAGTATCAACTCAAAATTCATTTTTAAATAAAAGTCTATACCTTTTAACCAATATGAACATCATAATTACAGAGTTTACCACTTATCAAAATTATAATTAAAAACACATAGTCTAGAAATCATACCTCTTAATCAGAATTTCAGATCACCGGAGATCTGAACCCACCCTTGGCCCTGCTTCCCTTCTTCTTCCACCGAAATTGCGGGATAATTTGCCTAGGTGCCTGTGAGTTCTCAACAGACTATCTTCTAAAATTCTTATCAAGGTGTAGGTTTAAAGACTAATATGGTTCTAATTATAATCTTTCAAAGTATTTTATCTCTGGTATTATGATATTATAATTGATCTGAATTATAGACTAAGAAGGGGGTTTAGTTCGACATAGAGAGTTTTCAAACAAGGATTTCTAAAGAAAGTTTTCGAATGTCTGATATGGTTACTAGAGGCTCTTTATATAGATAACTTTGGCTGATAAGATGACAAAATTGCTTTCTCAAAAGTCATAAAGTAAATAGTAATCACTTTTTCAAAAGTCTAAAGTGCTACAGTTTGTCTGCTGATATTTTTCAAAGTTTTTGTCTTTGTTGTCCTTTTTCTTCGGTTGCTTTCCAAGTGTCCTCCTTGATAATATCATCTTTTGTCCTTTTTCTTCGGTTGCTTTCCAGGTGTCTTTCTTGATAATATCTTCTTATCATGAGTTGATGTTTCCATCAGATTCTTTTTCTATTGTCTTCCTTGTCATGGTTTGTAATACATGGTAGTATGTAGTAATACATGGTAGTAAATTGGGCTGCAAGTAGTAAAACTACAGGCTCCCTATCAGAGTAGTAAATTGGGTTGCAAGTAGTAAAACTACAGGCTCCTTATCAAAGTAGTAAATTGAGCTGCAAGTAGTAAAACTACAAGCTCCCTATCAGAGTAGTAAATTGAGCTTCAAGTAGCAAAGCTACATGATCCCTATCAAAGTAGTAATTTCTCACCTCCTTACGGAAAATGATCAAAATTCCCTCTTTTTTTTTATTGTATTAGTAATAGTAGTTGGTGTAGTATTTATTACAGGCCTTCTATTTTATCTAATTGTCTTTTGGTATTGGTCAATCGTTTCTTTTGCATGTTTATATTTCAGGTTTATAATTTTGTCATGCATTTCTGTTAGTCTCATGGTATCTTGTGTCATAATGTCATTATTGTAATACAAGGTGATAATATCTTCCACTGCTCCTCCTTTCGAGTCACCAATAATACATGCTTTCTTTGCTCGCAACATGTCCTCTATTATGATTTTCAAGGTTAATAATCCAAATATTCTTTTCGTACTGAGCCACTCTTGGAATTTCTCCAAAGTGCACGGTATATTCATGTTCAGATTTTCATCATCTCCGCTGATAGTCTTTTAAGTTGTACCAAGATTTTGTCAATTCTCTTTAATGGTAAAGTTTAAGTACATTTTAGTAACTCAAGAGTTCATGTGTCTTACTACATTTAATACAACTTTAGTACTCCTTTTTATTCTAACATCTTATAAACCAAATGTTTTCCGACAAACATTAAACAACACACACTTTTAACTATTTTCTTAATAATCATGTCAAGTTGAAGTATGACAATCAAATTATAACAAAAGTACAGTACCAAATATTTACATGATAAAAAATAATGTTGAAATGTTTACAATAAACGTGATCTATTTTGTTTTTTATTTTAACGACGGGGCTAGTGTCCGTCAGGGGTTGAGTAGCACCTCATGCCCTAACATAAGTAAAGAAAGCAAGAAAAGTACAAGGAGGGGATATAAACATTACCTCCGATCTTATGATGGTTCATAAGTCGGTGATCATAGTAAGGTCAGCCAACTCATCCCCTGATTCTAAGAAAAAGGAAACATAGGCATCTATGCACCTTGAAGAGAGGAATCCTCTCAATACAATGAAAACTAGAAAAATAAACAAGGGAGACTCTGCCTTTACAAAGTAAAGAAATAAAGAAAAGAAAAGTCTTATGCCCTATATAAGATTTGTGTTCAAAACAACTTTGACTCGCAAGCAAGAAATAGCCCCAATGAAGAGAGATACAGATGTGTCAAAAGATACATGAGTGTGACCCTGGGCTAGTATTGTTTTCTCCCCATCACATAACCCAGGCACCAGATGTGATCAAGGTGGTTCTTTAATCTTTTTAGTTTTCCTCCGTCTGAATCTAGTCAGCCCGAGTGTGTCTATTAGAATAAGTCCTCTAATGTGAGCAGGCAATTCCTGGAGAACAGAGTAAGTACCTTTAGCGGCAAAAGTGTGACTATGTTTTGATAATGCATCTGCCACCACATTTCCCTCTCTGAATATGTGTGTGCGAGAAAATGTGTGAAGTTCTCAGATGGTTTCCTAAAGTCCGGTGAAAGCGTGGTTAATATATCAAGATAGAGCAGTCGAGCTCTCAATCCAACGAACTAACAGCTCAGAATCAACATCGAGAGTAACTCCTGAATATCCATTAGTTATACACCACGCTAATTCAGCTTGGTTATTAGTATCATCACCCAAGGGAGCAGCAAAGGAATAAGTGAGTTCCCCATAACTATCTTTGAGAATACCACCCGCACCTATCCTGCCCGGGTTATGAAAGGCGCTCCCGTCAGTGTTGAGTTTAACAATCCCAGGATCAGGCCTAGTCCAGCAAACTCTAGTGATCTTGATCCCATGAGAACATACCTCCACTCTAGAACAAATGTCTATCCAACCAGAAGGAAAAATGAACATAGGGAAAAACAATATTCATCAGCTTGTAAACATCACTTGCTATGTTGAATTTAACCCTCACCAAATTAGACCATTTAGAATCATGCTTCACTTCACAATGATTCTTCCACAGATGCCAACAAATAAAAATAGGGAGGGCACAAAGGAGAATCTTATGAGACTCAGTTTTGGACTTTTGGGTCCACCAATGTAAAAGAAGGGGTCAGAGTGGTTTCAGATTGTGCCTGATACCCATAGCTGGAGAGAAAAACTTCCAAATTGCATTTACAAAGAAACCTAAGACAAACAGATGTTGGGCATTAGCATACCCAGAAACTCGGCAACACACAATCAATACCTCCATCGGGGTCAAAAGAAAGAACTCTATCGGTGGCAGGAAACTTATTCCGTAAAGCCCTTCAAATTAGGAAAGAAAATTTAAAAGGCACATGGGTTTGCCAAGTGTGAATAAACTCGAAGGATTGGCATCCCAATAAGGATGATCCGACCTACCCGACTAATAATGGAACTGGAAGATAAGAATCTTAAGCACCAACTGATGCTAGAGCTGCTGCTGAATAACATCAAACATCCAATGACCATAGATATCTAAAAAATAAAAAAATATTACTCTGCCAGGTCTACTAATCACCGTCCTATAGGGAGCAAGAGGGCCAATACCCAACCAGTTATCCCACCAGAAATTAGAAGTGTTAGAGTAGATCTTCTAAAGAATATGTTGTTCCGCTTTCTTTTTGTTAATCAAGAGACTCTTCTAAACTTGAGACTGACCTGAATCCCATTGCTTGGAGACCGGGTGGGATCTCTGACAATACTTAGCCAACAAAAAATCTCTCCAAAGAGAATCTTTTATTCTGAAGTTCCACCATTGCTTGAATTGAAGGGATCTGCAAACATCATATATCCTTATAAATCCAACACTGCCTTCATCACAAGGATAACACAAATTCTCCCAGGATGACCAATGATACATTTTTCTGTCTTTAGCCATGCCCAAGAAAAAATCAGTTGTCAGCTTCTTAATTTCATCAAGATGGTTTTTGAGAGGTGAGACAACACCGAGGAGATGAATCGGAAGGGACTGGAGAACATATTTGATAAGAGTAGCCTTGCCCCTAAAACTAAGCATCTTTATTTTCCATCCTCCAATCCTCCTTACCACTTTAGAGATCATGTCCCAGAAGTGAACAATTTTCTATCTGCCTATAACGAGTGGACAACCAAGGTATGTAATCGGTGAATCTTTCTGAGAAAAGCCCATAACCTCTTTGATAGTATCAATGGTAGATGGAAACACACCTTCATCGATCATAAAGTGACTTTTATTTTTGTTGATGAGTTGACCTGAGCATTCTTCATAATCACTAAGAGTTTCCATAACCCGATCAAGTGATCTCCTCCTTCCTAAAGTGAAGATGATAACGTCGTCTACAAAACTAAGATGGGTAACCTGAGCCCCCTCCTCTCCAAATAGAAACTATGGAAAAGTTGGTCTTCATTCAACTTGTTCATCATCCTAGAAAGTACCTTTGCACCTAAATAAATAGGGCAGGAGCAAGTGGATCACCTTGCTTCAAACCTCTAGTGGAGTGGAAAAAACCATGTCTAGCATCGTTGATTACAATAGAATATCAATAATCCGCCATAGTCCTCCATATCATGTCAATAATGAGCTCACAAAAGCCCATCCTCCTGAGAACAAGGCA